>OY757926.1:43077436-43200220 GCA_963585895.1 Sepioteuthis lessoniana | reverse complement strand
CCATGGATTGGTGGGTGTAAAGTAACAATCAACGTTGTGTATTACCATCTTGAGCCTGTTACGTGGCCTTTTCATAGGTGAAATAAATTAGATCAATCTCGTTTTTTCACCAGCACGGCTATGACTACTACTATTAAAAATGCTTAACCAGTATGTCGACCTCGATATAGACTTTAAGCATATATATTTGCCAAGAAAATGCCAATGCTTGTGTAGTAGTCATTGTTGTTGATGTAGTACTATTTTTCTAACGTTAATAATGTTAGTAAAAAGTGACTGGATTACTTCACTTCACTTCCTTGCACGTTTAAAAAAAATCGTAAATTATCGTCCCCCCACCCATCCATTAATCTGTGGTTGTTCAAATTTTAAAGTAAATTTTTTAAAAAAATGATTGAGATCATAGTTTATGCGGGACTTTGAAAAAAATTGATTTTCTGTTCAATATATATGATGGTCCCAAAATAATTTATATGTTTATACCTTCTTTTTCTAAACCAAAATGGCTTCCGAAGAAATAGATCCACGACCTCACAAATATTAACCATCCGCAGAATCCTTGAAGGTGTACGGGCAAAGAACCTACAAGCGACATTAATATTTGTCGACTGACTTTACCAAGGCTTTCGACTCCATTCACAGAGGAAAGATGGAACAAATCCTACTAGCGTACGGCATACCTAAAGAAACCGTAGCGGCAATAACGATTCTCTATAGAAACACTAAAGTAAAAATACGATCACCGGATGGAGACACAGAATACTTTGACATTGTAGCAGGAGTACTACAAGGGGACACGCTGGCCCCGTACCTCTTTATCATTTGTCTAGACTACGTACTTAGAACATCGATTGACAAAATCAAAGAGAATGGCTTCGAACTGACGAAGAAAAGAAGCAGAAGATACCCCGCAACAACAATTACCGACGCCGACTACGCCGATGACATAGCGATACTGGCAAATACACCTGACCAAGCCGAAACTCTTCTGCATAGTTTGGAACGAGCAGCAGCAAGCATAGGCCTCTATGTTAATGCACACAAAACGGAATATATGTGCTATAACTAAACGGGGGACATCTCCACTCTAGAAGGAACCCCACTTAAACTAGTAGACAAATTCACGTACCTAGGAAGCAGCATCGAATCAACCGAAAAGGACATCGAAACGAGGCTAACGAAAGCATGGACAGCTATCAATAGGCTATCGATTATATGGAAATCAGACCTAACCGATAAAATGAAACGCAGTTTCTTCCAGGCAGCGGTCACATCGATACTGCTATATGGATGCACTACATGGACGCTAACAAAACGGCTGGAGAAGAAACTAGATGGCAATTACACAAGAATGCTGCATGCAATCCTGAACAAGTCCTGGCAGCAACACCCCACAAGACACCAACTGTACGGCCACCTGCCCCCTATCACGAAAACTATTCAAGTTAGACGAACCAGACATGCAGGACACTGCTGGAGAAGCAGAGATGAACTCATAAGAGATGTACTCTTATGGATCCCCACACATGGCCGTGCAAAAGCAGGGCGACCAGCTCGAACGTACATTCAGCAGCTATGTGAGGATACAGGATGTTGTCCTGAAGACCTACCTAGGGCGATGAACGATAGGGAGGAGTGGCGAGAGAGGGTCAGGGATATATCCGTGCTACCAGCATGATATGATGATGATGATACCTTCTTTATTCTTCATCGTTAATAAACCTATCGTTTTTTCTGCATTCTTTTAAAAATAGAACCATATATATATATATATATATATATATATATATATATATATATATATCCCAGTTCGCCGGACTTCAATACGCGGACGGTATCTCCTGCAGAGGACTCCTCCCCAAAGAGTATGTCTTGGGTATGACACTTAACAGCATCTAATGGTGAGGCTGCTGTACCCTTTCAGTGTCCTTCCTCTCCGGTCAACTCTGATTCGGAGTGATGGTGTCTGTTAGTGTCCCAACTTTGAGTCAAATAGATCTTTTGAAATTATTGGTATTTGATCGGATTATTACAAAAAAATCTCAAAAAACTACACAGAAAGTATACATATGATCTTACAATGTACGTCATTCAATAACCTCTTGGCATAAAATAACCCTAGTTGTGTTCACACGCCGTTAAAATCAAACTATCAATCAATCATTCATTCATATATATATATATATATATATATGTGTGTGTGTGTGTGGAGAATAAAAGATAAAGTAATTCAGGCAGAAGGGGTGATTTATTGAGAAACAAAGTAGGTACTAACGTTTCGGTTCTAATGAATTATCATCAGGACTGGGAGGTATGATATTAATGATGCTAAATCAACGATTGATGTTTTAAAAATTGTACAAAAGCCTAGGGAAAACCTATATATCAGGAAAAGTTGCCCATTTAAACAATACACTGGCGTTTGTTTTAGAATCGAAACGCTAGTGTCGACTTAGTTTCTCAATAAATCTTTCCTTCCGCTTGGATTACCTTGTTATGAATTTTTTTTTTTTTCTATATTTTCTGATTTTACTCCATTATATATATAATACACGTGGTAATGTTTTTGCTTAGATAATCTGTCAAAAACCAATAATTCGCCCGAAGGGTACTAATGTTGATGAATGAAAAGACAGTATTAACAATAGTGCTACAAAAATAAAGAAATTTATTTCTTTGTTGGGAGCTGAAATGTAGAAGGTTATACACAGATTTTTGTATCAAGTCACGACCGTAAATGCCAGTCCTGAGACCAGCGTGGATAAAGATCTTTATCCAACTTGAAATTGTAACATGACACCGTTGTTTGAAGATCAAACGAACACGGCGCCTCAGATAACAATTAGTACGTATCACTCCGGGTTGGCGTGAGTAACTGATCTGTGTTGTCTGGAATATTGTTTTTTTATAAGCATCAAGGTGGGTCCCGCGCACACGCGTTGACTTTCGAAAATTCTTTGGGCGCGTATTTTAGAGACCTCCTATTGGTCCTAAATCTATTTTTAATTGTTTATTTTTTAAACATCTGTGTAGGCGTTAGTTGGAGATCTTTGCGCCAATTTTGATCCGTTTTTTCCAGAAAATTCTTTTGACAAGGAAATTGCATCATTTCCTATAAATACTCCCCTTTCCGTATCGATATAGAATATATCGAAAAGAAGAGCTTGTAGTTTGTGTTTTTACTGTCTATTTTTTTTTTATGTATGTTTGTATGTAAGCATAGTGATACGTAAATTTTCAATTTGGTGGGTCGGTAACTTTCTCGTTTTTGTTTTCGTGAACGACGGGTTTATTGTCCGTAAGTCGATCAGACGGTTTCTTTATGTAGGCTGGTTTGAGTCTGTCAATGGCGATAGACTTATTTTTTTCGACTATGAAATATTTGTCTGATCGTTCTAATACCTTTGTAAGGTCCGTCGTAATTGGGTTGGAAAGATTTCTTGATCATGTCCCGACGTACCAAGACAAACTCAGTAACGTTTATGTTAGGAGGTAGATGCTACGTTAGAATGTACACGCGTCGGTGTAAATGAAAGTTTTGCCATGTGTTGTCGTAAACGGGGCACACAGCTTGACGTAGGAGTAGAATTTGGGCTAGGTTGAGTGAAAAAATTCTCCAGGTAGCCGTAGGGTTGTACCATATACCATCTCTGCAGCTGTGCTTTTGATATCATCTTTAATCTTGGACCGGAGTCCGAGAAGAACTATCGGCAAATATTCGCTCCACTTGGTTGGATCAGGTTGAGTAGCAAGTGTAGCTTTCAGTTGACAATGGAATCTTTCCACCAAGCCATTAGCGCATGGATGGTATGCAGTGATTTTGATATGGGTTGTTCCCAGGGTTTGCATAAGCTCCTGAAAGAGTGCAGACTAAAATTTTTGGCCCCTGTCTGTTGTGATAGTACTGGGAGTTCCAAAGTTTGAGACCCAGTTTTCAATAAAATCTTTGCTATGTTTTTGGTAGAAGTGTCCTTGATGGCACGAGCAGAAGGCCAGCGAGTAAATCTGTCGCTCATCGTTAAGATGTATGAATGTTCATTTGATGTAGGTAATGGACCCACGATATCAATGTGAACATGTGAGAAACGACAATCGGCAGTTGAGAATGTACCTTGACTGCTTTTTGTATGTCTGTTGACTTTTGTTTTCTGACAAGGAATACAATGTTGGGTCCAGGAAGGCCAGAAAAATCTGTCAGAAATTAGTTTCTGCGAAGCTCGCTTGCAAGGATTTGAGATATTATGAAAGTGGTTGAAAATTCTTTTTCTGCACAAAAGAGGCACATAAGGACTAGGATAATGTTTTGAGTTGTCACAGAATATTTTCCTATCACTAAACGGAATAGGATATTCTGTTAAGGTTAGTGATGTATGTTCAGATATGTGCTTCATTGATGTGTCTTTTGCCTGCTTCTGTGCGATGTAGTCGTAATTTAGGGGTTCGTCGATGTGAAAGTGCATCGGCAACTATGTTTTCGTTTCCGGAGACGTGGTGAATGTTCGTAGAAAATTACAATATATATAGTCTAAGTGACGAATTTCCCTGGGGGAATATTTGTCGCTTTTCGTGTTAAATGAGAAAGTCAGAGGTTTATGATCCGTGAAGATGATGAAATCCCGACCTTCTAAAAATGACGAAAATGTCTGATGGCGAGATAGATTTCCAAAAGTTCGCGTCCGAAAGTACTGTATCTCTTTTCCGTATCTTTTAGTTTCACGGAGAAAAAGGAAATAGGTGTGACATTACCTTTTGTCGATTGTTGTAGTATAGCACCAACGGCGGAGTCAGACGCATCAGTTGATAAAATCAGTATTGAAGAATGGTCACTGCTAAGATAATTTAATTTTGTGTAGTTTGCAATATTGCTTAGCAGTGTTGAATGCTTCTAGGGCTTTCTCGTTCAAACTTATGTCCTTGTCTTTCGACTCTAGGATGTCAGTTAATTAAGCCAGTACGTATGGGCATTTTGGGATAAAGCGTCTGTGATAATTGGCGATGCCGACAAATCTTCTTAGCTGTTTTAATGATGTAGGAACCGGGAAGTTTTTGATAGCCTCTATTTTGGAAGGCAGAGGAGTGATGCCTGTTTTGTCAATTTGGTGTCCAAAGAATTCGACTGAGGGCACACCGAAAATGCATTTTTAAGCGTTTATCTTCAGCCCAAAGTTCTCAAGACGTTTGAATATCTCTTGGATGTATTGTTGATGTTCCTTTGGTGAGCTACTTGCTATCAAAATGTCGTCAATGTAGGCAAAAACGAAAGTAAGACCACGAAGGGCTTCGTCTATGAACCTTTGAAAGACCTGGGAAGAATTTCGTAGGCCAAATGAAAGAACATTGAATTCGAAGAGTCCGAATGGGGTGCAGATGGCAGTCTTCGGCTTGTCTGCTTCAGCGATGGGAATTTGATGGTATGCCCGAACTAGATTGAGTCGGGAAAATATAGATGCACCTGATAAGGAAGAAGAAAAGTCGTGGATATGTGGGATCGGATACCTGTCTGGTATAGTCGCAGCATTCAGTCTTCTGTAGTCACCACGTGGTCGCCAGTCATCATTTGTCTTTTTAGAAACCATGTGAAGCGGAGATGACCATGGGCTGTTGGACGGACGAATGATTCCAAGGTCTAGCATATTTTGAAATTCTGCTTTTGCAATTTTTAGTTTATCCGGGTTTAGTCGACGCGGCTTGGAGTGCACTGGTTGTCCGCGTGTGACATGATGTCTGATTTCATTATTGTAACGAATCGGTTGAGTCGGACTTGGGAAATTTTTCAAAATGTCCAAGTACGCTGAATCACACAGTGGCAAGGCAGAACGAATTCCTGTTTTGTGGGTGCTTCTGATGCTTCCCACAACAGATATTCGTGTGGTCAATCAAACGACGGTTCTTCAAATCCACCGAAAGATTGAAGTGCAGAAGAAAATCAACATCGATGATGGGCGATTTTAAATTAGCAATTTCGAACGTCCAAGGAAAGTTTCGTCCCATTCCAAAATTTATATTCAATGCTGTGGTGCCGAAAGTTTGTATGGTAGTGCTATTTGCGGCCAGTAACGTTTTGTTACTGAGGTCCTTTAAGTTGACGTCGGAGGAATAACGCTTATTTCTGCTCCTGTGTCAACTAAAAATCTTCTATTTGTTTTCAAGTCCTGAATGTAGAGTAGGCGACCTAATTTAGTATTACCAGCAGGAGTCGTCGCCGTTACTTGCTGGTGTGGCCTTTTAATATCCTTCTGCGAAAAGAAACATGGTTTGACACACTTGCGTGCCTTTTTGCAGAACATAAAATGATAATAGCAAAAATATTTTCCCAGCGGTGGTCGATTCTTGCTGTGGTTCTCGCTTTGAGCAGATCTATGAAAGTTAGATCGTGATGGACCCTTTTTTTCCCATGCTACATCGTTTACGTAGGTGTGAGACTGCTTCGTTTTCCTTGTGGTTCTCCGATGAGACTTGGGAAACCGATTGTTTCTGATGATAGGTGTCTTCAATCTTATCGGCTAGTTCGGCGAGCTGGGACGGCGTCTTCTCTTCGGAGAAGGTCATTAGGATGTGCGTTATTGCTTGTGGTGGTAATTTTTCGAACCAAAGCTGGTACATGATGCTTTCATCCATGTGTCTGCGTCCCAGAAGACTTTTCATGAAACGCAGAAGTTGAGAAGGGGTTCTGTCTCCTATTGAGACGTTGTTGAGAAGTTCTCTCAACTTCGCGTTGTCCGATCTTTTCAGTCTTGACAAAATGGCTTTCAAGGAGATCCTCTACATCCTCAGCGATTTCGCTTGGGAGGGCCTCTACAACGTGTCTGAACATAATTCGTTGTGAAGTAATCCTCCTATTGGATAAAATGGCTTCGAGCTGGTGGAACCATACTCTTTGTCTGTTTGTGTTGAAAGATGGAACACAAAGAGTTATGGAGTTCTGAACGTCTGCTGATAAGTTCTTTTCGGCCTCCATGTATTGAGTAAAAAAAAAAATGATCGGCCGTCGTCGAAAACTTGCGGTGGTGAAAGAAAATATTTTTTCTTTAATCCGGAGTTGACTGCAGTCGATATTTTTATAGTCGAGAGGTCACCATTTGTTGTGTACTAATGTTAATGAATGAAAAGACAATATTAACAATAGTGCTACAAAAATAAAGAAATTTATTTCTTTGTTGGGAGCTGAAATGTAGAAGGTTATACACAGATTTTTGTATCAAGTCACGACCGTAAATGCCAGTCCTGAGACCAGCGTGGATAAAGATCTTTATCCAACTTGAAATTGTAACATGACACCGTTGTTTGAAGATCAAACGAACACGGCGCCGCTGAGATAACAGTTAGTACGTATCACTCCGGGTTGGCGTGAATAACTGACCTGTGTTGTCTGGAATATTGTTTTTTTATAGCATCAAGGTGGATCCCGCGCGCACGCGTTGACTTTCGAAAATTCTTTGGGCGCGTATTTTAGAGACCTCATATTGGTCCTAAAAACTATTTTTAATTGTTTATTTTTATAAACATCTGTGTAGGCGTTAGTTGAAGATCTTTGCGCCAATTTTGATCCGTTTTTTTTTTGACAAGGAAATTGCATCATTTCCTATACGCCACTTAAAATTTTTGTTCTTTTCTAACATAAAAAAGGATAAACTTAGGCAAAAACAATAACAATGTTATTTCGATTCGAAATGATGTACTTCAGTTACTTCTGTTCATCTGCATTCCATTTTGGGATCACCACTTATGCTTTGTTCACGGAATTTTATGTTCAAATCCATTTTAATTATTATACCAACCTGAACATAGTCTTGTATTACCGAAATAGAACTATCTTTAACTCAACTTTTCTTTTTCTTTCTCCTCAAAATCTGTTCAATGTTTTAGTGGGGGTTTTTTGCGAGGGGGTGGAGGGGTTATAGTTTAAAACTAGTCTCTTAGCACATCGGGAATAATGAATGAAAATAATGATTTGTTTCCAATCTTAAAATATTATTAACTATTAGTAAGGTTTTTCAAATGTATTTTTTACAATATAGTAAATCTTTGTTTATTTAATTATTTTTACAGCCTTACTCCGAACATGTTAAGCTTGTCATTTTGCTGTTCATATTTGCAAAACCACTGATTACCCCAACACACTGCTACAGATAAACATTATTTTTATGTAATCAAGTTAAGCTAGTCAGTCACCACCACCAATACTACTACTAGTCACCTGGGGTTGCGTTTAGTTGTACTCAAACTCTGACTGGAGTTGCCTTTTGAGAGAAATGAGTGTTTATTCCCACCTAGTATTTCCATTTAGTGTTGGTTAACATTTGAAAACTGTAAACCGTCTTTCATTTTTACTCTACTTCCTGTTTCTATCTTTTTCTTTTTTTTTTTTCTTAGTTAATTAACATGAGGATGTTTTCTTTTATTCCGATGCAGTTATTGCCCATCAATATTGCCCTTGACCAGCCGATACCCCTTGCTAATTCTCTTAACAATCAACAAATTGATCCTCCCTCATTTTCGTCATATCCATTATCTGAGAAATCATCAGACTAGATTCTTATATAGATTATTATTATTATTATAAACACATCTTTTCTCTCCCTCACCAACGAAATCATTTTTTTTTAATTGCGCGAAAAAGAACAGATAACCTTGCTACTTATCAGCACCGTGTTATGATTAATTAGCTTCACAATACATTTTTCTTCTCTCTCTCTCTCTCTCTCTCTCCTTTTTTTTTTTTCTTTCTTTTTGTAGTTTTTGTGTGTCTGTATGAACAACAGTAGCAGCAACAAATTGTAGAAGCATCAATTGTCATCTTCTTGGAAATAGTCTTGCTAATATAACTTACTACTGCTAAAACGAGAGAGAGAGAGAGTGAGACAGAAACATGAATATGTATTGGTGATCTTAGTTAGGTATACACACATTATCATTTTACGAACTCCTTCCTGATCACGGATATTGGAAATATTAGCACAAAAAGGCCATCAGGATTCTATTTGTGTTTGTGTGTGTGTGTGTGTATATATATATATATATATATAGTAGCAGTTACCTGTGTTGATTAAACACGTACATCTACGGAAAATTACCACTACGAGCAACAAAGCAATTAAAAAAAACACCGATTGGATTTTACTCTCCTTTCACGTCTCTCTATGTAGTAATTATAACCGCTTTTATTCTCCCCCCTTTACTTTCTTTGTCTCCATTGACCATTTCACACTCGGGTTTTCTCCCCAATACCCCCATCACTTGTCTCACCTTCTGTTGTCGTTTTAATTCGCTGTTCAAAGTGGAAGGTTTCACATGGCAGCGACTAAGCCGACCCGACTCTACCTATCCGGAGATCACCCTGGTAAATACAAGCCGTCGTACCTGAGCAATGGAGATAGGGCTAATGAAGATATGTACCAGCCGAATGCTGCGGCTTCAGCAACCTACATGAAGTTCCTTCATCTTGTTGACACCCAGTTGTCTGATGATGAACGTAGTATCTCTCCGCCGCCGCCGCCTTCTTCTTCAACTACGACTAATAATCAAACCTCATCAACCAACCAAACCCAAACATCTGGTAAGATTGTGTCAGTCGGTTTCATCCCTACTCCCCTAGGATATTTTTTTTTCTTAAACCCACATCCACTTAGTCAGGATCTGTTACAAAATCCATCCTGAAACAACCTCTTTATGTGAAAATCAAAGGTAACATGAGATAAACTCTTTATTTTATTTTTTTAGTTTTAGACTTTTTTTCCCCAATTTCCTTGTCATATTTTCTTTAATCCTTTCCGTGTTTCTTTAGAGGCTTGATTTATTGAAATATCTTGCTTGTTGCGTTTAAGTCTGCTTGATAGTAAACTTTGAAGCCACCCATCTCATGAATTTTTATCCAGAAGGACTAAAAAAAAAATCAACGGTAATTTAGCAAAACAAGAAGATTAAAAATTGTAACTGAGAATCACTCTTCATTTACTAACTGGCTGACACGTAAAAGAAAAGAAAATTGATATATATATATATATATATATATATATATATATATATATATATACTGCAGTCGCAGTTAAACAATACTACTGATGACACAATTTTAATCTCGACATTAAAATTCGTTCCATTTTAATTTTTTTCTGTTGATATACAATAAAACGGTTAGATATTTTATGACAAATTCTAATTAAATCATGTTCGATAATTAATTGGGTGGGTGGAATAAATAAAATACAATAATTTTGCAGATTCATTTATTTCTTGAACGTTCTCCTGATAGTTTAATATTCTGTGAGGTCAATTTCAAAACACTTCAAGTCAAGCAAGAGAATAAATATTAAAAGGCCATGTACATATTTTGCTTTATTGTATTTCTTATTCTTATAAGTAGAGGTAAAAATGATTATTAAATGTATGGTTATTTCTTTTTACTTTGTTTATAGTTATTGAATTTTTAAGTAAAAAATAAGTCTAATTCTGTCTTTAAAAAGTCCAAGGGTCCTTTCTTTTTCTTTTTTTAAATCTAAAAATAGAAGGAAAAAAAAATCAATCCATTGATATTGCTCATTCGATAAAGATGTTATATTTTAAGCTAATTAACGAACCCGAACGGTACTTTCCTGTTTTCGATGCCTTTTTTTTTTTTTTTTTTTTTTTTTTTTTTTTAAGGATTAGTTTAGAATATTATGAATAAATTTAAAAAAAAAAAAAGAAAATTGACTGTCTATCAAGTACCATCTGAACAATATAGGTTTGGATTCGAATGTTAGTTTCTCTTTAAGCAAAGCTTTGATACCCACTACGATCATCGGTCAGTCTATTATTCATTAATGAATGATTTATGAAATTTGAGTGAAACAGTTTAACGAAAAAAGGCTCTTACCTTTTCATAAAAACATCTTATATGTATTTAAATTGAAATTATTTATGTGAGAATATCTAATGCGTCTTCAGTCGACATGAATACTTTCAGTTTCTCAATTATCCGTTTTCATATTTCTGAAAACCAGTTGTTCAAATTGCTGATACTTATAAAAAATTCTTTTGATTTGATTCCAAATATTAACTAATAATTGTGATGGTATTAAATTGATATTGATCTCATGTTGAAGCATCAACAGCAGTTACTTTAACCTTATGAATAAATAAAATTTTCAGTTAAACCTTAATAAATTATCTTTCATGCACGACGTACCAGAATATAAAATAGACAAAACCATCGTTTTTTGGACTCTATTTCCCCCTTAGTTGATACTTTTTTTTAAGAGTATGATTACAAGATAAGATTTAAGATTGTGTATGCGTCGTTGGTAGACTTAAGATAAACAACAAAACGTTTGTAAAATAAGTAAAAATTAAGGACTTCTACAAATCATCGTTTTCTACCCATGATTCGTAGGAGTCTTTTTTTTTTTTTTTAAATTTTAATTCTATCAAAATTTGAATTAAAAACTAATTTTTCCCGGTATCTCATATTCTGAATAAACAAAACACCAACAATTGATTATATCTTTCTTTCTAAAAATGTTTTGAAAGACATTGCAGATTAAAAAAAGTTTTTCATTCAAATCCGTATTTTACTTAGGTTTACACTTTGACTCTTTAATACCAATGCATTCACACACACACAAAAATGGATATATCTAAGTAAATGCTTTAAACGTGAAACTTTACTTAATCTTATATATATATAATTTTCTTTATTTGGAAACATTTTTTAAAATCAAGTTTTGGTCAGGACGATTAAGAACAAATGGACCAATTGAATCCTTAACAGCAAAACAAGGAAGGAAATTCTAGCAGTTTTCAATTTTATGATTTAAGTTTTTCATTTAAATAAAATACCTTGGAGAATATATCTGTCTATTATAAGAATTTTCTAAGCTGACTGTTAACTGTAAGATTTTTTAGTACATCTTTTATCTGTATCCATATTTGATATCATTTATTACTGTTTTTGACAATATCATAAGTAAAATGCTGTCATCTGCCTGACATAGTAAATTAAATTCTATATTCGACTATTGTAACCTATCAACACTTGTCACGCCGCTTACATTCTAACAGATCTTGGAACATTCCTGTGTGAAATAATTTGTCCTTAATGGCCGTGTCAATTTTAAACGCTGGCCCTTGGTCAGGTAATTGATTTATGGGATACTTTGTGTATAGATTGACCCCAATTTTGGAGGGATAATTGAACAACTTATTAAAATATGTATTTACTCCTGCCCTCCGTCACGGCTTGTATGTGACGCAGTCGTTTTTATTCTTAATTATTTCATTTATTTTTTAGCAGAGTAAAGCTGGTTTGAACTGAGTTTTCATTTTAGGCTGGTTGTCTGACAAAAACTAAAGAACCCAGTCTGCCATACTACTTACCCATATCTAGGGAAAATAGAAACGGTTTTATATCTTTCCCAAGAGCATTAACGCGAAGTGAAATGCAAACATCATCTATGATTTGAACTTAGGTGGCTGATCCCATTTCATACGACGATTAGACTAGGGTAATGTTTTTATGCAATATTAGTAAATTCTTACCACCCCCATTCTTCTAAAAATAAAACTACATTAAAAGTTGGAGAATTAAGTTTAATTCATTATTAGAGTAATGCACTGAAATAGGGAGAAAGATGTTACAAAAGAAAAAAATTATCTAGGTTGAATTTTACAAGTTACTTGTTGTAGCCAATCATTGCTATTATCAAACTAACCGAGTAACTATAACATTGGGTCAGAGTTGCTGTCTACATCAACCAGCTCTTTTTTCACATTGCTGGTTAACCAAAATAGACAGCCCAGTTGACTTGGGCTGTAGAATATACCGACTGCATCTCTGCAGAGGAATAAGGACCACTCTTCTCCTTCGAGTCTCCTGAATATGACATTAAACCACATCCGATGGTGAGGCTCCAGTTCTGGAGCTTTGATGAATATGGAGTACCCTTTTACTGCCATTGCTCCCAAACTCACTCTGACCCAAAGTGGTAGTATTTGTTAGCGTCTCATTTATGAGTCAAATAGAACTGTTTGACCATTTAACTGTGCGAACAAATGACTGATGTTAGATTGAATTGTTAGTGTTACATAGCAATATTTGGAACCATCTGTGTGAAAATGAATAGCAGCATTTAAAATCCTTTAACTGTGTGCAAAAATTGAATTATTGGTATTATATAGCAATACTTGGAAACATTCAACTGTGTGCAAATGAATGAATAGTGTTAAATTGAATTATTCATTTTGAATAGAAATATTTAGAACAACTTCACTGTGTGCAAACAATTGGTTACTATCAAATAGAATTATTAGTGTTAAATAGCAATACTTGGAACCATTTAACTGTGTGCAAACAATAGCAATTCTTGGTTGTGTAAAAACAAATTAGCTCTAACTTTTAAAAAACAAAATTACCTACAAATTATTTACTTAACATGCATGCCCATTTAATTATGTGTAAACAAATAACTGATATTAAGTTGTTAGTGTTATGTAACTGTGCTTGAAACCATTTAACTGAGTGCAAACAAATGATCTCTGGCTTGTTTAAAAATGTTATCTACAAACTGTTTACAAATTGTATGTATTTATATGTATAAACAGGATTTGGCATTAAAAAACCTACTATTGTTCATTAGTCATAAAACCCAAATAGCCAATTTTCTCCATTTCCCTTTTTTTTTTTTATCAAGAGAGAAATATAATTTTCATCAAGCTGGAGAAATATCTTCCACAAAAAAAAAAAAAAAAGCTAGAAGTGAGAAATAGTTTGTTTTTTGAGGCAAAGTAAAAGGTATGAATGACACTTTCTTCATCAACCCAAATAAGCAAGACTTTAAAAATAGAAATGCCAAACAGGGAATTATAATTCAAGAAAAATCTTAAAACAAGGCTTATCCTGGTTAGTTGGTTGAAGGAGGCGGCAAAATAAATTAAAAACAAAAAAACAAACTTGAAGATGGACATTGAGAAATTGGTAAAATTCCAAATATCTCAGAAGGATAAGGATAGAGAAATGTAGGCGAGCCAAGATGTGATTTGTCACTGAATTATTATTCATTGCCTTTGTCCAAAATTTTAATCTGCCCTGCCTGTTTAGAATACATTGACTGTATCCCCTGCAGAGGGGTTCTGGAAAGTATTGGAGTACCTCTTCATTGCTATTATTCCCAGGGCCTCTCTGATGTAGAGTTAGGTTCCCAATCTATAGGTCAAATAGATCTGTTTGCAAATTATTAGTATTGAATAAGAATAAATGAAGCCATCTGTGTGCAAACAAATGATCATTATTAATTTTAGGACAATTTGTAACATAAGGATCATGTTATTTTAAACCATATAATTGTTTGAATAGCTACTTGAAGCTATAAATGTTTACATGGTTAGTGTTCAACCGTAGTCTGGTAGACTGAGGTTCAATTTCAGGTCAACTCATACCAAAAAACTCAAAAAATGGTACTTGATGCCTCATTGCTTAACACTCAGCATTATAAGGTATGGATCAAAGGTAAGTGGAGCAATCCAGGGAGAGGAGTAGCGCTTTCAACTACGGTCAGCCAACTTAATAACTAAGGATTATTAGTTGTTACTTGATACCATATAACTGTGCAAACAAATGACTATTATTAAATAGAAATAATTACTTGAAACAATATAATTATTAGGATTAGATAGGAGTACTTGAGTCTACACCTGTGCAAATTATTTGTATTTGATAGGAAACTTGATATAACTACATGCAAAAAAAAAAAGCTCTTAACAAGTACACAAAAAATGTAAAAATAAATGTACATTGAATACAATTCCCTAACTTCTCAGCATAGAATAATCCTAGACAGGTTGACATCCAGCTAAAATCAATCATTAAATTTTAAAATAAGTATACCTTATTAGTGACTAATTTAGACTATTTACCAGCCAGAGAAGTGTTTCTTGTGGGTTAGCTTTGCCCACCTTGCAAGAGTGACCAAGTAGAATTAAGTGTTGTTTGGCTCTCAGCCATAACACCCTTCATTAAAAAGATTAGAAAGTAAAAGATCTTTCCATGTGCTGGCTTCAAGCATCATGGCCTGGGAAACTACTTCAGCTGGTGGGCTAAACTACATGGGGGGGGTGATAACATGGCACCACTGAGTGAATGACCTTGATGAAGGCACTGGCCAGTGCAGACACATACCTAGAAGAAACACAACAGCTACATGTTTACAACTGAGGTGAACCATCAAGTTGAAGAACCTTGGCTGTGGTTAAGCTTGTAGCATGATGGGCTCCACCAAGCTTCCCCACCCAAGATCACCTGATGATGACAGTTACCACTTCTGTGGTTACAAGATTGATGATGAAGCCACATTTCCTTTCTGTCCTATTGTAATTTTCACCTATAAACTCACCCATTGAATTCAATGAATCAAAACATCAGATTGTAGCAGGTTGACTTTGTTTCTTTTGTATTCTTCCATATGGATTTGCCAACACGGAATTCTAGAAGTTAAATGAAAACACTATGAATTGATATTAAATATCAAATAGTTATACAATGTGAGAAGTGAACAATTTCTCTTGCTAGTCTCATTATAGTTGACTGCATAAAATATCCAAATCGGAGTATCTAGTATCATGATCGACTGGTAGATTAGAAAGGTTGTGTGGGTAGAAATTTTTTATATTATAGATGTTAGCCTATCATCTAGCCTCTTTATTTATCCTACTCAGCCTTTTCCCATATGCAGTCCAGTCAGATGGGGCTATAAAGCACACTGACTGTATCTCTACAGAGGGGTAAGACCCCCCTCTACCTTAAGAGTATCCTGGATACCCCCCACTAACGCATCTGATGGTGAATTGTTAAAGGAATTGTTGCTCTGTGATGTCAGTCACATTGAGCTCTTTACCAGAAAAATTTAAATGTTCATAGTTGAATGATTTAATTGTCCTGATGGAATTATTCCCTACTCCAGTTTAAATGGACTGAATAATATATATATATAAACAGGATTTGGCATTAAATAACCCACTCTAACTGAAATGCCTTAAAACAGAACCAACTGACTTTTCTTCATACAAATATTAGGTCCAAGTACCATTCCACCATGACTGATAATCATTTGGAAGCCTACTTGAGACTGACTCCCAGCAGTTATGGTTGACTATTTTAATTCCTATTCCGTAAAAGTCATCCAAGTAAGATAGTGAGCATAAATATATTCAATTATATTGTGCCATAAGGTTTCATGCAGTGATGCAAGTTATGTGAACATATATTTTGTGTGTGTGTGTGTATATATATATATATATATATATATATATATATATATATATATATCTTTTAAGAAAAACGAAAAAACGGTCACATTAGGATTATAAATTTATTTCTATCCTGTTATGGGTATTGATATGAATCAATAACATCACATGGTGTCTTCCTTTTTTTTTTTTTTTCTTCATTTCATCTCAGATCTCTAATTAATCCTATTTTTTCGTTAATTATATATTATCTATGATACTTGTCTATAGTTTAAATTTATTCCTATGTCTACATCTAGCTATTAAATCACATCTCTGATTTAATAATTTTCCCAGGTCTGGGTATATCATAATTTGAGGTGAAATAATTTTTAAAAAAATGGCAAGACACCATGTGATGTGAGCGTACATTTTCAATGGAAAGGTAACTGAATTAATGGGCACAAATATAAATTTAGAATTTAGAATTTTAATTTTGAATTTAATTTAAGATAAGTGTTACTGTAATCTTTACATAAGGTTAAAAAGAAATGTTGTAATTCCCTAAATTATTATTAAATCTGGAGATTTATGTTGAAATGTATTTAGAATTTAAGTTTTAAAAGATTTTGAATTTAATTTGTGTAGAAAGTGAGTTTAGAATATGTCTAGTTACTTTGTTGTGATTCCAACTGGTGATAAAAAGAAAAACTGGAAGTGGGCAAATGGGGAAGAAACTCTTCACCCCATCCCATTCTTTTTTCCTGTGTCTATTTTGAGTTTATGGTGTTATACACCATAACAGGACTACTTCAGATCTAATGGATAAAATAATTACAGTCAAAATAGACACAGGAAAAAAGGATGGGATGGGATGACTCATATCAATACCCATAACAGGATGGAAATAAATTTATAATCCTAATGTGACCGTTTTTTGTTTTTCTTAAAGGAATTATTGCTCTGTGATGTCAGTTACATTGAGCTCTTTACCAGGAAGATTTAAATGTTCATAGTTGAATGGTTTTATTTCCGGTTTAACTGAACTGAATAATACAAATATGTATATATAAATATATTTAGCATTTTTTCACATCGGTAGATCATTTTGACCTACTCATTTTAAAGATAGCTCACAAACCAAAAATGTGGACACCCCTAATCAATAACACTGGTTTACAAAGAAATTGAGGCAAGCACAAAAATACCCGTTTTTTTTTTTTACCTAATTTGAGGGTGCTGAATTCAAATTTGAAATCCATTTTTACTCATCACTTCTAGTTTTTTAGATATGCATAGTGTGCATTTTGTGCATATATGGTACATAAAGGTGTATATGAATGCAGGGTTAATTCTAATATTTTGAGATTTATGGCTTATTTTTTAGTTATTATGCACTAAATGTAAGTGATTGCATTATATATGTATATATAGTTATATATCAAGACGGATTTTGACAGTTAAGGCAGCAGGTCTCAATCCACACTCTGGCAGTCATTGGAAGAGGTTGTCTCACAGGCAGCGCAGGAGGTTGGTGTCCCTCAACTATTGTGTTACACATCATTTGGGTTACTAAATATTAGTATTACATTTTCAAATGTACATTTAGTTTTCAACTTTGTTTTCAACTTTGCAGTCCCGATGCTTTGGAGAGAGCCGCAAAACCACGCAGATGATTGTTATTTTTGTTTAACTAATATAACTGGTTTCAATGCATCTTCTAGGAAAAAGAGCCACACTGGATCATGCAAGAAGACCTGAATGATCTTGCTCGTGATTTGTATCTGTCAAAACAGCAGTGAGAGCTCTTGGTTTCTTGGCTTAAACAGTGGAACCTAGTCCAGGAAGATGTAAGGATCACCAGTTTCAGGAATCGGAACAAAGACCTTGCTTCCTTTTTCGACATGGAAAAGAAGTTGTGCTACTGCACAAACATACCTGGCTTGTTTACGTCCTTTGGTTTTCCACATAATCCTTCAGACTGACATCTTTTCATAGACTCTTCCAAGCAAAGTCTCAAGGGTGTTCTTCTGCACAATGGGAATAAATATCCCAGCATTCCCATTGCATGCTCTGTCTATCTAAAGGAGTCCTATGACAATATGGAGCTTCTTTTAGAAGCTATTAAGTACAGCGAATACCAATGGATTCTGTGTGGGGACCTTAAGGTCATTGGTCTTCTTATGGGTATGCAAGCGGGCTTCACAAAGTACTGTTGTTTTCTCTGTCTCTGGGATAGTCAAGCTGTATCCCAGCATTACAAGCAGAAAGACTGGGGGTCTAGAAGCACTTTTGTTCCTGGCAAACACAGCCTCAAGGAAAATCCTCTAGTGGACATGAATAAGGTGCTTCTTCCTCCTCTTCACATCAAGCTTGGTTTGATGAAGAATTTCATGAAGGCATTGCACAAAAATGGTGCTGCCTTCCAACACTTGTCTACTGTGTTCCCAGGTCTTAAGAGGGCATCTTTGTTGAACTTCAGATCCGAGAAGTGCTAAAGGATACTGATTTTGAGGAGCTTCTTAACTTAAAGGAACTGAGAGCATGGGAAGCATTCAAGTCAGTCCGTAGTGGCTTCCTTGGTAACACATGCGTACCAGATTACCAAGCCTGTATTGAGAAGCTGCTAAAATCTTACGAGGATATGGGGTGCCAAATGTCACTCAAGATTCATTTTCTCCATTCCCACCTCAACTTCTTCCTGCCAAACATTGGAGCAGTGAGTGATGAGCATGGAGAAAGATTCCACCAAGACATTACAAAGATGGAGAGCAACTATCAAGGCAAATGGAACCGCAGCATGATGGGAGACTTCTGCTGGATGCTCTTGCGTGACATCCCGGAGGCAAAATACACCGGATCTTCTAAGAAAACACACTTTTGACTGTCTGTGGTACTATGAATTGTGTAATTGTGTCATCCAAGTATATTGATTCAATCAGTGTTCTTTATCTATCCTGTTTTATCTGTTATAAGCTGCTGCAACTCTTGAAATATGCACATATATTCTCTATTTATACTAAAATGAGACTATTTAAAAGCCAGAAAACTAGAGGTGATAGAGCAAAGCTATTAATAAATTTGAATTCAGCACACCCAAATTAACAAAAAACACCTATCCCCATTCTTGCCTCAGACCAAAAATTTATTTTTGTAAACCAATGTTATTAGCATTTGATAGGAATATTTGTGTGTGTGTGTGCAAGAATCTCTTAAGAAACAAGTTCACAAAAAATGTAAATATATACATACAATGAATGCAATTCCTTAACCTCTTGGCATAAAATAAACTCTGACAAGTTGACTGGCTATTAAATTCATACAAGAAAAAAATTGGTTATAAAATGTAAAGATTAATAGGGAAAAAATCTCTACTTTTATCAAGTTACAAAGCAGGCTACTCAAACTTATTTGAGGTGAGAAGTTGTTTTGGTGACAGTTTTATGTGAATGTTCTTTGAAAATGAATATCAAATATAGATAAAAAATTGGAAGTTATTGAATTAATCCTGCCTTATAGTTGGATGGGTAAAAAGTTTTGCCATATTTGGGTTAGGTGAAGCACCATTTGGCAACTTCAGATCCTTTGTCTAGGTCACAAAAGTCACAAATCACTGTGGATCATGAGATGCCAAACTCGCCTGATACTATCTGAGTTTTCCTCTGACTTGAGCATAGCCTACCTTGTTTAATTGTTTAGGTTCTTGAAACCCAAGCAAGATTTCTTGAACAATTTGGTTACTATACTGTGATCAGTAACCAGGCCATTGGCCTAATGAGTAGAGTGTTCGCCAAAGGTTTAGGAGACTGGGGTTCAATCCCCGGTCAAGTCATACCAAAAAAAAATGGTACTTGATGCCACCTTGATTAGCACTCGGCATTATAAAGTGAGGATCAAGGGTAAAGTGGAGCAATTATGAGAATGGAGTAGCGCCCTCTCCTACACCTCGGTGTAGTAGCTAATGAAAAGGGAGCCTTTGGGTTGCTCTCGACTGAGGTCGCCAACTTTTTTTTTTCTGTGATCAACTGCATCTTCACCTGTTGTACAACAAATGTTTTTAGTTGCTTCTGCAGTATTATGGTTTAGTTCAAACTTGTAAAGCATAAGTTCCCAAATTAGACTACATTGTATGTTCACCTGCACAGCTTTCAAATCGCATATGGAAGTAATGCAGAACATGTCAGCACACCAATTACTACCAATCACAGCAGGATCTGGTTCAATCACATGATATACATGCTGCAAACTAGCATGTACTAAAATATTGCAAAACTTTTGACTCACTATTTCATATAAATTAATAAATACTTAGATTTTTATTATTGGTAACTTTCAGAATTAAAAATCTTTAAAATATTTTGGCAGTATAAAATAAATTTTTGAGTGATGTATATGCAATGAAAAGAGTGCCTTTATTTTCTTTATTTTTATTTGTTTCATTATCATAGTTAAATGTTATCTGATATCAGAATGTTACATTGTCTATAACTTTCAGAAGTTATTATTATTCAATTTCTAAAAGAAATTTTCACACAATGGAATCTGTTTTTGATATTGTCAACACAATGTTTGTGGAAGGCTGTAGAATGGTTGGGTGAAACCTGTTGACAATATCAAAGATACAAGATATTAATTCATCCTAAACAGAAGATATGAAAATAGAATTTTTTTGATTAATTTTAATGATTTATGTTGAAATACATTTAGAATATTTTAATCTGAAAATCACGGACATTTTTTTGTTTGTATACAATAACCTTATTTTGCTTCCAGTTCATTCATAAGCTTTGACTTAGCTTTCATCATCATGGTGTGTTGATAGCACGGATTCCCTTGAGTCTCTCATATCAATTGTAATTTTTGCTACAGTTATTGGGGAAAGATTAGAGAAATTAGGATTAACTACTTTACTAGAAAGAAGAATGAAAAGTGATGTAATTGAAACTTTCAAAATAATTAATGGACTTTAATTATGGTTGACAATTTTTTCAGTATTCTCCTCAAACTGGAAATTTACTCTCAAGACAGATTTCAAAAAAGTAAGTCTACTAACCAATTAGATTTTTTGTTAATAGAATGATATATTTTTGGAACAAATTGCTTAATTGGATCAAAAACAGAAAAAAATGGTAGGAAAAAGAAATTAAGAGGACATTTTTAGGAACTATTGGATGAATTACTCAACAGAATTTGATCTGTATGTAGATATTGTATCAATAGTGTCAGTACAAAGCTTTTTTTTCCTAAGGTTGACGTGAGAAGATGGTAAAAAGCGGGGATGTCCAAGGAGACATTAAAAAAAACAAATAATGAAAAGCCTATAGCAGTCTCTATTATATTTTTAGGCTTTTAGATTTCAGAACAAGTTAAAAGTAACAAATCTCACTTGCGTAGCAACTTGAGTTACCTAATAGATATTTTAACTGAAATTGGGTTGTTATAACATATACACAAAGTATAAACTATTGAATAAGCCACACCTTTTTTTTTTTTTTTTTTTTAAATTGACTATTCATAGTGGTGATGATGATGATAATGATGGTGGTGGTAGTCTATGATGAGAAGAAGTCTATTTCTGAAGTGATACAATTGATTATTGGGGCTTGTCTCTATTGACTCAATAAAATTCTGCTTCCACCCACCATCTGCCAAATTGATGTTTTTTCTCTCTCCTCACAGTCATCTGAACTGTGATCATTGCCAAAAGATTTCTGAGTGGAATCAATCTTTTGGGTCTCTTTATTAATCGCTGTTTTTATTTTCTATTTCTTGCTCTCTGTATTGGCACAACAATTCAGTTTTGTAGAGGATCTTAGATCAGTTATACTGAACATAACAACTTTTACATGATAGATTAAAAATATATTATGAACCACTGTTTTATTATTATAGTATCAATGGTGGGCCTTAGACTAAGGTGACTCTATCTCGTGCTGGGGGGTAAGACTTGATCTCCAGAAAAAGTGTCCTTGGTATAACACTAAACTACATCTGATGGCAAGGCTCCAGTTTGGAAATCTGGGGAGTCTGGAGAATCCATTACTATTCCTCTGACAGTGTGGTAATATCTGTTAAGGTTCCATCTATGGATCAAATAGATCTGTTTAAAAATTATTTATATTTGATTAGACCATGTGCAAAAAAAAAACCTCTTTGGAAATAACTATACAAAAATCTAAATATGAATGTACAAGGAATGTTATTCTCTAACTTCGAGCCATAAAATAACTTTGGATGAGTTGACATGCCATTAAAATCAATCAAACCAACTTATACTGGACATGGTGATAACAGTGTTTACATAATATATTAAAAATGTATCATAATGTACTACTGATTTAAAAAAAAAAAAAAAAAACTTTTAAAAAATTTTATTTATAGTATGAAACTAGGCTCAGTGAGAAGGGGATTTGAGGATATTGATACTTCTATTTAGTATTTCATAGTTATGATTTATTAAGCTTTGCTTAGTCTAGCATACAGATTGCTCACAGTACCTGTTGTAACTACATTGTCATTTATCTGAGTACTGAAAAGGTTTATGATGGCTTAACTTAAGATAGCTGGTGGCAACCAGCACCTTCTGTATGACTTGCCCATAAATCAGCATTCCATAGTGATCATTGTTATCAAGAATTTCTCCCCACAAAATTATCATTCAGTTACAATTGATAATTGTCATATGATTATTGACAAGTACAATGTACCATTAAAAATAGTTATGAATAATTACAATCAAACATTTACAAATAAATCAGGTTTTGGCATTAAATAACCTATAAAGAGTTGATAAACCAAACCAAACCAAACTGCTTCTGTATAGAAAAAAGCATTTACACGAGTTCAAATCATCATAGGCTTCTAGTATTAGAAGCCTATGATGATTTGAACTCGTGTAAATGCTTTTTCTTTTTAGCCTATTTTTAGTCATGATGTTTGTGTATACCTCTAAAACTCAGACAAGTTGGATGATATTCTTTTATCATGTGATCTTTTGTAAGATAGTTGATTTGCAATATTCCTTTCTGGTTATGATGATAAATCTGGGGAAGGGACATTATTTCTTTGATTTCTTTAACACCCCAAGTAGAAGTCTCCTCTTTCCTCCTGTGAAATCTAGCATCATTGGAGGGTAAAAATTTCTAGAAAATCTTTATGATAATATGTTCTTTAAGTTTGTTTTAAGGTGTTAAATCTTTAGTCAGTCCTTAAATACATTTTTCATGGTGAAATTCCTTATCCCAAATCAGAGAGAAGGTAGGAAAAAGCTAGAAAATTATGTGGGACTTTGTGTTAAAACAGTTGTTCTCAACTGAGTCCCTGGGTGTCCATATAAAATTTTTGGGAATCCACACAAGCAAAATAGTAAATTGGATGTTCATGATAGTATTTTAGCCGTCAATGAAAAAAATTTTGCTTTAGACGTATTTAAAGTTGTATATTACTGCTTTTCCTTCGTCTTACCTTGTTGAACTTGGTTTCATTCACATCTCTTACTATAAAAAGTTTTTAACCCATTTGACATTGTATAAGATGATCTTTGGTTATCAATGACAACATTGGAGCCAAATATTGCAAAACTAGCAGAGTAATTAACCAATATGGTTGTATTTAATAAGATTGCCCTAAAGTATCTTTTTTTTTTTTTTTTTTTAAATAAATGTCTATGTATGTCTTATTATTTTACTAAATATTTTTTTTACAATTCCTCATATTATAAAATCCAAAAGGATTTATTAAACATCAAATGGATAGAGTAAAGTAGGAATTGAAGGGGGCTCATAGTTTTAAAAAAGGGGTTAAAACCACTGTTAGAATGATAAGAGATAAAATAATTGTATTAAAGTAATCCTAAAACATTGTAACCAATTAAATTTATGTTCATATATTTATTTATTAGCAAAAAGTACCCAGTGTTACCAAAATGTTTTGGTAAAATAATTGTGGTATATATTTTAGCAAGGTTCTATGGATGCAGAAATATTTTGGTTAACCCACATAGAATACTTTATTTTCTTGAAACAATATATTTACACCTACCTACTGACTTATATGTATCATTAATTTGGCTAATGCTTTTTACTCTTATCAGAATATCCATTTATCATTTTAGATTTATATTTTACTTGCAGGACTCGTGGAAATTCCACAGAACAAAATATAGATTGCTGGACTATTTCCTAAGATTATACATTCTATTTTGTCTGAAATTACACTATTCTTCTGCATTCATGTTTTCTAATCTACATGCTTCTCTCTGCTTGATATAATATGCTCATTTATTCTCATGCATGTGATCTATTCTTTCTTGTTGCTTAAGTCTATCATGTTCTAAATTCACAAGATGTTCCTCTTGTTTCATATTATCTCTTCTTTTCTGTTGTCTAAGTCTAGGCTTGCTCTAAGATGATATTCTTCTATTCTTCATTCATTTCCCATCATTTCTGTTGGTGTTGTCTTTCTCTCTCAATTATTTATTCCCACTCTTCCAGTCTGATCTTCAATCTCCATCTGCGCATCCTTTCTTGAACAGTTTGCAACTATCTTTCTTGTGAAGCCGTGGGCTAGACCAAAATTTTTTTTTTTTAAGTATCAAGTTATAACCTCTTTTTAAATTTTTTTTTTTATTTGAATTTTAAAATACCAAATAATTGTGCATACAACATTGTTTGATCTGAAGTAATATCTTTGTAGAATGTCCCAATTGACTGCGAGAAGAAGATGTAAAGGATATCTTATTTGGCCAAGAGGAAAGGTGGAAGAATATCCCACTTGGCTGCAGAGGGGGAGGGGATGAGTGCTAAGTGCAAACGAATGAATGCAAATGACCAGAATTATAATATTGATTATTTTTTAAATGAAGTTTTGTCAGTTACTGATTAATGATTTTAGTTAATTCTAGTTGATTTTTTATTGGAATTCACTTGGGTCATTATTTCTATGATAGCAAAGACAGCATGCATTGGATAAAAGAATAAAGAACAAGTTCTCATGAGAAAATAATTAATAATTTAGTAATTTTATGAAGTAGTAATTTTACTTTTTAAAATGTGCTGAAATTTTTGTGTTTTATTGCTGCAATTTGAGATTTTATCAAAAGCCTGATTATCCTTACCAGCTGCTTTCTCATCTAAGCTATGAGAACATTGTATCATTGAAGTTCAAATGATGTTTATAAAACATCCAATACTCTCATCTTATCAGCACCATGTTTGTTTTTACAGACTAGTAGTATTATTAATAGCACATATATGAATAACATAATAAATATGCAGACAAGTTTCAGATGAGAGTATTAGATGGCTTTATAGCTATTTTTGGATTTCTATGATACCACACTCTTATAGGTTAGATGGGAAAGTAGCTGGTATAAAAAACCAGGCTTCCTTAAGATTTAAAAAAAAAAGACGAGTTGGAGTCTCAGAGCTTATTCTTTATTTTTGTTTCCTCGGGAGACCTGGGTTTAATTCCAGGTTGCGTCATACCAAAGACTTTAAAAATGGTACTTGATACCTCCTTGCTCAGTAATATAAGGTACATATCAAGGGTAAAGTGGAGCAATCCAAGGAAAGGAGTAGTGCCCTCCCCTACACCTTGGTGTGGTAGCTATCAGAAAGGGAGCCTTCAGGTCGCCCTTGACTATGGTTGCCAACTTTACTTACTTATATTAGAAATAATGAACCAATTGAATTGCAATAGAATATTAGTAAAAATTAATAATATATTGGTCTTATTCTGTGTTTGATTATATTAAGCTAGAAGTATATCTGTTATTAAAGTTTGATACAAGGATGGTAAAAACCTTACCAGTATAGACAAGCCGATTTGTATGTTTCAAGTTCATGTTACTTTCATGTTTGGTTGAGTATAACCATAAGCTGGCTATTTCCCATTTCTGTTAAGGAATTTGATCTCAGCTATTTCAGTCTACTCCAAACTGTATAAGTTGACTATTTAATCACTCCTGATAATTGCTTTGACTAACAAATGTCCTGTTATTCTGTATTTACTCATAATGTTTTTCTCTTTTTTTTTTCTTTAGGAGACAACTATTATAGACCTTTGAGTCCTCCTGCATATGATACTGTGTCTCCCGGAGGAGGAGACACTCCTGTCTATCAGGATCCTGTTGAGCGTGCACGGCAAGAGAAAGAATGGCAAGAAGAGCTAGCCAAGGTAAGTACTTTTTAAAATTTTTATATTATGTTTCCTTTTAAATCTATGCATTGATTATTCAGTCTTTTTCTTGTGGGGAGGGCCTGTTTTTTGAAATTAACTAAAGTGCTATAAACAATTTTTCCCTTATTGGCGAGGTTGTCTAATATTTTTCACATCGCTGGCCACAATGCGCTTCCATTCCTTATTGGCTCGAATCACTTAACAAATTCATCTTTCCATCATTGTGGTTTCTGGTCACTCAGATATCACTTAACAACTACATGGGTCCATCTATTTGTCCTTGAACCTTGTAATGTGTCCAGCCCAGTGGAACTTCTTTTGTTACTCTGTAATCATGACCTTCATTCTGCTCTCATATTATCTCACTTCAGATGTGCTTGTGCAATAATATTCCCAGCTTAGATATTTCTATAACTTTCTGTGTCATAGCCAGTCACTGTTCTTCCTATATTGCTAATAGACTATATATATCCAACCTATACCATCTATGATGAAGACATTCAATCACTGTGAGGATCAATGAAAAAAAACAATACTAGGAATAACTAAGATATCAGCATTGATCAGAAAGGAGACCAAGTTAAGGCATGTCATAGAAGTTATTAAACAACAAAAATGGAAGTGTACAGGGCCTATAATAAGAAAGGAGGATAGCAAAAGGCATAAAAGATTTGTGAAATGGTGCCCAAGGAATAACAAACATGTTTGGGAAAATAACTCAGACGAGGTGACAGTTGAAATAGTGAAGTTTGTTCATAAGACATGATAGCAGTTAGCACAATGTCACCATGAAAAGAATTGGGGAAGGTTTTTGACAAGAAATAAATTCAGAATGGCTAATGAAGATATCCAATTTATCAATTACAAATTGGCATGGCACTGATTGTTTTGAATCAAACATTGATTAAATGCATTATGTTAATACAAATTATTATGTTTGTGTAACTATTTGTGAATTTAAATTCTTAAACAAATAATGTTTTATTGAAGCGTATGGTTTTTTTAATGATAGAAATTAATTTAGAATAGAATGCTGCTTTCTTACAAAATAAATATTCATTTTTGATGCCTTTATTAACTTATTGGATATTTGTTAAAGCTAAATCCTAGCCCTCAAAATTTAAGAGGGCCTTTGTAACAGGTGAATTTTATACAAAATATTAATCAGGAAGAACCAAAAGACCTATTACACTATTATTATCCTTTCAGTGTCTGTTGTCCCATATATATATATATATATATTTACCAACCCCTCCACTCAGGCAGGATATGACACAAGGAGTTAAACAGGTTTGAATTCAGTTTTCCTTCTCCTAGACTAGTTGCCTCACCAAGGCTGAAGAACTCAGTCTGCCCTACTATTTACCCATAGCTGGAGGGAGAATGATTGGATTCATACCTTTCCCAAGGGTATTAGTGCTATGTGAAATGCAATCAGTCTCGTCTAGGATTTGAACTCATTTTGCTGTATCCATTTCCTACGATGATAACACCAAACACCACGGGCACCTCTGTTGTCCTATATATGGATACATATCATACAGTGTAGAAGACTAAGAAATAAACTTCGTATATTTGTTATCATTGTAGGAAATAGAATTGGCAACCCAAGTTCAATTCCTAGATAGGGTTGTCGGTTTCTTTTTGTGCTAATGCCCTTGGGAAAGGCATGAATTTATCTGTTCTCTAGGGATAAATAGTAGGGCTGACTGGATTTTTTAGCCTTGCTTAGTCAACCCATCTAGGAGGAGGAAAACTCTAAAAAACAGTCTCTCTTAGACTAGAAGATATACTAGAAGAAACAAAACAAAAGAATGTAGTAAAGAACTTTTTGATTTTTAATTACTCTTCTCAAAAGATAGTTAATTGCATGCACACATTCAGACACATGGTTTGGCAGCCAGTCTCAGGAAAACTCTGAATTCAAACCAGCTTTACTCTGCTTAAAAAGTGACTTTGTGTCATATCCTGGCTATGACAGCAGGATTGGGTAAATAGATACAGTATAGAAGGCCCAATGTTATATTCAGAAATGAATACACTTCTATTTACATCTCATTTCATCTTAATTATTTCAAGCTTATTACTAACTGATAAGGCTTAAATTTGTGTTTGACTTTAGCTGGTATTTTAGGGGTTTTGAACAAATCCTGGAAGCAGCACCCCACAAAACAGCAGTTATACAATGATTTATCTCTCATCTTACAAACCATCCAAGACGAGCAAGATATGCTGCTAGGCACCTCTGGAGAAGAACAAACTCTTAAGTAATCTCCTACATATGGACACACTAGTACTGGCCAATAAGCAAAAACTTACATTCATCCACCCTGTGCAGATAATCGATACTGTCTAGAGGCCTTGTCAAGTGCAATAGCCAATAGGGATGGATGATGAGAAAATCAGAAGTGATGATGAAGATAGTTTAATAGCTGTCAAAAGCAGCATTTAATAGGTATTAATAGTACAAAAATTGGAAGATGTTTTGTAAGGTTTGGGCTGGTTAAACTTTGGTCATGATATCTGGAGTTTGTTGTGTTTTAATCTAACTTAATGTATGTGTAGGTCGCAACGTTTTCTTTCTGTTTTAGCTTGAAAGAAACTGTCTTGATTATTCTAATTTTAAAAAATTTTTCAGGTGAACATTTTGTAGTGATTAGTTAAGGTAGTTTTTTGGTCTTAAGAAAATTTAATGTTTGTATAATCAGATGGTTTGATATCTTCATTTATTAAGTTTTGTCCTATAATCTGCATGAATTGAACAAATTTTATGATTTGCTGATAGGATTTTTGTGTATTTATCAACTGTAAATATTTTAAAGTATTTTGTATTGTTAGTTGATATTGTACCCACAATACAGTTTCAACGAACACAAAAAGCAAAACTAGCATTCACCTTGATGACATTCTTGGAAATAGTTTTGTTTTCAATTTTCAAGGTAAAGAGATTTAATTTATGCCCAGCTGGATTTGTAGAGTTTCTGAATTTTGACATTTTATGGATTGGAGTTTGATGACAACCAAACAAATGATTCACCCTGTCAGTGGGGCTTAGAGTATACTGTGACGGCAAATTGACTAAAATCCCAAAACGGGACTTTATTTTCGCACGTGTGAAGACGGGGCTGGTTGGCACTTGATCCCCTATAGAATAAGTCCTCGTTCAGAGTTTTTTTTCTCTCAGGCATATAAGACCTGGCATATTACGTGAGGGAGTAATTTAGGGCCAAACTGACCGCCGCTGGCAAGGGGTTCCAAATTTCACACTATCCACACACCCACCAGGTCGCTAAACTTCCTCCCCTAGACAACAGAAGATATGGACCTATAGGTTTTAGTCGTAATAATATTATATTGTAGTAGTCGGCAACTCCGGTTTCCCATGTGATATTTTAAAGGAATTAATAGGACAATTCTAAGCAAGATAATATAAGGCGAATAGAAGCTGAAAAGGAAATGTGACTCAACAAATTCGTAGCAGAACTGCAAAGAACAACATAGACCACGTGGTAACATAAAAATACATGAATCCTTTACTGTACAAAGCGATACTTTCAAAGTGTCAAATATGTATAATAATTGAACAGTCCATGGACATAAATGTCTTTCTTTTCTTTCCTGTTCTTTCGTGTTTCTTCAAATTGAGAGAAAGAGAGAGAGAGTGGTATATAAAATTTGGGTATAAAGGATAAAGAGCCCCAAAGTTACTCATCTTATTTTTCGACGGGGTTCCACTGGAGAATCTTTCTTTCACGGGCTAATAGACTTTAAGCTATTTTTAACACTGGCTTGAAGAACTTGGGTCCCTCGTGTCTCAGATATTCTTTTGTCTTCTACCTGGAATACTGGCTTTGATTCGTCTGCCCGCTACGAACCCTGCCAAACAACTAACATTTCTTATTTTCTATTTCCACTGACAGGAAGGAGTCCCTACTTCCATTTTAGGGTCCCAGCCAATCGTTTGGCTTCTACCTTCCTCCCCTTCCGGTGTCCGGCGACCTGAGGTTACTAAGTACCAACATCTGTTGATATTCCCTCTGTGACCTACATTCTTTCTTAATGGTCACTTTTTTGAAGGGTTGCCACTGTTCATTCCAACGGGAGGATAGTATTAATCTTATTTCTGTCGTCTCCGTGGGATATCACGTGACAATACTTACACTACTGAGGGTGTTATTATTCCCCAGAAAAAAAAAGTTGATGTTTTGGGCATGACACTAAATTGCATCTGATGGCGAGGCTCTAGTTCTGGAGATCTAAGGAGTGTGGAATACCCCCTCACTGCCATTATTCCTACGTTCATTTTGACCCAGAGTGGTAGTACCTGTTAAGGTCTCGTCTATGAGTCAAATAGATGTTTAAAAATTATTTGTATTTGATTGGAATACTTGATACCATATAAATTATTTGTATTTATAGTTACTTGAAGATATAATTGTTTACTAAGGGTTATTAGGTAAGGGGAATCTCCATAACATAATGGTTAACATGCTGGACTATGACATTGTAGTTAGCAAACTCAAATTCTATTTGGGCTATTATGTTCAGTTTTGGACTAATAGGTTTTTGAAAGGTATGAAGTTCCTTATCCTCCCTCTATGGCTTAAATAGTACCACTACTATTCTATAAGAATGACTTTGGCATAAAATAACTCACAAAAGTTGATATACTATTAAACAAAAAAACCAAGCCAAACTAAGGATTATTAGTATTAGTTACTTGAAATCATATAACTGGGTGCAAACAAATGACTTATTAAATAGAAACAATTACTTGAAACCATATAATCATTAGTATTAGATAAAAATACTTGAAGCTTACAAGTGTGTGCAAATTATTTGTATCAGATAGGAATACTTGATATCATGTAATTGTATGCAAAAAACCTCTAAGAAACAACTGCACAAAAAATGTAAATATAAATGTACAATGAACGCAATACCCTAAATTCTAGGCATAAAATAACTAACTCCAGGTGGGTTGACATGTTAAAGTTACCCAATCCAACCAAATAGTAAGACAACCAAATATTCAAAGTTAATGAATAAAATTCTGCCATTATTTGATATTTGTAGTCTTAAATGTGTGTGTGTGGAATCCAATCTTATTTTTTTTAAATTTTATCCATCAACTTGGTTGAAAGTCATGGCTGAAATTACACTGGTTTACAAAAATAAATTTTTGGTCTGAGGCAAGAATGGGGATAGGTGTTTTTTGTTAATTTGGGTGTGCTGAATTCAAATTTATAAATAGTTTTGCTCTATCACCTCTAGTTTTCTGGCTTTTAAATAGTCTCATTTTAGTATAAATAGAGAATAAATGTGCATATTTCATGAGTTGCAACAGATAAAACAGGATAGATAAAGAACACTGATTGAATCAATATACTTGGATGACACAATTACACAATTCATAGTACCACAGACAGTCAAAAGTGTGTTTTCTTAGAAGATCTTCCATGCTCATCACTCACTGCTCCAATGTTTGGCAGGAAGAAGTTGAGGTGGGAATGGAGAAAATGAATCTTGAGTGACATTTGGCACCCCATATCCTCGTAAGATTTTAGCAGCTTCTCAATACAGGCTTGGTAATCTGGTACGCATGTGTTACCAAGGAAGCCACTACGGACTGACTTGAATGCTTCCCATGCTCTCAGTTCCTTTAAGTTAAGAAGCTCCTCAAAATCAGTATCCTTTAGCACTTCTCGGATCTGAAGTTCAACAAAGATGCCCTCTTAAGACCTGGGAACACAGTAGACAAGTGTTGGAAGGCAGCACCATTTTTGTGCAATGCCTTCATGAAATTCTTCATCAAACCAAGCTTGATGTGAAGAGGAGGAAGAAGCACCTTATTCATGTCCACTAGAGGATTTTCCTTGAGGCTGTGTTTGCCAGGAACAAAAGTGCTTCTAGACCCCCAGTCTTTCTGCTTGTAATGCTGGGATACAGCTTGACTATCCCAGAGACAGAGAAAACAACAGTACTTTGTGAAGCCCGCTTGCATACCCATAAGAAGACCAATGACCTTAAGGTCCCCACACAGAATCCATTGGTATTCGCTGTACTTAATAGCTTCTAAAAGAAGCTCCATATTGTCATAGGACTCCTTTAGATAGACAGAGCATGCAATGGGAATGCTGGGATATTTATTCCCATTGTGCAGAAGAACACCCTTGAGACTTTGCTTGGAAGAGTCTATGAAAAGATGTCAGTCTGAAGGATTATGTGGAAAACCAAAGGACGTAAACAAGCCAGGTATGTTTGTGCAGTAGCACAACTTCTTTTCCATGTCGAAAAAGGAAGCAAGGTCTTTGTTCCGATTCCTGAAACTGGTGATCCTTACATCTTCCTGGACTAGGTTCCACTGTTTAAGCCAAGAAACCAAGAGCTCTCACTGCTGTTTTGACAGATACAAATCACGAGCAAGATCATTCAGGTCTTCTTGCATGATCCAGTGTGGCTCTTTTTCCTAGAAGATGCATTGAAACCAGTTATATTAGTTAAACAAAAATAACAATCATCTGCGTGGTTTTGCGGCTCTCTCCAAAGCATCGGGACTGCAAAGTTGAAAACAAAGTTGAAAACTAAATGTACATTTGAAAATGTAATACTAATATTTAGTAACCCAAATGATGTGTAACACAATAGTTGAGGGACACCAACCTCCTGCGCTGCCTGTGAGACAACCTCTTCCAATGACTGCCAGAGTGTGGATTGAGACCTGCTGCCTTAACTGTCAAAATCCGTCTTGATATATAACTATATATACATATATAATGCAATCACTTACATTTAGTGCATAATAACTAAAAAATAAGCCATAAATCTCAAAATATTAGAATTAACCCTGCATTCATATACACCTTTATGTACCATATATGCACAAAATGCACACTATGCATATCTAAAAAACTAGAAGTGATGAGTAAAAATGGATTTCAAATTTGAATTCAGCACCCTCAAATTAGGTAAAAAAAAAAAACGGGTATTTTTGTGCTTGCCTCAATTTCTTTGTAAACCAGTGTCATTACATCACAGAAACAAAAATATTTATGTATGATTTATTTGTTGGTTTAGTTAATAAAAGTAATAAAATTTGTTCAGAATGTGGTTAAAGAAAAATATTTGATTGTAGAGATATGTCACTTGGTGATTAAAATGGGAGAATGTAAACAATTAAAGAATGTACAAAACACAATGTAAGAGGGTGGGGAAAGCTGAAATGTAAATTTTATCTTCATTATCATCATGTGCTGATAACATGAATTCCCTTGACTTTCACTTTCCATCTGTCCATATCAACCATCACTCTTGTCAAGTCCTATTGATGGCATCCATTGTCCACCTAGAGCTGATTAATGTTTTTGCTGGTTGGCCAATGCTGATATATCCATGTGTTCATAGGAGGACATTGCTTATGGCTTCATCCTTACTTCTCCAGTAATGCCAAGCATGCCTAATTCGTTTTACTTGGATGACTTGTGTGATGGAGGTAAGTGACTGTATAGCTACTATTTCGTGGGGTGCTGCTTCCAGGATTAGTTCAAAACAGCAAGCAAAACTCTTGTGTAGTTACCATCTAACTTTTCCGCCAGGCATTTTACCTTATCATTACTTAAAAGAAGAAATCCAACTTTAAGGATATGGAATTGCAGCTTTCCATTGATATGAATTATGTTTTTAATGTATGTATTTATCCAAAAACTCCAATGGGCAAGATTTGATACAAGGTCAATTTTTAAGTGAAGTACAGATTGTTTGAATTCAGTTTTTCTCCTTATAAATCAGATACCATACCAAGGCTAAAGAGCCCAATCTGCTTTACTGTTTGCCCCTAGCTGGGTGAAGAGACAGATTCATGCCTTTCCCAAGAGCATTAGCATGAAGTGAAATATAAACAGCTTCATCCAGGCTTTGAACTTGGGTTGCTGAGTCCATTTCATTTATGCTACACATGCCTCCTAAATGTTTTTAATTTATTTATATTGATATTTTCACAATAAACAACAATCAGTAGAACATAACTTATTAGATAGATTGCCCATTTGGCTGGGGGTGTAGAATACACCTACTACATCTTTGCAGAGGGGTAAGACCTCCCCCATGAGTGTCCTGGATATGACACTAAACAATCTGATGGTGAGGTTTGGGGAATGTAGAGTACCCATTCATTGCCATTGCTCCCAGGTCCACTCTGGCCCAGAGTGGTAGCACCTGATAGGGTCCTCTCTATGGGTCAAATGGAACTAAACTGTGGTTTCTTGAGTTGACTGTTTTTGCATTTAAACTGCATATTTATGCTAAACTGAATTGTTTGAAATAGAACTGTTTTTACATTTAAGTCTGTATATTGCCCAGTTGGCTGGGACTGTAGAATACACAGACTGCACCTCTGCAAAAGAGTAAGACCCTCCCCTCCAGCAAGTGTCCTGATATGACACTAAACAATCTGATGGTGAGGTTCCAGTAATGCTGGAGCTTTGGGGAATGTGAAGTGCCCCTTCATTGCCCTGCTATGTCGGGCCTGATCCGATCAGTCAGCTGGTCATGTCAAGCCCTGGCACCTATATATTTTATCCCGACCGTACTTTTAAATCTGTACTTGCAGCAAGTTCCCAACCCTTATCTGTTAGTTGCTAGAAGGTGGTGGCTGAAGGTCAATTGTGTTGAGAATAGGAATTTGACCAGTGCTGAGAACTTGAAATTGACAGCGGTTCAGAAGCCTACCCTCAACTTGAGTATACTGATCGCATATCTCTTGTCTCAACCAAGGTGAATGGGTTACCCCCTTGGTTCATTCCCAACACATGTTGGACTCTGTGTTGGGTGGTGGAGCACAGGGCCAATGAAAAATATGCAGCATATTTGGTGTCTTCAAACAAAAAATCAAAACAAAACCTCTCAGAATCAGACTTGGAGAATGAGGTAGCAGACTTCCCCAGATTCATTTTTATTGAATCTTTGGAGGAGGTATGCCTAGCCAAGTTCTTGCCTTTCCTCATAGAAAAAGTAATATCTGCAAGAGCTAGTCCAAAAACTGTTAAGAAAACAAGGAATAGTAACTTGCTTGTAGAGGTAGATCGCCGGAGACGGGCAGAAAACATTAAAAATAAAAATGTTTCATACGACCAAATGCAGAGCGTACCCGCATGAGAAACTCAACACTTTCAAGGGAGTTATCAGGAGCATTGGCAACAGAAGATGAGATAGCATCAGCCCTGGGAAAACAGGAAGTTACAAATATAAAGAGAATTTCCATCAGAAAAGGTGAACAATGAATCCAGACCAACACTTACACCCTAACATTTAATAAGCCCCGAACTCCCAAATAGGTGAAGATCGGCTATTGTTTTGAGAGAGTTGAGCTGTACGTCCCAGCTCCCCTGAGGTGCTTCAAATGTCAAAAATTTGGACACCACAGGGAATCCTGTAGAGGACGACAGACATGTGCCAAATGCGGTAAAAAGGACCCAGACCATGCAGAGGAAGATTGCTTGAAAGAAATTTGATGTACAAACTGCCAACAAGATCACCCGGCTTACTCAAGAACTTGTGCTGTTTACCAAAAAGAAAAATAATTAATTGAGGTCAGACACAAGAGGAATGTTTCCTTCCTGGAAGTTAGGAGAATTGTAGGGAGCTATATGGGAGAAAGCAGCTACGCCTCTGTTGCACGGAGGGCGGATAGAACCAATGACAACACCAAATATAGAACACTTGCGGAGAAACTGATCAAGTTGGAAGCCAATGATTGGCCAAAGTTTCAGGAGCACCTGAAAAATGTACACTCTGTTGAATTTTACCAAGCTCCAGCTCAGCAACAAGTTGTGAATGGGGAGAGATCCAATGTTGTAGTCCAAACAAAAACACACATAGGATCTATCACTCCAACACGAACTACTCCTAAAAGTGCAAAATCTCCATCAAAACAACTGTTACATAAATCACCAATCCATCCATCAAAAAGCATATAAAGATAGACTAAAAAACTTGTCTCCCATAAGACCTGAACAACTGAAACAAAAATTATAACTCCCCATTAGCCAAACTGCGAAAATACAGATGAACACCAAAGTGAAAAAGGAAAGACCAGGAAGTACATTCAAAATACCCTCAGCAACAAAGTCGCCTATAAGAACCAAACAATCCGATGCTCAACAACCAACAAAACCTCTACAAAGGAAATATAGTATAGAGAGTATAGATAGTGACACAGACCGCGTAGTTGCCAGCCTTAATCTTGAAGAAATAATCAAAAACTACAATACTTGAAACCACTTAACTGTCGGCAAACTTATAAGCTCAATCACTTTTTAAATTGTTAATCTCTTACATATCATACATATCTATTTAAATGTGTGCTAACAAATGAATGATGTTAAATACTTATTGTTACATAGAAACTCTTATAATAATTTAACTGTGTGCAAACAAATGAGGAAAAGTAAATAGAATATATTTATGCCAAACTGAATTGTTTGAATTAGAACTGTTTGACAAAAATGAATAACTTGAAATAGAAATGTTTTTGCTAATTAAACCATACCTACATTTAAACTGCGTGCTTATGCTCAACTGAATTGCTTGAAATGGAACTGTTTTTTACAGTAAAACTGTACTTACAAACTGAATTGTTATATATATATATATATATATATATATATATATATAGAACTGTTTTGACAAAAATAGATAAAATTGGATTTCGTGTTAAATAACCTACAAAGGTTGATATGCCATAAAACCTAATCAACCAACCAACCTTCATTATCATCACTCCCAGGTCTTACTTTGGCCTGGAGTGGTAGCTCCTAATAGGGTCCTATCTATAGGTCAAATAGAACTAAAATGCATACTTATGCTAAACGGAACTGTTCAAAATAAAACTGTTTTTGACATTGAAACTACTTACACTAAACTGAATTGTTAGAAATTGAACTGTTTTGACATTTAACTGTGTGTGGGCAAAAACTATACTTATACTAAACTGAATTGTTTGTATTACAACTGTTTGACTAAAATGAATAACTTGAAATAAAAAATATTTTTGACAAACTATACTTATGCTAAACTGAATTGTTTGAAATAGAACTGTTCATTTGTATAAAAATGGATTTGGCATTAAATAACCTACAAAGGTTGATATGCCATAAAACCTAAACAAACAAATAATTAGACAGAATTTAAATTTCTATATTTCAAAAGAAGAAAATTAAATTGTTTTACTAAAATAATTATTCAGATTTAATAAAACATTACTAATTAGATTTATCGGTAGTTACTCAAGCTGGGGTTGTTAAATAATTACTGGCATTATTGCTTAGTTAAGAATGACAGTTTGGACAAAAACAAAACTGTTTATATTGATAGTATCTCTCACTTAAATTAAAGTACTTTTCTTTAAAACTCTGATTTGATTTTTATGGTATATCAATCCTTATAGGTTATTCAATGCCAAATCCTGTTTATACATATATTAAATATATAATTTGTAAGCAAATAGTTTTTAAGTAATATTTTAAACCAGCCAGAGCTCATTTGTTTTCATACAATTAAATGGTTTTAAGTATTGCTATTTGAGACTAATTCTATTCAACATCACTCGTTTGTTGGCATACAAATGGTTTCAAATATTGCTATGTAACACTAACAAAATTTAACATCAGTTAAATTAGTAAACAGTTCTATTTGACCTATGGATGAGATCCTAACAGGTACTATCACTCAGTTGACCTAAGAGTAATAGCAATGCAAGGGTACTCTACCCCCCCCACCACCACAAAAAAACCCCTCCAGAACTGAAGCCTCACCATCAGATCCTTTAGTGTCATATCTGGGACTATCTTTGCTATTATATAGATTTATATTTCATAGTAAGAATTACCAATTGTAACCATCTGGTGTAAGTTTTTAATTGATTACAGTTATATACCCTACCAGTAAACAGTAATCGGTATGTCCCATTCCCCATAAATACATTGGATGCTATTGTGAGGGTTGGAAATTTGCTGACTAAGTAGTCACCACTAGTAGATTTATAAAAAATGTGATGCTGAATAAGAAAACATTAGAATTAAAACTGTTTATAAAGAAAAATACAAATAACCTTTTTGAAGCAGTTTAAACAGCCCAATTAGTTTGTTGGTAAAACCTTTAATTTCTTGGCAAAACAAAGAAAGCTTAAAGAAAGAATTGAAAATTAAATTTTCAGATGTATTTTCTGCTGGTTTAGGCAGGTGCAATAAAATGAAAGCTAAATTCATAATAAAAGAAAAAGGAATTCTGGTTTTCTAAAAGAAAAAGAATGTACCCTTTGCATCATTAAGACACATCAATGACGTGCTTGATGAAAAAATGGGTGTTTTATCTAAAGTTGACTATAGCGATTGGGCTTCACCTGCAATATATATAAAGAACATGTCTTAAGAGATACATGTCTGTGTGGAGTTCTCCACAGGCTTGAACGATGCCCTAAAAAATTATCCTTTACCCACTTCTGGGGCTGGAAGAGGTTTTGCGCAACTTAGCAAGGGTCAGATATTTCTGAAAATTGACCTAAGCGACACAAATTTGCAGACTGAAGTGGATGACAAATGTTCCAAATTACTGATGATAAACACACATTGAGGAATATTTAAATTCAATCAGTTATCTTTTAGGATAAAGATTGCTTCTGCTATTTTTCAGCAAGTAATGGATACAATGCTTAGTGGACTAGACTCTACAGTCGGTTATCTTGATGATATTTTGGTGAAAAGGGAAAACCCAGAAGAACACAAGAAAAATGTTTTTGAGGTTTTCAGGATTCAGTACTATGGATTCAAGCTGAAAGAAGAAAAATGTTTGGGTTTGTTTTTTTTTTTTTTGTTTTTTTAATAAAATCAAATATATGGGACAAATAATTGATAAAAATGGCAGGAGACCAGAACCAGCAAAAGCCAGTGCTATAAAAGACATGCCTGCTCCTGAAAATGTCAGTTCCCTACAAAATTCCGTGGGTTTGGCAAATTATTACAATGTATTTGTGCCAAACATGCATGGTTTGCAAGTTTTGTTAACTAAACTATTAAAAAAGACGCTAAATGGGTTCGGGCAACAGAGTGCCAGGAAGCACTCTGTCGCCCAAACCCATTTTGTGTCTTTGTAAAAAGAATAAAGAAATGCTAATGTCAGACTTGTTTTTAACACATTATGATACAAAAATGAAATAATCATAACAAGTGATGCTAGTTCATATGGAATAGGAGCTTGCATCAGGTAGAAACTCAAGACTGCTCAATTAAAACTATTGCACACACATCCAGGACACTTCTTCCAGCCAAAAAGAATTATTCTGTGACAGGAAAATAGAGTTTCGGGATTATGTTTGCCCTTAAGAAATTTCATTGATTTCTTCACAGAAGAAGTTTTACCTTACAAATGGATCACAGACCATCGCTAGCTATTTTTGGGTCTAAAAAGGCCTACCAACCCATACAGCTAATAGGTTGCAGTGATGGGGGAACCATCTTATTGAATTATGATTTCAGGATGGAATTCTTGCCATCAAGTAAATTGTCTCCTGCAGATGGATTGTCTAGACTTATCCCCAAAAAAGTGAACCTTTGGAAGATATGGTCATTGCTTCTCTACAAGTGGAAGTAAAGATTTTAAAAATACTGTGCGAGAACTACCCGTGATGTTGGAAGAAATAAAAAAGCGTTGAATGACAATTTATCATGGAAATGAAGAAAAAACAAAATCCAAGGTATATTCAATTTACAATGATGTTCTCCTGTACAGCAAAAGAGTAGTGGTGCCTCTATCACTAGAAACAAATTCTTAAAGAATTCCACACAGGACATCCTGGTATTTCAGAATGAAAAGCTTAATGAGATGTTATGTGTACTGGCATAGCATGGATAGAAACCTTGAAAGTTTGGTGAAAACACACAAAGGCTGTTCTTTGGCAGCTAAAGCACTACCAATAAAGTTCAACCCATGGCCAGAAACTGACCACCTATGGTCACGTCTGCATATTGACTTTGCGAGTGTACTTAATGGTTCATATTATTTGATCGTTGTAGGGAGTAGGAATTGGGTTTCCACATGAACTGTTTACGAGGTTCAGGGTTCCAGATTCCATTGTTTGTGATGGTACCACCCAGTTTGCATCAAGAGAATTTGAGGGATTTTGTAAAATGTTTGTGGTGGAGCACATAACAATTGCCCCATACAATCCTAGAAGGAACTGCTGAGCAGAATAGTTTGTAGATACCTTCAACAGGGCCCTAAAAGGTCCAACGTTGGGTCTATGGAAGCTGCATTGCAACAGTTTCTACAAGTGTATGCGCCTTTGGCTATGATTCTGGCGGAAAATAAGATTGGTCTTTGACAAGCTGATAACCAATATGAAAAAAGTCGAATATATGGTACAAGAAACTGGAAAGGAATTTTACGAAGTGGGTAAAAAGGTTTTTTTACTGAATGTATCAGGTGGGAAAAAGATATTGAGACGCTGGAACTATCGTCAAAAGAATTGGTAGAATGACATATTTAGTCAAAGGACCGAAAATGGTGCACAAAAGGCACTTGAATCAAACAAAAAGTAGGCATACACATGAAGAGAATGATACTCCAGTAGATGTTGAGCCTATGGAAGTTCTTTTCGACACATTTGATGTACCCATTCCACAAAAAGCTCCTGAGACAAAAATGCAACAAAGACAAATAGGAAAAGAACCAATACAATCAACATTAACCCAAATAGGAAAAGATTTGACTTTGTGCAGAGTAAATCTAAAAAGGACTGTGTTATATAATTTACTAGTGAACAGTAATGGGTATGTCCCATTCCTCATAAATACGTTGGACACTATTATGAGGGCAGGTAATTTGCTGATGAAGAATTCACCACAAGTAGTGGTTTACTTTCTTCATGGTGTTGGCAAGTATTATATTTAGTTGATGTTATTAAGATTTACATTTCGTTCTCAACCTCCATTTTGGTTATTTCTTATTCAGTAACCTTTTGTTAGGTTACAGCAATGACAAAGATAATAAGATTACCAACTTAGATGCATATTTTGAGCTTTTTATTTGACATTGATGGATACTTCAGCTTTTGGTAAAATATTTGACAATTCAAATGAATACTTTGTTGCTATAAATTGTTTATCCCAATGTAATATTGACATTTTTATTTGACAAGTTTCTCATCAGTTGTTACTGAACAGTCATATTTGGAGTTATAATAAAGATTTCAGAAAATATTCTGGACAACATTTTATCTAAGCAGAAGCATTCAACATTTAAAAAAGAGAATTATCATTTTTTAAATACAGGATTGCAGGAGACTTCTAAAGACAAAGCTATTAGAATTGTCTAGACATTCATATCAAAATTTGTTTAATTCATCCAATAGTTCCTAAAAATGCCCTCTTAATTTTTTTTTTCCTGTCAATTTTTTTCTGAAATCATCAAATTTCATCTTAAAGTGTTTCTTACACTATTGCTTTTTTGTTCCAATTAGGCAATTTGTTCCAAAAATTCTATTAGCAAGAAAATCCAATTGGTTAGTAGACTTAGTTTTTGAAATCTGTCTTGAGAGTAAATTTCCAGTTCGAGGAGAAATATTGAAAAAAACAAACAAACTACTATAATCAGAAAGTCTATTAATTATTTTGAAAGTTTCAATTAGATCACCTTTCATTCTTCTTTCTCATAAAGTCATCATTATCATCATGTCGTGCCGCCAGCAGGGATATCCCTGACCCTCTCTCGCCACTCCTCCCTATCATTCATCGCATCTGGCAGGTCCTCAGAGCTACATCCCGTATCCTCACAGAGCTGCTGTATGTAGGTCCGAGCTGATCGTCCTGCTTTTGCTTGGTCATATGAAGGGGTTCATAGTACATCACTTTTGAGCTCGTCCCTGCTTCTCCAGCAGTGTTCTGCATGTCTGGTTCATCTAACTTTGATAGTTTTCGTGATGGGAGGTAGGTGGCCGTATAGTTGGTACTTTGTGGGGTGTTGCCTCCAGGACTTGTTCAATATTGTTTGCAGCATTCTCGTGTAATTGCCATCTAGCTTTTTCTCCAGCTGTTTAGTAAGTGTCCATGTAGTGCATCCATGCAGCAGTATCGAGGCAACTGCTGCTTGGAAGAAACTGTGTTTCATTTTATTGGTCAGGTCTGATTTCCATATGATCAATAGCTTATCGATAGCTGTCAAGGCCTTTGTTAGCCGTGTGTTGATGTCTTTTTCAGTTGATGAGACATTGCTTCCTCGGTAGGTGAACTTGTCTACTAGTTTCAGAGAGCTACCACCTAGTGTGGAAATGTCGCCTGTTGGATTAAAGCACATGTATTCCATTTTGTGTGCACTGACATGGAGGCCAATGTCTGCGACGGCTCATTCCAGTCTATGCAGTAGTGTTTCGGCTTGGACGGGTGTATTTGCCAGAATCACTATGTCATCAGTGTAGTTGACGTTAGTAATTGTTTTTGTGGAGTACCTTTTGCTTTTTTTCTATGTCAGCTCGAAACCATTTTCTTTGATTTTTATCAATCGATGTTCTAAGCGCGTAGTCTAGACAAATGATAAAGAGGTATGGGGCTAGTGTGTCCCCTTGCAGTACTCCTGCTACAATGTCGAAGTAGTCTGTGTCTCCATCCGGAGAACATACTTTCACTTTGGTGTTTCTATAGAGAATCATTATTGCTGCGGTGGTCTCTTTTGGTAGCCCGTATGCTCGTAGGATTTGTTCCATCTTCCCTCTGTGAATGGAATCAAAGGCCTTGGTAAAGTCGACAAATAGTAATGTCGCTTGTATGTTTTTTGCCCGTACACCTTCAAGAATTCTACGGATGGTCAATATTTGTGAGGTTGTGGATCTATTTTTTCGGAAGCCATTTTAGTTTTTCCTAAGAATGTTGTCAATTTTGGGTTCTATGTGGTTTCGTAGTAGGGCATTGTATATTTTGGCTGCTATGAATGTAAGTGTTATATCTCGGTAGTTCTTGGCTAATCTGAGGTCACTCCATCTGTCTATTGGATTTTGATAATAAACTGTGTTACAGTGTCGGAGCAGTATATTGTCAAATTGTCTGGTCTTCCACACTTCTGGGGGAATTTCATCAAGCCCTGTGGCTTTCCTATTTTTAATTTTTCTAAGTACTGAGTCGAGTTCATATAGAGTAAATGGTCCTAGTTTAATGTCTAATTGCTTACTAATAATTCTGGTGATTGATTCATGTGTAACTTTTGGTGGGTTTCCTAGTAGATTCTTGAAATGCTGTTTCCACAGTTTTGTTCTTTCTTGTAGCTTTCAATTTAGCTTTGGCTGTGCTCTTCCTTCTGCTCACTTTGTTTATCATTTGCCACGCTATCCTAGATTGCCTATCTTCCACTGAGTCTCTAATCTTATCTATCTGATTTTGTATGTATTCTGTCTGTTCATTTAGATATATGCTTGCTTATTAATTTTGTGCCTTTTTTAGTTTCTGGGCATTTGTGTTCGTTGGGTTCTTCCTGTTGCATTTGGAGGCAGTTTTCATGTCTACATGTTTTTCTCTAATTGCTAATGTTTTCTAAGGGACTCTAAATTTAGTTTTAGGTTTTGTTGGTATGCATTTCGCTGTTGCCTTGAGGTGTGTGTTGACGAAATTCTCATATTCTTCATTTGGGGTACGTTTTTCTGTCTTCTGTAGTGGATCGAATTTGTTTCTCAATTCTAACACATATTTATCTCTAATATCCCTGTTGTTAAGAAGGGCCCAGTCATAGTGTTTGGTGATCGCTGTTTGTGTGGTGTTCTTTTGTAGGCTTAGTCGTATTTTTGCCGTGACTATTCAGTGATTGGAGGACACACCCTCAAAAGAGGAGTATGCCTTGCAATTCATTGCGCTATTTTTCCATTTCTTGTTTATAAAGACGTAGTCTATCTGTGCTTTATTATTGTTTGTGTATGTGTAGGTCCATAATTTTCCCTCCCTCTTTTGAAAGTTTGTATTGAGGCATGCTAATCTATTTTCTATCATGAAATCTGTTAGATGTTGTCCATTCCTGTGACGTGTTGTGTAGACTGTATTTGTTGCTTCCGTTTTTCCTGATTTGGGTATTCATATCTCCGCCAATGACAAAACAGTAGACGACAAAGCAATCTATGAAAGAATATCCATGTGCCCACTGGAAGCCAAGAGTCAAAAACTGGTTAGTATAATATTGTCTTTAAGCCCTCAAAAGAACATACAATTTTTGTAAAATTTTCTGGCATTTTTAAAATGCCAGAAAATTTTACATTAAATTGTATGTTCTTTTGTTTGTAAAATGACACTTGTACACTGTGTGGTAAATGTAAAGGCAATTTTACCGTAAATCCAAATTTAATATTTGAACCTGGTCAAAGGTGCTAACATGTTTAGTACATGAAACTCTTTTTTCTAAAACTTTAGAATTCATACAGATTCCCATAGTAGTTTAGAATATACAGCCTAAGTAAAGAAAGTCCAACGTGCCCCCCCCAACCGAAACAAATAGTGAAATGACGACTCTACTCCTCCTATACCGAGTAGTAGACCTACCAAAATTCTATCTAAATCCATAAATGACAAAACTGTAGACAACAAAGCAAGCTATGAAAGAATATCCATGTGCCAACTATAAGCCAAGAGTCAAAAGCTGGTCAGTATAATATTGTCTTTAAGGACTCTTTAATTTAAAATGCCAGAAAATTTTACAAAAATTGTATGTTCTTTTGTTTGTAAAATGACACTGCCTGTGTTTTAAATGTAAAGGCAATTTTACCGTAAATCTCATAAAGTAGTTGATTGTAATTTTTCTAATCTCAATGATTTTTGTACTGACTACTTCAGCTACCACTTACATACTACCTCTGGCAAAAAATGTGGACTCACCACTCTTAAAAAATTGTTTCTTTTATTATTTTTAATCTATGAAAAATAAAGTAAGCATGAATCTGGGACAAAGCCAAACTTTCTGACTTCATGAAACATACTTCAGATTAATCAAATTAATTAATTTTTTTTTCGATTTAAATTTTTTCAAGATTAGATTGAGAAACAAATTATGGAATCATTAAGTTTTTAAGAAAAATTTATGTAATCACTAACAAAAAGCCTTCATCAGTATTTTATTGCCCCCTTTCTCTGTTTTTTATGATATTCTCACTTCTTGGAAGCATAGGCTTAACTAATGAAAAACAATATTTTTCGTCAAGATGCTTCCAGCTTTTTCAAGTAGCACTTGAAAAATCAGCCTTACAGGTTGGGACCTTTGCATAGGCCATTTTTAAAAATTTTCACCCATAAATTTTTGATGACTGTTTGCTGGGCATTTTATTTAGTTCATCAGCCTTTCTTATAGAAAAACTTTGACCCTCTTTTATTTTGATTAATTTGATATATGTTCTATGAAGCAAGAATCTTTCAGATTTGTACTTAGTTTATTTAGGTTGAAATAACAGAAAAAATAATTTTTAAGAGTGTGAAGTCTATATTTTCTGTCAGGGGGTTGTACATTTTATATTTTCAAAAATTATAAATTTGAATTTATAAATCCCATCATTTAAAAATTAATTTCTAAACTGTGTGTGATTTAATACTTTCAAATGTTCTGTAATATAAATTTAAGATTTTTTTTACTTTGGTCAAATCATATTATCTATGTCAAAATTAACTTGTCTTTTCTTCCCCCCACACTCTTCAATCTTACATAAAACAAAGCATTGCACTTTTTTCCCCTATCATTTTGGTTTCTTATATCACTTGACATATGCTACTAAAATCAGCTGTTATCACTAACAAAAGATGGGTGGAATATATATTTATTGTCCCCGCCCCCTGCTGCAACAGTACCACATCACTATCAACAATAATGACACAAAATAATTTTTTAGTTCACTTCACCATTCCTTCATTTCAGGTGGATGGGGATGTGTGAAATACAATTGCCGTTATATATTTATTCATACAAATCATTTGCCTTCACCACTATCACCCATCCACACACCTTCAGATTAATTGTTTTAACACTTTATCATTTTGTTTATTATAATATTTCTAAGTAATAAGATGACCTAACAGTGCTAGCATTTTTTACATTTCTTTAAAGTCAACTTTTGCTCACTTATAGATTTTCTACAGGTATTACAAACAAATAATAATAGGAGTATAACGGTTATTGCTGTTGAAAATGGAATTGGCAACCCAAGTTCAAACCTGGATGAGGCTGTTTGTGTTTCACTTTGTGCTGCCCTTTGGAAAAGTATAAATCCATGTTTTCTCTCAAGTTATGGGTAAATACTTGGGCCGACTGTGTTCTTTTATTTTGTTATGTATTTATCCAACCCATTCATACAAGCAAGATAAGGTCAATTTTTAAGCCATTCAACTGGTTTAAATTAGTTTTCCTTCTCCTGTACCAGTTGCCATACCAAAGTTAAAGAGCCTAGTCTGCCCTTCTATTTACCATTGCTAAAGAGAAAGTAGTTGAATACGTACCTTTTCCAAGGGTATAAGTACAATGAGAAATGCAAAAATCTTCATCCAGGATTTTAATTCTGGTTATCATGTCTGTCATCGCCTCCTTACTTTCCAACAGTATATCTTGCTCGTCTTACTTGGATGGTTTGTACAATGGGAGATAAGTGATCTTGAAAAGACAATCAGTCTTAAAGAATGGAAACTCTGAATTCAAACCAGCTGTTGTCTGCTTTTAAAAAAATTGACCTTGTATCATGTTCTGCTCATGAAGAGGTCCGAAAAATACATACAAACATAAAAATAATGTATTTATGATAATTTTATATAAACTAGATATGTTGTTAGATTTTTTATGGGTATATTAATATTTCTGAATATAGTTAAGAATTTTTTAAAAGTTTGAATTTATGTATATGAGAAGTAGATAAAATTGTATGTATATATGCATCTTTGTAAACTTCAGTGTAAATATCCTAACTTCTTCCATGTGATTCTGCTTCCAGATACAATTAATTGTTTTGTTTTTTAACCTCAGGTGGAAGGTGAAATTTTAACACTTCGGCAAGTGCTTACAGCCAAAGTCCGTCAAGCTGCAGAATTAAAGAGAAAAATGGGTATCACCCCAATGCAAGAATTCAAGCAAGACATCCAAGCCGGTTTCCAGCAGCTCCGGGATTCAGGAACGTAAGTCAATAACCCTCCCCCGCATACACATTTCCTACTGCCATTAGAGTTGAGTTTCATCTTTCATTAAATATATTTGAGTATCATTGGTTTCTAATTGATTTCTGAAGTTAAGCAATATTCTGTATAGTCAGAACTTAATGGACAACTATTTATATATTTTAAGAAAACGATGAAAGAAATCCTCTTATATCTACAATTTGTTAGCAATTTTGGTTCATTAGTAAACCCCTATCTATACATCTTTCTTGAATATCAGTCGAGCTTGCTTATTTCTCTCACTTTTCTGATTTAATTTTTATATTTTGGTTTGAGCTTCTTTTTTTTTTTTTTTTTTTTTTTTTTTCCCCCCCGCCCGATTTAAAGCCAGATTTTGCCAGTTTAGTAAATAATAATATACTAAACCTAAACTAAATATGCCAGTTCACATATCACGGTACCTTTATCAGTCCAATTGGCTGGGGCTGTAAATACACCAACAGCATCTCTGTAGAGGAGTTAGACTCCCTCCTCCATGATGAGTGTTGTGGATATGACACTAAACCATTTGATAAGGCTCCAGTCCTGGAGTTTTGGGGAATGTTAACTATCTTGATTGTCACTACTCACAGGTCCACTATGACCCAGAGTAGTAATACCTGTTAGGGTTCCATCTATGGGCCAAATAGAAATATTTAATTATTTTCTTATACTTGAAACCATTTAACTGCGTGCAAACAAATAACTGTTGAATGGAATTATTAGTATTGCATAGCAATACTTAAAACCATTTAACTGAATGAATGATTTTGAATTGAACTATTATTGTTAAATAACAATACTTGAAACCATTAATTGATAAAACTATTAGTGTTAGCAGAACTTGAAACCATTTAACTGTTTGTAAACAAATGAGCTCTGGCTTGTTTAAAAATTCTCACCAACAAACTTTGTTTAAAAATCATATATTTAATATATATTTATAAACAGGATTTGGCATTAAATAACCTACGATAATGCCATAAAAACACAACCAAGCGTTAACTACAAAAGTGCAAATATAGATGTAAAATAATCCCACACTGGTTGATATACCATTAAAATCAATCAACTTATCTCCTCTAATAAAAGCAATATCAACATATACATAAGAAAGGCATAGACTACTATTACCAGGCTACCAACCATATGAAAACCTGATCTTTCTGATAAAATAAAACAGGAATTCTTGGAGAAAAAGCAACATGAGAACTACCCTAAGATGCTGCCTGCTGTTTTGAATAAATCCTAGAAGCAGCACCCTGCAAAACAGCAGTTGTACTACCACTATCTCACAAACTATTCAAAGTAGATGAACAAGACATACTGGGCATTGCTAGAGAAGTAAGGACCCAACTCATAAGTAACATTCTCCTATGGACTCCTACACATAGACACACCAGTGTTAGCTGACCAGCAAAAGCTTAGATTCATGAACTCAGTGCAGATCCTGGATGCTGTCTAGAGGATTTACCAAGCACAATGGCTTATAGGGATGGATAATGAGAGTCAATAGAATCCTTTCTGTCAGCACATTTTGATGATAAAACTATGATATATTTCAGTTCAATGTAGATCTTGCATTAATAAAAAAAAAATCGCTCTTATATTTGTGGGGAGGGCAACACAGAAGATTAGGATTTAAGATTCCCTCTCACATAGTGAGATCTTTTTTATTTATTTATATATATATATATATATATATATATTTTCAGTGAAGCAGACCAACAGTTACAGTCTTGTATAAGATGATAATCATGTTACTTATGCTTGTTTGTTTGTTATCTTAATAGTAAACCCTGCTCTAATCTTGACATTTTGCTTGAAATTTTCCTAACTCAAAGGGGAAATCATCTATTTCTCCCTATGAATCGAAAAAGAAAAGGTTAAAAGGCATTTTAAGCTTTGTTTCTCACAAAGTGTTCCTTTTTATCATATTATTTCAATCTGTAATACAATGATTCTCAATGTTGACCTGAGAAATTTTAAAAATGGGTCTGGAGCTGGATAGTTTTTCTGCAACAAATGATGTACTCACGAAGAAACATAGTTTATTGAAAAGTGGGGAGATTTCTGTCTGAAGCTTGAATCAAGGTTTGGAAGTTCAACTAGACAACCTGATAGACACCAGGAACAGTGTAATCATAAGTTGGGATTTATATTTTATATTACATTTTGCTTTCATAAATAAAATATATTTCCAGTTACGTAGAATTTCTATTTGTACTTATGTAGGCCTGAAATTTTTTTTAATACCAAAAATTGGTTTCCAAGGAAGAAAAGTTTGTGAAACATTGTTGTAGTCTTTGATGACAATAACAGAATGTGTTTTCCTTTGATCAGTTTTTCATGATTTGCTTCCAAAGGAAAATATTTCTACCTAATGAACATTGCTCCTTACCAAGTCAAGTTTTAAGATAAGCATTAAAGTAGGATTGAGGAAAATCAATATTGTCAGTTGACATAATAGAAGCTGATATGTATAGGTTGACTATGCTTTGTTATACTATTTTTGTGTTCCATGATAGTTGTTACTCTTTATAGAGTGACTGCTACTTGTTGCCATCTTCCCAATCCTATAAAACACCTTTGGCAATACATTTGGTTCCTCAACTCAAATTAACCCTTGCACTCTCTGCTGCACATGTGACAAGTAGAAAACCAGTCTTTTGCATTCACTTTAAATTCTGTGCATTTTCATATGGCTTTGCAGACCTCCTGCAGATCCACATATTTTGTCAAAGACATAAACTACCTCTAGTTTGCTGCAGAAGGATTTGTGTAAAGTCAGCCTGTGATTGTTTGCTGCCATGAGATCTCATAACTAGCAAGTCTGGCTTTAAACAAACAGCCTCTACTGTAGATGTTACAAATATGGTCAGGCTGAAAAGTAACTGGGACTAAGGTCAAGTGTTGTTTTTGAAGTACTTGCTTCAAGATGGAGTGCTCAATCCTCTTTACTTGAGATATATATATCTATATAACAACTATTATGAGATAGAGGTAGTTCCTCGAAAATCTGCTGATGGGTCGATATTTTTTCCTTCACAAAAATATATAATGGATTTTGTTTCTAGTACAATGTTTATTTGTATCATCTTCAGAATAAGAAAAATTTCCCCCTCCCCTGAAAATAACTTTTTTTCCTATATAATATAGTCAGAAAATGTTTCTAAGCAAAAGCACTGATTATATAGTGTTGTTTATACTTAAGTAATATATTTCATTTAGTCAAGTATTAAATAATGTCTGTACTTACAGAGATAACAAATCTAATTTTAAATTCCAGAGAAAAGCAAATTTTTTAATTAAGTTGGCTATTATCTCAATATGTACACCATATTGTTTGGTTTGTTTGTGCAGGTGAAAATATTTGAATGATTGTTGTCAAATTTAATAAAATGACAATTGTATACAGAAAGTTGAGTAAGGAAGTTAGCACAAAATTTATTAGAAGTAAACATACTATTGATTTTGTACAATATTTACACAACTACAGACACACACCACTTTTTTAACCTATGTTTTTTTGCAAGACTTTTTAGTATAGAATTATATAGGTTACGATATTCTACTTTTATAAAAGAAATGATATTTGAAAGGCTTTTCTCAATTTTAAACCTGCTATATCAGTGTGAGATTAACTCATAGATCTCCAGTAACCAGTTTATTGACCAACTTGTGTTACTATTTACATATTGATTACTATGCAACCTTTCTACTCAAGAATTGATACAGATTTTTAGTCAACATAGGGTAGCTGGAGATGTTATTACTAGTGAATTTGATTTTTCATTAGATTTCCCATACATCTACTCTTGTGCCCCAACTAAGCTAAGCTACTTAAACAATTATATGGAGTACCTAAGGTTAAAAGAGTTAAGAAGAATTAAAATCATTAACTGCTATGATGATCAAAAACAAATATATGGGCTGAAAGTATTAAAGTCACTCTCATTCAAAAGAGGACTTCATCTGCAGTAAACAAATCTCCATTGAAGCCATTCATCCTATTTTCAGTTAATCTTCAAACTGTTTTGCTTTACTTAGTTGACCTTGTATCATTAAAAAAACTGATTATTTTAGTGTTGATAAAATTTAACAAGTAGATTAAGTACCTTCTACTTTGGCTAACAATTTTGTTTGGCTTGATTATTATTGAGAAGATAATGTTGAATATGATGAATTAGATTAACCATATTTTAAAGCCTCATAGACCCACCCCCTTTTATAGTTTATTTGTGAGTTTGCTTTTCTTGGCTGATATTATTATGATAAACATGATGCTGAAAAGAATTAGTGGATGTAAAAAAAAAAAAAAAAAAGGCCAAGGGGATGAATTTTAAAGCTATCATTTTAACAGTAGTTAAACAGTTATTTAAAGTCCAACCCCCTCCTCAACATGGCAGGGCAGTGGCAACGGGTAGTGCCAGAGCTATACCATCGGGAACTTTGGTTCCTGGTAGGGCCACCCAAGGCGGATTGGTCTGGCACCCAGCAGTATTAGGGACGCAACCTGGTAAAAGAAGGTCTGGTGAAAATCCAGGCGGTGTCTGTTCTGGTAACCGGTGGCCTCGGGTCGCTCTGTCAATGCGTCTGTGGAAAATCTGTGGCAAACAGGGCATTTTTCCGGGTAGGACTTGGGACCCTTCTCTCAATCAAATCCCAAAGTATCTTCTTCAATGAGCACTTGCTCAAGAGGAAGCCGGTTCAACCCAACCAGGGTGAAAGCCAATACAAGTACAAGTAAGTTGTTATTGGTAGTTTTCTTAATTACATGGTATAAAAAGTTGAATTGTAAATGTCTTTTATGATTAAATAATTTTTTTTACACAATTAACTATGTACTTGATGGTTAAATAGAGAAATGATCTAGCACAGGAGTTCCCAACCTATGGTCCTGAAGAACCATCTAACTTTCAAAATTTTCCTTCACCTTTTGATGTTGACTATGAAATACTATTGCAACTGCAGATGGAATTCATTGATGTTCAATGTTCAGAAGATTCAAAGTCCAAGTTTCTTGCTTGCCCCATATTCAATTTCTGTAAGAACTACAGGCTTCTATCTTGGATGATTCCCTTACCTTATCACCCACTTACAGCAAGTAGTGAGCTTATTCAGCATTACATACTGCTGTGAATAGTTGTTCTCCTAAATGAAACATTCTAACACTATGCAGCACTTGCGTCTTATGTGCTCCTTCCATCAACCTCTTCATTTAAGTTTGATGTTACATCTTTTTTGTGATTGCAAGTATCAGATGTCTCATTTATAGATTATAGATGGGGGGGGTATTTCTTTTTAAGAAAGTGGCCTTCCTGAGTTAAGGTCTGTGGCTCTCAAGCTGAAAAGGTTAATCTAGTACTTAGAAATTTGTATATAAATCTTAGTTATACTACGAGAATTTACCTACATTTATCATTTGTACTTTTCCTATGGTCAACTGCTAATAACTGTTTGTGATAGCAACTGTTTTTATATTCATTTAGACATTATAAAACCTCATAATAAAAATAATAAAAATCATGAAATTCTGAAATTTCTTTTGGCTTAATGAAGATATAAATTTAAGAACTATACCTTGACATCTCTTATTCTGAACACAAGTCCCACTCAAATAACTTAAGAACAGCTGAAATATGAAACACACTCAATATATGACCTTTAAATCCAAGTCAATTACTACTGTCAATAGAATAAATTGACACTATCCTCTGAAGCTGGTAAAAAAAATAGACATCTCCTGGACATGACACTAAACAATTTGTGATGGTGAGGATCCAATTCTGAAGCCCTGAGGAATGTGGAGTAGCATTTCATTGCTATTACTTCCAGGTCCACTCTTATACAGCATGTTAGTCTCATCTAAGGATCAAAGGAATTTTTTTATGAATTATTCATATGTGTGGAAAAATGTGTGGACTGTGTGGAAAAAAAATGTGTGGACTGTGTGGAAAAAAAAAACAACTTTAAAAAAGCTACTAAAAAATTGTAAATATGTACAATAAACATAATTCCCTAACCCTAGACAGACTGAAATGCCATTAAAATCAACCAACCAAAGTCAGTAAGTTTAGTCCTTAAATGCTTTAGCCTCTCTTTATTCATCTCTGTTAATATTTCTGTTTTCACTGATCTCTCACTTTTCAGCCATTCTTCCTATTTACTTACTACATATCATCAACGTGATATTAGCGATGTTAGGTCAATGATGGGTGCCTAATTTTGCCTTGCTTAGGATGAATCTTAGTTCAAAAACAAAAACTGAATGACTAAAAGTACTGACCTAAAACTGTTAAAATCAATTAATCCTAAAATGCTTTTTGTGTATGCCAATTATATCATAAACAAAGGTGTATCTCTTTATTTCACTTTTTTTTAAGCATTAAAACTTAGAAATCCTCATATCACTGATGTCTAACCATGTTTATGCAATTAAATGGATTACTTATGTTGATTATTGAATAACAGATCTGCTGAGAGAATTCAACTGATTCATTGCCAGACATTGATTGAGAATATTACTAAATATTTAATGAATTTTCTAATAACAATTCAGATTTATTCCTTGATAATTTGACATAAACATCAGTAGCTTATTTGATATGTACTAGCTCAATTGTTTTTGCTTTCTTTTTAATTTTCTGTGTAATATATATATATAGCTCATTTGTATGAATTGGTTGTAAGGCTTTGTTTATAAATGCCTTGTCAGAAGTAATGGCCATTTTCAAAACTGATCCCTTCTCTCCATGAAATACGCTGGAAATAGTTACTGTTTCTGGATTTGCTTTTCTATGATTTCTATTCAATATTTGCATTTAACAATATTATGTCAAAATATGTTATTTATTTTTAAATTCTTTGCCTGATCAGTTACTTATGTACTTACATGTCTGTGGAATATCTCTCTCAGTCTCACATACACACTTGTGTTTGTGTGCCTTACATAAATTTGAATTAAGAAATATTTGATTAACAGAGAAAAAAAGCCCATGAAAGTTTATAAGAAACAAGGAATTTTGTCTTAACTTTCATTCATTTTATAATTATATCTTACTGTTTTCCATTTTATCTATAACATTTATCAAAACTTGAATTTTTATTGTTATTTCATGATGCCTAGTTTTTCTTGTTTATTGATTTTACTATATTTCTGCCATATTGTTTTTGAGTTACCAAGCTAATGCATGCTATGATTTTATAATACACCTTGTATAAGTATTGTATATAAGTATTCAAGGTAAGTATTTTATGTGAAGGTCAAATGTAGTTTTTACCTTTGTGTTACAGTGTCATTTTAGTGAAAGATTGTCTTGTAAAAAGTTTCCTGTTGTATGTATGTATTGAAAGAAGTGTTTCAGAGATTTTAATAATTAAAAAACTTCTTTATTTGTCTAACTGTGGAGATTTTTTTTACCCCCCCCCCCAACAATATGGTGCATTGAACAGTTGTATTTCTTTATACTATACAAATTGGATTATAATCTACATTGCACATGAATAAAAAAACATGAATTGAATGACTAGCATTGACATGTACAGGGTTTTGCTATCTTTACCAGATGATTTTTGCTTTGGTTATTGTTTTCATTAGAGTGAAAGCATAAAAATTTGTTTTAAGAATAACGTATTTTTGCCGGCTTTTCTTGCTTTCCTTGGATTAGGTTTGTCAGAAAAGTTCTCTTGAAAACTGTTACATAGCCATACTCTTCTATTTCTTACACACATTCTTTCCTCTATATTTGAGTCCTATGTAATTATACATGTGCAATATCTTTCTTTTTTATATATAATCTTTTTAAATATTATATTATATAAATATACTTTATTATACTTATGTGTACAATACTCTTGTGTTGAATGGAGGCACACTTAATGTAATGGTTATCATTGTAGAAAATGGAATCAGCAACCAGGGTTCAAATCCTAGATGAGGTTGTTTGTCTTTCGTTTCGTGCTAATGCTTTTAAGAAAGGCATGAATCTATCTGGTCTTGCCTTAGCTATGGGTAATTAGAAGGAAAACTTTCAATTCAAACCAAATTTACTGTTTTAAAAAAATTTACTTTGTGTCACATCGTACCCATTGTGGAGGGTTTGGATAAATACATATGTGGCAAATATATAAAATCATACAGATGCTGCTAAAAGGGAGTGGGGCACTTAGTGTAATGGTTATCTTTGTAGAAAATGGAATCGGCTACTCGAATTCAAATCCAAGATAAGGTTATTTTACTTAATGCTAATGAACTTATCATTGTAGGAAATGAAATCAGCAATTAGGGTTCAAATCCTGGACAAAGTTGTTTGCCTTTCACTTCATGCTAATGCTCTTAGCATGACTCCATCTGTTCTCCCAACCACCACCATCAACAACTATGGGTAAATACAGGACAGATCAGGTTCTTTAGCCTTGGTTAAACAATCATTCAAGGAGAAGGATAACTCTGAATTCAAATCAACTTTTCTTAAAATGTTTGACTCTGTTACATTTTGCCTTTAGCGGAGAGTTTATGTCAAATATAAAAAAAACAATTTCATACACATGCTGAAAAAAAAGCATGGTTTCAGGGTTGAAGCTCCATCACATTGTGTGAATGGCAGTGAAAATGTAGCCACATACATTTCTTGTATTCACAATCTGTAAAATTTCCTGAGCCCAGAAATGACACATTAATTGTATCAAGAAGTGGAGCTGGGAAACAACATTCAACTTCTGTCTAATACAAAAATATTCCTGTTAACAAAGGAATTCTATGATATCCTGTAACAACCAGTTCTGGTTTTCCAGTTTATTTTATCCATTTTTCTGACAGGACTTAATCAGAACTTTTTATCACTAAGGCCAAATACAGACTTTACATTTCAATGTCTATTCTTTATAATTTGCTGTCACATTTATCTATTTACATTTGTATTTTTACATGAATTAACATCTGCTTCATTAAGTAATAACTGGATTCAAGCATGAAATTGAACTTTAATTTGTGTAAAATACAGGCAGTATGCAAAAGTAGATGCATGGTTATTAGTTAAAGAAAAAAAACCCACAAGTGATTACAAAATTATTATTACTATCACAGTACTTACCCATATCATCTATGGGTTTTAAGATAGTCACTCTTGTTCCTAAAGTACTTTGTGTTGAAATCTTTTCTATATTCATGCTAAACATTTAAAATCTAATAACAATATTTTCTATCCCGATGTTCTTTCATAATGAAAATTTTTGTGATATTAGATTTTGAAGGTGACATATATGTTAGGTATAAATAAAAAAAAAATTAACACAAAGTATTGCATGAACATCAGTGACCATCTTAGAACCCATATATAATATGGTTAAGTACAGCTAGTTATGATATGGTTAAAGAAATGGCCACATAGAGCTTTGTGAACAAGATCAGTTCTCTGAATGTTAGGTGCCTAATAAGAAATCTGGTTTTAATTTTAAGGGTTATTTAATGTCCTGTTGAAGTAGTTTCATTTTGGGAGTAAAATAATCAAAATAAACTTGGTCAAATAGAGTTTAAAAGCTTTTTAGAGATGACCCTAACAATCCTTGTCCAGCAGGACACATGGTGTAACGGTTATAGGCGACGGTTCCCTAAGATTCTAAGGAGACAATCATCTGGAGGTTGCAGGTTCAATCCTTACTACAGGTGAATACCAATACAGGAATACTTGACACTTGTACACGGAATCAGAACAGGTGACCCCTGTGGATTCAATAAAGGATGTAGTTTGAAGTTCTGTGAAGGTTCCTGAGTTCGACAAACACCTGAAAGCCAGAGGACATATTGGCTGAAACGTTGTGGGAATAACAATAAAGATGAAGACAATAGTCCGAAAACCCTTAATGATAAAAATCAACAAGCTTCGTCTCAGAAATTTAGTCAACTAATACTGTATACTTACTTTTGCATTTCGTCTCGATGTATATTTTGTTTGGCTGAACTATAATTAATTTAGTAGCACTTTTTCAGTTTTTTCATTTGAATAACAAAAAAGACTTTTACAGCATGTCAATATAATTATTTACTATATTCTTTTACACATAGCAACAAATATAGGGCACCTGGAGAAGATCAAATTTTTTATTGTAATGATCTGTAGGACTAACTTGTTAATCTAATAAATCATTATGATGTTAAGGTGCCCTATATATTAATTCCTTTTGGCATGTTTTTGTTCAGTTCGAAATGTTTAGAGCCTACTCTTTTCTGCAAGAATATTTTTTCTTGATATTAAGCTGTCCACCAGAGTTTTAATGGCTGGAGTAATGCACATCATTCACAAGATTAATCCTGTCCTTTATAAAATTGAAGAAATCTAACTTGGGAATATTTCTTTCTTTCCATCTCATTATCTTATATTTCTTTTATATTAGATGGTAATGTCTAAGAAAAATCATTTCAAAGTTTTTTCTTCACCTTGATGTTAACTAAGTAGAAGTACCATTACAATAATAGTAAATGGAACTCATTGATCTTCAGTGTTCAAATGATTTGAAGTCACATCCTCAATTTCTACAAGAACCACATGCTTCTGTCTGGATGATTCCTTAACCTTATCACCTACTCCCAGAAAGTAGTGAGCCTGTTTGGTCCTACATTTTGTTGTAAACAGTTGTTCTTGAAAATTAAGCACCCAAGATTTTGCTTTACTTGCAACTGACATATCATCACTTGTCTTGTGTGCTCCTTCTGCCAACCTTTTCATCCAAGCCTGATATGTCTTTTTGTAATTGCAAATATCAGTTGTCTCATTAATAGATTTTCATTGTTACCTTGTGGATTTAGCTGCTGTTTTTTATTCATTTTTTTATTTATTTTATGATAGCAGCTTTGCTCTGTGGCCCTTGAGCTGGAAAGGTTGGAGAACCCCTGTTGTAGATGACCATTTATAGTTCTTTTCTTAATGATGACTTCTCCTTAAATCAACCAAGAACATTAGTTATATTTTTAAAACAATTTATTGAAAGCTGGGCTCTACTTGACCATAGGTTTAAATTTTCATTGCTAAGCAGTTTAAAGTTGATATCTAATGATATTTGCTGCACTTGGGAATTACAGATTTTGAAAACTAGAGTACTTCAATTTTTGTATTGTCTTTCAATGTATAATGGATATTTGTTTCTGATGAGCAGATGATTTAGAACAAAACTTTTGATATCTATTCAAGACAAATTTCTTTTCTGAATACACTGCCCTGGAGTAAAATCCTAATGGTGCCTGTTTCTGTTATACGTGTCTGCTGTCTCCTGATATGAGTTTTCATTTGCAAGGGCACTTGTTTACTATGTTGTATGGTATTGTAGCAAGGTGTATGTAGTCTGTTAAGCCTCTTTCTACTTTTATATATCTTCTAAGTTTTTTCCCCCCATCTTTCTTAGCATGCTTACTACTCTCCTTCTACATTTCTTTGTTTCTCTTTACTTTTTGCTTTAATCTCTCTCTCTTGCAGAAATGGATAGATAGAGATAGATAATGAATGTCTCTGTCTATCCATGTCTACATCTCTTTCTATTCATTCATCTCTTCCTCTATCTCTCTCTCCCTATACATTTCTATCTCTCTCTCTCTCTATGTATTTCTACCACTCTCTCTCTCCCCCTATGTATTTCTACCACACACACTCTCTCTCTCTCTCTCTCTCCATTTCCATTTCTCACTCTCTCTTGCTTTCCCTCTCTCCTCTCCATTTTTGCTTCTCTCCCTCACTCCATTTCTCTCTCTCTCCTCTCCTTTTCTACTTATCTCTCTCTTCCCCTCCTTTTCTACTTCTCTCTCCTCCCTCCTTTTCTACTTCTCTCTCTCTTCCCCTCCTTTTCTACTTCTCTCTCTCTCTCCCTCCTTTTCTACTTCTCTCTCTCTCCCTCTCCTTTTCTACTTCTCTCTCTCTCCCTCTCCTTTTCTACTTCTCTCTCTCTTTCTCTATCCATTTCTACCTGTCTCTATAACTCTTTTCATTTCAGCTCCTCTCTTTGTATCCTGTTCATTTCTAACCTCTCTCTGTCTCCCCCTCTCTCCCTGTTCATTTTTACTTTTTTCCTGTCTACCTCTCTCACTTTCTCTTTCTCTCCCCATTTTACCTCCTCTCTCCCCATCCTTTCTCTCTCTCTCTCTCTCTCCCCATTTCTACTTCTCTTTCTATTCCCTTTCTCTTTTGTTTTTTCTCTTTTTGAATTGTTTTCCCCATACATTAGATTTAATTATTTTTTTTTAGAAACTAAATGGAAATTCAGTACCTTTTTTTTCTCTCTCTCTCTCTCTCATGAAAGTTTTATACACAAGAGCAAAAGGGCTGTATAAAATGATCTCTATTTCATCCTCTGCCTTTTTACTTGCCTTTCTCACAATCCTCTCTCTTTGATTTCTTCATTATTTGACTCCAGGGCTGGTGCAGCATCTGCAGTTCTGTAAGTACTTTGATGTTTTGCATTTATGTGCACAGTCCCATGTTGTTTACATGTGAATTATTCTGCATTTCATAGAAAGCTAGTTCTTCTCATTTTGTGTCCTGGTGATTGTTTTTTGTTTTTTTTTGTTCCCCACCCTATTTTTTCCCTTTTATATTGTCTAAGTGCACCCCTTATTTTATTTTCCATTAATTAGTTGCTTTCTCTTATAGTGATAGAATTCATATTTTTTTTATCAAAATATCTTTAGGAGTTTTGAAGCTAAGATGTCTTAGCTTCTGGTTTTCATATACATGCAGTCTAATGACACTAAGATCCCATTGATACTATACAAATGAATTTGATTCTTTATTCCAGGGATGTATAAAGTTGACTACCCACCACCTTTTGAGGATGGGGATCAAATCAAAATTAAAAGGGAATAAAATTTAAAAGAAAGAGAACTGAAAGTAATATTGAGTAGAGATTATTCTGAATTGAATTAAAATAAAACAACTGAAAAATTAAAACATGACAGAGATTTAAAACAGAGCATGACAATAACTTTAACACAAATATCAGCCAACCTCTCTTCAGAGCTTAGAATATGTTAACTGTATTTCCAGCAAATTTCTACCAAAAAAGCAGGTGTTCTGGGTATGACATCAAACTGCATCTGATGAGGCCTCAGTACTGGATCTCAAGTGAATGTGAAGTACCCCTTCATTACAATTACTCCAAGGTCCACTCTGAGCCAGAGTGGTAGTACTTGTTAGGGTTTCATCTGTAGATCATATATTTGCAATGATTTGTATAAAATAAAAATATTTGATGATGCCATATAACTTTGAATTATTTGTATCAAGAATAGTTACTTGAAGCTATACTTCTTTACTAAGGAGTATTATTAGTTACTTGAAACTACATAACTGTGTGCAAACAAATGATTATTATTGAATAGAAATAATTATTTGAAACCGTGTAATTATTAGTATTAGATAGGAATACCTGAAACCACACAATTGTGCAAATTATTTGTATTAGATAGGAATACTTCATCATCATATCGTGCCGCCAGCACGGATATCCCTGCTCCTCTCTCGCCACTTCTCCCTATCATTCATCGCCTCTGGCAGGTCTTAAGGGCTATATCCTGTTTCCTCACATAGCTGCTGTATGTAGGTTTGAGCTGGTCGTCCTGCTTTTTCTCGGCCATATGTGGGAGTCCATAATTGAGGAAAAAACACTTAAGGAGCTAATACACAAAAATTTCAAATGTACAATGAATGCAATTCCTGAATTTCTAGGCATAGAATAACCCTAGATGGATTTGACATGCTGTTAAAATCAATCAACCAACTTCAATGTTAAATTATGTAGCCTCAGCATCCATTGGCAATTTTACAAGAATGTACAGACATTTTTATTTACCATCCAATTTCTTGAAATGAAAATCAGATTAACAAATTAACCTGTGTATATTATCTATATCCTGAGTGGAATTACTTTGATTCAAATTTTAAAAAAAAATTATTTTTATATATGCCATTTTAATCATGTGACAGGTTTAGTGTAAGTTGGTTTATGTAGGGATGCCATAGTTTAACAGAATAGATCTATTAATTTTGAGAATAAACTTGATCCTACTTGTACCTCAAAGGATATAATGTTGGAGGAATAGAGTTAGGTTGTTCATTTTGAACTTAAATTAACCATGTTGTTAAATAGTTACTTAGCTGATAAAGTATGAGTGTATATAAACTCCTATAAAGAGTGCTATGTATATATTTCAATAGGAGTTTGTGGGGATAGAGAAAATAACAAAATATGAAAGGGAGTAATTAAAAGAAGGAGGATCAAAGTTAGGTCAATTATACTCACTCCTGCTTTATTCACCTGCACACAAAAACTTGAAAAACAAAAACAAGTTTTGAATTAAGTTTTTAATCTGATTTGGATTTCTTATCCTTCTTAAAAGATTTCATTGTATGTAGTCATGTATTGTGACTTTCTGAGACCTAGATTGAAACCTTTTGCAGCTGGAAATTGTAGGTGTACCAGTTGGCCTAGGTTAATTATTTATGGCTACAGTTTGTATCTCATATGGTGTGACCCTTTAATATTAGGCTAAAATTTAGGTCTCAGAAAGTTGTACAAGTATACACAAATATACAGTCAATTTTGACTTGCCTACAAAATATTTTGAAATAGATAAAGGGTTTTTTTTTTTTTTTTTAATTTCATAAAAATTATTTGACTTCTCTTCTCTTGGTTAGATGCTGTAATACAATTTTTCTTTGTTGCCCTTTTTGTAAATATTAGTAAATGTTTCTCTTTTATCTACATCTCTCAAATAGCTTTTGAGTCATCTCTGCATCTTTTGTTGTGATTGTATGAATTTGTTGTTACTCAATTCCTGACATTTTTTTCTTTTATGAAATTTGGTTGGCTTTGCAAACCTGTACTGTACAATATTTGATTTTAGTTAAATGAGGCTTAAAAATTGATTAATTTAAGTCTTTGAGAATGCTGGCTAATAATGATTTGAGTTTCATACAAAATTGAGTGATTATCATACTTGTTGTGCATTCCATTTGTTAGACATTTTTTTCTTTGTCTCTTTATTTTTTAATTTTTTTTTTTTTTTTTTTTTTTAAATTTCTTTATATATCAGTGGAGTTTATCTAATTTGATTTAGACTTGTTAGTTTTTACAAAAAACTGACCAAAGAAATTAAAAACAGATATTGTCTTTTGAAATTCATGTGAAGAAACATTTTTATGATCGAGTAACCTCTTGATCAGAAACCTCACCCATTATATCATGACAACCATTCTTGTCATAAAGGACTTTTCAATAAATCACAACAAAGGAGAGGTGGGTATCATGATGTGATGGTAGCATTGGTTAGTCTAGCAAGATCTAGATCTGGACACAGGCTTGGATAGGGTTGTATAACAGGCCAGCAGTTTCCCATGCATCATGTCTTATCTCTCCTTGGCACCAGTCTCTTCATAGAAGTTCTCAGAATTAGCTCAAAGACTGCAACAGACAATCTTTGGAACTCCAGCTCTTTATTCTAAATTCAGTTGCTCACCAAGGGTAAAGGATCCAGCCTGCCATACTATTTTATCTATATGGGAGAAAAGAAAAAGATTCTTGCCTTAAGGGTATTTGTGTAAAGTGAACAGCCTCAACAGGTATTTGTACTAGGCATAGCTATTCCATTTTTATAACAATAATTGTACTACTCTAATTTACATTGATTTATGATTTGAAAAATCATACAATCATACACATGGTGGAATAGAATCGTAGAAGTTATAACTAACTAATCATACATTAGGCTATAATTCTGTTATTAGATATATGAAAATGATAAAAACAAATATTAAACTTTAAGAAAAATTTTACATTGAAGGAAAAATATAAACAAATCTCTTAAAAACAATTCTATCTTATAATTTAAAATTTATGAATGAAAAAATCATCAAAAAGAATATTTTTTATCATGTGACAAAGTTATAAAGTGCTTGGACAAACAAATAATTCTTACATTGATTTTTGAAGATGTTTTCTATTTTTAAAATTCATCAGGTTATTTTCTCACTGTGCATTTGTAAAGATTATTCATATCAGGTTTAAAAATATGAGCTGTATGAGAAAAAGTCCTTTGTAAAACTTTTTTTTTTTGTGTGTGTGTTATCAATTCATATATATATATATATATATATATATATATAATAAAAGTCATCAACATTTTGTCCTATTTCTGTTTTGCTCCAAAGTTCTAGTTTAGATTAGAATATCATTATTGGTAGTAGTATCGTTTGCTGCAAAATGATTTTTGATTTTGTTTTTATCTTAATAGCTGCATCCACGTTGTTTCATAATTATTGGCATTTTTAGTATTATATTTTCAGATTGGGCATTTTGTGTTGACTTCATTTAAAAGCCTGTTTTGAGTCTCTGCCTATTTTGTAAGATAAGATAAGATGGTTGTTACAGCCTGAGTTCATTGTATGAGAAAATCATTAGATATTAAATATCTTCATTGAGATTTAACCAGCTAACTGGTTAATTCAAGTTGATTCAATATGTTGATCTTATGTCCTAGCTACAGCTCTGAAAATAATAGGGAGGCAATGGAATGAATAGATTTTTTTTCTTTTTTGTGAGATTTAATCAATATATGTATCAATTAAAGTTTATAGTTTTAAAAGAATGTCAATCTTTTCTTTTTCTCTATGTAGTTTGCATACCAAAAGGTTAGTATGTTATTTGTGTGTACGCTATTATTTGAGATGTATCTCTGAAAATGTTTTCAGGTGTGTTTTTTTAAGTTATAATGTTAATTGTAGCTGTAATGATCAACATTGTGACTCTCTGACTGGTACATAATTAAGTTTGTTAGTTATTTCCCCCTCTTAAAAACTCCATTTCGAATTTGATTTTGACTTAGTCATATGAGATTAGTGTAGCATTCAAGTCATTTGATTTTAACATTAAATTTAAGTAACCAGAAAAATAAGATATTTATTGATTTTTTTTTTTAAATATGCAGGGTGATTTAAAAAAATGTCAACACTCTTATGGGAGTATCTTGATGTAATTTCAAACAGCCTCCACATCTTCCGCTCCCCATCAACACATTCTCAGAATCTCCCACTGGTGATTAGGAAAAAATGTTAATATTTCTATGGAAGTATCTTTATTAGAAAAGCAGAACTGATAATACAGAGACCAACTAAGGATGATGAACAGGTGGAGACTTAATGTTAATCTTGACTCAACAAGTTATTCCAAATTGAAAACTTGTTTTGTAAAGTTTTATTTACAATTTTTATTTTAATGTTACATTGTCAGCATTGACTAAGAATTTGGTGGCATGATAACTTGCTTATAAAGACAACAATGAAAATTTTAGCTTGCTCCTCACTTCTCCAGAACAATTTCATTGGGCCATTGAAGATGGTTCAATCCTCACTGGAAGCCTCACATTTGTGGCTTTATGCCAAATTAATCTTAGTAAATATCTATAGCTATCAGACAAATACAATTACAACAGTAGTAATGGAATAAATTACTCAATATTCTAATTGTGAAGTTTCTTTAACCTTTTTATCAACATTATAATCTTTCTTTCCTACCACCCGAACTGCAAGATAAAGATTTGCATCTTCACTTAAAAATATGCTATTGAGTTTGGAACACATATTCTTCACTAAACAAGATAGAAATTGTATGTATATATATATATATATATATATATATATATATATATATATATATATATATATATATACACACACACAGAGTATATTAACAATTATAAAAATAACTCCTGATTCTGAGTTCCAATCCACATGTCTGAAATATTCAATGCTGTACACTTATATTCTTTTTTAGTCGTATGACTATAATGTGACTTAATCTTGGGCCATATTGGAAAGTAAATAGTTCCTGTCATGGTGACATCTTGGTACCAGCTCTGATTTTTTTTTGTTTAGTAATTTGGAGTCTGGAAAGTTTATAATATTTCTCTTCCAGGCACAACCTACAATTTCTCAATTGAGTGATCAATCCTCAAAAGAGCAATATCCCTATAATGAGGGTTCAAGAAATTGTTGATTGTGCCTGGAAAAGAAATATCATAGTCTTTCCAGACTCAAATAAATTTCTTAAAAGATCAGAGTTGGTGGCAAAATGCCAGAAGTGTTTGTTCTCCAGTGTAGTGATAGTTTGATATATATGACTCATTATACTATCCAAGTTGTAGTCATGTGACTCATACTCAAAAGGATATAAAAGTGTACAGTATTGAATATGTCACACATGTGAATCACCAGCTCACCTCATGATTGAAGACATGAAATTCAGTCGTGAGTTATTACCCTGCTTTTTCAGACTTGGTCTAATGATTGCATAGGCAAGAAAATTGCAGTCACTAAACATCATTGCCTCTATATCTACACTATCCTAACATGCTCTATCAGTGATATTGTGCACTCTTTATTGATAAAGATAGCATGCAAACACATTATAACAGTGTTGGTTGTCACTAATTCACTTTGTGGGTTTGTGGCGAACTAAGTGCGATATAATTTGGAGAGTGCTCAATATCTAGGATAGAGCTATTATATAATAATAAATAAATATATATTAGATTTATATATTTAATGCCATGGAAGTTTGTCTGTGACCTTTGGTTTCATGACGTTTTTACAAACAACAATCTTCAGGCAGATAACGAAAGGAAATGAATGAATAAAAAATAAGTCAAAAACTGTTGGGATTATGTAGAAATCTTTACACGTGCTTGTGTGTGTGCATTTTTGTGGGTTATTGTTACGTATTATTGTATGTGTAATTGGTGTATAGTGTATGTTAAGGTACATGCGCAGCGCATTGCTTAACCGGATGGGAGATGCAGATGTATATAACATTGCTACAGTAGGGGCAAGAAAATTTTATTTATTTCTATATGTGTAGGTGATTATAACTAAGGAACAAAACATCATCATTGCATGTTGAGGGAAATAAGATAAAGATATGATTTGTAAGCGTAATTAACCAAGTATAGTATGGTAGGCCAGAATTACAGTAAATATCATGGTGGAGGTATATGTTGTATTGCAATATATTATGGAATATTGTACAATATTGGTATTTTATGTAGGGAAGAGATTTGAGTTAGATTACAATAATAATTTGTATTGTGTTGATGATGTTGCGTATATATAATAATAATTTTCCATGATAGTATGTACATAAGGAATATAATGAAGGGGTTGCAATAATAGTTAGCATTAGCTATGATTTTTTTTTTTAATGTATGATGATGATTATAACTGAAGAGCTAAGTGTTGTCATTACAAAATTAAGGAAATAGATGGTGGGTTTGGGAGGTATGGGTAATAGTTGGGGTGGGTTGTGATGGTTATTCTTAATAGTTATCTGTATTGTGTTAATGTTATATGATTTATAACATATCCCTACTCCATGATATTTACTGTGATTCTGGCCTACTACACTTTCTTAATTGCACTTACAAATCATATCTTCATTTTATTTCCCTCAACATGCAATGATGATGTTTTGTTCCTTAGTTATAATCACCTACACATAGAAATAAAGAATTTTTCTTGCCCCTACTGTAGCAATGTTATATACATCTGCGTCTCCCATCTGGTTAAACAATGCACTGCTCAAGTACCGTCACATACACTATACACCACATCTACACACAATAATATGCAACTATAACCCACACAAGGACACGTAAAGATTTCTACACAATCCCAACGTTTTTTTACTGTATTTTTCAATTTTCGATTTATTCATTTCCTTTCATTATCTGCCTGAAGATTGTTGTTTGTAAAAACTTTATGAAACCAAAGGCCACAGACAAACTTCTATGGCATTAAATATATAAATCTTATATATATGTTTTTGCTAAATTCTTCTGTAAAGATTATTTTCTATTTTTAAAGAATCAATTTCATTTCACTTAACCAACTATATTTTACAAAACCCCTATTTTATCTAATTTTTAATAATCTCCATACCTTATAATGACTTTTTTCTTATTGTTTTTAAATACCAGTGTTTATTTTCCAAAATCATTCCAGTCACTTTGATGTTTGTATTATATCCCTTGAGTATGAGTCAAATAAAAAATCCTTGGGGGAAACTATCTTAGCACATTTTGCAATATGGTTTGTGTGCCAAGTTATCTAACAACTGTGACATTTATCTCCATCCAGGACCTCTGCCACTACAGCTGACCTGTAAGTACTTGAGCACTTAATAGTTACCTGATTCACATGATGCAATATTGTTAATAGACAATTCTTTTAGAAATTTTAACTGTAGACTAGTTGCTATAATTAACAAACATTCACAGTACAAGTTGAATTGCAAAGTGTATTATATTAGATTTTTTGAAATGCTGGAAATTTTATCCTATTTCTTTCCTTTATTTATTTATTTTAAGTCTTTGGTTTTCTTTATATAAGCCTTCATGAAATGATAAATACACATATCTATTTGTAAAATTATATAGTCTTGAAAATATCAGCTCTTTTTTCTTTCTTTGACATAATAAACAATGTATGGCATAAAGAATAAGGATAGAAGTAGCAATAGATTTAAATCCTGACTAACCATTAAGCTTCTGTGGCTGAAATGGTTAAAGCATCTTCCATGTAAGATAAGCTCCACCCTGAGATACAAGAATAATCAAAAGCTACTTTATTCTAATTTTCTTCTCTTTACTTCTGAATCAGAGAATATCCAACCTGTTGTGATAAAAAGCAACAGCAATATTAAGAAAGCTAGTCAAAAATTAATAAGAATATTAATACATAAAAACCATTTAACTTTATTTCTGTATTGTTGTGAATTCTGAATATTAAATTCTTTATGCACTTGTGATATATCTTTAAAAATATAATTCTAACAATAAATTAAAACTGATGTTTATAAACTGTGAATGTCTGCTAACAAAATTTTATTCATTTATTTTTTAATATCCTCAACATTTTTCACTTCCATAACATGTGAAAAGATATATATATATATATATATATATATATATATATATATATATCAAAAGTGTAGTTTTTTTTTGTTTTTTTTCTATGCTTATGATTTAAGATGCATGTTTTGCAAAATTAATGACTACTTTTGAGGAAAAATAAGTGGAGGATATTTTCCAATCTAAGGAAATCCCTATTGATACCATTCAGTTTATTTGTTTGTTAAAAGCTGACAAACAAAATTTAGATTTTAACCAATTCAGCTCAAAAGCAGTGGTTAATTTATTAAGTCTTTCTTTCCATTCTGCAACTCCAGAACTGCACTTTTGATGAATCAGATTTTGATTATCTTATTACTTTTAATAGCTGAAAACCTTCTCCATTTTCTCTCTTTCTCTCTTCCCCTCCCCTCCCCTCGCTTAAAGTATTTGCTACTTTGATTACTTGATATGAATTACATTGAATGATATGCAGTTTTTTATACTGTGCATCCTTTTGTTTGGCAAGTAACTAGCATTTTTTTTCCTTTTTAAATCATACTTTGATCATTTGTTTATTTCACTGGAGTAAGTGCCTTTTCTTCTTTTTTCCTTTTGAATACTGTTATGTACTCCATAAAATGGGAATCTGTTTTCTTGTATTCAAATTTTTAAATGCCTTATATTTGCCGTTATTGAAATTTGGATACCAATAAAGAAATATAGATGTTGTTTTATTTTTTTGTCGATGTGAGCAAGGTTTCATAGTTTGTTAACTTTGGTTGAGCGGAGATTAAATAAAACAAAATCTAGAGAAAAAAAAATGTATATGTAGGAATGAGAGGTTAATGTGCAATTCTGATTATTGCTATTTGTATACATTAGAATTAGTAAACTGAATCACATCTGTATAATATGCCATGGCTGAGTAATTCTGTGATATTATACTCCCTCTTAATGGAATATATATGATTGGTGTGTATATTGTTCAAGAGGAGGAGGTGACACACTATGATTGTTGTTTTAAACAATGACAATACCAGTCAAAAGTTCATCTAAAAAATGTTTAATGTATTTATAGCCTTTTCACTGTGTATAGCCATAACATAAAATGCTATGCAAATTATTTCTAATAAATTTTCATAAGTTTATTATATATTAGAAACAGTAATTATCTTTAAGATAGAAGTTATATTAGCTTTATTATTAATTTTTACTCATACTTCTTTCATTTTAATTTCAATTGCTTTTTATTACAGCTACCTGGAATGATATTCATTGTTATTTCAAATATAACTAGATTAAAGACTTTTGATATTTAAAATTATTAAATATTTGTAGGAAGGAGTTAAAAGTACAGTTATTTATATTGCACACACACACACACACACACTCTCTCTCTCTCTCTCTCTCTCTCTCTTTGAAACAGACCTTTTTAAAACTTCCTATAATTTAGTTGCTTACTGTCTACTGGGGCTTAAAAATACACCGGCTGTGCCTCAACAGAGGGTTAAAGATCCCCCATTTCCTGCTAGTGTCCTGATTATGATGCTAAATCATCTAATGGTTCCAGTCTTGGAGCTTTGAAATGTAGAGTACTTCTTCATTGCTATTACTCCCAGATCCACTCTGACTCCAAGTGGTAGTACTTGTTAGGGTCTCATCTATGTGTCAAATAGAACTATTTATTTACTATACCTGAAAAAATTGTGCAAACAAATGATTAATATTAAATAGATTTATTGGTATTAGATAGTAATACTTAAAACCATTTAACTAAGTGCAAATAAATGAGCCCTGCCTCATCTAAAAATGTTACTATATATATATATATATATATATAGGGTTGCGTCTAGAAGGCCATGTGTGTCACAGCAGAATTTGGCTCTTTGGCATACCCCTGGAAAGAAATAGTTGGAGGAGAATTTCTACAACTTCTCCAGCTTCAATTTCTAGCGCCAGGTGTGGCAGTACTACCTTCAGCTACCGAAACTGTGTTATCACCCTGGTTGGCGGCTGATGAGGGCAGGGTAATGCACGTGCTTTCATACGTATGATGAAAATTTTTTTTTTAAATGTGTGCGTATATGTGTGTATATATATATATATATATATATATATATATATATATATATATATATATATGATTTAGGATTGAATAACCCACAAAGGTTGATATGCTATAAATCATGACCAAATTTATTTGCTTATCATATTGATTATTGTTTTTATTTGAAAGTGAAAATAGAATTTTGAGGAAATTGAAATGAATGCAAATATTTTCAAGGATGGAGAAAATAAGTTTTTCAGTGTTTCTAAGTAAATGATGAAATCATTAAAGACTCATTTAAATATGATTTGCTGTGGGTATAACCTGATTTGTTTGGTTTCTATTTCTAATTATTTGGCACAATGTTAAATCTTTAACTATTTGAGCTATATATGAAATGGCCTTGAAATCTTAAGCAGTTTAATTGCTTAAGTATTTGTATTTTATTATTTCATTTTTAAAAAATTTCCTTTGTGCACAGGTACCAGAAAACCTCCACTGTTATGAAGTCTGCCTCAGAGAAAACTGCATCGGCACTGTCAACAATAGGTGCTTCAGTTAGCAAGAAATTTGGTGATTTAAGGTAAGAAAAAATTTTTTTTTTTTTTAACATTTTCTTAATTGATTTAAATAAAGTCTTTTTATAATGAGATATTAATATAAACAAATTAGAGTGTGTTTGGGTTAAGTTTGACAGTTTACATAAAAGGAAAAGGAAACAGAATGTCTCCTCCAAAAATAAAAGTATTTTTAAAAAATCATAAAATATCTGCTTGATTATAGTTAGGTGCAATGTTTATTCAAAGCAGCTGCCCTCAGCTCCAAAACCTGGCACAAGTGTTCCTCACTGTGTCTCTAGCAAGATCTTTGAATACATTCTTTTTGTTGGCCACCAGCTTGGCCTTGGTGTTGCAAGCTAGAAATTGAAGTTGTAGAAATTCTCCTCCAACTATTTCTAACTCTTTCCAGGGGTATGGCAAAGAGCCAAATTCTGCTGTGACACATATGGCCTTCTAGACGAAACCCTATCCAACACATAGACATCTAAAATTAATCTAAGACACTGTTCAAAGATGTTGGGTAGCATGACTGGAGACACACCCAAATATTATCACAGTTTGGGGGAAGTTGGTTTTCATGATGTGGGATACCACATGGATTATAGGCAAGCCACCTGTTGTTCTGGGTATTATGGAACTGGTCTTGACAGAAATTCTTTTTAAATGAGAAGAACCAGATTTTCCCCAACTGAACAGGATGTCTCAGCTTGTTCAGGAGCTTCTTTGCCTGCATCAGGTTGTTCACCTTGCTTTTGGCTGTCAGAATTTGTGCCTTACACTTCCTCTTGTATGACTGGTGCTAAAGTTCCTTGGATTTTCAATCACCTTTTCCAGTTATAGTTGTCTGAATTCTGGCTTCAGACACAGTCAAAATGTTTGCTGTGTTCCTTCCTGCTGGCCATGGCCTCAAAGTCTCTGTTACATCTGTCCATATCACATCTTACAGCCTTTATAGTGTTCACAGAACATCAATCTGTAGTCATGATGTCAGCATTTTGATATCCAGTGTAACTCATGATACAGATAACTCTTTTTCAATATTCGGATGGCTTCCAGTTCTCTGTCAGGTAACTTTTCCTCAACTACAACTTTAATCTTTATGTGCTTCAAAACTGTTGATTGTTCACTAATACATTGAGGTGTTCCTGGGGTGGGGATAGATTTTTTAAAAAAGACATTGAAATTGTTAGATTTAGTCTGAACATACTGTATTTCCTAAATATAGTCATTTGAATTTTTTTATAAGTTATACAAGATTCATTCTATTGATTATATATTTAACATTTCCGATGATAGCAAGGTGACTGTAGTTGAGGGTGACCCAAAGGTTCCCTTTTCAATAGCTACTACACCAAGGTGTAGGGGAGGGCACTACTTTTTTTGTTATATAGTCATTTACACATATACATGTTCATGCAGCATCACAATGACACAATAATTAAGACGCATGATAAAGACGCAGGAATAAACGACGCACGCAGTAAGGAAGACGCAGGAAGACTTCTTTACAAAAATATTCACCTCTCACTTTATTGCAAGGGTTCGAAAGGGTTGTTCAAGGTTTGCATGTGAGAGGATGCTGGAGACCGAACATAAACTTCATATTTTGACCCCACTGTTATGACCGTCACGTTGTGTCTTTCTTGTTCTGATGTTGGGGTCTACTCCATCGGGGCTTTCCGAGGGCCCCCTCGGTCGGGTGTGGCCTTCCCTACCACATCTGGTCTCTAATGTATGGAACTCTGCTGGCAACTGCTTTGGCACTCCAAACTCAACTGAGTTAAATAATAATTCAACGCCCACACGATCGCCTTCTGGATCTTTGAAATCGGATGTTTAAACGTCATCAAGCGGAAATAACTGTCATGCAGTTCAGAGGTTACTCTCTTCCGGTGCATCACTGTAGTGGCACAATGGGACCTTCACCTTGTCCCATATCATAAGCCTTAATCCGCCCACGCGATCTCTTTCGATTACTGGCCATTGGAATGTGTCACTTCCTTCCGGTGTATCACCTTGGAATAGGATTTTTGGGCCGGGTCGAAGGGTCAAAACATAACATTTTCACTGGATTGCTCCACTTTACCCTTGATCCTTACCTTATAATGCTGAGTGTTAAGCAAGGTAGCATCAAGTACCATTTTTTGAGTCTTTGGTATGACTCAACCTGGGATTGAACCCAGGTCTCCCAGGCCATTGCCAAAAATCAAATCAAAGGCATTCAACCTGGAAAATGCCCTAAAAAATCTTATACTTGGCTTTCTTTAAAGCTTAAAACACTGTAGATGGTTTTTATTGATCACAAGACTATACAAAATAAGATCATTTTGTTGACTTAAGAACACTTGTAACAATCTATTCTAAAACAAGACATTATGTGACACAATAACTTCTTCTGTCTTTGGGTGCACATATTTTGGTGCATTAATGCATATTGGCAGAGAATATATGTATGTATATACATGTAGGAGTGAGTGTATCTACTGCTGTAAGTGGGCGGAGATGGTGTATAGTAGTATCAAAAGGATAGCTAAACAAGTTAGGGAAGTAGACTACTTTTGAAAGATAAAACAGAAAGAGATTAATTTCTCTGTGGAGAAGAAAGGGTTAGTTTTTTAATGTCTATTATAAACTCAAGTCTTCATCTCTAGTACAGTCAGGTCAGTAGACAAGGATATTTTATTTTTTGTGCTTAAGTTTTTTGTGGTTCATGTGGTGAAAAAGGGTTTTCTTTTCTGGAAGCCTGAATTGTATATATTCAAAGGATCCATCTGGAGACAGATCAATTGCGAAAGAGTGGAGTTGTGGCATAGACCAGGAGTTTAAGCATAGAGTAGTAAGCAGCAGTAGGTCTCTAGAAACAAAAGAAGTTAGAAGTCAGTTGTTAAGACATAGTGCTTTTAGTTGCTTCAATGGTGTTATGGCCCAGTTTACTCATAAGCATTAATTCTTGAATTAAACTACATTGCATTTTCTTCTGTGTGGCTTTCAAATCATGAATTGAAGCAATGCACAACATTTCAGCACACCAACTACCATGATACTATGAACCACAGCCAGGAACTTCTATATTGGTTTGGTCATGTGATGTCTGCACTGCAAACTAGCATGTACTACCAAAATATTGCAAAACTTTTGACTCACCCTAGTATTAATCATTTTACAAACACTTGAAAATTTGTGCTCAAGTTGAATTTTTTTCTTTTTCTTTATTCAGAAATTCACAAACTTTCAAGAATGTTGAAGAGAAAGTGGAAACTGCCTATGCTAATGTAAAGGTATGTTGAAATGATAATACTCCTGTCTCACATTTTCTAACTTATTTAAAGTATAGACCAGGAGTCTCAAACATGCAGGGGTGCAAACCACTTTTCTTGGGTATGCAGCAGGATTCATGGCTAATATTTTTCTAAAATTTGATAATTTATCCCTTGTTTCTAACTATGTTTTTCCATTGAGAAGGATAGAATATACTTTAATATATCGGTCTCTTTCTCTTCAAGATCAAAATCAGAAAAGTAGAAATAATCTAATTTTATATACATTTAAAAAAAAACACAAATTAATAACAACATTTGTAAAATTTTCATCAGCTTGTTTCAAAGAATTGTGGTTAAGGGGTGACTGAGATTATAAAAAATTAACTCTCCAGAGAGAACAGGATTTTTTTTTAATGTGAGAAAGGGAAAAATTTGTCAACTCATATTGAGACCAGCATTATACGAGGATCATTAAATAAGTTTCCAGATTTTTTTTTGTATGGGTACTTTTATTGATAGTACACACATGAAACTCTAGTCCCCTTCGAAGTAATCTCCTCCGGCTGCAATGCACTTGTTGTACCGTTCCAAAAACTTCTGGAAGACCCCACAGAAGTCCTCTTGTGTGAACGTGTCAATGACCCTCGTCACAGCCTCTTTCATCTCCTCAATTGTCTTATAATGACTGCCTGTGAGCTTAGGGAATAACCAAAAGTCACAGGGAGCAAGGTCTGGACTATAGGGAGGATGAGGAACTGTCTTGATGCCCATCTTGGTCAAATAGTCTGTGACAAAGATGGAGTTGTGGACTGGTGCATTGTCCTGGTGGAAATGCCACTGACCTGATTTGAAGAGTGCTGGCCTCTTCCGACGGAATATCTTCCTGAACTCCCTTACAACCTCAACATAGTAACCCTAACCCTTTGGCCAATCAACTCTGGTATATTGACTTCCTTACTCCTCCCACACCTCTCATCATCTCTCACAGACTCCCTGCCTTCTTTGAATCTCTTATGCCACTCAAAAACTGATGCTCGATTCATGCAAGATGGTCGAAAAGCAGGCATTCTGTACATTTCTGTGGCATTTTTTCCAAGTTTAAAAACAGAATTTTATTGCATATCGTTCTTCTAAAGTGTCCTCACATCCAGATTGCATTTTTGAAATTCATTAGCTGTGACAGTCAGGCTTTAGTAGGGTGTATTCCAATTGTTGCTGTAGCTGTTCATTTGAACCTGAAATCATAAGAATTAGTCAGTCATCTCATAAGATGTATAGCAATAACATAGTGAATTTTCAAGAGTCTATGACAATTTTAAATGCCTGTACAAAAAAATCTGGAAACTTATTGAATGCATCACATAACTGATGGAAATCATACCATACCCCCATCTCACTTTTGGCCTGCTATGTCTCTTCCTCTAGGATATAATGGCCCTTTTGAGTCTTTGAGTTTGAGACCCCTGGTATAGACTATGAGTTATCTTCTATCTGTTGAATGTCTTTATAGAAATTGAAAGTTTTACTAACATTTTATCATGTTCATTGTTATTGTTAGGGTTTACTCTTTTGTAGATCTTAAGACGGTAATTTGTCTTGACATCATTTATTCAAATTGATCTCTAATAAGTTTTTAGTTTCTTTGTAAACAAAAACAACAACCAAAAATTTGAATTGCAATTTTTCCAGACAGCTGTTAGAAAGAATAATAAATGATTTTATTGATGTTCTAGTATTAACATGAAAGATATTTTGGCTTTATATTTTACTGGTAAATAATGAAACGGCAAGAATAATCCCATTTTGGTAGGGAAAATTTAGTGGTTCTTCATTTTGTTATCTTGGAAATGCTGTTAAGTATATATACCCACACAATGTATGAAATACTGAATATCATCATCTGTGTTTAATATTTAACTTTGCTTATTTCTAAACCTTGATGTTAAATTCTCTTACACCTTGATATTAAATTCTATCTGATGAAAACGAAAAAAACTATTTGAAGGAGTTGATTAATTAATCTACTAACTAACATGATTAACATTGGAGTGATTTTCTGGTAAAATTCTTCATTTTGCACATTTCTTTCTAAAGTGGAATGACAAGGATTGGTTAAATGTTTTATAAGGTTATTTTGAATACGCCTTCATCTCAAACATTTCATCCTAATTTCCTTTGGGGATTGACATTTTGTTGGCAATATTTTATGAAGTAGTCTAACAACAATAGTGGAAAATTCACTAATCTAGTCAATAAGGTTTCTTCAGCATCTGAAATTTTTTTCATTCCAAGTTTTAGAATTTTTTATTTTATTCCAAAATAGCATGCTTTAAAGAATAAAAATGTAGATTCCTTGTAAAACATTAACATTTGTGTGTGTTTGTTTGTGTGTGTGTGTTTAAACTTTTGGATGAACTTCAAATATTTTTCTATAACTTCGCCTATTATTACTGTAATTTCTTTTCTCTTAATTGATCAAATAAAAATGATTTGCTTTCAGTTTTGAAGTTGTGTGTATATGGGAAAGTGCTTAAAAGTTCTCAGCCTGACTAAGAAGGGAATGATCTCGAACCATCAAATGGGCATGATATTCTGTATATTAATCCTACTTGGCACATTGTTTCTTAAATTTCTTTGACCCTTTAAAAAAAAAAGTCATCCTCTTCTTGGTTGAGCCAAGAATTTTTCAGCACCCTGTGTGTATCCGTATAGAAATTGAATGAAACTCAACTTTGTCTATTTCTTTTAATGTACCTTTTTTGATCTCCCCTTCAAATAACCTGCCACTTTTTCTCCAGACATCAAAGTCTATTGAAAACTTGAAGGACAAACTGGTGAGTGCAAGTGGTCCCCTCACCTTTGCTTTTGATGTTGTTGAGTTTGTAGTGTTTCTTTAAAAAAAAAAAACCCTTTACACAGTATACATTGATGACATTTTTTCTGCATGCTTCTTGTCACTCTCTCTTTCTCTCTCTCTCCACTGTTGTTTGTCATTTTCACAAATTAATATTTGTAATTTTCTTTTTCACTTCCATTGTCCCACGTATAACACTAAACTGCATCTGGTGATGAGGCTCCAATTCTGGAGCTTTGGGGAGTGAAGAGTACTTCTTGTCATTACTCCCAGGTCCACTGACCCAGAGTGGTAATACCTGTTAGGGTCCTATTTGTTTGTTAAAGATCTGTTTAAAAATTATTGATAGAACTGTGTATAAAAACAAAACAAAAAACAAATTCTAAAGAAACAACTAAACAAAAATGTAGATATGAACGTGATTCCCTAACCTCTAAGCATAAGATAATTCTGGATGATTTGATATACCATTAAAATTAATCAATCCATTTTGCATTTTAGTAAAAGTAGATAGGTCTGAAAATTGGTAAAAATCTCAAATTCAGTTCTAAGATAAGTCAGAACAAGTTAATTTAGAACAGTGCTTCTCAAACTACCTGATGGGGCCTACTGACAGGATATTTTTTCCAATGGGCCATGGATTGGTACCATATTTTGTACCATATTATTTGTTTATAATCCTAGAAAATATTGTTTGAATATCTGTAGTGATGTTAATTTATACAAGAAAAATGTATTACAGCATGTGAAAAAGAATAATATTAAACAATACTAAAATGCAATTTCATTTTTACATTACTTATTGTGTGTGTGTGTGTGTGTGTGTATATATATATATATATATATATATATATATATATATATATATATATATATATATATAATGATAATGGGGAACATAGAACTCACTACATACCACCAGTTGATGATTTGAGTACCAGCATTTTAATTAGTGTTGATATAGAGAAAAGAAAAGATGTATATTGCCAAGAGCAATTTTTTTTTTTAAAAGCAACATTTTGGGGGGGAGACATATATATATATATATATATATATATATATATACCGAGTTTCCTGTGAATATAAAACACAGTGATTTGAAAGAAATAAACTTTATAAAACACGTTTTTCATTTAATCATTTTAAAAAATTACTTGCTTTCTGATGTTCTTTCTATACAGACAGTTGAATCACTAAGGCTGTGGGTGTCCCTATGGTGTAATAGTTAAAATGCTGGACTGTGGAATCGTATGCAAATTTAAACTCCAGTCTCGCTATTATGTTCATTTTTGGATAAATACCCTTGGGAAAGGTATGAACCTCCTTGTTTTCCCAGCTATGGATTAAATAGTTTCCCTAATGTCCTTCTAAAAGGATGGATTTGGCACTAAATAACCTGAGGTTGATATGCCATTAAATAACAAAAAAACAAACACTAAGGCTTTAGTTTTCTTTGGCCATTTCATTTGTTATTTAACAATTTTTTGTGACTATTTGATCAAGATATGATTTAATAGATTTATTTAGATATTTAAAATCAACAAAATTGAAAAGTAAGTATTAAAAACATTTGTGAAATTGACATTTATATCAAATGACTAAAAACGTTTTTGCAACCCACTTCTTGGCAAAACTGAGGGAATCCAAATTTGAATTAGAATGTATTTGTATGCTTACTCTAATGTTAAAAGCAGATGATAACTTGAAATAAGTAAATTAACATTAAATGTTACCTGTGTATGTGTTTTAATTTAAGATGAATGCATAAAATTTACAACAATCTTCATAAACTTTTCATGTGACATTGGTATATACACCTTATAATTTTAAACATTGAATTTCTTCGTTGTAATCCTTGTTTTTAATTTATCGTATATATTTGCATCATGCAACTTTCTGAGACCTAACTATTAGGTCACACTACATGCAAGATACAAACTAGCCTTAACGTTGACTATTTACAAACATTCAAAGTTTGTATCTCTAATATAAGGCTAAAACTCAGAAAGTTGCATATGTGACTATGTACAGTATAAATGTACATTTTTTTTTTCTTTCATTAGTAAATTGTAGAAATGGGTTTTGTAATTATATTCTTTTAGATAAGAATAATATGAAGAAATGGCCTGCATAAATTCCAAATAAATCTCTGGTTTCTTTTTGGATTTAAATCATTTTACTTTGTTTCTAAGTCTCAGTTCCAAACATTGGGTTATTTTTTTCTGAACAACTCAATAATCCAGTTTAACCCCATGTACTGACCCCAGGAGGCACATATGTTTTATTATTTTTGCATTCTTTTTAGTCTATGAAGGGAAAGCAATGTTTTACTTTAGGACTCAAATTTACTTGTTTCCTATGCAATGAAAAAAAGTGAGTCAGTTCCTTTTGATTTATTTAAGAAGCAAATATAACTTAATGTTAATTGTACCCTGAGTATGGGTTAGGGCAGAAAGTTTTATATTTAAAAACTACTCCAAGAATTAATCCCATCATGCAGTATATTTAAAAGTAAAAAAAATACTGATTCATTTTTAGAAATATGAGAGATGGATTTATTTTTCTTTTCTGTTGTCAATTGTAATGTTAAAACAAAAACTACAAGAAAAAGCTCTGAAAAATATAGAAAAGATTTTCTATTGTTACAGTATTGGACAAGTAAAAAAACAAAAAAAAAACCCAGTGAAAAAAAGCTGAATTATTTTTTTTTTATTATTATTGCCACAAATTTTTAATAAAACTTCAATGGCTTAGGCACATGTAGGAAGTGAATATCTTTTTTATTATATTTGCCAAAATTCTCTTAGTTGTAATGAAAAGTCATTTTGTTTTAAAGAAAAAAATATCAAAATCGAGGAAATTTCCTATTTTTTGGTATTTCTAAGATTCTGTGTGTCTAAATCATTGAAGTTTCATTAAAATTTGTTGCAATAATAATAAAAATTAGCTCAGTTTTTTTTACTCATATGATTTACCCCATCTACTCTAGTGATTAATTCAACCCATTTCTAATCTGCATGCTGTTTGTTTTTATTGCACTCTTATGATCACCCAAATGTAAAACTGTCTACAATTCTTTATATTGTCTTTTTTAACTTCACATTTACATGTTCATTCAACTATTTGGTTACAAATTTCTGTGTTTGTCATCTCTGTTGTATATTTCATCTCTCACTGTTGTTAAAAAAAATTACATTGAAAATGTTATAAAGCTATCCATTGCTTTTGTAGAAGCATCTTGTCTGTATTATTTTTTTTAATGCTTGATTACAGAGAAGTTTAGAGCTAATATTAAATTGAGTGTTTTATTTATTTATTTATTTCCTTATGTGACTATAAGGCAGTGTTTGCTTTGAAAGTTACTTCAAAAGTGGTTTTCCAGCTTTAGATTTTATAAGCCACTACCAAGACATCAATTTTATTTAGATTTAGATATAATAATAATAATTGTCTTTGATATTCTAATGAAAACCTTTTAGTCTACTTTATTGATTTTCTAAAAAATAATCTTTATAAATCACTCCTCACCCACTTAGTTATACATAATTTCATGTGTAATGTTTGGGGGGTGGGGAGGTTCTTTTTCAGGTATTATGGTTTGAGAAGGAAATAGAAGTGTAGCATATAAAAGTGTGTGTGATATATAAATCATGAAAAGTGTAATTAAACGTATGTTTTATTGTCATTTTCACTATGTGCATGTAAAAAAGAGTAAATCTCTAAGACCTTTCCTGTATTGAGATGATAAAACGAACCAAAAAATAAAACAAACATTGAATATAAACTTATATAGCATGACTTTCTTTGATTTGAGCAGTTCATTTTTAGATTGACAGCTTTGAGCCTTCATCAAACAGATCATTTCTTTGAAGTCACTCCTTTTCAAGTTCCTCAGTTTGTTGTTCCCTCCCACAAAATCTTTTTTTATGTTTTTGTTCCATTCCTCAGGGTGCTACTGGATATTTTCTTGGAACTGGGAACACTCCCATTGAAGTGAGTAATGAAGCTGGTTAGTACATCTGTGCAGAAAGTGCTCCCCTCAATACAAGTGGACTTTATTTTAGCATCCAGTTACCCTTTCCCTTATATGTTTATTAATATGACTTTGCACTGAGCAAAATACTTCCCTAGACACATCAGAAATTAAGTTATCTATTGAGGTAGTCTAGGTTTAAACATTTTTTTCTTTTATATATAAGAAATAAATTTGCTCTACTTGATTTTTCCAGGTTTTGGCTAAAACAGATGCTGTCAACATCAGTTGTTAAGGATACTTTTTATTTATGATAAAATCTTTAAATAGACATCTTAATTTTACAAGCTGACAGTAACAGCTGATAAATTTACTTATGAGTATCTTTTAAACCTATTTTAATTATGCAGTTGAAACTGATTATCCAATAAAAAAGCATTCAATGAACTAGATTAAAATATGTTTATATGATTTCTGACTGGCACTTTCAGTTGAATCTTTTTGCCAGATGCTAATCTGAATGGACATTAAAAAATCTTATATCTATAATTGTTTTATGAATTTGTGTTACTGTTTTATTATACAAGCATGTCTTTAATCATCCAGTTACTTTCAACTAAACCCAATTGCATTGATTTTTCCCCTAACCAACACATCATTATTGAAGATGGAGTTTCTTTTTGACTAAGATGTTTTAACATTCTCTGTTACTGTTGTTTTTCGAACTTTTTCTTATATTAAAAAGAAAATATATTTAAAAATAAAAGCTTTTTCTTGGTCTTTAAATTCTATTGTCCCTTTGTTTAGGCTGAGAGAGGGAGAGATATTTGTTCTTTCTTTCTTCCTTTCCTGTAATCCTGCAATCTCATACAAATTTTCTAGAATTGTACAACCTTCCAAGTATTTAAATTTAATTAACTCTGTATTCAGTTCTTATGATAATGATTCATTTTAACAGCATGTTAACTAACTTAGAATAAAGCCACTTCTAATCCAACTTGCAACTTCATAATAATATTGGGGTCAGCATTTACTCTCACCATGATCATTATAATTTTTCAAGGGAGATAACTATTAATACTTACCTTTATTTGCAATTATGATATAAATTCTCCAAACAGGATGTGAGTTAACAGCTAATAAGAGGCATCTCACCTTCACTTCCATAATTAAATTCATAAAGGAAAGAAAACAAACAAAAAGATATTGAAACAATGTCATTAAAGCAGCATTTTGAAATATTTAAAAGTAATTTTTTATTTGACTATAAATTGAAAAATTTGGTACTTTTTCAGTTGAGTAGGGGAAAAAAAAGTATTATCAATTATTTTAAAGTCTAGTTTTCAAGCATTAACTGTGACAGCAGCAGCAACAGGATTATTTGTGGAAAGGATGATAGTCAAACCTGTAGAAGGAATAAGCTATGCACTTTGATCTTATCACATGATTCTTATCTTTATTACTTTATTCCTGTGTTATAATGAAGATAACTATTATTATTAAACACCCTGTTGGCAGGGCTTAGAATATGCTTACTGTATCCCCTGCACTGGGGTGTCCTCAACTTGACACTAAACTGTATCTGAGGATAAGGCTCCAGTTCCGAGAAGTGTGAAGTACTCTTCATTATTGCCAGGTCCACTCTAACCCCATGTGGCAGTACCTTTTTAATATCACATCTATGGGCCAAATAGATGGGCTTTGAAAATTATTAGAATTAGACTGAATATTTGATGTCATATTTATATTAAGAATGGTTACTTGAAGCTATAGTTTTCCGAGGATTACTTTTAGTTACTTGAAACCATATAATTGTTAGTATAAGATAAGAATACTTGAAACCATACATGTATCAAAATTATTTGTATTAGATAGGAATGCTTGATATAATATAACTGTAAATTTTGTATTAAGAATAGTTACTTGAAGCTCTACTTCCCTGTCAGCTGGGGTTGTAGAATACGCCAACTGCACCTCTGCAGAGGGGTAAGACCAACCCCAAATGAGTGTCCTGGATATGACACTATACAATCTGATGGTGAGACTTCAGTAATACTGGAGCTTTGGGAATGCAGAGTACACCTTCACTGCCATCACTCCCAGGTCCACTCTAGTCTAGAATGGTAGCACCTGACAGGGTCCTATCTATGGGTCAAATAGAATGATTTGACATCTTAACTCTGTACAAACAAATAACTTACGCAAAATTGAATTGTTTGAAAAAGAACTGTTTGTTCATTCAACTGTGAGCAAACAAGTGACCAATGTCAAATTGAATTGTTGATGATAGATAGCAGTACTCAAAACCACTATGTACTGTTGGCTGGGGCTGTAGAATACAACAACTGCAAACTCCCATGCCAAAGAGGACACCTGTTGGCTGTGGGTGGCAACCCGTGGTGCTTTAGGATGAGATCCTGGTGGCTAACCTGTCTGTGGCCCAGTTGCCTAAGTGGCCACATGATTAGCAACACTCCACTTACTCGGCTAGATGGGTGGTTGGAGAGGCCCAATCTGGTCAATTGGTTGGTCATGTCAAGCCCTTTTTCGAAGGCCTGCAAGAGACCTTTGTAGGTCTCCGAGGCAGAAAGCAGTGGCTGCAGGGTCAATCACACTGAAGAAAGACCTAAATTTCCCCTTTTATCTCTAGATGAGTAATAAACTTTGGAATTTATTTTTTACTTACATTTTGGATTTTAAGATTTTCATAGTCTTCTCTCTCTCTCTCTCATTAGTTCTATTCTTTTCTGGATCTGTTCTAATACATCCCTCTCTTTGCTACTAATTCCTTAATTCCAAGCTTCTTGTTTTCGTCTGTCACTAACTTTATATACATTTCTTTTGAAACCTGTTTTCTTTGCTTTACATGTTTTGTCTTTTCTACAAGTTGATTGTTACTTTCAATGTATCCTGGAATATTTACACAATTTCCAATCTCATGTCTTCAATTCTTATCTTTGGAGAAAATGAAAAAGGCTAATGAGTCTCTATCTACAAACATCTGAACTTTAAATTTGGAAATTTATTGCACTTTATTACTTCTCATTTTTTTTATGTATCTTTTTTTTTTCTAAAATTAGAAATGAATATATTTAACTTGTGATTCCATTTCTACTCATGCAATGTTGTAGAAAGTTTTTTTAATTTTTTTTTTTATTTATAAAGCTTAATATCTTTTGAGTAGTGCCTCTACTAACAAAGTATGAAACTCAGTCTGTGGAATGCCTAAAACTTCAAGGAAAAAAATATAACATCAAATCATATGTACACATTTCTTTTTGTAGATTAGTTTCTTTTAGGAAATGTGTAAAATGACTAAACTGCTCACAGCTGTTGGTAATCAAACTTTTATTCCCTTTGTACATATGCATTGTTGGTGCATCCTTCCCCTTTTCTTTTTGATTCAGTATAATTTAAAACTTTCATTTTTGCATCTTTTTCATCCTTCAAGAGAGATGAGTACATGTAAGGAAATAAAGTTTTATATGCAGAACTGCTAATTTTAACTACAATAAATAGAAGGCTAAAATGATATTGATTGGAATATTTTTTAAAATTTTGTTTTAAGTTTTAGATAGATGTTTGTTTATAAACCTTTCTCATTTCTCTTGTCTATTATATTTTTATGTAATTGGATTTCACAGATTTTGATATATTGATAAAATGTGAAATCACTGTTGTCTGTTATACTATTCTGAATATTCTATAGAATACCAAGGGATTAAACTCCTATAAACACCCTGTTTTAGATTACATTGACCATATATACTGCAGAGGTGGTAAGAACCCCCCCCCAAAGAAAAAGGAGTGTATCTTATCTAAAATTATACAAAAATGTAAAGATAAATGTACAGTGAACTTGATTCCTTTACTGCTAGGCATAAAATAATCCTATATGGGTTGATATGCCATCAAAATCAGTATGAAATTAGTATATTTCCTACTTTGTCAACAAATGTTGGGAATTCTATAGACTATTGAGGTTTCACACTTTGTCAGTAATACTTCCTCAATAAAACATACCATCTTCATATCTACCATTTTTTTTTTCAAGTGGGGGGCTTCCCCTCATGCCAAACAAATGTTTTATGGGTTTACATTTTCAAATTGACTTCATTTTTGTTCATTGAATTATATTTTTGTCTTGTTGGTGGCGGAGGTAACACAAGAAGCAGTGATTGGAGATCAAGATCAGGTAATGGTCAAAGTTTCAAATGTTGATTTTTTTTTTTTTTTTTTTTTTTTCAAAGTAGGTAGATCCTTCCCATTTGGAACATGATTGCACCACAATCTTTCGACCACATTTCCTGTCACCTGACCCTATATCAAACTGAGTTCAGCTTAGTAAGTAAATATCCATGCCCAGATGTCATAATTTTTTTTTTCTTTCAATTTTCAGGCCCGAGTAAAAGGCAGCAAATCTGACAACAGCATTGATGAAGCTTTCCAAGCAGCCACCAGTGCTCCGACCACTCCAAGGACCGAAGAGAATCCTCCCTTGCCAGAGGAGAAAGTCCCTCTGTAAGGGTTCTCCTGAACATGACTCCCTGCATCCTCTCCCCCATTCTTCTGTTCTTCCTTACTAAGCCCCCAATTCTAACCATTTACAATCAGATCTAGAAGTTGAACAGTAGCTACAACTGTGGAAGAAAAAAATACACCAACAATGATTCTAACTCTTTACCATTCCATCTTTAATACTACTACTAATATTATAATTCACTCCGTTATGACATTAGTCAGATGGGAAGTGAGCACACACACATACACACACAATATCTAATTTTATTGCTGGTTACTGCTGCTATATCATTACTTAGTTATACAGCAGCAATTGATTTTTTAAAAAAATGTATATATCCAGAAGAAAAAAGAAGTTCTTTCTGCACCAGCATCTCTAGATGTTTGATTATTTGACAAAATGGCTACTACAATAATGATTATAATAAATGTGTAAAACTGAAACTATTTTCATTTTAAAAGAATGATTCCTCCCCATAAGAGAAAACTTCAGCTGTCAAATCTCCAATGTAAGATTTAATGATACAGGTTCCATGTCTATTCTGTCCAAATTCCAATTCCATTTTGTTTCTTCCTTGTTCCTTTCTTCTAACAACCATCCTCTTCCTTTTCCTCACTCAACATTTTTCTCTCCTTCTTTTCTCCACTCGTTTTATGTCAGTGTCTTAACTTACTCTTAGGACTCTCAACATTCTAATCACTTGGACGTATGTCTACAATATCAACTTGTATGTGATAATAATAGATGATGGCACTTTTTTTTAATTTTTATTTTTTTATTTTGAAAATTTTTTTTTGCGTATAGGTCAGTACATTTACTGATCTATGCTGAGGAAAATGCTCATAAAATTTGGTTGAAGAAATCACTGAATGGTGTGAACAAGGTTTAAAAAAGATTTAAAGTAAATTGAATCTAGTATCATCATTTTGACATTAATGATGAAAATAAATTGTAAAAGTCAATTTCATTTTTATTTTCTTTTTTTGTTATAAATTTTTTTCCTCTTTTTTTTTTTTTTTTTTTTTTTCTTTTAATAAAAATAACTTGGTATTGAGGAAATTGAAGTTTGTTGCTGTTATTTGTTTGTGTATGTTTTTTTGTTGTTGTTGTAACATTGGTCTTGTGTCAGGTAAGTGAGTTTTATTATCGCAGTTCATCAAGAAAGCATAAATCCAGTAAACATCAATTGAGTTGAGGGACTTGCATCCAATGACCGAAGGTGAATTTCTTTTGATGATATACTTTTTTTTGCTCTGATAACTGGGAATTATTTTATAATAAAAAGCAATAGTCTAATTAAACAAATAACAAAAATGCATTACGAGATTGCAACACTATGAGCTCTTCTGTTCCTGGGTGCGCACATTTAGGTGCAATAATGTATGTGCGTGTAAACATGTCTATGTAGATGGGCATAGAGTACATGTATGTATGTATGTAATTGTGTGTAGTAGTAGTAGTAGTAGTATTTGTTGTAGTATCAAAAAGATAGCTAAACAAGACAAGTTGTGTCCCTTAGATCAACCACTTAACATGCGTCTTATTTATTGATTCTCTTTAAGGGTTAGCAAACCTTAACATGAGCACATGGAAATTTATTTACTTGCTGCTTCTAATTTTAGAATAACCTGGTGGGCGATTGATCTCCTTTTGGAAATAATCACTATGTGATTATTTGGATTTGCAGATATTTGAAAACCAGTTTTGCTACTTTTATCTCATAAAAATTACTTTTGTCATAAACTAAATGTAATAACAATTATGCGACAGAGGTAGTATTATTTTATTTGGAGATGACAAAGGAAGTTGATTTTTTAAAAAAAAATGTATATATCCAAAAGAAAAAAAAAGTTCTTTCTGCATCAGCGTCTCTAGATGTTTGATTATTTGACAAAATGGCTACTACAATAATGATTATAATAAATGTGTAAAACTGAAACTATTTTCATTTTAAAAGAATGATTCCTCCCCATAAGAGAAACTCTTCAGCTGTCAAATTTTCTTGTTGACCTGATTACTCAACCTCCTGAATGTATTCATGGGGAAAAAAGAGAGTAAGTAAAGTTGGCGACCTTAGTCGAGGGTGACTCAAAGGCTCCCTTTTCAATAGCTTCTACTCCATTCCCTAGATTGCTCCACTTTACCCTTGATCCATACCTTATAATGCTGAGTGTTAAGCAAGGTGTCATCAAGTACCATTTTTTTAGTCTTTGGTATGACTCGACCTGGGATTGAACCCTGGTCTCCCGGATCATTGACAAACACTCTACTTATTAGGCCAATGGCCCAGTTAAAGTAAAGTTGGTAACTTTTTGTCAAGGGTGACTCCAAAGGCTCCCTTTTCAATAGCTACCTCACTACCCCATTCCTTGGATTGCTCCACTTTACCCTTACCTTAAAATGCTGAGTGTTAAGTAAGGTAGCATCAAGTACTATTTGTTGAGTCTTTGGTATGACTTGACTGGTGGGCCATTGGCCTAATGAGTAGTGTTCGCAATGGTTTGGGAGATCGGGGTTCAATCCTTGATCGAGTCATACTAAAGACTCAGAAAATAGTACTTGATGCCACCTTACTTAGCACTCAGCATTATAAGGTAAGGGTAAAGTCGAGCAATCCAGGGAATGGAGTAGCACCCTCCTTTGAACCTTGTGTAGTAGCTATTGAAAAGAGTCACCCTCAACTAAGGTTGCCAACTCTGCTCTCAACAACCTTACCTTAGAAAGTGACAATCGCCAAGCACTATTGATTCTGTGTCTACACTATCCTAACTTATATATTTGACCTCAAGTTATTGTTTATAACAGAACTTAGAGCATCTTCTCTATCAATTGGGAACTCGGTCGACTTGGGCTGCATCTCTACGTAGGGGTAAGATCCTCTCCCAAGGAGTATCCTGCATATGACATTAAACAATCTGATGACAAGGTTCCAGTAATGCTGTAGTTTTGGGAAATGCAGAGTACTCCTTCATTGCCATCGCTCCCAGGTTCACTCTAGCCTAGAGCGGTAGCACCTGATTGGGTCAAATCTATGAGTCTGTTTGACATTTAAACTGAGTGCAAACAAATGACTGATGTTTAATAGAATTGTTAGTGATATATAGCAATACTTGAAACTATTTAACTGTGCAAATGAATAAGTTATGTTGACAAGAATTATTAGTGCTAAATAGCAATAATGTGAACTCTTAAACTTTGTGCCTAAATTGAATCATAGGTATTACATCGCTATAGTTGTAACCACTTCACTATGTACAAACAAATGATTAATATTGAATACAATTATTAGTGTTATATAACAATAATAGAAACCATTCTACTGTGTAGAAACAATAGCAGTTCTACTGTGCAAACAAATGACTGATGTTAATTGTTACTATTGCATTGCAATACTTGAAACCATTTAACTGTGTGCTAAAAAAATGAGCTCAGGCTCATCTAAAAATGATATCAACTAAATGTGTTTACAAATCATACATATTAATATCTGTATAAAGAGGATTTGGCATTAAATAACCTACTATGGTTGACACGCTATAAAACCCAACCAAACCAAATCATATATGTGTGCATCTAAAGAGGATTTGGTACCGTTACTTTCAATGATTGATATGCCATTAAACCCAACCAAAGCAAATCATATTTTTTCTATATATGTATAAAATGATTTGGCATTAAATAACCTACAATGGTTGATATGCCATAAAACCAAACCACTCAGGTAAAGTCTTTGATCTCACACAGTCAAAGACTTTCAATATCCTCATTTGAGTGCTGACGATGCAGATCTCATTGCTCATACCAAACTATAATGAACCTCTTCTCTAGAGCATGCACTGCTTTTGGACTTACCATCAGTCTGAAGAAGACCAAGGTCATTTTCACTCCACCTTTAGACTAGGTCTATGTCAAACCAAACATCTTTATCCAAGGTAAAAGATTCAATATGGTTGATTCTTGTGTATATCTTGGCAGCACTCTCAAGAGAGAATCTCTAGAAATGGATCTCTTTATTCTGCAATAAATCTAAGAGTAGAAAAAGCCTGCAAGGCTTTCAGAAAGCTCAAAACTTGTGTGTGGTCTGACAGGTATCCCATCAAAAGCAAGGTCAGTGTCTGAAATGTTTTATTTCTCCTTTTATACTCTTAAGACTTGGACTACATATCACTTTCCCATCCAAATCTCAAAAAGGTTCCATCAAGCTTGTCTTACGAAAATCCTAAACATCAAGTGGCAGTAACACCAGACAATATTGTTCTCCAGTGAGCCAATGCATCCACTATTGAAATATTCATTGGATGCATTGAACTGTTACCTTACTTGGAAGGGAGACATTAAGTTAGCCGAGAAGTTATTTCTATGGAGAGTTGCAACATGGCAGACGTCTGAAATATAAACCTAAGAAACATTTTAAGGATGTTATCAAAAACAACTTCAGAGTGCTCAGTATAGACATTGCAGATTCGGCGCAGATGATGGTAAATTGATTAACTTGGGGGGAAAAAAGTGATCTACAAAGATCGTGAAGTGTACAAAGTACATAGAATCAAACTCTCCAGCCTGAAACAAGAAAATCAAAAGCAAGACTTGATCTTAATCCCTACACTTTACAACCTGAACATATTTTGTAACATGTAGTTGGGTTTGTCCAAAGCTGGAATTGCTATTCTGATGTCGGCAAACTAACACAAAAATCCTTCAGCAGCAACCTACTGGTTACTCATGTCAATTCTATGACAAAGTATGTGAGTCTGTGGTGGTTTTGAGTGGTCATATAAGGGTACACGGTGGAGGAGGGATAATATCAATGGAAAAAAACAGCTCACTGTCATATATGCAGTAGGGCTTGCAAAGATATACTTGGTCTGAGGATTCAGGCACATTCCCTCAGGTACTCTTAGCAAATCAAAGAGATAGTCTCCTGTAAAGGTAGCTTCAGTCATATATATGTAGTGATTAGAAAATAGATAAGTTCAAAAGTGCAGAAATTCCCTGAAGCCCCTGACAAGAAGTGGGGGTGGCGCATGCCCAGAAAAGGGACAGCAAAGGAGAAAATCGACCTCATTTCTGCTTTTACAGTAGCACTGAATGGACCCTCTTTCATGCGGATGCTAGCAGGAAATACGTATTGATTAGGTTTTGTAGCCTGATCCCTAGCCATGTCTGCTGCTAGCGAGCTGACACCACCGAAACAAACAATATAAAAACACCAACTTTAGAAGTATCAGCCACTGAAAATGACTAGTACATTTCTATGCCTTATGGTCCAGGAAGTAATTTCCTCACTACAGAGCAGCCATATGAAACCAAAAATAAACTTGAAATTTAAAAGGTATCTTCATTTCCTTTCTTTCCTTCCTTCAATAATTCTTTTGCAGCCTTCAACAGACACAGAAGAAGCCAACAAAAAAAAACAAAAATCTGAATATGAACACAGGTAAAAAAAATCATACATACATAATAGTAGTAATCCTAGTCAAGTAAGAACATTAAGTTTATAAGTCCCAAGAATTCACTTTGAATTGTTAAGCAGGACACATAGCTTAATGGTTATAGGCATTGGTTCCCTAAGCTTCTAAGGAGACAATCATCAGGAGGTTGCAGGTTCAATCCTGACTGCTGGTGAGTAACAATACAGGAATACTTAACACTTGTACCTTGTTATGGCTAATGGAATCAGAACAGGCGATCCCCCTGTGGATTCAATAAAGGGCACCGTGAAGGTGCCTGAGTTCATATCGGCTGAAATGTTGTGGAAATAACAATAAAGATGAAGACAATAGTCCAAAAACCCTTAATGATAAAAATTATCAAGCTTCGTCTCAGAAATTTAGACAACTAAATTAAATGGGGTAGAGAAAATAAATGGAGTCGGTTATCTAAACCCAAAATCAACTACTACCAACCAAACTGAATAAATAATCTCCCCAAAATTAACATAACCCCTGTATGTGTATATACACACACACACACATATATATATATGGTAGCTTCAATTACATTTAAGGCAAAAAGTCAAAATTCAATTTTTCTGAAAAAATAATTTAAAACTAAGCAATTAAACTTTTTTAAAAAAATATCAAACTTAAAATTTTTATATTTGTAATTACCAATCCTTTTGCAAGGGTAGGATGTGACACAAAGTCAAATTTTAAGTGAAGTCTAACTGGTTTGAATTCAGAGTTTTCCTTCTAGACTGGTTATCTAACCAAGGCAAAAGAACTCAGTCTTTCCCTACTATTTACTTTTAGCTAGAACAATTGAATTCATAAGAGTATTAGTGCTATATAAATGCAGTCTTGTCCAGGATTTGATCTCGAGTAGCTGTATCCATTTCCTATGGCAATAACCATTATACTTCAGGTACTTTTTATGTTTTAAGATGGTTTTCTTTTACAAAAAAAATTTGACAACAGGATAATTCAGACTGTTTTCATTGGTTCAATCACCTTTCAACCAATACATTCTTCAGCCTTCCTTCACCTTTGAACAAAATCTTCAACCTCATTTTCCTTATTCTTAATTTATTTCAAGTTTAAAAAAAAATCCCATGTTACTTGAATCTTTGTCATTCAGGTCTGTGAATTGAAGTAAAAGAAAGATAAAGTATTCTGTTCAAAGCTTTCACTTCACTAAAGTTGAAATGCTTCTGAGGAAGGTTGAGGAACAAATTCACTAAAAAGATGCAATTTAAAAAAAAAATTTTTTTTTACTTAATTAATAATCATCTGCCCTACTGCATATATAACACTTAGCTGTCTTTTTCATTGATATTAATATTTAATCTTCAAAATTCAGACATGAAAATTATTCAGGAACTTTTTCCAGGTTTTTAGGTTGTCCAGCCAAACAATTCCCCTTTTCTGGATTCTCTCATGGTAATAGGAGCATTACTTGGCAGTACCCATCTTTCCAGTAACATATGACAGGTTGTACTGAGTTACATGGTACCAGTAGCAAAGACTCATCCTTGATTTAACTTAGTGTGGCTGGGTAATTTGCCACATTAACATGGTTGAATATATATTTTTCTTTCTTGGTGATTTGCCTACCTACAAAGCTAGGCAGTAGAGTCTTCGCTACTATTTTACTTATAAGTGGAGTGAGAAGAAATGGATTTGTGCTTATCCAAATGGCATTAGGATGAAGAGAAACCAAAGTAGCTGTGTCCAGGATTCGAATTTAGATTGCTGAGTTAATTTCCTCTGACAATAACTGTTAACCAACATGTTTCCTACTCTTCCTACATGTGCCTCTTAGATATCCTCCATATGACTTTGACATATCCTGTAACCAAAGCAAAATATGATTGATGTGTTTTATTAACATTTGCTAATCATTTGTGTATCTAAGTCAGAGTTCCCAAACTTTTCAGCCCAAAAGCCAAGAGTCTGGAATAATAATCTTAAAAGGATATAAAAAAAACAAACGGTTAAATTCACAAGACGATAATCATAATTTATTCATGAGACATTGGATGTTGTTTACAATCACAAAAAGATGTATCAGAGTTAAATGAAGAAGTTGACAAAAGGAACACATCAGACAAGAGATGATTTGACAAGTGCAGTGTACTCTTGGCATACTTCATTTTGAAGAACAACTGTTCATAGCAGTAAGCAATGCCAAACAGGCTCATTACTTGCTGAGTGTGGGTGATAAGGTCAACCAATCGTTCAGATGAAAGCATGTGTTTCTTGTAGAAATTGAGGATGTGACAAATTGGAACTTCAAATCTTCTGAACACTGCAGTTGAAATGGTACTTCTTCACAGTCAACATGAAAAAATGAAGTGAACATTTTGAAAATTAGATGTAGAGCCACACAGATGAGCTACGAGGGACACATGTGGCCCATGGACCGTGGGTCGGAGACCTTTGACCTCAATTCATACGAGATAAGGTATATTGGGCATATAAATATTTTGTTGAGTGGTCATTGAGTAATGTAACCCTTTTATATCTAATCAGTCCAATCTGTTAATCTGATCTGGTTTTAAAGCCATGGAAATCCAATTCGGTTGGAACAAGGGAAAATTTTAAGCAATTGAAAAAAAATTTTTTTTTAAATTTAATATTTTAATTACCCTTTGTTATTCATGGAATTTTTGCAGAATGAATAAATTGAACAATACAGTAACCGGTTTAAAGATTAAGGGAAGTAACTCTCAGGAGTAAATTTTGAAAAATGTTGTCTTTACTAGAGTTACTTCCATTGATAATTTTTTTAACAATAATTTACAATTAATATCTAAATGTTCAATTTTTCAAATTTCTGGCTGTTCATTTAAATGCTTAGAGATATTTCTTACCTTGATTAAATATCTTTTTTGTAATTTGAGTATGAAGCTTTGCAGCTAAAAATGTTTTAGAAAATTAATTTGAAAATATATGGCCTCTAAATTTTTCAAGCTAATAGCTTGAAAAATTTAGAGGCCATATATTTTCAAATTAATTTTATTTAAAAGAATTTTATTTTTGAGAAGTTACAAAATATTTCATTTAATTTTATCTATGACATTTTGGTATTTAAAAAAAAAATTGAATGTTTTAAGTTTGAAAGGCCTTCAAAACAAATCAGGCACAAGGTCATTTAAATTTCTGAGGTACTTGTAAGAAGGACAAATTTGCTAGAATATCAAATAATTGGGAGCATTGAAAAAACGTGCAAGTTGTAAAATATTGCATTTCAATAAAAATGCAATTGTTTTAAGGATGAAATCCAGAAATAAGTTATTAAAAGATCAAAAACAAAAATGTCAAAACCAAAAAAAGATGTTTTGGTTCCTTTGTTTAATGGCATATCAACTTTCATGTGTTATTTAATGTCAAAGCTATCTTTGTAGAATAACAACACTGATACTATTTAATGCATTGTTGGAAGGATAAGGGGGTTTACACTTTTCTCAAGAGTATTAGTCCAAAAGTGAATGTAATAGTGCGACTGGAGTTTGAACTCTCTTACTTCTAGGCTGCAGTCCAGTACTTTTAAGTTATACCACAGTAACTCCAACAAAAGAGGAAGAGGATAGAATTAATGAATGAAAAGTTGAAAGTTAAAAATTTGATAGTTTGTACATATGTATCCCATAACCTATTAAGTTTTCATGCTATACAGAATGATTCCCTTTGATATGATCAAATGTAGATTACTTCATGGTGTTTATTCCTTCTCTAAGTAAAGTGGAGTCACATGGTATAATGGACATTGTCTTTGGAAATGAACATAAAGACCTGTTTGCATTTCATTTCATGCTATTGCCTTCAAGAAAGGCATGAATCCATCTCTTCCCTGCTATGGGTCAATAGCACACTGACCTCTTTAGATAATGTGCTCTACTTTTTTCCAAAACCATTGGAATTATCTCTTACAATAAAACTAAAATCAAATGAGTAAAATGAATATTAAGGATTTATTGCCTCTCATAGTTGTATGGCAACTAGTCTATAGAAAAAAACTCTGAATTCAAATCAACACTTCTGAAAAACTGACCTTGTGTCACGTCCTGTCTGTGGTTCCCCATTCAGATGATCTTCCTGTACCCACGCCTCCAGTAAATAAAGATCTTCTTTCCTCATCAGATGAAGAAATGCCTTCAAGGAAGGATTCTGCCAAGTCAATATCTTTGGAAGATATTGAGTCTACATATTCAGGAACAAGTGGCAATGAGCCACACTGGATCATGCAAGAAGACCTGAATGATCTTGCTTGTGATTTGTATCTGTCAAAACAGCAGTGAGAGCTCTTGGCTTCTCGGCTTAAACAGTGGAACCTAGTCCAGGAAGATGTAAGGATCACCAGTTTCAGGAATCAGAACAAAGACCTTGCTTCCTTTTTCGACATGGAAAACAAGTTGTGCAACTGCACAAACATACCTGGCTTGTTTACGTCCCTTGGTTTTCCACATAATCCTTCAGACTGGCATCTTTTCATAGACTCTTCCAAGCAAAGTCTCAAGGGTGTTCTTCTGCACAATGGGAATAAATATCCCAGCATTCCCATTGCACACTCTGTCCATCTAAAGGAGTCATATGACAATATGGAGCTTCTTTTAGAAGCTATTAAGTACAGCGAGTACCAATGGATTCTGTGTGGGGACCTTAAGGTCATTGGTCTTCTTATGGGTATGCAAGCGGGCTTCACAAAGTACTGTTGTTTTCTCTGTCTCTGGGATAGTCAAGCTGTATCCCAGCATTACAAGCAGAAAGACTGGGGGTCTAGAAGCACTTTTGTTCCTGGCGAACACAGCCTTAAGGAGAATCCTCTGGTAGACATGAATAAGGTGCTTCTTCCTCCTGTTCATATCAAGCTTGGTTTGATGAAGAATTTCATGAAGGCGTTGCACAAAAATGGTGCTGCCTTCCAATACTTGTCTACTGTGTTCCCAGGTCTTAGTGCTGCTAAGCTCAAAGAGGGCATCTTTGTCGGACCTCAGATCCGAGAAGTGCTGAAGGATACTGATTTTGAGGAGCTTCTTAACTGAAAGGAACTGAGAGCATGGGAAGCATTCAAGTCAGTCTGTAGTGGCTTCCTTGGTAACACATGCGTACCAGATTACCAAGCCTGTATTGAGAAGTTGCTAAAGTCTTACGAGGATATGGGGTGCCGAATGTCACTCAAGATTCATTTTCTCCATTCCCACCCCAACTTCTTCCCGCCAAACCTTGGAGCAGTGAGTGATGACCATGGAGAAAGATTCCACCAAGACATTACAAAGATGGAGAGCAACTATCAAGGCAAATGGAACCCCGGCATGATGGGAGACTTCTGCTGGATGCTCTTGCGTGACATCTCGGAGGCAAAATACACCAGATCTTCTAAGAAAACACACTTTTGACTGTCTGTGGTACTATGAATTGTGTAATTGTGTCATCCAAGTATATTGATTCAATCACTGTTCTTTATCTATCCTGTTTTATCTGTTGCAACTCTTGAAATATGCACATATATTCTCTATTTATACTAAAATGAGACTATTTAAAAACCAGAAAACTAGAGGTGATAGAGCAAAACTATTAATAAATTTGAATTCAGCATACCCAAATTAACAAAAAACATCTATCCCCATTCTTGCCTCAGACCAAAAATTTATTTTTGTAAACCAGTGTTATTATTATAGTTACTCCTTGAGAGTTTTTCCCGTCTCCTCAATTCTTTAGGATTCTATTCAGTATTCTGACCAATCTCAATAATGCAGTAGTTTGGATAATCTCCACTTGTTCCGTAATTTCCAAGTCCTCCAGTCCTTGTATCAATCCTTTGGTGACTGTACCAAGAGCACCAATTACAATTGGTATAATTGTCACTTATATGTTCCACATTTTTTTAAAATTCCCTTACAATGTCCAGGTACTTATCCTTCTTTTTTCTTTTTCAATTTTACTCAGTGATCAGCCTGGAGAGCAAAGTCTACACAATTCCACAAGTTCTCTTTTTTTGTTGATTATTATAAGATCTGGTCTTCTGGGCAAGATTAGGTGATCTTTTTGTATCTCAAAATCCCAGAGAAGTTTGTGCATGTCATTCTCCAGGACAGATTCTAGGTTGTACATATACCATTTGTTCGTATTGTCAAATTATCATTATTATTATTTTTTAAATTATTTTCCTGTTTTTCACACTAGTTTTAAGTGGTAATTTTTCACTGTGGCAACAAGTTTCCACAGATTTCCAGGATGCTGCTAAGTATTCTAGATGATCTTAACTGCTGCATATTCTTAGTTCCTCCTTTGATCTCCAATTCTTCCAGTATCCTTTCCAAGCCCTTGGTAACCATTCCAAGAGGACCAATTACAATTGGTATCACCATCACCCTCATATTCCACATCTTTTTTTTGCTCTCAGGCAAGATCCAAGTATTTGTCTATTTTTTTACTTTCTTTTATTTTCTCTTTTTGGCCTGTAGGAACTGAAAAATCCACTTGACGACAAATTCTTTTCTTTGTGCTAATTAACAACTTTTCTTTGTGTTAATTAACAACTGACTCTTTTGACCAGTATTGGTTGATCAGTTTGTATCTCAAAATATCATAGAATTTTATGGGTCTCATTTTTTAGGACAGATTCTAGTTTATGCAGATACTATTGGTCAAATTTTTAATCTCTTGCACAATTTCCAGTGGATCACCTTTCCCACCCAGTTATATATAGTCCTGTTTTCCTTTTGGGCCAGTTTGCTGCATCCACTTATTATATGATTCACTATTTCATTGCTATCACCACATAACCTATACTTGCTATTCTGTTGCATATTATCAATTTTCACTTTGATATTATTGGTCCTTGTGGCATTATTGCAGCCATCAAAAGGATTTAATTTCTTTCTTCAGGTTTCCTCTTCTTAGTTTGATTTGGTTTGGTTTGGTTTTATGGCATATCAACCATTGTAGGTCATTTAATGACAAATCTAGTTTATACATATATATTGAATATATGATTTGTAAACATGAGTCAACAAAATTAAATAGTTCCAAGTATTGCTATGTATCACCAACAATTCATTTAAAATTGTGATTTGTTTACTCAAAGTTAAATGATCAAACAGTACAATTTAAGCAACTCAATTTAGCATAAGTCATTTGTTTGCACTCAGTTTAAATGTTGAACAGATCTATTTGACCCTGTCTATAGGACCTTATCAGATACTACCACTCTGGGTCAAAATAGACCTAGGAGCAATGGCAATGAAGAGGTACTCTGCATTCCCCAAAGATCCAGCATTACTGGAGTCTCACAATCAGATTATCCAATGTCATTTCAAGGAAACTCATTTGTGGGGTGGAGCATACCCATCTACAGAGACACAGCCGGCATATTCTACAGTTCTAACCGATAGGGCTACACTTCTTAATTATGTCCAGGTCATCCTGGTGTACAATTGCCTTTGTTACTTAAAGTAGCCATACAGTTAATTCTGTTGATATTGCTGCTATTGGCTGCTGTAATCAGTCTTTCTTGGCTCTTTGTTGTGTATTTCGGTTGACATTACTGCTATTGGTGGTAGAAATCAGTCTTTCTTAGCTCTTTCTTGTATATTCTGTTGCCCAGTCAGCAGGGCTGTAAAATACACCGACTGCTTCCCTGCAGAGGGGTAAGACTCCCCCCAACGAGTGTCCTGGATATGGCACTAAACAATCTGATGGTGAGGCTCCAGTAATGCTGGAGCTTTGGGGAAAGTAGAGTACTCCTTTATTGCCATTGCTCCCAGGTCCACTCTGGCCCGGAGTGGTAGCACCTGATAAGGGTCCTATCTATGGGTTAAATAGAACTAAACCATGCTTCCTTTACTATTGTGATTTTTGCATTTAAACTGCATATTTATGCTAAACTGAATTGTTTAAAACAGAACTGTTTTGACATTTAAAGTGGGTACTTATGCTAAATTTAATTGCTTGAAATAGAACTGTTTTGACACCTAAACTGTGCACTTATGCAAAACTGAATTATCAGAAATAAAACTGTTTTGACATTTAAATCTGTGTATTGCCCAGTTGGCTGGGGATGTAAAATACACCGACTGCACTTCTGCGGAGGGGTAAGACCCCCCCCATGGGTGTCCTGGATATAACACTAAACAATCTGATGGTGAGGCTCCAGTGATGTTGGAGCTTTGGGGAATGTGGCGCACCCCTTCATTGCCATTGCTCCCAGGTCCACTCTGACCCAGCATGGCAGAACCTGATAGGGCCTTATCTATGGGTTAAATAGAACTAATGGCATACATATGCTAAACTGAATTGTTTGACTAAACTGAATAGTTTGAAATAGAAATGTTTTTGACAATTAAACCGTACTTACATTTAAACTGCGTGCTTATGCTAAACTGAATTATTTTAAATGGAACTGTTTTTTGACATTGAAACTGTACTTACACTAAAGTGAATTGTTTAATATAGAACTGTTTTGACATTTAACTGTGTGTAAAAAAAATCTGTACTTATACTAAAATGAATGAGCTGAATTAGAACTGCTTAACTAAGATGAATAGCTTGAAATAAAATGTTTTTCACAATTAAAATGTACTTACATTTAAACTGTGAACTTATGCTAAACTGAATTGTTTGAAATAGAACTATTTTCATGAATATTGCTGCTATTGGCTACAGTCTTTCTTGACTCTTTTATGTATATTCCGTAGTTATTGCTGCTATTGGCTCCTTCTTGCATATTATGTTGATATTTCTGTTATTTACTGCTGTACTCAGTCTTTCTTGGCTCTTTCTTGTGTATTCGTTTGATATTTCAGCTATTGGCTACTGTAATAAGACTTTCTTGTATATTTGATATATATTGCTGCTATTGGCTGCTGTAATTAATCTTTGTTGGCTCTTTCTTGTATATTTGGTTGATATTACTGCTTATATATTATATTATTACTATCAGTCTTTCTTGGCCCTTTTTGCATATTCTGTTGATATTTCTGCTATTAACTGCTGTAATCAGTCTTTCTTGGCTCTTTCTTGTATATTTGTTATATATTGCTGCTGTTGGCTGCTGTAATCAGTTTTTTTTTTTTTGCTCTTTCTTGTATATTCAGTTGGTATTGCTACTCTTGGCTGCTGTAATCAGCCTTTCGTGGCTCTTTTTGGTTTATTCAATTGATATTGCTGTTATTGGTTGCTATAATCAGTCTTTCTTAGCTCTTTCTTGTATATTCTCTGAATATTTCCGACCTTGGCTGCTGTAATCAGTCTTTCTTGGCTCTTAGCTGAACATTCTAGTGATATTGCAATTGGCTGCTGTAATCAGTTTTTCTTTGCTCTTTGTATGTGTTCTGTCGATATTGCCACTAATGGCTGCTGTAATCAGTCTTTCTTGGCTCTTTCGTGGGTATTTAGTAGATATTAATGCCAATAACACCTGTGATCAGTCTTTCTTGGTTCTTTTGGTATATTCTATTAACATTGCTGCTATTGGCTGTGATAATCAGTCTTTCTTGGCTTTTTCTTGTATATTCTGGTAATATTGCTCCTCTGGGCTGCTGTAATCAGTCTTTCTTGGCTCTTTCTTATATATTTAGTATATATTGCTTCTTTTGGCTGCTGTAATCATTCTTTCTTGGCTCTTTTATGTATATTCAGTTGATATTGCTGCCCTTGGCTGTGCTAATCAGTCTTCCTTGACTTTTTCTTGTATATTCAATTGGTATTGCTGCTATTGGCTGCTGTAATCAGTCTTTCTTGGCTCGTTTTTGTATATTGAGTTGATATTGCTTCTTTAGTCTTTCTTGACTCTTTCTTGCATATTCTGTGGGTTTTGCTGCTATTGGCGGCTGTAATCAGTCTTTGTTGGCTCTTTTTTATATTATGTTGATATTACTGCTATTGGCTGCTGTAAATCAGTCTTTTTTGGCTCTTTCTATATAAAAATTTATTTCTAACAATCAATCAAGCTGGTCACATGTGCCACTTGATTTGGCCTGAGGGAAAAATGAAGAAGTAATCCCAGTCAGTATAGCATGAAAAAGATAGTTCCCTCTTTTTAGGAGAACTTCTATTAAGACACTCAATATAAATTCAGGGACCAAACTGAAGGCAGGAAAAAATATCTGGTAGATGAGTTTCGTCACTCGCTTCTTGAATGGAGCTTCCTATGAAATAAAACCAAAATCAAAGGAAAGTATGAATTCTGTGACCAATCTGAAGGTATGAAAATTTAATCCACCAGAATAGCCGAAAAACTGTGAAGGCAAGAAGCTTCCTGAGAAATAAAAAAAGAAAAAATTTTAATATAAACTCACATTGAATGCAATTCCTTAACCTCTAGGCATAAAATAACCTCAGATGGATTGACATGCCATTAAAATCAATCAGTCAATCAATGCTTCATATGAAGATAGATAGATAAATGAATGTTACTCTAATTCTGTCAAAAATTGGAATACATGTTTACAATATGAGATGGGTAAAAAAAAAGTTTGTTTCATTTCCCTATTTGTTGCACTTTTTTCATGTGGAAACCTGTTGGCTTGTTTGTATTTACATACAAAATTAACATCTTTATTTTGTGTCAGGCCAGGACTTGTCTTATGAGTGGTGTTAAAAAACATTCTAAAAATAAATAGTTACATAGACAAACAATAAGAGTGAGTCAGTGACTTTTAGAGAGAGAGAGTGAATGAGTGTGTGTGTTGGAGAGAAATTTATAAAAAATGATAGAGAGTGTGTAAAAAAAGAGAGTGGGAAAAGTTAGAAGGAGTGAGAAAGAGAGAGAAAATAAAAGAATTTGTGTGCGTGTGTGTGTGTGTGTGTATGTGTTAGAGAGAGAGAGAGAGAGAGAGAGAGAGAGAGAGAGAAAGAGAGTGTGTGTGTGTGTGTGTTAGAAATTCATAAAAAAAGAGTGTAAAAATAACGAGAGCGGGAAGAAAGTGAGAAAGAAAGAGACAGCAAGAGAAGGTGAGGTGTTTTTCTTCTGTTTTTGTTTTATAGGTTTTTATCAGCTTTTGACTTCCTCTTATCTAGAAAAGTTAAGATAGGGCTTTAAACACAGAGACTTCTTAGAAAATATTATATATTTTAGCTCACTGACAGACAAGTTGTTCCATTTAAACTCTTACACACATGCCAATTACTGAAATACTGAAACTCATATTTTTACAACCATTGAAAAAATCCTTACTTATACTCAGTACTTCTGCTGCCCTCACCAACACCTGCACTTTACACATTTATTTTTCTAAAGGAATGTGTTTATTTATAGTACAAGATTTATATACAATTTTGATAACAATACATTTAAGCCAATCAACACTTCTCATTTTACACAACTAAAAAGATATTAATACATTGGCTTATTGCAAAAATTCTATACATGAATCTTATCAGCTAATTTTAATTACATGTGAGATTTTAAACTACATGAATTCTTTGGACTAAAGATGTCATGGTTTTGAACTATTTATAAAATCATACCTTATTTGAAAAATCATCACCAGCACAAACTCTTGGAGAACATTGAATTCAAATGCCTGGCAGGGATTTAACAAAAAAAATTTCAACTACCTACATTTTGGGGAAAAACAAATGGTCACAAACAAGGTTCAATTTTGTATTTTAAGTTGAAACCTTCACAATGAACTTTAAAAGACTTCTGACATTTTTCAAGAGCTAATGTCCAAAAAATATGCTTCCATATCCCATTTCTAAACCCAGAAAATTTGATGACTATAGATGCAACTGCCTTTGAGATATGCAATATGAAACCGACAGATAAAAAAAAATGATATTTGGCGAAATATAGCAATTCTGGTCTCCCAATTATTTATCAACTACAGATTATGAATTAATTTTTTGAAAATTTAACTTGAAAAATTAATTTTTATATCAAATTTACTAAATTTCATATACCATGATTATTTTTGAGTATAAACAAGTCTTGGATTTTCTTTATTGAAGGATTTTTTCAAAGAATATTTTCCTTCCCAAGCTAAAATCTTGAAATAACTAATCAGCTAATTCTTAACATGCATAACTTCTAGAAATGAAAACAACAAAAGAGGATAATTTTTTTTCCAGCAGTTTGGATCCTTTTTTCCTGGTTTCAAGATTTTATTTAGATATGTTTTTATTGTAAGAATGTTTTTGCTCTTTGTTTCAAAATGCCAGTACCAATCTTTATCCAAACATGTTTGACACATGCATTAGGGGAGTTTAATGGATGATAAGTTTTGCAGATATAGAACAATTTTTAGAAAACTGAAAAAGATGTACCTTCATAAAACTTCTAAAAGTTTAAAAAAAGTACAACAGAAATAAACTTTACTGAAATATCTGAGAGGTGTAAAGAAAATCTGGAAAGAGAAAAGAAAATCTGGAAGGAGCAAAAACAATCAGGAAAGAGAAAAAAAATCTGTAAGGTGTAAAAAATCTGGAAAGAGAAAACAAAATCTGGAAGGGGCAAAGAAAATCTGGAAGGTGTAAAGAAAATCTGGAAAAAGCAAAGAAAATCTGGGAGGTGCTAGCCTAAAAAAAAAAAGCAAATATAAACCACTAACTACATCTTTATCCATCAATCTGATTGAAAAAAAACCCACTGAAGAGGAGCTGAACCAGACTGGTATTAAAAAAAAACCTCTTGTAAGTTACTTTTTGATTATTATGATTATTCTGTTTTAAATACAAAGTTTTTAACTCTGTGGGTGGAGCTTAGAATACACTGACTGTATCTCCCTACAGAGATGATATAGTCAGTATATTCTAGATACCCCCACAAAATGTCTTGTGTATGAATTACATCTGATGTTGATGCTCTTGTTCTCACCTAGAATGGGAGTACCTGTTAGATCTGTCAAAAAGTTGTTGCATTCAATAGGACCATGTGCAAAAAAAAATTAGTTAACAAACAGCAACCCAAAAATGTGAATATGAACATATAATGAATTCTGTTCCCTAACCTCTAGGCATAAAGTAACCTTAGATAGGTTGACATGCTGTTAAAATGAACTCTTATTGTTGAATGATATCAATGCCAGCATTTAATGTAATTTACGAAGCTCTTTGCTTCGATGTAGCACAGGGCTGATTGAATGGGGCACCCAATAAGACTCAAACTCACTCTTGCAGGTTTTGCTAGTCTAGCTTGCGAACCATTACACTACCCAAGGTGCTCAATGCCAGCATTTAATGATATTTGGTTGAATTGCAAATGTTCCATATCAAAGAGAAGTATTGAACATTCCTTCAATTAGTTGTAGTAAGATTAATTCTTCTTCAAGAGACATTTCTTCTTTTCCTAAAACTTAAAATTTACAGAATCTGCTGGCATTTTATTGCCAATGCAGAAAGTTTATAAAAATGCATTGCAAATGATTTTACTACAGAAACGCACCAAAAATCAGGCAGAAAGCGATTGTCAGTGGTCAGGAATTAATACAAACATTACAGTTGGAATAGTGCTATTGCATTAATAACATAAATATTGCTAATGATTTTACAATAGAAATGCATTAAGAATCAGAAAGTAAGGGATTGTCAGTGGTCAGGAATTAATGTGTCATTGATATGAAATACATTATTATACAATTGCAGCTGTACTTTCTGTTTTTGTGGTAAAAGAATCGCTGAAGGTGTTACATTTAAACTAGCTGATATGTTTCTGCTATCACTTGGGGTGAAAGAGTACAAGCAGTTAAAACATTTAGTGCTCCCAGATTGTGTACACAGTTTCCTTCAAGTGTGATGAGAACATGATATTGATTTAGTCAAACGAACAAATGACCTGGCCCAAAGCCAACTTTTTAAAGCACCCAGCCAGGATCAAAACTGGTTATCAATGGTTTCTTTTTATTTATTTTAACTCATTGTGTGTCATTCATCAGCTGATAAGAACAAAAAGTAAGGTTAGAGATGAGATTTTTTCTTACTGATATTTTCATAGTTGTTTAAGGCAGCTATAGAAGAAAACTAAAAAGAACAATTTTCTCTTCTTGTTCTCACTGCTATAAACAAACCCATATTTTTGTCTTGTTTTTCTACTTAAACAACTGTCTGAAGACAACTATTATATAAACGTATTCACAAAAGGTATGTACATATATGTTGTGTATGTAAACGAACCTTGACTTATATCCCTTATTGTGTCCACTACTTAAGGTAGCTCTCCAATTAAGGAAGCAGAACTTCCTGTAAGAATGACCCAGCAATAAAGATGGGTTATACAATCATCTTATTTATACTAAAGATCACTTAACACAATCATATATACTGAAGTAATGAACTACTTTTAAAATGAATTTTTCATATCAAATACAACATAGCCATTTATTACAGGAGATGTTTTTAAAATATAGAAGCTGACTTTGGTTCTAGGCCTATCCCAAATAATAATTTCAAAAAACATAGAAATTAGGCATGTTCAGTACTTGAGTATACTGTAGTGAAATATTTCCATTTGACTTGTTTTGATATTTTCCCCTCTGGTTATATCTTAAGCAATATAATAACAAAAAATTACTACTGAGTAAGTCAAGTGTCTTTCACCCTTGAAATTCATTATTTTATCTTTTTTAAAATAGAAATGATAATAGCAGGAACCATGAAATTTCATAGGAGTTAACAAGATTATCTATTGTCTCCTACATCTGCTCTTCTCTCTTACTCTTTATCTGTGTCTTTTCATTCTCTCTCTTATCCCACTATTTGGGACCCATGGAAATAGCAAAGTTGTTGAAAGATAAAATTATTTATTATCATTTACCGCTGTTCTTCTTCCTCACTCTTTATCTGTATCTTCTCATTCTCTCCTTTGTCAGACTAGCTGGGATTTATCGAAATTCCAAAGTAGTTCACAATGTTATTTAAAATGATAATAATATTAATAATAATAATAATCAGAAGAAAAAGAAGAAGAAGAAGGAATAACAATTAATTACGTGATAAGCTAATGTATCTAACTAGCACAAAAGAAATATAAGACTAGACATATCTGTGTGGGGAAGGTGCAAGAAATTGAAATTTAACTATACCACCAAATCGTAAGAATGAGACTCACAAAATTTTCTGGGATTTTGAGATACAAACTGATCACCTTATCCCAGCCAGAAGACCAGCCTTAATGACTATTAGCCAAAAGAAAAAGAAAAAAAAAGAACCAGTTGTATTGTGAACTTTGCAATCCCAGTAGATCATAGAGTAAAAATCAAAGAACTTGCCTGAGAAGTAAAACTAAATTGAAACATGAGAGTGACAATGATACCAATTGTAACTGGGATACATGAAATGGTTTCCAACGTCTCCAAAAGGGGGCTGGAACAGTTGGAAATTGGAAGATGAATCGATACCATCTAGATTACAGCATTGCAGTTACTCAGACTCTTGTGATAGACCATCAGCTAACTCTGGTGTGGTTTGGTTTGGTTTGGTTTGGTTTGTTGGGTTTTACAGCATATCAACCTTTGTAGGTTATTTAATGCCAAATCCATTTTTATGTAAATGTTCTATTTAAAACAATTCAGTTTAGCATGAGTACACAGTTTAATTGTCAAAACTTTTCTATTTCAAACTATTCAAGCAGTTATATATAACAATTCAATTTAGTGTAAGTACAGTTTCAATGTCAAAAATAGTTAAATTTAAAACAATTCAATTTAGAAAAAGCATGCAGTTTAAATGTAAGTACAGTTTAATTGTAAAAAACATTTCTATTTCAAGCTATTCAGTTTAGCCAAGCAATTCTACTTCAGCTAATTCAGTTTAGTAAAAGTACAGATTTTGTTTACACACAGTTACATGTCAGAACAGTTCTATGTTAAATAATTCAGTTTAGTGTGAATACAGTTTCAATGTCAAAAAAAGGGGTGTCCCCGTGGTGTAATGGTTAAACCGATGGTCTGCAAAATCGTTGCATGCGAGTTCGAACTCCAGTCACGTTATTACGTTCACTTTCGGACAAATACCCTTGGGAAAGGTATGAACCCCCTTATCCTCCCAGCTATGGGTTAAATAGCACCACCACTGTTCTTCTAGGAGAATGGCTTTGGCATTAAATAACCCATGAAGGTTGATATGCCATTGAACCAAAGAAACCAAACCAACCAATGTCAAAAAACAGTTCTATTCGAAATAATTCAGTTTAGCACAAGCATGCAGTCAAATGTAAGCATGGTTCAATTTTCAAAAAACATTTCTATTTCAAGATATTCAGTTTAGCATAAGTATGCCGTTAGTTCTGTGTAACCAGGTCCACTCTGGCCTGGTGTGGTAGCACTTACATAGGGCCCTATCTATGGATAGGGCCCTATCAGGTGCTACCACACTAGGCCAGAGTGGACCTGGGAGCAATGGCAATGAAGGGGTGCTCTGTATTCCCCAAGGCCCCATCAGACTGTTTAGTGTCATATCCAGGACACCCATGGGGGGGTCTTACTCCTCTGCAGAAGTGCAGTCAGTGTATTCTACAGTTAATACACAGTTAAATGTCAAACAGTTTTATTTCAGATAATTCAGTCTAGCATAAGTACGCAGTTTAGATGTCAAACAGTTCTATTTCGAGCAATTCAGTGTAGCATTAGTACGCAGTCTCAATGTCAAAACAGTTCTATTTTAAACAATTCAGTTTAGCATAAATACGCAGTTTAAATACAAAAATCAGTATAGTGAAAGAAGCATGGTTTAGTTCTATTTAACCCATAGATAGGACCCATATCAGGTGCTATCACTCCAGGCCAGTGTGGACCTGGGAGTGATGGCAATAAAGGGGTACTCCGCATTCCCCAAAGCTCCAGTTGGGAATATGTTCATTACTTTCTGCCTCAGATCTTTTGTCAACCTTTTCTTGTATGATCTTTTTCTGACCCTTATACATGAGAATATGTTCATGCTTTTTTTTTTAAACATTATACAAATATGGGTTAGTTTTATACTTCACAACTATTAACTCTGATCTTCTTGTCTGAACTGAGTTAGGGCTGCATTATCTTTTTTTTCACACCAATTTGCCCATAAACTACAGATTATATTGGTAGAATGAGTCTCTTCTGTGTAATTTTCCTCCTAAAAATCATTGCTAAAATTCTCTTTGATATGAGTGGAATTTACTTGTCGTTGTGTGTCCTCAAGATTGTTCATTAGCCTAGAAATCCATTGATAACAAGCAAGCAAATAAACAATCATTATAAAAAGAACTTACGTGGTGCATTCAATAAGTTTCCAGACTTTTTTGTACAGGCATTTAGAATAGTCGTAAACACTTGAAAATTCAGTATGTTATTGCTATATATCTTATGAAATGAGTGACCAATTTTTTTGATTTCAGGTTCAAATGAACAGCTACAGCAGAAATTGGAATACACCCTACTAAAGCCTGATTGTCACAACTGGTCAATTTCAAAAATGCAATCGGGACATGAGGACACTTTAGAAGAATGATATGCAATAAAATTCTGTTTTAAACTTGGAAAATATGATGCCACAGAAACGTATGGAATGCTTCAGACTGCTTTTGGAGCATCTTGCATGTATCGAGCATCAGTTTTTGAGTGGCATAAGAGATTCAAGGAAGGCAGGGAGTTTGTGAGGGATGATGAGAGATGTGGGAGGAGTAAGGAAGTCAATATACCAGAGTTGATTGGCCAAAGAGTTAGAGTTAGGGTTTACCATGTTGAGGTTTTAAGGGAGTTCAGGAAGAGATTCCTAGGGAAGAGGCCAGCACTCTTGAAATCAGGCCAGTGGCATTTCCACCAGAACAATGCACCAGTCCACAACTCCATCTTTGTCACAGACTAATTGACCAAGATGGGCATCAAGACAGTTCCTCATCCTCCCTATAGTCCAGACCTTGCTCCCTGTGACTTTTGGTTATTCCCTAAGCTCAGAGGCCCCTTGTTATGAGACAACTGAGGAGATGAAAGAGGTTGTGATGAAGGTCATTGACACGCTCACACAAGAGGACTTACATGGGGCCTTCCAGAAGTTGTTGGAACGGTACAATAAGTGTATTGCAGCCGGAGGAGATTACTTCAAAGGGGACTAGAGTTTCATGTGTGTATTATCAATAAAAGTGCCCATACGAAAAAGTCTGGAAACTTATTTAATGATCCTCATGTATGTTTGTTTTAGGAATATTTTACAAAGCCAGAATGTTTAAAGAAAAATTTCTTTCTTTCTTATTTTGCACTTTTTCTTTTTTCTTTTTCCTTTTACAGTCTTTCTTTCCATATTTCTTTTTCTTTCCTTTCTTTTGTTTTCTTTCAACATTTTTCTTTGTTTCTGCAGGTTGCTTTCTTTCTTTTTACTCATCTCTTTCTCATGATTTCTTTCCTTCTTTATTTATATTGTTTTTCTTTCTTTCTTTCTTTACAATCTTTGTGGGTTGTTTAATGGTTTATAAAAGAATAGTAGTTGTAATATTTAACTCCAGCCTAATCATCAGAGGCTGTAGAAGACATAAACTGCATCTCTGCAGAGGGGTAAGACTCTCCACCCTCAAGAGTGTCCTGGGTATGACATTAAATGATCTGATGGTGAGGCTCTATGTTATATACAAGCGTGCGGTTGCAAGAAAAATTAGACTGACGAGATAATTCAGTTTATTTTGTTTATTGAATAAAAAAAATAAACAAGCGGATAAAATATCTGGCCGGCTGGTGGTGGGTTGTCTATTCGGCGACAAGCGGTTGCTTTAATCTAGTTGGGCGGTGTTGTCGGGTGACGCTCTCGGGCCAGCCGGTGATTCAACTGGCGTGTGACTTCTGCTTGGCCTATTTATATTTCCCAACTTCAAACAGAAAATACAACTTGTGGAAAAAAAATGATTGGTTGAAAAATAAGCCTTTTTTTATAAGAGAGAATTTTCTGGGGATTTTGGATAGACTATGCACGGAGCCTATGCGCAGAAGTCATGATTTTTTCAGTTTAACACTGGCCATTGTTGGGTCAACATCCGGTTGCTGTCATTTTCTTCTACAGTGTCGATGTCTGTGGGTCTGTGTTTTGTGTGTTTTAGTAGTTAGGTGTGTGAAGAGTTAAGTGGGGGAATCAGAAGAGATTTGATGTATTTTACTATAACATCTAGTAATGCTGGAGCTTTGAGGAATGTGGAGTACCTCTTCACTGCCATTGCTCTCAGGTCCACTCTGGCCCAAAGTGGTAGCACCTGATAGTGTCAAATAGAACTATTTGACATTTAAATTGAGTATAAACAAGTGACTTATGCTAAAATGAATTGTTAGAAATAGAACTGTTTGATTATTTAACAGTGTGTTAAGAAATGACTGATGTTTAATTGAATTGTTTGTGATACATTGCAATACTTTAAACTATTTAACTTTGTTGACTTATGTTTACAAATCATATATATCTAATATATATGAATAAACCAAATTTGGCATCAAATAACCTACAATAGTTCACACCTTTCTCAATGGTATTAGTCTGAAAGTGAATGTAATAGCATGTCTGGAGTTTGAACTTGCTTACTACGATATTGCAGTCCAGCATGTTAGTCACTACACCACGACGAGCCCTCCAAACTTTAGTTTTATTTCAAAGATTTAGAATAATTCTCTTTTATCTTATTTAATTCAACCCTTTTTATATCCAGGCAACTTGTCCAGATGAACAGTGTAAATATAATTGACCCTCAAGTCTTCATAAAATGTCTCCCTGCAGCTGTCCCTAGTCACAAGGGGGTCAAGATTCAGGCCCGAAGTGCAACGGTCTACAATGCTTCTATTCCCACCCGGGATGAGGTGCGCCATGAAAACTTCAAGAGGCGACAAATGCAAATGAATTGCCAGGGTTTCAAATCTCCTATTTATCTACCTTATCAAGGCATTGGAGAACCAATTTCTTTGGATGACAAGAGGCTGATTCTTGCAGCAATTGGATACAGACCCGAGGTAAGTGGATTTTTCTCTTTTTTTTTTCCAGCATCCTATAACTGTGATTCTCAGGTGGTCATTTTGGCAGGAAATAAAAAAAAAATTGATGGCACGAAAACTTGGCTTTTCAAAGTGGTCCATGTAGACATCCAGACTCAAGGTCAATTTTTATATGAGTTTACCCGGTTTGAATTTAGAGTTTTCTTTCTCCTAGACTGGTTGCCATATCAAGGTTAAAGAGCCCAGGCTGCCATACTGCTTGAGGAAGGATTATTGGAAATTTATTGCTTTTCAGGATAGTACATTGCGTATCCCTTTTATTATTATTATTATTATTATTTTGTTCGTATCCTTTCTTTGGGTTGAATGTCCTTTTAATCTCTGGCATAAAGCCCTTGCTTCGTACATTGGTACGAAAATACGCGGAAGGAAAAGGTCCGGTGGATGACTCCGTATGCGAGTCGACCACGTTGGGCAAAGGCTTTCTGTTTCCTCTTTTGGCTTCTCGGCAGGATTGAGAGTGGACGTCTCCCAGGCTCTGCATAAGGTTGACAGACTTTGATTTTCAACTCCGAAAAGTTGAATTCGTTTTTTCTAGTTCTCAACTGCCGCTGAGAGTAGGTGTTTGCTATGAGGGCTCTGGGCGTTATAATTCGACCTTGAAAAGTTGAATTTCCCTTTTTACTTCACGGTAGGAGAGAGCGGACGTGCCTAATGTAGCTGGAACTGAAATTGACTGACTTTGGGACTTTGTAGTTCAACTTCGAAAAGTTGAATTCGCGTATTTGCCTTAATCTCAGCATATGCGACATATGCCTGGGAGAAATTATGTGCTCTAGCGGAGTCTAGAGGAAGGAGTATTTCAAGCAAACAGTTCTTTACACTCGGTCTTCAGCCTGGACAGTAATTGGAAGAAAGAAAAGAAGATATCACCACCTATATTACAGACTACTGAAAGAAACAGAAATTAAAATTTCGGAGAGAAAAAAGACAGGACAAAGGCTTGAAGTTTTTCAAGAACTACTGTAACTATGCAAGTAGATTGCTTATTTTGCTTTCTACAAATTCCCGTGGGTTAATTTTGTTTGTAAAACCCTGTTTGAGTAAGCGTATTTCTTTCTTTTCTCTTTTGCACTAATATTTTCGTGGGTTAATTTTGTTTGTGGAAATCCATCCCGTAGCAACTGTTTTAAATTGTTTTATTTTGTTACTAGGCGCCTAGTTTTTATGAAAATATTGTGATGCCCGCATATGGGAAAATATATGCAACTTTGCAGTAAAATATTTTTTTCGTGTTGTAACCAAACAAGATCATTTGTGCTTTTTAACCTGTTTTTCCCCTCTCCATTTTGTTTCAGACGCGGACTAAGGTCGAATTTATCTGCAAGAGGATAAATGTCCGACAGAATAGCTAGATTCATATCTCTTCCAAGGGTATTAGTGTTATGTAAAATGCAAACAGCTTTGTCCAGAGCCGATAAATATATCGATCCCACAAACTTTTAAAATATTAGTGATTGACAACGAACTAGGCAAGAATAACAAAACAAGAGTATTGTTTCGAAAGGCCAAATTTTATTATAGCGAATCGTAAATCGAAATAGTGTACGGCGGACAATCGCCGCTGCCCGAAGGTGGTCGCTGGTGAAGGAGCTTGTCGCCGGTGCAGGACTGGTGCAATACTGGTAGTTGCTGGTACAGGAAGGTGGTCGCTGTTTCAGGACTGGTAGCTGCTGCTGCAGGAAGGCAGTCGCTGGTGCTGGAAAGTAGCTGCTGCTGCAGGGAAGCGGTCGCTGGTGCAGGAATGGTAGCTACTGGTGCAGGAATGCAGTTGCTGGTGCAGGAAGGTGGTCGTTGGTGCAGGAAGGTAGTGCGTCGTACCGTCTCAGAGGATATTAGGTTAGACTTTCGGAATTAGTTCTGAAAATTGAGAAGCTGGACCGCTGCATCGTGCCGTTGCACTGAAAAGGGCTTTTAAGCTGAGAGGCTGGTAGTATTCCTGCGTCGTCTGCGGCTGGTAGTATTCCTGCGTCGTCTGCTGGCTGGAATCTAGACGTCTGCTTTAGAGGAAGCCAGGAGCAGTGCGTCATGGACAGCTGCTGCTGATAAGGCTTCGATCGTAGAGTTGACCATGGGAGAATCGGATTTCTCTCACATCTTTGGCTGACGTCCAGCCAAACTGGTATTTATTATACGCTCTACCAAGCGTACAAGTGTGGCACAAGGCCGTTTTTAGGTGGTTCCGGTCGCAGACGCATCCGGCAGTCTAAAAAATGCCTCGGGCTCCGTCAGCATTCCCCTTAAAAGGGGCGCCTCAGGCGCCAGGCGATAAACCTAACCCCTCTGAAGAGGGTTAAAACCTGGGGGGACGGCCCCCTGAGGCCAGAGGTATCTTCAGTGATGAGGCACACCCGACCAGAACTGCGCAGTTCACAACACAGCCGGCCGAAATGTGACTCAAGCAACTGGAGAGGCGCACGCTCGACCGTTTTAATACCGCCGCTTTTATGTCTACAGCGCGTTACTACTCTATGTGGTCTCAGTAGAATTTGCTTATTATCACAAAATAGTAATGAGAAACTTCATTCTACTTCGACGAGGTTTTTTTTTTTTTATTACTACCTATTTTCTCCATTAGTTGTGGACTGTCCTTTATAAGACCGGCTGAATTTAATATTTTTAAAAGACGTCCTATCTGGAGCAATTTAGTTCCTTGGCAACCAGTCCCTAGATAGCAATTGGCTGACGGCATTAGTGACACATCGCTTCTTGGAAATGGGGGTTGTTTTGATTTTCTTTTTTTGTTTGTTTTATAAGTAGCCGGTTGACTACGATAAGGTTTTGAACTCTGGTCGCCGTGTCCATTTCCTACCATGATATCCATTACACCACTAGCGTCCCGAAAACAGTTAAGATATCATTTAACCCTTGGCTGATTGGGGTATAAGGCTGTACGTTTCTTTCCCAAAGTATTACTCCGAAAGTGAACGTAATGGCGCGACTGGAGTTCGAACTCGCTTACTATGATATTGCTTTTCAACACGTTAACCACAATGTTACGTGGACTCCCTCCCACCTCCGGCATATAATTTTGGCTGAGTGAATAAAATTATAGGGATCAACAAGGATTGAATTTACTCGTTTGTATTTATAAATCTATAGTGTTTCGGGAAATTGTTAATTTCTCTAACACTATATTTTTTAGGCAACACAAATGAATAACGAAACTTCTTTTTAACAACATAACAAAGAAAGTTTTTTATTTGCAGCATGGAATATTTGGTTTGCTTTTGGTGCTGCAAGACTCGTGTTGAGTAGATTGTGAGGAAGGAGAAAGTTAAGAAGGTTGAGAAGGCAGCGTGTGTCGTCGGACGTGTGAGGGATTATATTTTGGAGTCACCATGGTTTTTGTCCGTCTGGTGGAGAAGCGTGCGTTGGTCTCCACTAAAGTGGCCCAGAGGTGAAGCTAGTGTGTCGAGAGCGGGATAACGCTCAGATCGACATAGCCAATTTTGGGGTGACATAAAGTTGTGCCTGTGCGAGGCATGTTGAATGCATCTAATTTATATTCAACGGGATTCCTCGTAAGGAATCCATAAATTAGATGGATTCCCTCGTGTGTCCAAGTTGCTGCTGCTGGTATATTAAAGCCGCAGTGACATGTCTGCACTGGGCGGCGTTGTCCAGCTAAAAAACATCGCTATTGAAGAACGGCCAATGTGACGTCTGCACTGGTCGGCGTTCTCCAGCCAAAGAGACTGGGTTTGGCAGCTTACCCGATTTGTTGACCGGAAATGAAAGGTCCGGGGTGAATAGGATAAGTCATCCTGATTGGGTGAAATTAAGAGTCGAATTAAATTGCGCGCCGAACCAAAATACGAAATTTTTCTCTTCTCTACAAATCCTTTTATTAGAGAACGAAAATCGCTGGCTTATGTTGACTAGTTGCCAGATATCTTAAGTAAAACACAGACTCCTTAAAGTGGTACATGTAGACCCCTTGGGGAATGAATAAAATTTTAACAGATTGAGTGTCATACCCAAGACATTATACTACGTTAACAGCTTTTTTTTTTCATAATATTCCGTTTTATTATTATAGGTACATTTGAATTACAATCGGGAGTTTTGCCCGTTTCATATACGAGGGTTATTCAATAAATAAGGGTAATTTTTTTAAATCAAAATAATTTATTCAGAATTTTTTCCATATTCAAAATTCTGTATTGTTTGGAATTGGTTTATTGCATGAATTGTTTTTTTATTTGGCTAAAATATTTGTTTTGAAGCCATTCAAAATGGCAGCAAATCAAATAGAGTGCTCCTGGTTTGAACAGAAGTCTGTCATTAAATTTTTGGCGGATAAGGAGTGTACTGGAGAATGTGTGAGGTGTACGGAGAAAAACGTTCCAGTAAAGAAAAAATGTTTACAGATAGGCTAAACATGAATTTGCTACAACGATCCTTAGTGGAAAAGACAAGGAAAACACACAGACACTCCGGTGAACAAAAAGTTCCGGTTGCAGCGGTCAGTAAAGAACTTGATGCAGACATAAAAGGACCCATAACTATTGATTTCTTTAAAAAGGTGCTTCTTATGGCCCATTACATGGGCAAAATTTCTGATTATTTATTGAATAACACTTGTATGTCGGTGTGTGTGTGTGAGAGAGAGAGAGAGAGAGAGATAAAAAGAAAAGATGTCTCCTAGAACATGCTGAAAACAAATCGCTGAACAAAAGAAGCAAATTGATATTCAAGTGTAAACATGTCAATAAATTCCTCTTGTGTCGGTGGGGAGGGGGAGTCCCCGTGGCGTAGTGGCTAATGTGTGGTCTCGAAGTAAGCGAGTTCAAATTCCAGTCTCGCGATTACGTTAACTTTCGGACTAACACCCATGGGAAAGGCATGGACCTCTTTATCTCCCTAGCTATAGGTTGAATAGTATCAGTACTGTCCTTCTACAAGGATAACTTTGGCATTAAATAACCCACGAAGGTTAGTATGCCATTAAAAAAATGAAACCAAAACCGAACTTGTGTCAGTTACTACCTAATTCCATTATTCACTCTCCTCTAATAAGACTTTTCTTTATCATATTGGTGTGAGTATCTCGTGTACTTATATTTCATTACGTGACGACGCAAAATACTATAAATACTGCTTATTAGGCAATTTATTCACATTTCCGTCAGATGATTGTGTACACCACGTGAAATTGCCAGTAACAGACTTCACGTGTTCATTTTATACCAACTCTGCAATCAGAGCATCGGTCACTTTATTTGCAAAATGTATCTTATTTGCATTTCTTTTATTATATATATATGTATATATAAAGAAAAATCAATTGATAGAATCGATTATAAATTCATTTCACCAGCTACTTACTGGTTCATCAGATGGAAATTCGAAAAGAATTTCCATCTGATATACTTGTTAAGTAGCAAGTGAAGTAAATTCATTATAGATTATATCTATTGATTTTTTTTTATATTAATGATATTTTTTGCTCTGCGTGTGAATTTTTTAAATATATTTTTCTCTATATATAAATTAGCTGCGCTTTGAGAGCTCTATTTAGATTATTCCTTTTAAGTCTATTCGTAGACTTAAATGATATGGTATATAAATATATAGTCTTTTTTTTCCTTTTGTAGGATTTAGCCTGTGAAAAAGCGCTGCATTTAGTTGATAACAAGAATGAAGTAGAAAACAAAGAAGATAAAAATCGGGAAATTAAACCTTCGGTAAGTAAAAAAAAAAAAATGATTAACTCTAATTTTCAAAGGTGTAGCGTATTCAGCAAAAAAAAAAAAAATCACTTTTATTGAATAATACTTGTATTGTTAAAAGAGAATTCCGGCAGATAATTTTTTTTAAATAAATACGCTACAAGAAATAATAAGAAATCTTATTGGAGTTTCCCAATTACAATTCTACAATACATGATTGGTGTCATGGGGAATATAAGTGTTATGTTTTGACCTTTTGACCCGGCCAAAAATGCCATTCAAGGTGGTGCACCGGAAGGAAGTGACACATCCCGGTCGCTGGAAATCGGAAGAGGTTGCGCAGGCGTTGAGGCGTGTCTATGTTACTGCGTGGGAGTTTGAAGGTAATATAAGGCCGACGAATTGAGGACAGTGTGAGATAGGCGAGAAGGAGGGCAAGCAGTACAGTGGAAGACGGAGGTAGACGCGATGTAGTAGGGAAAGCCAGCACACAGAAGAGTTGACTCCAGGGTCCGGTTGAGCAACCATGGAGAACGAGAAAGACACAACGCTGACGGCCATAACTTCGGGGTCAAAATATTTCAGTAATGTTCGGTCCCCAGCTCCCTCTCACACGCAAACTTGGAACAACCTTTTCGAAACCTTACAAATAAAGTGAGAGGTAAAATATTTTATAAAGAAGTCTTCCCGCGTCTTCCTTGCGTGCGTCGTTTGTTCTTGCGACTTTATCATTGTGCGTCTGTTTAATTATTTATTGTGTCGTTGTGATGGTGCATGAACATGTATATGTGTATATAAGCATATTTATTATGTGAGTATATAACATAAGACAAGCATGTTTTTATTCCCTGACAGTTCTAAAAACAATTATTTTACTAAAGTTTTAGAAGCAATAAAGTAATTTTTTGAAATTTTAGGGCTGGATTATATCAAACAAAAAGCACTTTCGGAGCTCAGGGGTATATTGCACTAGATCCAAAATTCTTAAGTAATTGTAGGCCATAGTAGCATCTTGCCCCCACACAAGTATATTTGGACAACCTGAGTTGGTCTCTGCACCGAAAAAGTTTTGTTTGTTTTGTTTAATGGCATATAAACTCTTTTTGGTCATTTGATAGAAAAATCTTGTTTATATATATATATATATATATATATATATATATATATATATATATATATATATATTGTGTGTGTGTGTGTGTATATGTGATTCTTAAGTGAATAGTTTGTAGGAAACTTATTTTTGAACTAATTAGAGATTATTTATTTGTACACAATTAAATAGTTTCAAGTATTGCAATTTCAGAGTATTTGACCATCAGCCACCACCTTTAAGATAAAATAGGGTTGGGAATTTGTTTACCACAAGAGCAATTTGAAGAATACCAAAGGGGTTAAACAGTTCAAACTAGTTGGTTTTCAGTTATTAATTTTAACTTATTTTGGCACATGGCCAAACATATGGAGCGCCTAGCATTGTCTTTACGTTACTTAAAAAATTTGGGGTATAGTGTTGGAGAATCAAAGGAAAAAATAATAATAGTTATTAAAGAAATTAGTAGAACAGTTCACTTACCTTAGTAGCAATATCTCATTTACTTAAAGCGATATCTTGCCCAATCGGTTGGGGCTATAGAATACATCGACTGAACCTCTGCAGAGGATTAAGACTCCTCCAGAAAGTATCCTGGATATGACACAAAGCAATCTGATGGTGAAGTTCCCGTAACGCTGGAGCTTTGGGAAATGCTGAGTACCCCTTCATTCCTTTGTCCCAGTCGGCTGGGGCTGCAGAATACACCAACTGCATCTCTGCAGAGGGGCAAAACTCCCCCAATGAGTGTCTTGGATATAACACTAAGCAATCTGATGGTGAGGTTCCATTAATACTAGAACTTTGGGGAATGCGGAGTACTCCTTCATTGCCATCGCTCCCAGGTCCACTCTGTCCCGTAGTGGTAGCACCTGATAAGGGTCCAATCTATGGGTTAAATAGAAGTAAACTGAGTATTCATGCTAAACTGAATTGCCCGAAATAGAACTGTTTATATGCATAAAAATGGCTTTGGCATTAAATAACCTACAATGGTTGATGTGCTATAAAACCAAACCAAACCAAACCAAAGCGATGTTAACTTACGCATAGGGAAGGCGTGGACTGCTATTAGCAGATTGTAAATCATATGGAAATCTGATCTATTCGATAAAATAAAACGGGATTTCTTCTAAACAGTGGCTGTGTCGGTATTACTGTATGGATGCACCACCTGGACTCTAACAAAACGCTAGATAGAAACTACACCAGAATGCTACGTGTTGTTTTGGACAAATCCAGAAAGCAGCACCCCACAAAACAGTAGCTGTACGGTTACTTACCTCCCATCTCACAGGCCATCCAAGTAAGATGAATAAGACATGCTGGGGATTGCTGGAGTAGTAAGGACAAACTGATAAGCGATGTTCTCTTATAGACTCTTACACAAGGACACACTAGTGTTTGCTGACCAGCAAGGACTTACATACATTAGCTATGTGCGAACACCAGATGCACTCTAGATGACCTGCATAAGAGCGATGGACGATAAGGACAGAAGGCGCGAGAGAATCAGGGAACTCCATGCTATCAGCAGGACTTGATGATAATGATGATTAAAGTGTAAGGAAAAAAGTCGTCTGATCACAGGTGATAGCATTTCGAAGAGGAGAGAGCTTTTGAAATACTTTACACAGTTGCTCACTTCAATTTGGACGTTTAGCGAAATAATCAAGATTTGTTGCCTATCTCAAAGAAGGGATTGTTGTTGCTTCTATTGTAGTGCGGTTGTTTGTGTTGAAGGAAAGTTATAAAAGAGGAACGCAATGAATCTCGAAAAGCTTTCCTAACGTATTTTCGAATCTGTGGGGATGGCATTGTTTTAGTTGGTCATTTTACTGCTCTCTTACTACACTCTCTATTTGTCATCAACGATCGAGAGCTGGTTTAAACCTCAAACCTTACTTTTTCCCTAATTCACCCAGACTCCTTCTCTCTCTCTCTATATATATATATATATATGTTCAGTTATAGGGACTGCCTTTAGATTTATTCTTGAGAGGAAACAATATTTCTTATTCCACATTCCCCCGAAAATATATCCCCTTACATGCCTAAGGTAAAGACCCTTTTATGCTCATCAAGTTTGTTTTTGAGAGGATAGCTCATTTCGCTTTTGTATTTTTTCCTACGTTTTCAAGAAGGCCAGAAAATGTACCGGTTGAAACATCATGTAAAAAAACAAACAAACAAACAAACAAACAAACAAACAAGAAGTTTAATTTTCCAAAGAGTATTTGAGCGTGGAACTAAATACAAAAAATTTGGAAAGCTAGTTTTCTCAATTCTTTACTTGCTGTAGGTGAGGTTTCATGTGAAGGAAAGTTGTAAACAGTGAAATATGTTATTTTAGGATTTAGTCCAGGGTCTGTAATTATCTATAATATTCAGAAAGTCAGGAGGTTAAGTAATTGATTTTTATAATCAATCACAGGTTTGTAGATCCAATAAGTTCTCGCGAGTTCAGCGAGGTCAGCAAGTACAGTATCGTCCATTAGCAAGTGGCCTTGTGTTAATGTATTACTTACAGTATCGCCGATTAATACGTACACTCTTACCATTATTTTTAAATTATTTTTTTCTTAACCAAATGAACTAAGATTTTATTTTTTCGCGTAGAACAATCAAAACAAGTATTATTAGATATTATTTATTACCAAACTCTACAGCATTGAAACTCTGTAACCAAAAATATGAATATTCAGCAGTCCGAAAATAAGCTCATCCATTATATATATATATATATATATATATATATATAAAATGGGTGAGATTATCTGACTGACTCTGAAGGTATTTGTATATATATATATATACATACAAATACCTTCAGAGTCAGTCTGAGTCAGAATTAATTCTGATGATCCGGTTAAGTGACTCTGTAAGTATTCGTATTTTGCTCTACTTAGTGTATTCAACTCTCTTATGTTTAGCTTAAGGTATTCTGTCGGTGTTTTTTCTTTTGACGGAGCATTTTGATTTTGATTGATTATTTTCAAGCAGTACGAATATTTTTAGTCTTTTTTTTACAGAATTTTTTCCCCAGATATCAGTTTGTATATTTTTTATTTACAAATTTTATCATCTGTTTTTTTCACACCGCCAGAATCATAGAATAGGTATAAAACTAATATATATATATATATATATATATATATATATTATAACAGTGTTGGTTGTCACTAAATCACTTTGTAGGTTTGTGTCGAATCAAGTCTAATATAATATGGACAGTGCTCAATATCTAGGATAGAGAACAGAGAATTTACAACCATAAACCTTTTTTCTAAAACAGAAACAACTCATCCAATACCTCCTTATCCTCGTACATATGGCACCTAAAAGATACAAACATCTCTCCTACAATCACTTGGGATATACTAAAACAAGCACTTGCCAACAACAAAACATAAAAAAGTGCCTTCTTTGCCTCCACGAAAAATTAGTCGTCATAACCTACCCATCACAAAACACCCTACTAAATAAAAAATCTGAAATCCTTTATAAAAGTAGGCATGAGAACAAACCCCTTCTCTCACACTTCGATCCATACACATAACCCATCTAACACCTTAAATATATATAAAAAGAACCCTGAAGCACCGTAAGTACCATTTTCCTCCACCAACCATCACACCCACCACACAATATATGTACCATATTAACCCCCATACTCTTCTCCACACGCCTTCACTATCCGTTAATTCTACATTTTTGTGAGAATCAAGAATAGGCCCCAAAACTCTACACTCATCTTATCTACTACGTACACTCTACCGTGGCCGTCGCTATAATACCAAGGCCAGCCGGATCATCAGATTTCAGTGGCTGACGTCACTATCAGTAGATATTTGTTTTATTTACTACACGGCGTCTTTCAGCGTTGACTCTGTTTCAGAACTAAACATGCCTTCCCCATGTGTTGTACCAAAATGCAAAGGGAATTATAAAAATGGCCCCAGAGTTCATTGTTTTTCGTTTCCAAAAAGTAAGCATTTATTTGAAACATGCCATTAAAAGGGAGAATTTTACCCCAAGTCCATTCAGCAAAGTGAGTAGTTAAAATTTTAATCACTATTTATTTCAACAGGCGCTAAATTCAAAATTTGTTAAAAAATTAGTTTTGTCGTAGCACAAGAAAGCAGTTTTAAAATTTAAACTGAAGCCGAAAAAAAAAAAATTATATTTTCTAAAAATATTTTCTAAAAATATTTGAATTAATTATTCTTATTAATATTTTATTTAAGAAAATTGTGTTTTCTTTTCAATGAAATATTGAAATAAAAATTCTTAGAAAACGATCGTAAAATCTTTTAACATTTCTATACTTGAAACTTAATGAATCATTTTTAAACATGAAAGATATCCCTGAATTAATTTTTTGTTCATTCTTGAATGACTAAAAACTACAAAATTTATTCTTTAGTCAATTTTAAAAGAATTTGTTTTATTTTCAAGGTTTTTTTTTTTGAAAACTCTGTAAAATTATTTGTACGAAAAGTCAAGTCACTCTGGCCGAAAATTTAAATTTGAAAATGATGACTTAAACTTTGTTTAAACCTATTATTTCTGAATACGTTTTGAATCTATTTGAAACATAAAGGTTTAAATCACACCACCACACTTGAATTTTAATACATAATTTAAAAAATATTTAATTTTTAGAAAATATTTAGTACAAAATGAACACGCTAACACACTCAAAAATATTTTCCAAACATTTTTTTCATTTTTTTATAATTTGAAAGTTTATCATCGATAATAATCCGTAGAAAAATCTGGAAAGAAAAAATGAGATTTTTAGATAATGAATAATTTTTTTTATAGTTAGTTTAGGGTTTTTAATCCTTAAAAAATGAATTAGTAAGTAAACATTAAACCAAAATAAGTTTTTCAAAAACATGATTATTTATAAACAGTTTAACTTCATAAATGAAA
>OY757926.1:42932436-43074936 GCA_963585895.1 Sepioteuthis lessoniana | reverse complement strand
CCCAAGCCGGCCAGCGGTTTACGTGGTCAAAAACGTGGTGCGATAGACAACAAATATGGGAGGCAGTAATTACTGGAGATACGGTTACAAGACTCAGCATTCCTATTCGAGGTCGCGGTAAATCAACTGAAGAAGGCCAGAGGTGAAATTTGGCCGAAACGTAGTGAAAGAAGAAACAACACAAAAACTACCAAGATGAGGAAAAAAGTCCGCAATAAATAAAAAAATAATTCTCTGCATTCTCATGTTTGAATTTACTTCTAGAAATTTTGTGCCTTTTTATCTCATTCTGTCAAGTATCTTTGATAATTTTTTGAAATTTAACACTTTATGAAGAATGCTATTTATTTTTTCTGTCTTCCACATCTTACATGACGTTTAGGCCTCCAGTAAACGAGTCCTACTCAGATCAACCAGAAAACTAAACACATTGAACCAAGCTGTTATCCAAGGAAGGTAAGTTTGTCGTTACTAGTTACAAAGTTTTAGTCAATCTATCAAAGCAATTGAGTCGTCAGTCAATTCATTGATATCGACAATGACATCTCTTATTTTCTCAGTGGAATTAAGAAAAACCTGCACGAAAGAAGTTTGAGCGGATTGAGAGGTTAGGCAATCAGACAGTACCCGAGGGCTTTAAGCACCATTTATAGTTTGGCCAAAAATAAATGAGTATGTTACAGCTGAAATGTTTTAATTCTACATATCTCCCAATCCATCAAAATATATATTAGAAGCGCTTGTAGTGTAATGGTTATCGTTGTAGGAAATGAACACGGAGCTCTGAGTTTAAATCTTGGCCGAAAATGTTGGTATTTTATTTTCCCTTGTGAAAGGTAATTATCCAACTATTCTCCTTCCAACTATGAGTAAAATAGTAGGACAGCCTGGGCTCTTTATCTCGGTATGTTAACCGGTCTAGGAGAAGGAAAAATCTAAATTTAAACTTGTTAAACAACGTTTAAAAATTGACTTTATGTCGCATCCTGCTTGAGTGGAGGTGGGTAAATATATATCAATATGATTCACTCCTAATGGTTCTCAGTTGAACAACGACTCCAGAACTGTAGCCTCACCAATGAATATTGATTTCTCTAAATTCTTTAATAACCTTGTCGGCAAGGCTTAGAATAGGCTCACTGTATCCTCTTCTGGGGGGTAAGACCCCCCCCCAAAGGGTTCTTGTGTATGATACTAAGTACATCTGATTGTGAGGCTTCAGCTCTAGAGATCTATGGAGTGTAGAGTACGACTTCATTGCTATTACTCTCAGTTTCACTCTGTCTGGAGTGGTAGTACCTATTAGGGTCTCATCTGTTGGTCAGATTGATCTGTGTTAAAAATTATTTGTATTTGATAGGACCGAGTGAAAAAACTCTTAAGGAATAAATACACAAGAAATGCGAATGTGAATGTACAATGAACGTAATTCCCTAACATTTATGCATAAAATAACCCAAGACAGGTGGACATGCAATCAAAATGAATAAATAAATCCATAAAATTCTTTTAGAGATAAAATTTTAGAAACAACTTTCTAATTGGGATGGTATACAAATCTGTGTAGAATTAATTGTAGGGTTGGATGAATTAAGAGACCCATAACACTTTTTTTTTACTTAGGCACCCAGATCATTGGCATTTTTTTCCATGAAAATAAGTTCAGAAAAAGGTTCTGTAGATCACCTTACCAAGCATTATCTTGACTGGTAATGTTTAATAATGTGGCACAGAAAGTCAGGAATGTCTAGAAGCTGTACAAGTCATATCACATCTGGGATCGTACTGCAGTTTCAGATGAGGGTAAGGTTTATAAGTTGATGTAGCTAGCCCAACGCCTCTTAGTTTTGAATTTGGACTTTTCCTTCTCCTAGACTTGATTACCTGCCGTCAAAGCTAGAGAACATTTTATTCACTCTGCCCCCCCCCGCTGGAAGGATGGAGTTTAATATCATACTGCTGGTTAGCCAGATGCAATCGACGTATCGTATATATACCTATTGGGTCAGAAGAAATCTACCTAGGTTTCACCTTTCCGGATCATCAGGATACAACTATGTTTTAAGTTTTTTTAATGGAATTTTCTCCCAAATGTCATTTTGTGTATTTTTTCATTCATAAGTTGGATCATTTGGGTTTTTCACTCTGCCAGAGTTTGGGATTAACCTGAAATAGATATGAATTATATATATAGGGTGTTTCAAAATAGATGGAACTCAATAATATAATAATGATTTATTACTGAGACAAACGCAATGGCGGTCATTTGAAACACGTTCTGTAAAAATACATCCATGGAGCTAGAGACATTAAATCATTTTTTTTATTTGTTATTATATCAGCTTCCAGAACATGCAATCTTTTTTTTAGTTTTTTGTCTCACTGATAAATCATTATCATATTAATGGGCTACATCTATTTTGAGATAGTTTTAAGTTATTTTGTCGCCAAATAAGTAGCTTCGCAAAATATTTTTTCCTCTCTTGTGCAAGGCATGGTGATCGAGGATTAATAGTTGTTATAGTATACTATTTCCAAATCTAAAACAAAAAGGAACACAACATTATTATTAGTAGTAGAGTTATCAGCAGTCACATGGGTTCCTTGTATATTGAGACACCCTATAAATATTATGAGAAATCGTGGTCAATTCAAAAATATGCTAGGTTTTAGATTTTAAAATTCAACAACCAACAGACGAAAAGTGAACAAAATTATCCGAATGTTAGTCGCTATAAAGTACAACTCAACCCAAATCAAGTAAACTTTATTTCTGCCAAGTCCAAGAAATTATCTAGCAGTAACTGTCAGGCTTGACGAAAGGGGGAGAGAAAATATAAAAGATAAAAAAGGAAGATAAAAAGGGGGTGGGAAAACTGAAAGAGAAGCGTGTCTATATTTCTTAAAAACAAAAAAAAGTAGTTCCCACAAAGTAATTTATATCAAGAGAAATAAACTTTACAAAATCCGGCTTTGCATATTTTCCCCCATGCTTGTCGAAAACATTGAATTTTAGGTAACAAAAATAACATAGATTCAAGTAACGACAATATTACAACCAAAAAGGAAGAAGGGTATAAAGAAATATAATGACTGACTTGCACGAAGCAATGCCGTCAACCATCGACTGTCGGTTTAACTTTTGTTAATGATAAAATACCATTCTTTGGTATTTTCTGTTAAAGTTTATTTTGAAGCCAATTTTTAAGGATTTCTTCTCAGCGTCTCCTTCTTGGGTAGAATCAACTTGAACAACCGTGTTCTTCTAGTTTCCTGTATAGACTTGTAAAAACGTAGTTTACTATTTCTTTTAGTGAACTTCGGGTAGATCACCGCTTCCTCCTCCAAGAGAGGAATATATTTCTGTTTCAACTCGGATTTTCTTCTGTTGAGCCTACGGAGGCCTTTACCACATTTTATGACCCGGCTAAGAGCTTCCTTTTTCGGCAAAAGAGTCCAATAATTCCGCCTCCATACCTTAGACTCAACTTTCTTTTGAAGGGGACAGCATACTAAAACCACATATAGCGTGCAGTCGGCTTATTATTTCAACAAGTTACAATAAAAATACTGTAAGGAAAAGAGGCTTATTAGCCTATAGCGACTAAACAGGCCTATTTTGTGCAAGCAACTTTGCTTAACAAAAAACTGCCTAAAATCGAAGACGAATAAACAAGAGCTCGCAAAGTAAAAGGAGCGAGTCAGATAGAACCTTCTGCTTGTGCTGAAAAAGAAACCAAAAGAGGATAGAGAACCGTTGTGGGTCTCGCTTAAATAACAGTAAGGGTGGAGGCTAACGGCACAACCTCAAAACAGCCAATCAATTTCGAGTTGACATTAACTGACGAATTTACAATTTTCAACAATATATATATATATATATATATACGTTTGATTAAATAAGACAGACACTTTGCTTCAGCCAATTTTATCGTTGATCCAATTCAACACTTTGTATGAGTCGTTTGACATCGGAATGGAATGAATTCAAAAAGGCCCAATATTTTCCCCATGTACTTTCGGCCCCAGCAAGAGCCATTTTCGAGGGAACGAACAGTCAAATGATAAACGCAATGACCAGATGAATGCATTTATATAAAAAGTTGGAAGAATAAAGAGTAGTAAGGGAAATGACGTAAGAAAATAACCTTACTGCCAGTAAGAGGAAGAACTAGCGGGAAAAGTGTTTAAGGCTTTTCAAATTCTTGAAGCGCTCTATATAAAGATTAACAAAGCTTCCTTAAATAAGATCGATTTTGAATGTTGCAGCTGCGTTCCTATTTAATCAAATATGTTTAAAAGATAAAATGCTGACTATATATATATATATATATATATATAACTCTTTTTCCTGTAACAATAACCTAGCTATTCAAAGATTTCCGCTGAGTGATTCAGCATACTTTAGTATCAGCTTTTTTTCTTCTTAATATTATTTCTTTTTTTCTTTTTTTAGGGTTTTGGTCCGAAATGTAAGGCTTGGCAGAGGCTACTTTCAAATTCTGAAGGAGCAAGAAAAAGAGAAAGTAAGTTTGCATCAACTTATAATGCCACAATGGGGTTATTTTTTTCTATGTCAATATGCAGGAGTTACTTGCCCTTGTTTATTCTTCCTTTTTCGGTAGCTTAACTTCATGCTACGTAAGAGTACATTTCCATGTCTCTTCTTTCACAGGTACTAATTTCGTTTTTTTCCTCTCTTTGGAGGACACTCAGTGCAATGTACAAATTTTCTCTCGGGATTAAATGACCTGTTGCATTATGACTAAGCAAATTACATTTCTTCTCTTCACTATGACTGATAATAACAACGTTTACTACCGACTTGTGAATCCACATTTTTTAAATCTTTCTTATGTTAAATTCTAATAAATTATAGATATGTTTAATTTTACAATACTGCATCAACCCTTTTCATTATGATGTTGAATACTGTTATGATTTGCTCGAGAAAGTAACTTTGATAAATTCCGAAGAGTTCCTGTTGTGTAGTGGTTAACTTGCTGAACAGCAATATTGCAGTGAGTTCGAGTTCTGTTAGTGCTATTACATTCACTTTCGGACAAATAAACTTAGGAAAAGTATGAACCTTCTAATCCCCCCCAGCTACGGTTTATCACTACAGTCCTTCTACAAGGATGACTTTAAATAATCCACGAAGGTTGATATTCCATTAATTAAAAAAAAAACGAACCGAAGCTATAGTAAATTCAACCCAACACTTCAATCAGAGTCTAGAACAGAGAGAGAGAGAGAGAGAGAGAGAGAGAGAGAGAGAGAGAGAGAGAGAGAGAGTTCTACCGTCTTTTATTAGCAAATATTAATGGCGGAACAGGTTGGTACTTCTGTTTTCTTACATAATGGAGCAAATGGTACTTCCGGTTCCTTAAAACCCAAGAACCAAATTACATGCAAATTACCTTAAATTGTGGAGAATAAATCAATTTTTTAAGCCAGAAAACTCTATGTTGACTTATACGTCAAGACTAAAATCCAAACCTTTACACGAAGTAGTCAGCCAGTGGAACAGTACTCCTAACAATTGATATACACTACTTACCATGATTTCGTTGGTTTTGGGGTTTTATGGTATATCAACCTTTGTAGGTTATTTAAGGCCAAATCCATTTTTATATAAATAATCAATTCTATTTCAAACAATTCAGTTTAGCATGAGTACACAGTTTAACTGTCAAAAACATTTCTATTTCAAGCTATTCAGTTTAGTCATACAGTTCTAATTAAAACAATACATTTTAGTATGAATATAGTTTTTGTCCACACGTAGTTAAATTTCAAAACAGTTCAACTTCAAACAATTCAGTTGAACATAAGTACATTTTCAATGTCAAAAACAGTTCTATTTCAAGATATTCAGTTTTGCATAAGTTCGCAATTTAGTCCTATTTGACCCTTAGATGGGACCCTATCAGGTGCTACCACTCCGGGCCAAAGTGGACCTGGGAGCGATGGCACTGAAGGGGTACTCCGCATTCCCCAAAGCTCCAGCATTACTGGAACCTCACCGTTGGATTGTTTAGTGTCATATCAGGACACTCATGGGGAGAGTCTCATCCCTCTGCAGACAAACAGTTGGTGTATTCTGTAGTCCCAGCCGACCGGGCAATACTTACCATGACTCCAGCAGACTGCTATAAACATTTCCAACTTGAACTCGTGTTTGTTGAATATATTTAACAAATTAACACAGATATTAATACAAAATCAGAAAACACAAATTAAGTTTTGTATAAACGGTATATTACATGCCGTTTCTAACTGCTAAGGCACTGAATGTAAACACTAACCGGGATGACATTGCATTCATTCATTCAGTCAGACAACTACAGTGTGTTTATCTACGCAATTTCATGATAGCACACTAGATTGGGAATTCATATGAATATATGTATAAGATTTACCAGTTTCATATATGGCTGAAGTAATTCTGATTTCACAGAAAAATTACGTACATCAGAGTAATGAAACATAATGGTATACAGGTAAAGAATTTTGAGATAAAAATCTTGAGATCGACTTATATGCCAGATCATCTTGTACGCTGCAATATAAGGTAATTCCTTTTTTTAAGGGAAGAACCTAAAAAAAGAAATAAAAGTAAAAATGATAGATGAGTTCATTTTTTTTGTCATTGTTGAGATTATTAATTGGCTAAACTAAGGGATGTCTAATAATGTAATTTTTAAGGACCGCCTTAAAGTAATAGTGAGATAGTCCTAATCCAATAAAATTGTTAAGTAGCCTGAATGTTCCATATTTGGACGATTAACGAAGCAAAAAAATCCATATGGTTTATTCATTCATTCTATTTTTTGCCTTTAGTTGGTGGACAGCACGCAGTGGGCAGTTTGGGTAGTGAGTCTACAATCGGTTTGGATAAAGCTGATACCTCAAGATGACTACTTCGCATTAAAGTGCGGGCTGAGTCTCACCACCACCTGGAAATCGCCCCCTCCCCAATCATTAATGTGATTCAAATAGGGATATGCCTGAAATAACAGGACTTTCCAATTACAAAAACCAAACAAACCAAAAAAAAAAAACCGGGTAAATGATTAAAGTAAAAAAAAAAACAAAGAAAATTCGCAATTGCGAAGTCGGAGTCCTCACATAATTGTCTTGGCTGTATTTGTCTCTGCCTCCCACCAGACTGGATTTGACACAAGGTCAATGATCCGAAGGTTGGCTTAAAGCTGGAATTAGGGGAGCGGAAGGTCGGGCATGAGCCGAGGCTTGAACCCAGCTGAACTTTGCTGGTCTTCGGCTCACTTAGTGCAATCTGAGCCTGATGAGCCTAGATGGACATGGACACAAACATGGGTCCTGGCACGGATGCCTGATTATAGCTTAAACTGGACAACGAGGTCTAGTGCTATACTTGCTGGTCAATGACCTCGCGCGCCAACGAAGGGCATAATTGTCCTTGCATCAAACTGAAAATCTTGACTTGGACGATTTCATAGTAGAATTAGCGAAACGAAATAGTGCGTGATCTGTTACACGGGTAGCGTAAATTTAGGCTTGGGGACGGCCTGATCTGACTTGAAAAATCTGCTACGAGGGTCGTGGGAATTTAGCAGATTATGCGTAACGAGTTGGTAACGAAATGTAGCTTAATATTGTAGCAGAGGAGTCTTCTGGATACAGTGGTAAAAAGTTAATGTTGAAATGAATCATAAAATAGAATTTTGCAATTAATGTCTGCTCGAATCTGAGTGGCTGTTTTGAAGTTGTGCTGTTAGTTTCCGCCCTTGCTGTTATTTAAATGAGACCTGAAAGGGATCTCTTTATTTTATTTTATTTTTTTCAGTACGAGCAGAAAGCTTTGGTTGGTTCACTCTTTTGCTTTGCGAGCCCTTGTTTATTCGCCATCGACTTAAGGTAGTTTTTCTTGAGCAAGGTGGTCTGAGTAAAAGGCCCATTAGAGCTAAGCCTCTTTTTCTTATAAGTTTATTTTCTTTATTGTTATTTGTTGAAACAATAAGTCTACTAAAGGCTATTTATGATTTTGATATGCTGTCCCTTCAAAGGAAAGTTAAGTCTAAGGTTTGGAGGTGGTATTATTTGACTTTTTACGGACAAAGGAAGCTGTTGGTCGGGTTAAAAGATGTAGTAAAAGCCTCCGAAGGCTCAACAGAAAGAAGTCCGTGTTGAAACAGAAAGATATTCATCTCTAGGAGAAGGAAGCGGTGATATACTCGAAGTTCACTTAAAGAAATAGTAAACTTCGTTTTTAACAAGTCTACACAGGAAACTAGAAGAACACGATTGTCTAGGTTGATTCTACACAAGAAGAAGACGCCGAGAAAAGAATAAACCCTAAAAACAGCCTTCGAAATGAACTTTGACAGAAAATACAAAAGAATGGTATTTTATCATGAACAAAAGTTAAATTGACAGTAGGTGGTTGACGGCATTGCTTTGAGCAAGTCAGTCGTTGTATTTCTCTATACTCCTCTTCTTTTTTTTGGTGGGAGTGGCGGATTTATGATATTGTCGTTACTTGAATCTATGTTATTTTTGTTACCTAAAATTCAATGTTTTCGACAAGCATGGGGAAAATATGTAAAGCTGAATTTTGTAAAGTTTATTTCTCTTGATATAAATTACTTTGTGGGAACTGGTTGTTTTCGTTTTGAAGAAATATAGACGCACCCTTCTTTCAGGTAACAAAAGTAAGCTTCCCTTCCTTCTTTTTTATCTCCTTTATTTTTATACTTTTCTCTCCTCCTTTGCTAGGCCTGACAGTTACTGCTAGATTTCTAGGGCTAGACAGATATAAAGCCTGGCATATTTTTTGAATTAAGCAAATTTCTCATTATAAATCTATTTAAAATCAACTACATTTTATTTTATAACAGATTATATGCTTTTGTTTTTTCATAATTATTATTTGAGGTAGGTGCAGGAAAATTTAGCGATAAGAATGTTTGTTATTACTTTTGGGCGAAGAAACGTATTCTTGCGCGCGTTTGTTATTCCCTCGCAAATTGTTGTTGTTAAAAAAGGAGGATGAAGAAGTAAGAAGACGAATATGCCGTTAGCTTTTACATGAAGGTTTTTAATGCCAGCATGGAATAAAGAGTTTACATTTATGCCGCAAGTCCCGTAGGAAGGAGAGAAGTAAGTGAATGATTTGAAGTTATGATAGAGTTGAGAAAGCAGCGCGCGTTGTTGGACGCGCGAGGGAGATATTTTCGCCATGGTTTAGCAAAAGTCATGTTTGCTGTTTGAGGAGAGAAACGTTGAAGTCACCGTGAGTTTTGTGATTCTGGTTGTTTCGGGGAGAAGCGAGAATGTTTCCAGAAAATGTTGTCCAGAGGTGAGGTCGCTAGGTGTCGGAGCGAAATTTGGCATCGCAGTCGACATAGCCAATTTTGGGGGTGACGTAAAGTTGTTCCTGTGTGTGGCGTATTGAATTTATATAATTCATATTCAACTGGGAACCCTTGGTCTAAAAAAAAATAGACGCAAGGGATCCATAAATTAGATAGCTTCCCTCATGGTGCCATGCTGCTGCTGCTGCTGCTATTTAAGAGCAGGCAGATGAGACGTCTGCACTGAACGAAGTTGTTCAGCCAAAAGGAGTGTTTGACGGTTTTCCCCAATTACTGCTGCCCAGAAAGGTGATTCGGGTTGGGTGAAATTATCATCCTGATTGGGTGAAATTATCATCCTGATTGGGTGAAATTATCATCCTGATTGGGTGAAATTATCATCCTGATTGGGTGAAATTATGCGTCGAATTAAATTACGCGCCGAACAAAAATACGAAAATTCCTTCTGTTACAAAATCAACTCTTCATTGTCTCTCTTGTATAAGGGAGCTTATCCGCTGACGATCACAAGACAATCCCATAATTCATCTTAGTTAATTTCGTCTTGTTTTGTCTCTGTTCTTTAAAGAGTTAAGACATGCCTTTTATCTTCGTTCGTTTCTCCTCTACCAGGGATGGATGTGGTCTCTCGTTTTATCGTAGAAATGTAAAGCCAACATTGTTGTACTGTATGTTGTACTCAACTTCATCAAGTTGGACTTTTTACTGTTTTTGAATCCGTTTCATATACTGCTTGTTCATAGTACGATACGTGCGCATTTTACATGTTGAGGCATGTTTGCGTATTCAAGTGAAAATTTCTTGTATGTATATTATGTGTGTATTGAATATTCCTATATATGTAAATAAACTTGCCTTTCCTTCTATTTATTTAGTGTCAGTGAATCTTTGGTTATATTAATGATAATATTGGTCCTTGGTGAGTGGGAACTCGACTAAATATCCTTTCTAGCACCAACCGTACAAATATAAGGATCATTCTAAAGATTTAAATTGATCAAAGTAGACGAAAAAATTGCAGCAAAAGTTAAAAACGAATAAATGGAATACGCCTCTGTGCAGTACCAAAGTTCACGCCTGTATTATCATAAAGCACTTTTATTTGCAGCCCACTTGCTCGTAATACCCTGGCGATGGGTATGCGCAAATGTATAATTGTTAGTGAACTCGCTTCTTACTGGGTCTCCTACATTTCTTACCTTCAAAACCTGAACGAAGCTGTTTGCATTTCACATAGCGCTAATAGCTTTGGAAAAGGTATGAATCCAAGTATTCTACTACCAACTATTGGTAAATAGTTGGGCAGATTGTGCTCTTTAACCTTGATATGGCAACCGATCTAGGAGAAGGAAATTTCTGAATTAAAATGTGTCAAACTTCGCTTAAAAATTGACTAAGCTTAGTAAATGATAACTTCACTGAAGAATTTTTTTAGCTAAAAAAATAGACACAACGTTGGTGAATTGATTGATTAATTTTAACAGCATGCCGACTCGTCTCAGGTTATTTCATGCTTAAACGTTAGGGAATCGCGTTCATTGTACGTTTATATTTACATTTTTTGTGTAGTTGTTCCTTATAAGATTTTTTTAACGCGATCCTATCGTATACAAATAATTTTTAAGCAGATCTCTATCTGATCCATGGATTGGACCCTAAACAGGTACTACTACTCAAGGTCGGAGCGGACCAGGGAGTAATGGTGATGAAGGGATACTCCACATTCCCCAAAGATCCAGGGTTGGAGCCTCACCATCAGATATTTCAGTATCATACTCAGGACACGATTTTTTGTTTGGATTTTAATCTTCTGTGGGGATACAGTTAGCGTATTCCATGGCCCACCGATAGAGCGGTACGTTGATCTAAAAAACGTGGATGGTGAGGTAATTAATGGAGTAAAACAAACCAAGAGACTTCAGGAACTCAACGTCATGAAATATTTTATAAAAAAAATAATCTTAAACGGAATGAGGAAGTTCCCGTGACATTGTGGCTAAAGTGTTAGATTGTGGCCACGAAGTAAACGAGTTCGAACTAGTTTACTTTCGAACAAATAACATTGAGAAAGGTATGGGCCCCTTATCCTCTCCCCTTGGTATGGATTAAATAGTATCACTGCTGTTCTTCTAAAAGGGGGGATTTGGTGTAGGATGACAAAACGAAGGTTGATATTCCATTAAACAAAGAAACCAACTAATTTTAAACTGTAAAGATATATTGGTCCATACAAAATTTGTATGAACTATCAAAAGATTCTGTTCGTATACTTCACCTACAAGGTCTTTTCACGTCAATAAAAGGTTTTTGATTTGTTTTATTGTTGTCTTGAGTCTTATTACCTTTGATCTCATGAACAGCTGATCACAGAAAATACAAAATATCCTATGGCAATAAAATGAAACCAGAACATTTGAAGACTTCTTAAATTTTTTTGTTGTAGTGTATTTAAATCCGTGGAAGAATTTCTTTTAACAATAGTAACATCTTTTCTAAGTACGAGGGTGAGCTGAAATGTTCATAGGCTTACCAAGACACTCTCCTCATAGAATGTGATCAAATGTAGTTTATTTTTCTATGTAGCACGACCTCCTTGTAATCTTCTTTCATCGGTGTTTCAGAGCTTGGATCCATTGATAAAAATTCATCTTTTGTAGATATGACCTCATCATATGAATTTTCAGCCTCGCTTGTATGAGTCGCCCAGTGGTAGTACTTGCTAGGGTCCCATTTTAGGGTCAAATAGATCTGTTTTATTGGGATTTTCCCAACTTTATATGCTAACAATATTGCGACGTCGGCAAGAAGAAAGAAACGCAACACGATTTAAAATGTTATAAAAAACATATATTTACATAGAAAGAGAGGAAAGAAAATATTGTCCTTGCAAACAGTTGGTTCGCGGGAAACTTTTCCGTAAAAGACGTCCTTTTAACAGTTTGTATTTCCTGTGTCCTTTTGGTTGGGTTGAAAAAAAATAGAGCCTTGTTTCTTGTGCTTCAGTTGCTGGAAAAATCCTCACAAGCGTGTATTGGCGTCTAGAAGACTGAAAGAACAGGCGGGCACGTCTTGATTCTGAGGAATCACACAAGCAAAAGAGGGGTTTGGAGAAAATTAAAAAAAAAAGGAAGCTTGTGATTGGCTGTTTTTCATCCAATCACTGGGCTCCTAGTTAGCGACTCTGTAAATAATTTCAATAGTTTAAAAATTTTTGTATCGGGTAGAAATGCTCAAAACCATATTACTGCAAATTAATTGTTTTACATCGGAATACTAGATATTACATAACTGCGTGCAAACAAATTATTATTGTTTTAATAGACTAAAAATGCTACTAAAATGGTTGCAATGAAAAATAATTATGATTATTATCAATATAAAAATGTGCTCTAATTCAGTAAATATGCTAGGTTTTAGGTTTTAAATTATAACAACGAACGTACGAAAAGTTAGCAAAATTATCCGAATGTTAGTCGCTATAAAGTACAGCTCTACCTAAATTACCAAATAGACTTTATCTCTGCCTAGCCCAAGAAATCTAGCAGTAACTGTCAGGCTTGATGAATGGGGAAAGAAACGTATAAAAAATAAAGGAGATAAAAAAGGGAGATGGGAAAACTTACTTTTGTTACCTGAAAGAGAAGCGTGTCTATATTTCTTAAAAACCAAAACAACCAGTTCCCACAAAGTAATTTATATCAAGAGAAATAAACTTTACAAAATCCGGCTTTGCATACTTTCCCCTATGCTTGTCGAAAACATTGAATTTTAGGTAACAAAAATTGCATACATTCAAGTAACGACAATATTATAACCAAAAAGGAAGAAGGATATAAAGAAATATAACGACTGGCTTGCACGAAGCAATACCGTCAACCATCTACTGTCGGTTTAACTTTTTAGGGTTTATTCTTTTCTTGACATCTCCTTCTTGTGTAGAATCAATCTGGACAACTGTGTTCTTCTAGTCTCCTGTGTAGACTTGTTAAAAACGATATTTACTATTTCTTTTATTTGATCACCGCTTCCTCCTTCTAGAGATGAATATCTTTCTGTTTCAACTCGAATTTCTACTGTTGAGTCTACGGGGGGCATTTACCGAATCTACTGACCGAACCAACGCTTCTCTTGTCGGCAGAAGAGTCCAATAATTCCGCCTCCAGATCTTAGACTCAACTTTCTTTTGAAGGGAGCAGCATACCAAAATGACATATAGCCTGCTGTAGGCGTATTGTTTTAACAACTAAAAAAAACTGTAACAGAAAGAGGTTTAGCCCAAGCGACTAATAGGTCTATTTGCTCAAGCCACCTTGCTTAAGAAAAACTGCCAAAAGTCGAAGGCAAATAAACAAGAGCTCACAAAGCAAAAAGACCGAGCCTGGCAGTGTCGTCTGCTCAAGTCTGGAAAAAATAGGAGAGAATCCTTGCGGGTCTCACTTTAATAACTGTAGCGGCAGAGGCTAACGGTACAACTTCAAAACAGCAGGCATTAACTGCCGAATTTACAAATTCCAACATCAAACATTTAGAAATGGATCAAATTTCGGTATTAGATAACACATAGGAGTTTGACATGCCGTTAAACAATCAAACCAAATCAAACCAATCTAAATTGATCTTCTGTGTCCTTTCTGATTTGTTTTATTAGGCAAATTTAATCCTGACAAATGTTTCGAGACCTCATTTCTTCTACGTCTTAGGTTAATATCTCACTGAAAATCAAGATAATGCAAATGATGAATTATATCGGTAGCTCTTAGGTTTTCCACCAATATACTAATAATTTAGATAATATGAAAATAGAAAATTACTTTTTCAAGGAACTCTCGAGAAGCTTTTGAAAAGTTCTATGAGATTCTCGTAACGGTTTTAGCGTCAGTATAGAACAGAGGTTTAAAAAAAAAGAGACGCGAGTCAGCTACGGCGACTTCAATTCCGGCTTATCTATTGGTTCATGGACTTGATAGTCCGGCTGAAAGAATCCAAACTCCATAACAAAAAGCTGCTAAAAGGATAAATTCGGTAAAATACCATTTTCTAGCTTCACTGACCAATTCTTTAACCCTTATATGTTTGGATATTTCCATTTTTCTTTTCGAACTCATAGTAACTTATCAATTACTATTTAAGGCCTTAGACAGTTTTACTCTCGATTTTTTGTCCTTCTCTTTCTTTCAATGAGGACTTGGCGTTTGGATATTTGTATTATATGCTGTAATTAATTAAAATTTCTCCTTTCTCTCTTTTGTTATATTATTTTTATTGTGTTACGCCAGCCGTAACACAAGTGATTAATGATATTTTTCTATTCACGTACTCAGCAATCTGTTATGTACTTGTAAAATCTTCACTAATCACGGTTTTCTGATTTTTTTATCGGCATGATTTGGTAATGCAGCAACATCATTGTCTCATTAAAAAGGTTCATATATGCGTTGTTTTATTGCAGTAGTTGATATTGAAGCACAAGGAGGAATTTCTTTTAACAAGGTTATCTTTTTTCAAAGTATGAGTCTCCCAGTGAAAATCAAACTCACGAGCTATGATCTGATTGCCTAGCTCGTTAAACATTGTATGATGCGATGCACCAAAGTCTTCGATCGAAACATCACGTTCAGTCAAAGGATTTCAACCACAATAAAAAAAAGTGTGTTCGGTTTCTTTGTTTAATGACATCTCAACCTTCGTGGGTTATTCAACGCCAAAGCTATCCTTGCAGAAGAACAGCAGTGGTACTATTTAATCCATAGCTCGGGGGATTAAGGTGTTTGTACCTTTCACAAGGGTATTTGTCCGAAAATGAACGTAATAACGCAACTGAAGTTCGAACTCGCTTACTACACAATGTTGCAGTCCAGCACGTTAGCCACTAAGCCACGGGGTCACTTCCCTTAAAAGAAAGTGTGTGTCATAGGGATGACACTAAACTGAATCTGATGGCGAAGCTCCAGTATTGGAGCTTTTGGAAGTTGTCATTACTCCCAGGTCCACTCTGACTCAGAGTGATAGTACTTGCTAAGGTTCTGTCTGTGGGTCAAATTGATTTGTTTGAAAATTATTTGTGTTTGATAGGAATGCTTGAAATCTTAGAAGTGTGTAAAAACAAATGTTTATAATAGTAGGGATACAATAAATAATTATCTCTCTCTGATATTTTGCATGTCTATTTGGGGCCCGGTAGGATTTTAACATGATAGTCCTGAAAAGCCATTCTTGACCTCTCTTCGCCCGTAGTCTTTGACCAGTTGAGACTTTGTTTCTGACCCTACGAAGGAATGGTAATGCCATATGGCAATTTTACCTACACTCAACTAGTAAGCCTTTTGCTATTTCGTCTCCCTTCTACATACTGCTTGTTCATGGAACACTAAATGAATAATTTTAACTATTTGTGAATTCTTTCTTTGTAATTCCACCTGTATGTATTGTGGGCATGTAAACTATTAAATAGTCTTGTATGTGTAAATGAGTCTATTTTGTCTTTCCTCGTTATGCTCGGTGTTTATATATCATGGATATAGTGATGCTGATATTGATCCTTGGTGTATGATGACTCGACAAAACAGTTCCCTACTTCTATGGGCCCCAATATTATTAGATTGGGATACTTGAAACCATATATTGTATAAATCATTATTATTTGATATCATGTGTGTGTTAAGAAATGGTTATTGGCAAATAGAAAAGTGTTAATAAAAACAGCAATGAAACTTTCAAAATATAGTCAGAGATGAAGCATCAGAAATGAATCAAATTTTGGGATTAGATAGATTCAAAGATTTTAAAAGTTGATATTTAGAATATTAATAAAACATTAGAAGTTTGTAGTGGGAGAGAGTATCTTCCGTAATTTACGGGAGTTACTTTCCACCACAAATACAACACAAATTTTACAAGCACGTAAACAAATGGAATATGACTACAAGGAACATTAAGAAACAAACAACTTAATAATCATAACAAACAGGATAAAAATAATTAGAAATACAAGGTTCATGTTATGTACGAGCAGCCTTTGTAGAAAATACAGTTATGGCCAGTTGAATGAAAATAGGATTGTTTGCCCGTGGGTGTGTGTTTGCATGTTAGTAAAGTCTATTGAAACAATGCGTCCATAATTGGCCGAAGTAAAGAGGATAAAAAGTTGATTTTACTTACATACATGTGCATGTGTGTTGCGCAGCCGATAAGCGCGTCGACCTCGCAAATGTTTTTTTAGTTAAATGCGTGCGAGTAGCGAAAGCCAAAGACAATGAAGGAAACTAAGGCGAGGTAACAAATACAACAAGGATGACAATTTATTGTCAATAATTACAGACATGTGTGTAAAGTTCGTGGTAATAGTATTTGGTCTCTAGCTAGATGGGCGATGTCGATAGTTGGTATGTTCGAGTCGTAGATGCAGCTGGATGATCGTTGCTGGAAGCTGAGATCAGTCGAGTCGTAGAATGTAGCTGGACGATCGTTGCAGAAAGCTGAGGTCGGTCGAGATCGGTGAATCGACGTCCCAGTTTTGACAGTACGTTGGGTTAACCAGAGGTGTGTAGAAGTAGTTGCTAGCCTGTACTGCGAGTCGTTCGTAGGGTAGGTGCTGCAATGCAGAGCCGTCTGTACGGCATGTCGTACGTGGATTGGATGCTGCATTGCAAGAGGGTCGTGGTCGAAGTCGGTGTTGGCAGCTTGGTAGCGTACAGTTTGAGCGAGCGTGGTTGCTAAGACTTAATCGCGTCTTAGTACTACGGACCGAGTGAACGGACGGAGAGATGGTGACTAAGGTTAGCTAGGGCTTAGCATGTATGAGGTCGAGCGAGCGAACTGGTAAAGCTTGGGCTTTGTCGTGCCCCTAGCTGTGCGGACGTCTTGGAGACGATGGTTATTGCTTTGCCGTGTCAAAGTGAGCGGGCGTACTGAGATCGTAGCTATGGCTTTGTCGTACCAAAGCCCCGCGGACGTATCGAGTGGTAGCTATGACTTTACCGTGCCAAAGCTGTACGGACGTATTGGGCGGTAGGTAAGGCTGTTTCGCGCCAAAGCTGTACGGACGTATCGGACGGTAGCTAAGGCTTGCGCGCCAAAGCTGTGTGGGCGTATCGGACGGTAGCTAAGGCTGTTTCGTGCCAAAGCTGTGCGGACGTATCGGACGGTAGGTAAGGCTGTTTCGCGCCAAAGCTGTGTGGTTGCTAAGGCTTTTCGCGCCTATACTGTGCGTGTGTATCGGACGATAGCTAAGGCTTTTCGCGCCAAAGCTGTGCGGCAGCTAAGGCTTTTCGCGCCAAAGCTGTGCGGACGTATCGGACGGTAGCTAAGGCTTTGGGCGCCAAAGCTCTGCACTATCGAGCGAGCAGACCCGGAGGCCGCGGCTAAGACTGGCGTTATCTTAGCGCTGCGCAGGTAGCGAAGTGGTAGCTAAAGGCTAACCCGCGTCTTTAGCGCTGCGCGGCCGAACGGACGAGCGGAGCTTTTAGTGCATATCGATGCAAAAAAAAAAAAAAAAGGAGAGTGAATCGACCACAAGAAGTGGGATTCAGCCTTGTAGCAAGGCGATTTGTACTTCCTTCTTTCTTCCTTTTGTTGTTGTTATGAAAGGAATTAAATCCACACAGCTTCGTTGCCACATTTAATTTCTCTCGTTCGTTCGGCTCACCACCTATTTTTTTTATCCAGCCAGGGACGGTTGCTGGATTCATGTAAACGTCAGCTGTTCGGCTTGCATATACAGCACGCCACTCGTTGTCTCTTTGAACGACGAACTTCGGTTGGCTCATCGGAGGCAGCAGTCTGTGGGTTCTGCCTTTCAATATCACTACAATTTCTTTAAAAATTGACATTGAGTCTAGTCTACTTAACAGTTTAATGATAAGAGGGTTCTCAAGTTTTTTTTTTCTTAGTGATAGTAAGACAGAGAGCGAGTCTGAGAATATGATAAATTTCTCATGTTTACGTTTTGAGATGATGTTGAGAGCTCGGTTTATTGCTGTGAAAATGAAGCTTTCCATTGGAAGAGATTTCTTGATGATTGTTTTATTTAGAACAGCTGCACACGTTGTTTTACTATTGTCCTTGGAACCATCCGTAAAGACATATATGGTTGGGATGAAGTTGAAGGATATTGCAAAATTTCTCTTTATAAATCCTGGGGTGGTTTTTGGTTTTGGAGAGTTCATTCAGTTCGAGAATTATTTTTGGTTTCTTTTAATAATCCAGGGTGGTGTTTATGGTAAGGTACTTTCATGTTTATTATTTTGTGGTATTATTGATTCTTGTAGGGTCGACTTCATCCGTAGGCCAAAAGGTTTTATTACTTTTATTTTTCTTTCAAAATGTTGCTTGTATTTAGGGTTGAAGGTTCAGTCATAAGCTGGGTTGGATGAAGGAGAGTTTGCGGTCAAAAATGACTCCTAGGTATTTGCATTGTTCAACTATTGATATTTCGGTGTGGTCAATTTTCAGTACTGGGTTTAGGTGGAGCTGACGTTGGTTGCAGAAGTGGACGCATTTCGTTTTTTTTTTCTTTTGAAAATTTTAATCCATTCTCTGTGGTCCATTTGCTGAGCTTATCTAGGCATATTTGAAGTTGTCTTTCTACATGGTTCATGTTTCTTGCTCTATAGCAGATCGACACCGGCGCACAAATCAGCGTTATTCCACCAGATCCCAAGAAAAACAACAAACTATTCACACTGCAAACGGCAAATGGATCAAAAATTGAAACTTACGGAGAGATAGCGCTAACGCTCAATTTGAGTTTACGACGATCTTTTCTGTGGATTTTCACAATAGCCCAAGTAAAAACACCGATTCTTGGAGCTGATTTTTTATCCCATTTCAACATTTCAGCGAACTCGGCTACGCGATCTCTCGTCGATGGCAACACAAAACTAACGGCAAAGGGAATTACCTCATTCAACAAGTCAACAGGAATTTGTGCGGCAATACCAGATGCGAATGGATTACAAGAGTTGATAAAAAAAATTTCCAACTCTTACTACACCTTTTAAACACTCTGATGAAGTTCGCCACACAGCTAAACATTATATAACAACCACTGAACCACCCACACATGCATCACCACGCAGAATGCACCCAGAAAAATATAAAATAGCAAAAGACGAATTTCAACACATGTTACGTCCTTCAAGTAGCCCATACTCCTCGCCGCTACATATGGTTCAGAAGCCAGAAACAGGCGCATGGTGACCTTGTAGGGATTTCAGGAACCTTAACGCAAAAACAGTTCCTGATAGATACCCAATCCCACATTTACTTGATTTCGCCATAGTCTTACAAGGAACCAGAATTTTCACAAAATTGGATTTGGTTAAAGCTTACTACCAAATTCCAGTAGCCGAGGAAGATATAGAAAACGGCAATTACAACTCCTTTTGGACTTTTTGAGTTCACAAGAATGCCATTTGGGTTACGCAACGCCACTCAAACTTTCCAGATACTCATTGACGAGGTACTGAGAAGATTACCTGTTACCTTTGCCTATATCGATGATGTCCTTATTGCTAGCCGTGATATCAAAGAACACCAAGACCACTTGTTACAAGTTTTCGAGAGACTAGCACATTTTGGCTTAAAAACCAACTTGAGCAAATGCGATTTTGCTGTCTCGAAACTAAATTTCTTAGGTCACATGATTGACGAATAGGGAATCACACCTGTCCCAGAAAAAAAGTAACAGCTATACAAAATTTCCCACAACTTGGATGATTTCTCGGTTTGGTAAATTACTACCGTAGATTTATTCTAGGTTGTTCCAGGTTTTATTCTAGGTTGTTACGAATATGCTGCAACAACAAAAAATAAAAAAGCAAAAATACCGATAGAAGGAGACGCTTTCACTGCTTTTTACAACGCTAAAAAAGCATTGGTAGATTTTACCAAGTTCTCTTACATCCGTGACGACGACACTGCAACACTTTCATTAACAACAGACGCTTCAGGAGATACAGTTGGAGCAGTTATACAATAAACACAAAATGGCTTGGAAAAACCAATATCCTTTTTCTCGGTGAAATTGAACACTGCACAACGCAAATACAGCACCTTCTCAAGAGAGTTACTGGTAATTTACTTGTCGATAAGGGATTTTCGTCACTTACTCGAAGGACGAGATTTCACCGTTTTCACAGACCACAAACCCCTCACATGTAAACACCGAAAAATATACGCCCAGAGATACTCGACAACTGGACTATATATCGCAATTTACTTCGGAAAGATGCCACCTTGGACAAATTAAATGACACTTCCCCCCAGCTGAAGGAACATCCTGTTCCATTTGAAACGAAAACAATACTCTGGGATGTCAAAACAGTCACTCAAGACCTTATATACCATCGTCATTAAGAAAAAGGTTATTTACACTTTTCCACAACCTTTCACACCCTGGACGGTGAGCAACCAGTAAATTAATCAGCAACCGTTTTGTTTAGCCCAATATGCACATTGACATAAAAAATGGTCTCAAACCTGCTTGAATTGTCAGAAAAGCAAAACAAACAGACACCAAAAGTCTCCTCCAGGACAATTTAACAAGCCAGATGGTTGGTTCACAAACCTACACATCGATATTGTCGGACCATTAACAGAAGCAAAAAATACATCAATACATACTCACTATCATTGACAAGTTTACAAGATGGCCTGTTGCCGTCCCACTAAGAGATATGTCGGCAGAGACTATTTCTAAAAGTATATTACGGGAATGGATAGCAATTTTTGGTTGTCCTTCAGTAATAACAACAGACAGAGACTCCCAGTTTCAAATTACGCTTTTCGATGAATTTACAAAGCTATTGGGAGTCAAACATATAAAAAGAACTGCGTATCACCCCTACGCGAATGGATTGATTGAAAGATTCCACAGACAGCTTAAAACAGCTTTAACAGCTAACAACAACTCCAGAACATGGTTAGAAAATTTGCCACTTGCTTTATTGTCAATAAGGAATGTTATCAAATAATATTTGGGATGTACAGCTTCCGAAATGGTTTTTTGGAACCTCTTTAATATTGCCAGGTCAATTTTGTGAAAAAAAAAAAAATTTCCTTACAACCTTGATCTACTTTTGTAAAAAATTTGAAGCAAAAAATGAACGATTTAATTTTCACACCCACAAGAACACAAACAAAAGACCTTTACACACCAAAAGATCTTCACGACTGAAAATACGGTTTTATTCGAAATGATTCAGTCAAAAAACCTGTATGTCTTACTTACTCCGGACCATTCCAGGTAGTTGAAAGACACTCCAAATACTTCAAACTCACCATAAAAGGCAAACTTGATACGGTCTCCATAAACAGACAAAAACCGGCGTACTTAGACTTACCCATAAAGAAAAGTATAACCGAACACTCTACAACTTCAACAAAAACCACATTGTCCAAATCATCTTCCACGCCGACAAATACACCTGCAAACATCACCTCAAGATCTGGTAAAAACGTACATTGGCCAACACATTTAGACTTATGTTAGATATTGATAAATATTTTCAACATTTATCAATCTTTATCCTCTTACTTCGACCAACTATGGACACACTGATTCAAAAGACTTTACCAACATGTACACACGCTCACACGGGCGAACAAATCATATTTTTATTCAACTGACCATAGCTGTATTTTCTATATACAAACACACGCACATAAAATGAACATTGTATTTTTAATTATTTTTATCCAGTTTGTTATAATTATTAAATTGCTTGTTTCTTAATGTTCGTTGTTGGCACATTCCATTTGTTTACGTGCTTGTTGCGGAGCCGATAAGCAGCTAAGGCTTTTCGCGCCAAAGCTGTGCGGACATATCGGACGGTAGCTAAGGCTTTGGGCACCAAAGCTCTGCACTATCGAGCGAACAGGCCAGGAGGCCGCGGCTAAGAATGGCATTATCTTAGCGCTGCGCAGGTAGCGAAGCGGTAGCTAAAGGCTAACCCGTGCCTTTAGCGCTGCGCAGCCAAACGGACGAGTGGAACCTTTTTGCATTGATATGCACATATCAATGCAATAAAAAAAAGGATAGTGAATCTACCTCTAGAAGTGGGATTCAGCCTTGTAGCAAGGCGATTTGTAGAAAAAAAAGAGGGGTGAATCTACCACTAGAAGTAGCGGAGAGGTGAATGCAACCACAATAACGTAGGATCCAACCTCGTGGAGCCGTGTGGCCCCTGAGAGTGTCCGCGTAGATCTCCGTTATTTATCCTACGCCCCACCAGCGTAATAATGTAGCACAAGGCCGATTGAGGTGGGTTCTGTCGCAGGGCTGGAGCCCATATGCGTCAGGCAGTCCCAAAAATGCCTCGGACCCCGTCGGCATTCCCCTTTTCGGGGCGCCTCAGGCGCCGGGCGATAAACCCAACCCCTCCGAAGAGGGTTAAAGCCTGGGGGATGGCCCCCTGAGGCCAGAGGATATCTCCAATGCCGAGGTACACCCGACAGAACCGTCCGGAGGTAGAACGGCCTACCGAATCAGACCCAACAACTGGAGAGGAAAGATTATACACGACCTCTTTCGCCGCCGAAGCCTTTTTCATATGAAAGAAAGGGAAAACCACCTCTGCCGCGTCTCATAAATAGAAAGTTCTTCTTAAAAAAAATGGACGTAGAAAATAAGTACTTCTTTAGCCTGGTATAGGCTAGCGAAGAGTATTACTTCCATTTTTATAGAATTATTTCTGGCAGAAGTGTTTTGCAAATGTTGATAAATGTTAATTTATCCCTTTCTTAGCTGTAACGGCCGGTTAGAGTCGAAAAAGTGCTTCGTCATTTCCGGCCGTACCCGGATATAACTTTTTTTGGGCGAACGAGTAATCCGATCTGTTTATGTTTGTAGGCAGGTCGTGGCATGCTTGTAAAATTTGTGTTGTATTTGTGGAAACCAAACCTGAAAGTAACTCCCGTAAACTTAGTCCCCCACAGTCTGTATTTTTTTGCATTTGTTGTACTTGAACTGGTTGGAAATTGATTTGCTTTTCAAAAAAATGTTTGTTTCTGAGGTGGGGTCGATAATACTAGTTCGCCGTTTTACGAGCAGAGTATCTTAACTCCCAAATTTGCTTCTCGTTCGTCCGGTCCGTTCTTTCTCTCTTCTCTCCAATTAATCGCTTACTCACTGGTCTCGGTTCGTGTTTGTCTTCGAGCCTGCTTTTATGCAACAAAAATTTGCATACGATGTAGGCCTAGTCTCTACATATTCCACTCACTCATATTCTACATTTTCTCGATTTTCGCCGGCATCAAATTTAAGGTAAGTCTTCTTATTTATCTGCTCTACATGCCAAACAAAGTCTTGCCTTCTTTCAGCAGGAATCTCCATTTGACTCTTGTTCAATGTCATTGTCTTTATTTCGGTATCGGTATAACTGAGGTTTGTTTCCATATTTTCGGTATGTCACCGCTGTTCCATATATCATTGGAGATTTATAGGAGGTAATTTATGGATGGTTCAGGTAATTCTTTTAGGACTTGGTGGATTTTGTCTGGTCCAACTACTGTAATGTGGGCTTTGTTGAGGGATTCTTTTAGCTCTGCAGTAGAAAAAGGTTGGTTGTACCTTTCGGTGTTTTTGCTTTGAATTTTAATTTTTACTTTTTCTGCTTTTGTTTTGATAATTTGAAAACTGTTGCAGTGGTTTTTGGCGGATGAATTTTGCGAGAAAGTTTCGGTTAGATGATTTGCTATATCTTTCTCGTCTGTAATCTTTAGATTATTGTGAGTGAGATGTTTGGTGGGAGTATTGCTATTTTTGCCAGTTATTTTCCGAATCATCTGCCATGTTATTATTTATTTTGGAAACGTAATTTTTCCATGTATTACTTTTGGAGTCTTTGATGATTTTTCGCGCTTTGGCTCTGCTGTTTTTATTAATGTTTAAATTTTCTCGTGTTGAGTTTGTGGGGAATAAATTTTAAAAAAAATTTAATTGAATTAAAATAATTATTAAAATAGGCAAAAACTCCCAGAAGCCTCTGACAGAAATAGGGGTGACGCATGCACAAAGAAAAGGGACCGTCCCGACAAAAGAAGGAAGCTCACTCTCTTTTCAGCTTCGACCAGCAGAGTGCCAACACATTGATAACTGGTGGAGGACGCCATGCGTTCGTCTTTTAGACGACGCATTGGCTAACCCTTCCACTGGTAGTAATTGTCTCTTTCATTGCCAACCCATGACTAAAACACCGGATTTAGACAAACTACCAAAAGTGACTAACACATCGCTAAATACCGAACACGTTGTTAAAGCTTTAAATTCCGAATAATGACACATATATACCCAAAAAACGACTAACGCATTTTTAACACCTTGACTGGGAGATTCAACCATTTCAGTTGTATTCAGGGAGAATTTCCTCACCTATTGAATGGTTGTTGAACCCAGGAATAAAAGAAAAATAGAAAAAAAAAACGTCTTCGTCTTCTATCTGTTACTATCTTTCATATAATTCTTTAACGGCCTTCTTATCCAAGGAGTTACAACTGTAAGACAACGTAGGGTAAAAATAGAATAACCTCAGAATGGAGTCAGATAGCAAACGGCAACACAGCTTGCCCTGTGATACCATATGTTTATTTTAGAATTTTTAATGTTGCTCTGCGTAATCTCACAGCTTTTTTGCATTCTTTATTGAACCGTGGCCTATTGTATTTTGTAGAGGTAGAGCTTTTGAGTATATGTTCTTCAGCTATGTTTAACAGTGTGTTCATAAAATATAAGATGTCTTCCTCATTGTTTTTATTGGCTTCTATGGTTATTTGGGCAAGACAGGAAGTTTTAAATCCACCCCAGTTAACCTTTCCCAGGTTCCAGCTCAGAGTTCTTTTACTCAATTCATCAGTACTGTTTTCTTATAGAATCCGAAAGTGCTCACTTCCACAGGTGTCGTCATGTACTTTCCAGTTCTAATCGAGAAATAGGTTAGGATCACATATTGTTAGGTCTATTGCAGAATACGTGCCTGTTGCTGGGTGCAGTTATGCGTTTGATTTATTGTTGTACATGCATAACTGATGTTGATATTATAATGATTCTATTACTTGACCCTTTTTGTCTGTTTTCTTACTTCTCCAGATCTTATTATGACAATTGAAGTCCCCCACTATAATGAAGGGTCTTGGTAATTGTTCTATTAAATTGTTTAGCTCTGATTCTTTGAGTTCTTCACTTGAGGGAATACATGTCATGACCCGCCAAAAAATGTAAACAAACCGGAAATGATGCAACCTTACATGACTCTGACCCGCTGTTACAGCTAAAAAAGGGGAATAAATGACATTTACAACATTAATAGGGCCCGTCTTTCAAAAGTAACTCTATTAAAATAAAGTGGATTATCTTTTGTGGCCTATCTGTGACAGAGAGAACCCCACCCCACCCCCAGACTGATTGATTAATTAACGATTCTTGGGAAATAATTAAAGAAAATTCTTTTTTTTTCTTTCTCTCTTCTTCTTATCATTTTATTTCCTATCCTATTTTATGTATTTATTTATTAAACTTTCGACCGATGTCCTGAGATTCTTTAAAGCGAATCTTGCGACAATATAAAAGAAAACCGTTATGAAGTTTGTACAGGCTAAGGGTTGAATGAAAGTTCATACTGTAAATAAAAAAAAACACCTTAAGTGGATCTTATGGTGGAGATTTTTTTCATCTTTTTTTTATTTTTTTTTTTACCCCTGACTAGAACAGTAGACCGTCTCCAAACATACCTAAAATTCAGTAGTAAATAAACGCTAAAAGGGAGAGGAATGATTTGAACTCACGTGCCAACAGAGGAAAAATGTTTCAATATTGGTCAGTATGTCTTTAAGTCCTATTAATTTAAAATGGTGAATTTTACAAAATGTTATGCTGTATTTTTGTTTGTAAAATAATGCTTAAACTATGCGTTTTAAATGTAAAGACACGCTTACTTTACTATAAAGCCAAATTGAATATATGACTCTGTCCAAATGTCAGCGAACACGGCAAAACGTTTTTGAATCTCTTCTATAATTTAAAAATTCTTAAAGCCCAAACAGTAGTTTAGAAGAAAAAGTAAAAGCCTAAAACACCCAATGCTACCACACAAAAAAAAAAAAAAAAAAAAATTTTCATTTGTAAAGGCTCTATAATTCCTAAAGCCTCCTCGGTTCCCAACGGTAGTATAGAAGAAAAGCTAAAAAGCCTAGGAAAATGTCCCAATACCGCCAAAAAAAAAAAAAAAAAAAAAAAAATTCAGTACCAGTGAAAGTACCTTAATCTTGGACTTTAACTAAGTCAAAACTTAGGAAAACTAAATCAAAATTACCCCTCCCCTTTTTTAAAAAAATTTTTTAAATTATTATTTTACGTACACATAGGAAGCAGCATGATGTACGTAAAGGTATTTGAATAAACCTATGGACGACCAAACTCAATACCTAAACAGGTCCTGGACGCGAGTTTGACGACTTTACGCTCAGGATCGTTAGTTCGATCGGGGAACTACTGCTGCTCCTCTATAAGAGTGGCTTCTATAGAAGAGAATGAAACAGCCATCGAAAGATAACCATGACCTACACTCAAACCACATACACAAACCGCATCGCTCTTCGCGCGGGTAAAAAAGGGGCGCGTCCTGCTGAGGTTGGAGCCCTGGCCTCAGTGTTCGAAAAATCAGCTACAGAGCTCAAACGATCAAAACTACTAAAATGCAAGCAAACACTACAAATAGCGACATTTAACGTAAGAACCTTAAATAGAATAGGACAACTACCAGAGCTAATGGCATCGGCCGTAGAACATAAGATTGACATAATATGCATACAAGAACAGATACACGCATACCGAAGATATCAAATATCACGAAACTGGCAATGGATGGTCGCTCGCCACTGTATCCGCATGGAAAAACTCTGTCAACGCCGCAGTAGGAGGGTTAGGATTACTTATAGGACCTAGAGCATTAAAAACGCTAAATAGCATTGAGAAAATACAACCTAGAATGATGGCAGCTACTTTTAACGGCAACCCCAGAGCAACAATCATCTCCTGCTACAGCCCTACCAATGTTAGTGAAGAAACTGAACTAGTCACCTTCTACGATGAGTTATCCTCATTAGTGCGTAGCATCCCAAAACACAACATGTTAGTCATTGGCGGAGACATGAATGCCCAAATCGGGAAAAACGGAAACAACAAATACAGCCTCCACAACACGTCAAATAGGAATGGGCAACATCTAACAGATTTCATGATAGAAAATAGATTAGCATGCCTCAATACAAACTACTAAAAAAGGGAGGGCAAACTATGGACATATACGTACGCAAACAATACGAAAGCTCAGATAGACTACGTCCTTATAAACAAGAAATGGAAAAATAGTGCAATGAATTGCGAGGCATACTCCTCTTTCGAGGGTGTGTCCACCGATCACCGAATAGTCACGGCGAAAATACGGTTAAGCCTACGAAAAAACGCCAAACGAACAGCGACCACCAAACACTATGACTGGGCCCTTTTGAACAACAGAGATATAAGAGATAAATACGTATTAGAATTAAGAAACAGATTCGAAACACTACAAGAAAAGACGGAAAAAAGTACACCAAACGACGAATATGAAAATTTCGTCAATGCGCACCTCGAGGCAGCAGAGAAATGCATTCCAACAAAACTCAAAACTAAATATAGAGTCCAATGGGAAACTTTAGCGGTGAGAGAAAAACGTGCACTAGTGAAAACAGCCTCCAAAAACTATCGAAAAAAAAAACAACAAACACAAATGTCTTAAAACTAAAAACGGCACAATATCAATTAGCAGGCATATATATAAAGGAACAGACAGAATACATTCAAAATCAGATAGATAAGATTAGAGACTTGGTGGAAGATAGACAATCTAGGATAGCCTGGAAAACAATAAACGAAGTGAGTAGAAGAAAGAACACAGCCAAAGCAAAACTGAAAGCTGCAAACCAACAAGAAAGAATAAAACTGTGGAAACAGCGCTTCGAAAACTTACTAGGAAACCCACCAAAAATAACACATGAACCAATTACCAGAATAATTAGTAAACAATTAGACATTAAACTAGGACCGTTCACACAAGAAGAACTCGACTCGGTTCTCAGAAAAATTAAAAATAGGAAAGCTGCAGGGCTGGACGAGATTCCCACAGAAGTATGGAAGACCAGACAATTCGACGACATACTGCTCCGACACTGCAACGCAGTATACAATCAAAATCCGATAGATAGATGGATGAAGGGATGCATACTCCCCTTTCCTAAAAAGGGGGACCTCGGATTAGCCAAAAACTACCGAGGCATAACACTTACATCCATAGCAGCCAAAATCTACAATGCCCTACTACGAAACCGCATAGAACGCAAAATCGACAACATACTTAGGAAAAACCAAAATGGCTTCTGAAGAAATAGATCCACGACCACACAAATATTAACCATCCGTAGAATCCTTGAAGGTGTACGGGCAAAAAACCTACAAGCGACATTAATATTTGTTGACTTTACCAAGGCTTTCGATTCCATTCACAGAGGAAAGATGGAACAAATCCTACTAGCGTACGGCATACCTCAAGAAACCGTAGCAGCAATAACGATTCTCTATAGAAACACCAAAGTAAAAGTACGATCACCAGATGGAGACACAGAATACTTCGACATTGTAGCAGGAGTACTACAAGGGGACACGCTGGCTCCGTACCTCTTTATCATTTGTCTAGACTACGTACTTAGAACATCGATTGACAAAATCAGAGAATGGCTTCGAGCTGACGAAGAAAAGAAGCAGAAGGTACCCCGCAAAAACAATTACCGACGCCGACTACGCCGATGACATAGCGATACTGGCAAATACACCCGACCAAGCCGAAACACTACTGCATAGTTTGGAACGAGCAGCCGCAGGCACAAGCCTCTATGTTAATGCACACAAAACGGAATATATGTGCTATAATCAAACAGGGGACATCTCCACTCTAGAAGGAACCCCTCTTAAACTAGTAGACAAATTCACTTACCTAGGAAGCAGCGTCGAATCAACCGAAAAGGACATCGAAACGAGGTTAACGAAAGCATGGACAGCTATCAATAGGCTATCGATTATATGGAAATCAGACCTAACCGATAAAATGAAACGCAGTTTCTTCCAGGCAGCGGTCACATCGATACTACTATATGGCTGCACTACATGGACGCTAACAAAACGGCTGGAGAAGAAGCTAGACGGCAATTACACAAGAATGCTGCGTGCAATCTTGAACAAGTCCTGGCGGCAACACCCCACAAGACACCAACTGTACGGCCACCTGCCCCCTATCACGAAAACTATTCAAGTTAGACGAACCAGACATGCAGGACACTGCTGGAGAAGCAGGGACAAACTCATAAGAGATTACTCTTATGGACCCCCACACATGGCCGTGCAAAAGCGGGACGACCAGCACGAACATACATTCAGCAGCTATGTGAGGATACGGGATGTTGTCCTGAAGACCTACCTAGGGCGGTGAACGATAGGGAGAAGTGACGAGAGAGGGTCAGGGATAACCGTGCTACCAGCGTGACATGATGATGATGATGTAGGTGGAGATGGTAATAGAGTCCATATGGTTTAGAAAAGTGAAGGAAGATGTCGCCAACTTAAGTGGATCTTACGGTGAAGATAGTAATAAAGTCTGCGTGGTCGAAGCAAGAATAAGATTAAGCTAAAGATTGAGACCATGTAAGTGGATTTGTTCTTTCTCAAGTACTGACCGTCTGCTTGGGATCAGCTGGGGGTACTGAAGTTAAATCTTAAGTATATCTTTAAACGCAGCGTCGGCCATATGTGAAAAAAGTTGGTCAACTTGGCGATTTACATATCATTATGCATAGGCGTGCCCAGGGATAATCGAAACTCCACCCCCAATTTATATAAACAAGGCACGACGCCCATAGATGAGTATAGAACAGATCAAGACGAGGTAGACGTGAGATCCAGAGAGCCAGAGAAGGGTCCAGTGCAGCACCCATGTTAGAACTTCGACTCAAAGCCAAGAACCGAGAATTCGAAGTCTAGAACCGGGAATTCGAAGTAAAAACCAAATCAACTGATCATTTTTCTACACAGAAAACCAAGAGCAATAATTGCCTCCCTTACACCTGTTTGATCTGTCACATTTCCGAACGAACGAATAAGTTCGTAAGACCTTTTTCTTTTTCTTTCTTCCTTATTGTATTCTACACATTTTGTAAATACATACATCATTGATAAAAACAATAGCTTGGAGAAATTTGAAAGCGTTGTTTTCCTTCTTCTTATGCATTTTGTGAACCGCATCAGGTACAATCTCTCTCCCAACAACGATTTTATTTCGGTGAGGATTCCAGCCAAAATTGGAAACGATCTGAGTTAGCTAGAACACTGCCATTCGAATCAAAAGACACAACGTGGGGAATGGTAGGAGTTATCTCGGATTGGCAAGCAGAGCCGAGGAATTGAATGTCGGCGAAAATTCCCAGGCGGAACTAGACGCATCGGCCAGGGCTGGATTCAGAACGTCAGATATCTCAGGCTCAAGAAGAACTGTATTTCCACTCCTATTTTTTATAGACGAACTTTACGCCTACGCGGCCCTTTAGTGTGACACAGTTTTCTGCTTCATATCAACAAGCCTTTTTCGGCAGACCGGTGGCACGCTCATTTGCTCGTAGCGAAGCTCTTTCAAAGCGCAATCCTACTTCTTTTGGTCGCATTCGCCTTACTTCACTTAGATATGCCAAAAGGTCCCTTTAAAGACCACTAGAAGTCACCTTCTGCGGGTTGGAGTATCTCTGATGGTTCTTACGAACACGTCGAAGCAGACTGCCTGGAGGCAAATACGAAGAAGACTCTAAGACTGTAATATAATGGCCGAGAGATTTCGGTTTGTGCATTTGGGTTTAGTTAGGCTGAGAACCTTTCGGCACAGTGCATGGGTTACTTAGGTGCAACATTAACGCAGGTGTTCACACGTGTGCGCAGAGCGAACGTGTCACTCAGAGATGTCACAATAGCCCGAGATGGGAAACGGAGGCTAGCGAGTGCGAATGACGTCACGCACCGGAAGCGCGCAGAGGATTTTGGGAGATTTTGAAAAAAATCAGTTAGTTGAGACTAGACACCGGAAGAGTTGAGATGAGACCTGCCTCGGGGGAAGACGGTTGGTTTTCGCTTGCTCGCGGAGACCTTTGTGGTGGGGGGCACACGTGTTGGGGGGGATGAAAAAGCCAGAATAGAAAGAATGTGTATCTCTTTTCCATATGTCGAAAACTTTAACTAAAAGGTTTCGTACCTGAACTGAGAAGTCGTTACGTGTTTTTCGAATTTTGAGATTCCTATGTTCTATGTATATATGTAATGAGCATCCCATGTACATTTCGCATATTCATGTATATGGCTATGGTGCAAGACCACCCGGTCTTAACCATTCGGTTGGTTCCGTGTCGTTCGTCCGTTTGGCTGTGTTTGTTAAGGCACGGCTATCGGTTTCCTGTCAGCGCTGCGCTAAGATACCACAAATCTTAGCCGCGGCTTCCCGGTCCGTTTGCTCGATTGAGCAGAGCTAAGGTATGGTTAAGCCTTAGCCACCGTTCCCGACTCATGTTTCAGTAAGTCTTGATGAGCTTATCTTATCTTTACTTCCGGAAGTGTATCATTGGATATACTAAAGCCAATATTTGACCTTGTTGAGTGGGGACTTTGCTATCCTCCCTAGCACTAACCGTACCAATAATCTTTTGCTAAACACGAGGCAATATATAAGCTCTTAAGTACAAGTAACAAGGTTCCCTCATGTTATAATTCAAATTGTGTTTTGTATTTTTGAATGTCGTTTAATCTAGAAAATGACACCAGAAGAAGGTCACAGAAAACATTACCCAGCTTTTGCAATAAAATAAGATAAAATAAAGCAAACACTGGAAATACATAGACACTCAAGTAAAGAATCTTGAATAGAACGTGATACAAAAAATTTAAATTAAAAACAAAAACAAAAGTAGAACAAGCCTCAATGAAGGTCAGTAATACACTACTAAAGGAGAACACAAGCATGTTTATTAAACTTTTCTATGGTAGAGTCGTCTTTCTGTGTCTTAACAGCCCGCTCCTTTGTAAGTAAGTAAAGTTGGCGACCTTAGTTGAGGGTAACCCGAAGGTTCCTTTTTCAATAGCTACTGAACCGAGGTGTAAGGGAGATCGCTACTCCATTCCTTGGATTGCTCCACTTTACCTTTGATCTGTACCTTATAATGCTGAGTGTTAAGCAAGGTGGAATCAAGTACCATTTTTTGAGTTTTTGGTATGACTCGACCCCGGTCTCCCTGACGATTGACGAACATTCTGCTCATTAGGCCAATACTGTCCCTAAAACGTGCCTTTTTTAGTGTTACCAGTGAATAGTCTACTAGAAATGACAAAATCTTGGTATCTTCGATCGAAAAGAAAATAAACTTTTATTTCAAAACAATTAAGGGATGTGTTTATTTATGGGCGATAGTGTAATTAATACTTAATAATATCCATTTTGACTGTATCATTTTCTGCGAGAAATAATGAATTCCCGGTATCTTTACTTTCGAAGAAAATTAACCTTTTATTAAAAAGTATTTAGGCCTACTTACTTATGAGCAATACTGTAAATGATACCTAATAATATTCATTTTGGTTGAATAATGTTCCATTAAAAATAATAAAATCATGGCATCTTTGGTTCCGAAGAAAATATACTTTTTATCAAAAAAAAAATTGATAAAGGTGTACTTTTTTAAATGAATTATTCTGTAAATAATTCCTAATTATATATATTTTGATTTGGTCCAAATGACTGGGGCTTTAGCATTCACCGACTGCATCTCTATAGAAGGGGTAAAACCCACTCCTCAACAAGTGTCCTGCATATGACATTAAACAATCTGATGGTGAGGTTTCAATACTGGAGTTTTAGGGAAAGTGAAAAATTCCTTCATTGCCATCAATCCATAAATACACGTCAATGGAGTGTCAGAGAACTTGACCAGACCCACGTGACACAGCCACGTGTGATACCACTCGCGTAGTGGATGGATAGTCGCTACCGACTGAACTGTCAGCTTCTTATTAACTAACTACTGTTTAACCGGGTTCATTTGTATCTTGTTTCTGTTACTTGAATATATATGTTTTTCTATCTACCTTTTTGTATTATCCGTGTCTTTCTTTTGTCAGCATCACAACAATTATTGATATCAAATAGAATCATTAGTGTTAAATTGCAATACTTGAAACTAATCTACAGTGTGCAAAGAACTGAACACTGACTCATTTAAAAATATTTAACAACGAACTATTCGCTTATAAATCATATATTGTTGTAACCTAACAAAAGGTTACTGAATGAGAAATAACCAAAACGGAGGTCTTAAATGAAATGTAAATCTTTACATTAACAAAATACAATACTCACCAATAGCGTGAAGAAGGTACCTATTGCTAGTGATGACTACTTAGTCAGCTTTATTACCCCCATCACAATAGTGTCCAACATATTTATGAGTAATGGGACATACCCATTACTGTTCACCGGTTGGTTATATAACAATATATCATTTATTGGGACATTGCTGAAGGATGCTGGGCATTACCGAAGCGTGATCTTTGTTTTAGAAGAAAATTAACTTTTTTATGTAAAAGAAATGTTTAAACAGAATTTGGCTTTAAATAACCCTCAAAGGTTGATATGACTTAAAACTAAACCAAACAAAAACCATTTAGATTGTATAATATTTCACGAGAAATGATAAAATCAAAGCATCTTCGGTTTTGTTTGAATTCGAGTCATACTATTGGACGAAACGCTTGAAGAAAAAGCAAGATGAGAATAAGAATACAGATTGTATTTTTTTAACAAATCCTGGAATCAGTACCCTACAAAAAAGCACCAGTAGGACACGCAAGATATGGTAGGGATTGCTGATGGATGATCTTTGTTTTAGAAGAAAATTAACGTTTTAATAATAAGAAATCGGTAGAAAAATACTTATTTATGGGCAATACTTTAAATAATACCTAATGATATTCATTTTCATTGTATAATATTCTGCTAAGAATCCTGGTATCTCGTGAAGAAAATGAACTTTTTATTAAATAATGGTAGAGGTCTCCTTTTTATATGGGCAATATTGTATGTGTAAATCTATACATAAAACAACTTTTTGTTGATATTTTTTCTTTTTGTCTTTTTTAGAAAAAGTCACTTGAACAAGAAGAAAGAGACCGTGTTGAGCGGGCCAAGTTCCAATGGAGGAATCCAATATATGAACACAGCGAATCAGAGAGCGATTCAGAGTGTGAAGAAGAAAGAACCAATTCTCTTACGTAAGTGCCATGAATACGTGGAATTTATGCTCATGCTTATATTACTTTGTTGGACGGAATATATCATTTATAACTTCAGTTTATTAAAAAAAATCAAATGTTTTGTTTTATCTACAACTTAATAAGATTTGTCTCTTTCTAATATGATTCTCTACGGTTTTCCAAATTTTCTGTTTTGCCTGTATCTTATTGATGGCAGACAATAGATTTCTTCCCTTGGGTTCTGGGCGTATATTTGGATATCACATGTCCGCTGGTTACGTGAGAATTGAGAATTCTACCTTATCCTCTTTTGGTCTGTGTTCTTTGAATGAATGAATGAAACCTATCTTTGGTCCCCGCTTTCGGAGTGAAGAAGACATGCGTAACACCTCTGTTCATTGAATAGAAGAGAGGCTTTGTCTCTTACTCTGGTGAGGTACATTATTTCACCTCGCTATTGAAATGAAAACAACCGAAGCAAGTAAAACTTTAATCCACTTTGTATGCACTTTTTGTGCATGGAACAATGTGCACATTTAATCTGTTTGGGACATGTTGGTGTATTTTTGCCATTTTCCAAATATGTTTTATGTATATGTATTAAATGGCTTATATATCTGTATGAACTATTTGTTTTTCCTTTCAGTGCAAGTGTATCGATGGATATACTAATGCTATTATTGGATCTTGGTGTATAGGACATGGCTATATATCCTCTCGAGCACCAAACCGTTACTAAATACGAGTAATGCCTCCAATGATATCATAATTTCAGACAGCTTTCCCAAAGTTTGGTATATGAAAAAATGGATTTTTATGAATCTTAACTAAGCATAGTTTAGTACAAGTCAACATTTGCGAAGCTCACAAAGGAGGATAAGGTTGCTAATGGCTACATTTGAAAGAACTTTAGATTTATAAAGTGTGCCCCAAAAGAAGCCATACTTTTTCAAAAACATATGGATTACTTTATCAATAACTTAATGAGACTTGACTACTTCGAAAAAAATCACCTTTACTTTTAATAAAACATTACCAGTGTGTTTTTGGTATAACACTGAACTGCATCTGGTGGTGAGGCTCCAGTTCTTGAGATCCTGGGAGTGTAGAGTCACTCTCTTCATTGACATACTTCCCGAGTTCTCTCAAACCTGAAGTGGTAGTACCTATTAGGATCCAATCTATGAATCAAATAAATCTGTTCGAAAATGATTAATATCAGATAGAAATACTTGAAACTATACAACTGTGTGGCAACAAATTATCATTATCATTATTGTTAAAAAGGAATAGTTACTGATATACAAGACATGTCCAAAAAGAAACCAAACTTTTTCAAAAACAAATTCATTACTTTGCCTACTACTTAATGAGACGTTATTTGTTTAAATTTCTGAGATGAAGTTTGATAATTTTTATCACTTAGAATATCTGGACAATTGTTTTCATCTTCGTTGTAATACTCATAACATTTCGGCCAATATGTCCTTTTGCCTTCTTCAGGTGTTACATGTCGAACTTGGGAGCCACCTATAAAATCTCGAACTGGACCATTTATTTAATTAACGGGGTAGACTGTTCTTATTCCTTTAACCATGACCAGGTACAAGTGTTAAGCTGTAGTAAGTATTCCTCGTTATACTTACCTATAGTTGGCCGAAGCCCTTTTTAACCAAGCGCCGTGTCTTCTACTGGATTCTAAGTGATAAAAATTAATGAGACGTGTCCTATCCAAAAATAACCTTATCTACTGTTGGCTCGCAATTCTTAGCATTACTTGGGAGGATTATTAGCAGTAACATGGAACCGATTGAATTAAGTTATATGGTACTTGTAGCATGGAACAATTCCTGACCTGACAAATACAATTGGCTTTAGATTCAGTTTTTCCTTCCAAGACTAGAGAGCCCAGTCTGTCCTACTTACAGATTGCGGAAGCAAAATATGGAATAATTTTTAAAACGTTTTTTAGTTTGATTAGTCCAATTTAAAAAAAAAGACCCGCTGTAAATCTAAATTTTCATGATTAGTTCTATCATTCAACCACTTTTTCATTAAATTTTAGCCCAATATGAGTGAGCAAGAAAAGAAACAACAAAGAATCATTTTTTTTACTTGGTTTCAGCGTTAAACCGCGTTAAACGGCGTTAAACGCTGAAACCAAGTAAAAAAAAATTTCCAAAATAATTGGAGTTTCTTTATGGCCTCCATCAAGCCCAGACCTTAACCCCCCTTGATTAAGCTATATGGAGCTTGTAGCAGAAAGAAAGAATTTCAAATTATTATTTAGTGTTGGAATTATTTTGGCCGTTGAGGTTTCGATTTCATATTTTCGTCCAATGATGATGATTCAAGCCATTCTACTCGGATGACTTTCCCGGGTAGTATAAAAGGCCGCGCAAACGCTCTCTCAGTCTCTTCCTCACATATTTTTCGAGCAGGACAGACTGACTCTCTTCCTCATTCATTCTAGCAACAGGACAGACCAGCTCTTCCTCATATGTTTTTCGAGCAGAACAGACTGACTCTCTCTTCCTCACTCATTTTAGCAGCAGAACAGACTAACATTCAACCTGAGGAGAGTGCTTTCAACCATGAGCCATTGTTCCTTTTGTAGACTAGTCCTTTGTCATCTATTCATTCCTCCTAGACTAACTGGACCTCGAAACTTCTGGTCGAATGCTTAATTCCTGCTCTAACATTCGCAACTGTTTTCTTATATTTGTACGACTCACAGTACAAAGGTTATCTTTTTGGCTGTCATTAAAGTTATTGGGACTCATCAATATTCTCGTCCACATTCCTGTCTTTTCTTTTCTTCTTAATTTAACAGGGCAGACTACAATTTGCCCCTGTTACCAAAAGCGTTTAAGAAACTGTTGTCCAGAGCGGGCGTAAAAGGCAATAGGAAACTGATTCTTGTATCAATCCAACAGAGACCACTATTGTTGGTTTCAGGGCGTATTGAGTTGAGCGCTCTCTCCCTCTCTCGGTAGCTGTTCCTTCTCTCTCGCTTTCTCCCTAGTTCTCTTTCCTTCGTTCGTTCGTTCGTTCGTTCGTTCGTTCGTTCGTTCGTTCGTTCGTTGAGTTGTAACGCGTTCGTCGGGCAACTGCACTCAGAATCGTTCACCCTTTCAGCCGTTACCGTGCGTATTTGTATGTTCGTAAGCTCTCGCACTAATTTGCATACGTGTACATTACCTCTCGCTGGTTCGAGATCTCCCCTCGTCAAATATGCTCGCGGCAGCCATATCGGTTTCTCTTCGACAAGCCAGACACGTTCGTGCGCGCTTCGAATGCCCAGGTACGTTACCTTTACACACCTCCCTGATTTGGGAATCACACAACGTACAGCGCGGAGCAGGTCTTTTGCGTCTGCTGCTTCGTCTGAGCGGAACGCTCTCGACTACGTCGTCGTCCTCGGACGTGTCTCCGGGCCTATGTTGACCACGGTCGCTGTGGTCGCTTTCAGATGTTGCGAGATCCTCCCGCGGTAAATACAGCATCGGCGCTTCGTCTTCAGAGGAAGCGCTGCTGCAATAAGTGGCGTCTGCTCCTCGCACTAGACGAACGTCCTTTATGTGGCGAGGTGTCCCGTCAACAAGGACCGAATGAGGGCTGTACACACCCGTAATTGTTCCCTTTCCGAACTGGGTTGTACATCGTCCATGAGGGAGTTTCACCCAAACATTATCCCCTACCTTGTACCTGCTGGGTCCGGCATCCTCCGGTGGTAACGTGACATCAACACCTCTTATACGGGCTGTATATGAGTATATTAGGTTTGCTGGTGCAGTTGACGCCGACGCGTCATCTTTGGGAGTCACATTGTACCAGTATACAGCCTCCATCACTGACCACCGTGTTCTTGCGGCAATGCGCTTTATTGTGCGGTGAGATCTCTCCACAATCCCGTTGCCAGCTGGTACGTATGCGCATCGGAATCTCATTCGAACGCCCCAGCGCTCGGCGAATCTAGAGAACGCCTCTCCGCTAAAGGTCGTGGCGTTATCTGTGAGAAGCTCAACAGGTGCCCCCCTCTCGCAAAACACGGTCTCCAACTGCCGAACAATGCTGGCAGCATCTTGGCATGATAACGGCCTCCAAATAGCTAAACCGACTGGGTCCGCAGTCGATTAAGGTTAGGTAATGACGACCTCCAAGGTGAGTCACGTCCATTGCAATCCTCCTCCAGTTCTCGCATACGTCCAGTCTGCCTGCTTTCCAACTCACCGGGGCTGGATCTATAGACTGACACTCTTCGCATTCTCTAACTACCTCCCGAACAGCTGCCTTAGAGACCTCAGGACTCGCCAGTTTCACGAAGTAGAGTGTGCGCTTTACGCCAGGGTGCCCACAAGATCGGTGAATGGTCCGAATGCGAGCGAGATCCAGCTCACCCATAGATGCGGCGCATATTGGCTCGATGGGTTCCGCTTCTTTCCGAAGTGCATCCAGCCACCGTTGGGGCACTCTAGTGAGTGTATCGGCTCGGTTCGCCTGGGATTTGACGAGTGCCACGTCAATTGTTAGTCTATACTCTGCCGCTAATTCTTGGAGCGTACTCAGTCGCCGTCTTATTAACATCTCCGACGCCGCCTTAGTCCGCACCCTTGCTTTCCCGGACAGGGTGTCAGAAATCCACCGGTGCACGCAGGCCGAGTCTGTCCGCAGGTGAATCACACTCGCCTTCCAGTGCAGCGCCAGAGTAATGCCCTTCAACACTGCGTCAAGCTCCGCCAGGTTGATGTGCTTATCTGCGTGCACCGGTCGTAGCCAACTTGCGTCTTCAATGATGGCTCCGTCATATTCAATAGCCACCCCGGTGGCCAGGGAGCTGGCATCCACCCACACAGTGACTTCCTGACCATCCGCGCACCAGTTACCGTGTGCTGGATCAGTTTGTGACAATCTCATCATAATTTCGTCAAGCATCCGACGCAACATGGGGTCTCGTGTTTCGTCGTCCCATCCGGTTGTCACAGCGTTAGCTCTCCGTTTCACAAACGCAGCTGCAACACGGAGCCAGCCGCACACTGGAAAATGCCCGGTCAGCCGCCCACACACAGAAAAGACGGCACGACGCGTGAGTACATTGGGGACCTTCGGACGCTCGCCGTCGCGTCGCCATCTAAGCTTGCCGCGCTCCTCCCAGACGTATACGCCCAACACTCGAGCGCCACTACTTAGTTGTTTCGGACTCTTACAAGTCAGCCCAAATCGTTCAAGATGCGTCTTCACTTGCGCCGCCGAACACACACTTTCGTTAACAAATATGTCATCGACATACGAAGAGGTAGCGCGACTGACGGTGTCATCTTGCCCGATCACAGCTTTTACAATGGCCCGCATAATCTGGGGAGCTACATTGAGCCCGAACCCCAAGCGGGTGAGGCAGTACCTCTGCCCTTTAATTTTCACCGTTTGGAACGGCCACAATGACTTGTCAACGTGGATCTGCAGATATGCCCGGCGTAGGTCCACTATGGCGGCTTTTGGCCCCTGCCGTCGCCATTCCCGCATGGTTTGAGCACATACGTCTGCATTCGCCGTATACGCGTTCATGTGCTCATTCAACTCGCGATAGTTCATAACTGGCCGGACCTCCTGCTTACTTTCCTGTAATATGGCCATTAATGGAGGGCCAAGTTCGCTCTCCGGGTACGGAATCAGCCAACCGTTTTGAATCCAAGCTAGCAACTCCCGCTCATATTCACCTCGGAGTCGCTTAAGGGCAGGGTATTCTGAAAGCCTGTTTTTCAAATACACAGGTGGCTGGTCACCGGCCCATTTCCAAGATGCGGTCCATACGCGCTTGGTCTCGTTGTATTTAGCGTGAAAATCAGGCTCGTCGAGGGTAATAGCAGCACACATCAGTCTTTCACGCTGAGGAAATTTCACTTCGCCGGTGGCAGACATAGTCATTCCACCAAGTTGCCTGATCGCATTTAGCCCGAGTAGCAGATCATATCCAAACAGCGCCTCATCTACAACCAGGGCTCGTACGGCGACTGAAGGTCCATTGCCGATGCCAATTTGGACCACGCTCTCTCCACAACACATTGACGAGTTCCCTCCTACAACCATCAAGGGGACTTGCTTTTTCTTCCACGTCTGACAGCATGGCTTGCGAACTAGGGTTTGCGTACAGCCTGTATCCACCAGGGCAGTTCGTCGTATTCCGTCAATCTGCACACTGACTGCAGGCAGAGCGCCATTCATACGAGGTCTGGGGGAGAGACTGGCGCTGAAGACTCGTCCCCTCGCTCGTTTCCCGGACAATTTCGTGCAACGTGGCCCTGTCGATTGCACCGATAACAAATGAGACTCTTTGGGGACCTGGGACTTCCGCGCCGCTTAGGACAATCTCGAGCCATGTGGTCAGGCTCTTGACACACATAGCATCTCCTTAAAGCTGTGACTCCCTTCTCATGACGTCCCGGTAGTTGAGTTGCTGCGGCTGCCGATTCTGTGCCCGCGAGCCTGTCCTTCAATATTGCTCGGGCACGGGCCAATATGTCGGATATCGGCAAATCGTCTACTCGAGTAGTGGCCTGGAGAAGATTCTCCGCATGCTCCGGCAACCCAGCTATGAATGCGCAGACTAGGCTTCTCTCCGTCATACCTCCGAACTGAGTCGCAAGCTTGCGTAGCTCCGCCAAATAGACGTCCACCGTTTCTCCCGGACGCAAACGGCGCGCTGCGAACTGCTTATACGCCGTTACAGGACTGAGAGCAAATGCTGTGTACAGAACATCTTTTATACAGGCAAAGTCAGCCCTCTTCTCCTCACTCAGCTGCTGATACACTGCGTATACGCCCCCCGAGAGGCGCATCGGCACCACACATTCGATATGTTTTACCCCGCTGAACCGGCACACCAACTCTGCCTTCTCCACCCATTCAACCACCGATTGCCCAGCATCGGTCCCGTCAAAAAGGGGAATTAGTTTTGGATCAAAGGCCATGATTGCCGAAATAGCTTGTTGTCCAGAGCGGGCGTAAAAGGCAATAGGAAACTGATTCTTGTATCAATCCAACAGAGACCACTATTGTTGGTTTCAGGGCGTATTGAGTTGAGCGCTCTCTCCCTCTCTCGGTAGCTGTTCCTTCTCTCTCGCTTTCTCCCTAGTTCTCTTTCCTTCGTTCGTTCGTTCGTTCGTTCGTTGAGTTGTAACGCGTTCGTCGGGCAACTGCACTCAGAATCGTTCACCCTTTCAGCCGTTACCGTGCGTATTTGTATGTTCGTAAGCTCTCGCACTAATTTGCATACGTGTACATTACCTCTCGCTGGTTCGAGATCTCCCCTCGTCAAATATGCTCGCGGCAGCCATATCGGTTTCTCTTCGACAAGCCAGACACGTTCGTGCGCGCTTCGAATGCCCAGGTACGTTACCTTTACAGAAACCAAAACAAATTCAACTTCCCATCCAAATATCGGTTCGCTTATAAGTGCTATTGAGAAGGAATGGAATGAAATGTCTGAAAAACTTATTTTGAAGGCATGAAAATCGTTTCGAATGCGTGTTGATAAAATAATTGAAAAACTGGCGGTCATATGGAGTAAATTTACTCTTTTGTATCTATCTTCTTATTTTGTTTTGTTTTTTTATTAAATTAGAATTAATCTTATTTTATAATAGAGTCGTTTATCATTATACTAGAATATTATTGCGGAGTCGACGTGCTTATCGGCTCTGCAAATGATTTCAGTTAAGCATGCGAGTAATGACAGCCAAAGACAATGAAGGAAACAAAGGCGAGGTAACAAATATAGCAAAGATTTATTGTCGTGTTTACAAGTGCGTATGTAAAGTTCACGGTTGTTGTGTCTTCAGCTAGATGGTTGGTGTCGGTAGCTGGTATGGTCGAGTCGTAGATAGGTGCAGCTGGACGATTGTTGTGGGTAGCTGATGTCGGTCGAGTCGTAGAAGTGCAGCTTGACATTCGTTGCAGGTAGCTAATGTGGGTCGACGTTGGTAAATCGATGTCCCGGTTTTGACAGTGCGTTGGGTTAACCGGGGGTGCATCGATGTGGTTGCTAGCTCGTACAGCGAGTCGTACGTGGGCTAGATGCTGCAATGCTAGTGCAGTCCGTACAGCGAATCGTACGTGGACTGGATGTTGCATTGCTGGAGCGTCGTGGTCGAAGTTGGTGTTGGCAGCTTGGTCGCGTAGAGTCGAGCGAGCGTGGTGACTAAGACTTAACCGTGTCTTAGTACTACGGACCAAGTGAACGGACAGCGAAACCGTGGCCAAGGTTTGCCAGGCCTTAGCACATAAGAAGTCGAGCGAGCGAATCGTTGAAGCTCGGGCTTTGTTGTGTCCCTAGCTGTGCGGATGTATCGGAGACGGTAGCTATGGCTTCCTGTGCCAAAGCTGTGCGGATGTATCGGAGATGGTAGCTATGGCTTTGCCGTGCCAAAGCTGTACACTATCGAGCGAACAGGCCAGGAAGCCGCGGCTAAGATTGGCGGTATCTTAGCGCTACGTAGATAGAGAAGCGGTATCTAAAGGCTAACCCGTGCTTTTAGCACTGCACAGCCAAACGGACAATGGAACCGACCGAATGGTTAAGACCGGGTGGTCTTAGAGTCCTCTTCGTGTTTTCTTCCGGGTCGTCTGCTTTGACGAGTCTGTAAGGACCGTCAGAGTTACTCGAACCCGCAGAAGGAGGCATCTAACGGTTGATAAAAGGACCTTTTTGCTATTTGATGGAAAGGCGAATGCAACCACGCGTGGGATTCAGCCTTGAAGCAAGGCGAATACGACCACGAAAAGTGGGACTCAGCCTTAAGAGCTTCGTAAAAAAAAAGAACGTGCTGGGAAGTAAGGTGAATGCAACCACAAGATGTAGGATTCAGCCTCGGGGAGCCTCGCTCTGAGAGCGATATTTGCCAATGTCTCCCACCAGACAAGGCTTGACACAAGGTCAAAAGCCTGAAGGCCGATTAAAGTTGGGATAAAGGGGAGGGAAAGGTTGGGAACGAGCTGAGGCTCAAACCCTGCTAGTCTGTGCTGCTCATTGACCCACTAAGTGCAATGTGGGTCTAATGAGGCAAGCAGTTTCACGAACCCAAATGTGGGTCCGGGTACGGATGCCGGGTTATAGCTTGAACTAGACAGTAAGGTTTAGTGCTATACATAGAGGACAAAGAGTTAATGTTGCAGCTCGCCCACCCGGTGGTAGCTCAGCCGAAACTGGAAGCCCTACGGCCTCAAGTCTGCCATTGTTCCTTTGCGGAGCCCGAACGGGCTCCTGAGAGCCTCGTGAAACGAACTTTGTTTTTTTTGGGGGTTTTTTTGCCGCAGAAGCAGGGAATTAAGGGAACGATACGCCACTCTACTGGGCCACGTAAATAGAAAGTTCTTCTATAAAAAATGGGTGCAGAAATAAAGTCCTTCTTTAGCCTGATATAGGCTACCGACGATAATTCATTCCATTTTAATAGAGTTACTTTTGGCAGATGTGAAGTTTATTGCCTTTTCGTAGCTGTAACCACAGGTCAGGGTCATAAAAAGGCTTTGTCATTTTCGGCCGTAGCCGGATGTTGTGTTTGTAGGGGTGAGTAATCCGATCTGTTTATGTTTGTGAACGGGTTGCGACAATATTTCTAATTTTGCTTCCGCACCCTGTACACATAGCTACTATTTACTCATAGCTGGAAGCGAAAGGAAAAGCAAACAGTTTCTCCAAGGATTTGAAATTTCTTTATTACATTGTTGACGCGGGCATTGTCATCGTGGATTTTATGTGAGTCGAGAGAAGTAAACAAGTGGAGAAGTGTATTATCAACCATGGTTTTTTTTTTTTTTTTTTTTAATATTATAGTTATAACTTGTAAATTAATGATCTAAAATAACAACGAAAAAAAATTTGTTGGTTCATTCACATATAAAAGAAATAAATAATTATTTTGTCTTTTTAAATCTATTTTCCGGAAAGTAGTTCCATAAATCCTGGAACTGTGTCCATCTCAGCTTCCAGCAAACAAAATCGGAGAAAGAGATCTGCAATTGTGCGGCCATACACCCCTCTTCATACCAATATGGCTTATTGCTCATCTGACATAAACAGGTATTACAGAGTGTCATAATTATCTTATATCACACATGCACACGCACACGCACATATATATAGTGAAGAATATGAACAAAGAATGTAAACAGAGGTGTTTGAATTAATAATTTATTCGTATGACATATTTCGCCTTTATTGTGGGGATTTTTGTCCAAGGAAAAAGCACTGTTTAAACCCTAAGTTTTGTAGGAGAATAGACCGTACTTAGAACGCAGTGTAAAGATGGGCGCAGCGTTTGAAGAAAAGACACAAACGTGTTTTTGCCATAACAAAAGGTTTATTGTACATATACATAAAATGCAACAGGTAGATACAACATGCAAAACAAGCAAAAGAGTTTAGAGAGTTTGGTTAGGTAAAGGTTGCAGATGAATATGTCTGCTGAAATTTTGCCGTTTAGTTGTTTCTGCTAACTTGTGAGGACACTGTTGCAAGCTTCCTACTACGAAGGTTGCGTTTGTCTGCTCTCAGCCGTGCCCACCAGAAAGACTATGATTGACCAATTTGGCACATGTGTCCTCTATGGAATTCCAATAATATGGCTTCATCAGATAATACGGAAATGTTTTTAAAATGATACTGAAAAGCCTTGTCAGCTGGGGCTGTAGAATACCTCGACTGCAAATCTGCAGGGAAGTAAAAACGCCCTTAACAAGTGTCGCGGATATGACACTAAACCACCTGAAGGTGAGGCTCCAGTTCTAGGAGCTTTGGGGAATACAGAATACTCTTTCATTGCCATTACTCCCAGGACCACTCCATTACTTTCAGAGTCCCATCTATGGGTCAAATAGAAATATTTAATCATTTAGTATACTTGAAAACATTAAACTGCACGCAAACTAATGATTAATGTTAAATAGAATTATTAGTATTAAGAAGCAGTACTTGAAACCTTTTAACTGTGTGCAAACAAGTAAGCATTGGCTTGTTTAGAAATATTGTTACCTACAAACTATTCATTTACAAATAATACACACACAGAGACACACACATACACACACACACAGACACACAGACACACACATATATATATATATATAAAAACAAGATTTGACATTAAATAATCCACAAGGGTTGATAATGCCATAAAACTCAACCCACCAAACAAACAAAAAAATATGATATTGAAATTTATTGAAATTTCATGACTAACATGTATTTAGAAAATTGTGCATTGACCAGTTCGCTTTCAGTCTTGGTTTCTTTATTTAATGGCATATCAACCTTCGTGGGTTATTTAATGTCAAAGCCATCCTTATAGAAGAGCAGTAGTTTCACTCTTTAACCCATATTGCCCGGTCGGCTGGGGCTGTAGAATACACTGACTGCATTTCTGCAGAGAGGTAAGACTCCTCCAACGAGTGTCCTGCATATGACACAAAACAATCTGATAGTGAGACTCCAGAATGCTGGAACTTTGGGGAATACTGAGTACCCCTTCATTGCCATTGCTCTCAGATCCACTCTGGCTCAGAGTGGCAGCACCTGATAGGGTCCTAAACTGAATTGTTTGAAATAGAACTGTTGACATTTAAACTGAACTTATGCTAAACTCAGTTGTTTGAAATACAACTTTAATTGTGTATTCATATTAATTGTGTATTCATTTAATTGTGTATTCATATTAAATAGAAATAAATGAAACCATTTGATTATGTGAAAAATGAGCTCAGAAATATTTATTGTATATTTAATATGTATGAATAAAAAGAATTTGACATTAGATGATCTGCAATGGTTGATATGCCATAAAACCAAACCATACCTAAATCAAACTCCATTTAACCCATAGTAGGGGGTTCATATCTTTCCCAAACCCCATTTAACCAACAGTAAGGGGGTTCATACCTTTTCCAAGAGTGAACATACCTTTTCCGAAAGTGAACATAATAGCAAAAGCTTGAGCTTGAACTTGCTTACTATGATATTCCAGTCCAGCTTTAGCCACTACACCACAGGGTCTCTCTCTCCTCACCAGTAACAAGTTCATAATAAAATCTAGCTTAATATTGTAGCAGAGGAGTCTTCTGGGTAACTGTAATAAATGACTTATGCTGATTTGAATTATAGATAAAACAAGCAAACAGCAAACAAATACCAGGAGTTTGAGTTGAACAGTCATTGTCTTTTATGTATAATTCTGGTAATAAGCAATAATTTGCAAAATATGTTTTTGTGTGAGTATTCTCACAGAATACAGAATATGCAAATGTCTTTAAGGTTCATTCTTTTTGGTTACTTTGGTGTCAGTCCTGAATTCCCTTGAGGATAAAACTTTCTTATTGTCATGAAATTTAGGATTGATATTTTTTTTACTAATGGACCGGTAGGAATAGCTGGTATTCAGACCCACTTGCTCATGGCGGCAAAATCAGGGAAAGTTATTTTTTAAAATTATGACACATATGGATCTTTTTCTATTTTTAGATTTGATGAAACAATTTAATTAGGTCTATAGGTGAAACATGTTATATTTGCTGCTTTGTCATTTCTAGAAAGCTTATCACTTGCTCTCCTGTGGTGAAAGAAAAGGAAAAAAAGAAAAATGGAATACATTTTCTGTTTTGTTTTCCTGTTTATCATTTTAATAAATCAAGTCAGCTTTTTGTGGATCTTTCACTGTCATTCATTGAAAGGAAGAGAGTCTTTACATTTTATAAAACTCTATATGGAGCCGCCTCCTCAAAAAAAGGGGCCCTTATGCATTAAGTAGTCAAATCCCTGACTTATGATCAGTTTATTTATCTGATGACCAACTATTAAAAATCCTAAATTTCCTTTCTCATTGAGTCTCAAATAAAAATCAGTTATTTGCTCTTTCTTGTCTGTCAAAACTCCCACACCTGCACTTGGGCTGATAGTATAGGGGGTGAGAGTTTATGGGGTTATGAGGTTTTTGTTGGGTTATTCAATTTGAATTTTGGTTTTAGATACCTGACTCTGTTGGTTCTTTCTTGTCCCATCTTAATTCACTGGTATCTTCTTTTCTGTGAAGACAGCAAAAGAAGAAAAAGGAGGTGAAGAGAGGAAATACCTTTTTGATTTTTAACTTTATTTCTGGATTCAACAGCCATTCTGTGGGTGGGGAAATTCTTCCTGAATCCAAATAAAATGGTCACGTCTCCTAGACAAGGTATTAAAAATATGCTAGTTATTTTTGGGTAGATATGTCTAAATTCAGTGTTTTTAGTAGGTGATAATTCCATTTGGTGCTTTTAATATAAGCTACAGTTAATACATCCAAAATCAGATAGATAAGATTAGAGACTCGGTGGAAGATAGACAATCTAGGATAGCCTGGAAAACAATAAACGAAGTGAGTAGAAGAAAGAGCACAGCCAAAGCAAAACTGAAAGCTGCAAACCAACAGGAAAGAATAAAACTGTGGAAACAGCACTTCGAAAACCTACTAGGAAACCCACCGAAAGTAACACATGAACCAATAACCAGAATAATTAGTAAGCAATTGGACATTAAACTAGGACCATTCACACAAGAAGAACTTGACTCGGTTCTCAGAAAAATTAAAAATAGGAAAGCTGCAGGGCTGGACGAGATTCCCCCAGAAGTATGGAAGACCAAACAATTCGACGACATACTGCTCCGACACTGCAACGCGGTATATAATCAAAATCCGATAGATAGATGGATGAAGGGATGCATACTCCCCTTCCCTAAAAAGGGTGACCTCGGATTAGCCAAAAACTACCGAGGCATATCACTTACATCCATAGCAGCCAAAATCTACAATGCCCTACTACGAAACCGCATAGAACGCAAAATCGACAACATACTTAGGAAAAACCAAAATGGCTTCCGAAGAAATAGATCCACGACCTCACAAATATTAACCATCCGTAGAATCCTTGAAGGTGTACGGGCAAAAAACCTGCAAGCGACATTACTATTTGTCGACTTTACCAAGGCCTTTGATTCCATTCACAGAGGAAAGATGGAACAAATCCTACTAGCATACGGCCTACCTAAAGAAACCGTAGCAGCAATAACGATTCTCTATAGAAACACCAAAGTAAAAGTACGATCACCAGATGGAGACACAGAATACTTCGACATTATAGCAGGAGTACTACAAGGGGACACGCTAGCTACATACCTCTTTATCATTTGTCTAGACTACGTACTTAGAACATCGATTGATAAAATCAGAGAGAACGGCTTTGAGCTGACAAAGAAAAGAAGCAGAAGGTATCCCGCAAAAACAATTACCGACGCCGACTACGCCGATGACATAGCGATACTGGCAAATACACCCAACCAAGCCGAAACACTACTGCATAGTTTGGAACAAGCAGCCGCAGGCATAGGCCTCTATATCAATGCACACAAAACGGAATATATGTGCTATAATCAAACGGGTGACATCTCCACTCAAGACAGAACCCCTCTTAAACTAGTAGACAAATTCACTTACCTAGGAAGCAGTGTCTCATCAACCGAAAAGGACATAAACACGAGGTTAACGGAGGCATGGACAGCTATCAATAGGCTATCGATTATATGGAAATCAGACCTAACCGATAAAATGAAACGCAGTTTCTTCCAGGCAGCGGTCGCATCGATACTACTATATGGATGCACTACATGGACTCTAACAAAACGGCTGGAGAAGAAGCTAGACGACAATTACACAAGAATGTTGTGAGCAATCTTGAACAAGTCCTGGCGACAACACCCCACAAGACACCAACTGTACGGCCACCTGCGTCCTATCATGAAAACTATTCAAGTTAGACGAACCAGACATGCAGGACACTGCTGGAGAAGTAGGGACTAGCTCATAAGTGATGTACTCTTATGGACCCCCACATATGGCCGAGCAAAAGCAGGACGACCAGCACGAACATACATTCAGCAACTATGTGAGGATACGGAATGTAGTCCAGAAGACCTGCCAGAGGCGATGAACGATAGGAAAAAGTGGCGAGAGAAGGTCAGGGATATCCGTGCTACCAGCAAGACATGATGATGATGATGATAGTTAACAGAGCGGTTGCTAATCAGGTCTTATTACGTCATATCTTCTCACTGAGGCAACTCATCCTGATCTCGAACAACTGACATCACTACAACTATATAGCTGGAGAGCTCTCTTACCATCTATCCCTATCATCCATTGCACCTGGCAGGTCCGCTAGATTGCATCCAGTGTCTGTACAGAGCTAATGTATGTAAGTCTTTGCTAATTGGCCAACACTGGTGTGTCCATATGTAGGAGTCCATAAGAGAACATTACTTATAAATTTGTCCTTATTTCTCCAGCAATGCTCAGCATGTTTTGTTAATCTTACTTGGACTGTTTGTGAGATGGGATGTAAGTGACCATATATAACTGCTGTTTTATAGGTTATTGTTTCCAGGATTTTTTCTAACTATCATGTAGCATTCTTGTATTGTTCCCATTTAGCATTTTCTCCAAGTATTTTGTTGGAGTTCAGGTGGTGCAACCATACAGTAGTACCGACAGGCCACAGTTTGGAATAAATCTCATATTATTTTTTTCAGAGTGTTCATATTTCTGTATGATCAACAATTTGTTAATAACAGTCTGTGCCTTCCCTATACACATGTTAATATAGCTTTCAGTAGATGAGAAAGCTGAAGATTAAGGATTAAGTCTTCAGTTTTTTTTTTTTTGTTCAAAGTTTGGTAGAATTTTTCATTACCAATTTCTAATATAATATTGATTTCTACACTTGGCTTTATCATCATCAAGTCACATTACAGGCACAGATTTCTCTGACTTTTTTCACCATCCATCCCTATTATTAATCACTCTTGGCAGGTCTTTCAGACTACATCTTGTGTCCACACTGATGTTGGTAAGTTCTTGTTGGTCAGCCAACACTGGCACATACATGTGAAGGGGTCCATGGGAGAACGTCACTTTTAAGTTCTTCCTTGCTCCTCCAGCAGTATCCTGCATGTCTTGTTTGACTTATTTGGATGGTTTTAGAGATGGGAGGTAAATGGCTGTATAGCTGTTGTTTCGTGGGGTGCTGCTTCATGGATTTTAATTGAATTTTTTTATCATACCTTATGTGTTGACTCTTTTTAGTTTCTGTTGTGAAGAAAAAATAGTGCAATACATCAATGCCATATTAGTTTAAAAGCTAAACAATACTGATGATAAAAACAGTCTTAAAATCATAATTAAAGAAAAAGACTCATCTTAGTTTTTGGTTTGCTTTCTTTGTTTAATTGCATATCAACCATCATGGGTTATTCAATGCCAACACCATCCTTGTAGAAGAACAGCAGTAATTCTGTTTAATCCATAGCTTGGGATATAAGGGGAGGTTTGAAGTTTGGGTTTAATGACATATCATCCATTGTTCATTATTTAATACCAAATCCTGTTCTTATATATATTAAAGGATTTTAAACAAACCTGAGCTCATTCTTTTGTATACAGTCAAATGGCTCCAAGAATTGCTATCTATCAAACAATTCAATTAAACAGTCATTTGCTTACACACTGTTTAATGATTAAACAGTTCTATTTCTAGCGATTCAATTCAAGTCATTTGTTTGCAATCACTTTAAATGTCAAACAGTTCTATTTGACCTAAGTGCAACAACTCCAGGTCAGAGTGGACCTTGGAGCAATGGCAATGAAGAAGTACTCTATATTTCCCAGAGCTCCACTGACTGGAGCCTTACTATCAGATGGTTTAATATTATATCCAGGACACTCATTAGAAGTGGGTGTTTTATCATACCTTTCCCAAGTGTTTGAATGTGAACATAATAGTGAGACCAGAGTTTGAACTTGCTTTTTTTATAGCTGCAGTGACTTCCCTCTCAGTTTTTGATAAAAATTTAGTTTTTAAAAAACTTATAGGAAAAGTTTCTAATCTTTTTTCTTTCTATTCTTTCAGTGATGCTTTATTTCGTCAGCTGTGTGTGCTTCTTTGGTTATTGGAAGCCACAAACACAGAATCCATTTATTCCATGATGCCAATTCATACTTGTTGGAAACTTGAGTAAGTAAACTCACCCATTGTTATGTTACCTATCAATTATGTTACCTATCAATTATGCTGAAGAACACTTGGGCTAATGGGTGTCATCATAGAAAATGGAATCAGCAACCCAAGTTCAATTCCTGGACAAGACCATTTGGATTTCACTTTACACTAATGAACTTGGGAAAGGCATGAATCTGTCTCTTCTCCCTTGTAGATAGTCGGGCAGACTGCGTTCTTTTGTCTTGGTAAGGCAATCAGTCTGAGAGAATGATATTATATAACAGAAATCTCTTTTGATTTACAAATACATTTTAAACCCATCAGCAAAATGAATAGATAAATAAAAACACCCGGGAAGAAAATTCAACAAGCATACATTTCAATTGATAAAAGGTAACATTAATTGGATGTTGTCAGAACGGTGGCTCATAACAAAACGAATCAAACTTGTAGCTGCACAGGGAGAGATGTAAAATAAACTCACAATAAAAAAAATTCTTTTTCAACCAATCATAAACTTTCCCCCAAGTTTTTTGGGGCTTATTTCAGTCCCAAAAATGGCTATAAAATAGTTAACGAAAAATCATGAATGGTAGTTGACACCAGTGATTAGTACCAGAAAGAATATGTATGCATCACATTTTGGATAAAATCAAAGATCACTGACAGCCTACCAACCCACACTGCACCACCATGCTGTGCACTTCCAAGTCTCCCTGCAAAGAACAGACTTACACACATTTGCCTCCTGACCCATATCTGGTGAAAGAAGAAAGCCTGTATCTTTCTAATTCTACCAATTTCTGTTTATTTGAAATAAACGAAATTGGATCTAATCCTCCCATCCATTATCTTTTGCAACCTTACGCTTGTCTGTAATAAGGACAATTGCAAATTCAAACTAACTTTACTCCACTTAAGAACTGACCTTATGTCATATCCTGCCTATTGAAGTGGGGTTGAGTAAATACATATATTAATCACTTGGAAATTTATATTTCCAAAGTCTAAATTATTTGACCAGATTGACTAAGCATATACAAGCTGTTGTGACTATATGCTGAAATTAAAAAAGAAATATGTAATCTGAGAAGAGACTAAACTTTCCAGCAGAACACATAGCATAATATTTATAGGCGTTGGTTCCCTAAGCTTCTAAAGAGACAATCATCTGGAGGTTGCAGGTTCAATCCTGACTGCAGGCGAGTAACATCATCATCATCATGTCGTGCCGCCAGCATGGACATCCCTGACCCTCTCTCGCCACTTCTCCCAATTGTTCATCACTTCTGGTAGGTCTTCAGAGCTACATCCCATATCCTCACAGAGCTGCTGTATGTGTGTTTGAGCGGGCCATCCTGCTTTCGCTCGACCATATGTGAGGGTCCATAGGAGTACCTCACTTATGAGCTCATCCCTGCTTCTCCAGCAGTGTCCTGCATGTCTGGTTCGTCTAACTTGGATAGTTTTCGTGATGGGAGGTAGGTGGCCGTATAGTTGGTGCTTTGTGGGGTGTTGCCTCCAGGACTTGTTCAATATTGCTTGCAGCATTTTTGCATAATTGCCGTCTAGCTTTTTCTCTAGCTGTTTTGTTAGCGTCCAAGTAGTGCATCCATATAGCAGTATCGATATGACTGCTGTTTGGAAGAAACTGCATTTCATTTTATCAGTCAGGTCTATCTTCCATATGATCGATAGCTAATCGATAGTTGTTCATGCCTTCATTAGCCGTGTGTTGATGTCTTTTTCGGTTGATGAGATACTGCTTCCGAGGTAGGTGAATTTGTCTACCAGTTTCAGAGAGCCTCTGTCTAGTGTGGAAATGTCACCTGTTTGATTAAAGCACATGTATTCAGTTTTGTGTGCATTGACATGGAGGCCAATGCCTGCAGTGGCTTGTTCCAAACTATGCAATAGTGTTTCGGCTTGGTTGGGTGTATTTGCCAGAATCGCTATGTCACTGGCATAGTCGGCGTCGGTAATTGTTTTTGCGGGGTACCTTCTGCTTCTTTTCTTTGTCAGCTCAAAGCCGTTTTTTTTTATTTTATCAATCAATGTTCTAAGCACATAGTCTAGACAGATGATAAAGAGATATGGGGCTAGCGTGTCCCCTTGCAGTACTCCTGCGACAATGTCAAAGTATTCTGTATCTCCATCTGGTGAATGTACTTTCCCTTTGGTGTTTCTATAGAGAATTGTTATTGCTGTGACGGTCTCTTTTGGTATGCTGTATGCTAGTAGGATTTGTTCCATTTTCCTTCTGTGAATGGAATCAAAGGCCTTGGTAAAGTAAACAAATAGTATTGTCGCCTATTGGTTTTTTGCCTGTACGCCTTCAAGGATTCTACAGATGGTCAATATTTGTGAGGTTGTGGATCTATTTCATCAGAAGCCATCAGGAATACTTAACACTTGTACCCTGTTATGGCTAACGGAAGCAGAACAGGCAACCCCCGTGGATTCAGTAAAGGACGTAGTTCGAAGTTCTGTGTAGGTTCCTGAGTTCGACAAACACCTAAAGAAGGCCGGAGAACATATTGGCCGAAACATTGTGAAAATAACAATAAAGATGAAGATTATAGTCCAAAAATGATAAAAATCGTCAAGCTTCATCTCAGAAATTTAGACAACAACTCTTATAGGTTATTTAATACCAAATTCTGTTTATAAATATATATATATATATATATATATGATAAATACATATAATTTGTGAACAAGTAGATTGTAGGTAACAATTTTTAAATCAACCAGAGTTCATTTGTTTGTACACAGTTAAATCGTTTCAAGTATTGATATCCAACACTAATAGTTTTATTTGCACAAAATGGTTTCAAGTATTGCTATGTAATATCAATAATTCAGTTTATGAGTCATTTTTTGCACACAGTTTGATAGTTTCAAGCATAGAAAAGGATTAAATATCTCTATTTGACCCATTGATGGCTTATTGTCATATGCAGGACACTTGTTGGGGTGTCTTATGTCTTAGTAGAGAAGCAGTCCGCATACAGATGAAAAATATTCTTCAATTATGATTTGATATAGAAGTTTGTTTTTCAAAATAAATCATTTGCATTTTGAATTATTCAATTTTTATAAAACAAAGTTTCTTATAGAATAGACTACAAACTGCATCATAGATACATACATAAATAATTTTTGACTGGTATTGGGTCTGTTAAATAGTATACTTTTGAGATGTGATTTATTGTCTCTCAATTATTTTTGCCCTTTTTTAGTTTTTAAAGATAATATTTATACAAGTCACCACTTAATAAAACAACAGCCAGTAGTAAAAGAAACCTAAGGTCTATGTACAAAACTAAGCAAAGCTTAGTAATTAACAACAATAGCAGGTATTATAAGCAACCAGAGGACTTATACCAGACTAAGATAAATTTAGTAAATAACAATGGCAGGCACTATAAACAACCTGAGGCTTTGAACCAGACCAAGTTAGATTTAGTAAATAACAAGAGCAAGTACTATAAACAACCTGAGGCTTTGAACCAGACCAAGTTAGATTTAGTAAATAATAATGGCAGGTACTATAAGCAACCTGAGGCCTTGTATCAGACCAAGTTAAATTTAGTGAATAACAATGGCAGGTACTGTAAGCAACTTGAAGCCTTGTACCAGACTGAGTTAGATTTAGTAAATAACAATGGCAAGTACTATAAGTACCTGAGATCTTGTACCAGACTGAGTTAGATTTAGTAAATAACAAAGGCAAGTACTATAAGCAAGGTCTGAGTGCTAGACTAAGCAAAGTTTATTAAGTAGCAGAAGATTAATGTACAGTGTCATTTTGCTTTTGTATAAACAAATGACACCTTACTTTTATTCAGAGAAACCATTATTCAACATTCAAACCTTTATTTTGGATTGATATTGCCAACATTGACTATTAACTCCTGTTTAGAAGCCTTTGCAAATTAGAAAATATTATCTCCTTTGTTTTGAACATTTCTATTTTTAATTAACTGAAAAAATTAATATAAATGTTATTTTTTTGTAAAAACATCTTTTCATTTCAAATTTTTAATCTCTATTTTTCTTGGTATCATTACTATTACTATTGATATTATCATTTTTTTTATTTTAGTGAAATATGTGGTCCAAGAAGCAGTTTCAAGAAAAACCCAAAACCTCGTTGGGATTCATTTGCAAATAACAGTGGCACGGTTGGTAGATATATACAGGTCAAATACAAACATTATTTTGATAACATATGTAGATATCTTTTGTAATTTTCATAAGTAGATATCTTTCATAATTTTGACAACATACTTACCCACTATCACATATATATTTGATATTTGCATTGTAAAATAAAAAGTAGAAATATATACATCTTACTTCTTTTTCTTCAATGGGATATACTTTCTACAAAGTTGAATATAGACAATGAATAAAATTGACTTGAAAAAATAATTTTAACCATAGTCTATATTTGACTATATACATGGTGAATTTGTACAGGTATTTAAAATTGTTGTAGACTCTTGAAAATTCGCTACGTTATTGCTATACATCTTATGAGATGACTGACCAATTTTTATGATTTCAGCTTCAAATGAACAGCTACAGCAGGAATTTGAATACACCCTACTAAAGCCTGATTGTCACAGCTGGTGAATTTCAAAAATGCAATCTGGACGTGAGGAAGAATGATATGCAATAAAATTCTGTTTTAAACTTGAAAAAAAATGCCACAGAAACGTATGGAATGCTTCAGATTGCTTTTCAACCATCTTGCATAAATTGAGCATCAGTTTTTGAGAGGCATAAGAGACTCAAGGAAGGCAAGGAGTCTGTGAGGGATGATGAGAGGTGTGGGAGTAGTAATGAAGTCAAAGATTGGCCAAAGGTTAGGCTTAGGGTTACTATGTTTAGGTTTTAAGGGAGTTCAGGAAGAGATTCCTAGGGAAAAGGCCAGCACTCTTGAAATCGGGTCAGTGGCATTTCCAGCAGGACAATGCACCAGTCCACAACTCCATCCTTGTCACAGACTAATTGACCAAGGTGGGCATCAAGACAGTTTGAGACGTTGCTCCCTGTGATTTTTGGTCATTCCCTAAGCTCAAAGGCTGTCGTCATGAGACAATCGAGGAGATGAAAGAGGCTGTGATGAAGGTCATTCACATGCTCACACAAGAGGATTTCCATGGGGCCTTCCAGAAGTTATTGAAACGCTACAAAAAGTGCATTGCATCCAGAGGAGACTACTTTGAAGGGGACTAGAGTTTAATGTGTGTACTATCAATAAAAGTGCCCATACAAAAAAAGTCTGGAAACTTATTTAATGATCCTCGTATATATATATATATATATATATATATATATATATATATACATATATATATATATATATATATATATAAGGGATTTCATATAAATCTATAGGAGTGTTTGATATATGGTTATTATTCTTAATGCCTTTCAGGATGTTTATAAGAAAAGTTTTTTTTTTATATACTGGAAACCATATTTGCTGAACTTATTTCCAGAAGAAGTGTGTATGATATCTAAAGAGACGAAGATAATATCCTTCATCGAAATAAATTTATAATGACACTTTAACTGTGACTGAGTTTTCTTCCAGTTACATTATTATATAATGTAACTGGAAGAAAACTCAGTTACAGTTAAAGTGTCATTATAAATTTATTTTGATGAAGGATATTATCTTCGTCTCTTTAGATATCATACACACTTCTGGGAATAAGTTCAGCAAAAAAAATTAATATAAATGTTATTTTATATATATATATATATATATATATATATATATATATATATATATATATATATATAATACTGTCCATAGATATGTTCTCACACCTGCAAATAAATGGTTTTTATAAAAAAGTTAATTTTCTTCTATATCAAATTCTACTCTGTTAGTGGGGCTAAGAATAGGATGATTATAATCCTGCAGAGAAGTAAAACCCCTCTCCACCTTAAAAAATTGTTGAAAAATTGGTTTAAATTCTTTAATCTAGTTGGTTTAATGTATATTCTATGAAGTCAAGAATGTTGAACTACAAAAGAAAAAGTGTTTTGCATTTTATTTGTCATTAGTTTATGTGCTAATTCTATAGTTTTTGCCAGTGGTAGTATATATATTCGCATGTATATGCATTAAATCCATAGCATCCCTTGTGGTTATTTGCTAAATATTGATAGGAAAATTTTCCTGTATAATATGCAGTCTTTCAATTTAAATTTTCCCTGTATCATGTTCACTTTTTAATAATTACAACTATATTAAGTGCATTGTCAAAGAAAAGAGATTATGTTGAGAAATAAATATTTTCTTTGCAAAATGAATGCTTTTTTCATAAGGTTACTGATTGACAGTTGTAGTGGTTGACAAATAAAATAATTAATAAAAATAAAAGAAAAAAAGTAACATAAAATATTTAATCTCCCAAATTGTGATGCAAGAGAAGAGATTAAGATTCACACCAAAGAAATGGGATCAAAAAGACAATTACAGAGGATTCTTGGAAATCAACAGATGTGCTTAAGAGCGATTATAAATAATTTTCATATTGCACAAACAGTGAGTAAAAAAAAGATGAAATAATTATTGTATTTAACATTAAATTGATTAATTCTGAAAAGTAAAAAAAATAATTTAGAATTCAAAACTCTTACCCAACAATTCCTTTTTAAACTTATGCATGTTTGAAATAAATATAATTTTACTATTTGTTGAATAACATTGTTTGTCTTTCTCATTCCTATACTATTCCTCTATATTTGATAACTATGACCTCAATTTATAATTAATCTATCGTCATCTTATCTCCATAACAGTAGAGGCCATAAATATGTACACCACAACCAGATTTTAATATAAAAACCTAATTTTTAAAAAACATTTTTTTAAACACCCTATATATATATATATATATATATATATATATATATATATATATATATATATATTGTAAATTTGTAAATTTTGGTTGCAATTTATTATTTGAACAAGTTTAGTAAAAGACAATGCAGAAGTTTCCTTTTTTATGATTTTATTTTGTTTTTTTCTCTAGCTTTCTTGTTAATTTCTTTGTATCCAAGTCCAGTTGATTGAGAAGTTGTCCTAAGTTCTACTACCAAGTGCTTTTATTGATATCAATTAATGATCTTCAAGGGTATTTTTTGTGGGTATTGTTTGTTTTGGTCTTGTTTGGATGTAATATTTATTTTGTAGGAAGGTTTTATTATTGGTGGGAGAAGTTGCTTTGGTTTGCAAGAAAAAGAAAACCAAGCACTTTCTATAATACTGAATAATTGTATTTTGGAGATTGTAGGTATTGCTTCTTTATGTTTGGGTGTGATGTTTATTTTGTTTGAAGGGTTTATTATTCGAGGAGGTGTTTTGATTAGAAAATTGTTGAAAATGTTTGATATGTTAGTGCTGGTGAGGAATCCTATTTTATATATGTTTGCTTATTTATCTTAATACTGATAGTATCAAGTATATATATATATATATATATATATATATATATATATATATATATATATATATATATATATTTTCTTTAAGAAAAAACAACGAAACCAATCACAAAGGATTATAAATTTATTTCCATCCTGTTACGCATTTTTGAAATTTTCAAAAACACGAAAAAAAATTAACAGGACTTCATCAGATCAATTAGATAAAAAAACTAGAGTAGACACATGAGAGTGGGAGGGGATAGGAGAGTGGGAGGGGATAGAAGAGGGGTGAAGAGTTATCTCTTCATTAAGCCCACTTCCGTTTTAAATTTAAATTTTCGGTTGGCAATGTAGTAAATTTATTTTAAAACAATTTTTTTAAAATTAATTTTACATATAGACTTAAATTACAGATATTTCTAATTAGATTTAAATTTTAATTAATAATCTCACGTAAAGATGCAGTAATAGATATATTAAAACAAAAACAAATATTTAATTTACTTAAATATTTTAAAATTTCAAAAATTTCAAAAATATTTAGAAGGCATTAATCAGTTACATTTTTTATGCGTAGTACATATATATTATATGCTTTTTCATAATTTTCTATCTAACAATTTATTATATTTATTCTCAAAATTAACTCTAATTCTCAAATAAATTTATGCTTTATAAAAAAATTTTACTTGTTTAATTATTTATAGTTTAAATTTGGCCCTATGTCTACACCTGGCTATTAGTTCATTTCTCTTATTTAGTAAAATTTTTGGCTCAGGAAAAAGCAAAATGTGGATCTTTTCTTCAAGACATAGATTGCACCTACTATCGAAAGATTTTGGGGTACTAGATCTTTTCAATATGGACCATTGAATGTCAGGGGTTAACCCTTTATTTTTTAATCCCCAATAATGTTTAGATAGAGCAGTTTGATTTTTTTGATGCTCATGGGAGAAGGAATATTTATGATTTCCGTACCTAATCTTAAAATTAGTAGAAGAAACGCCAATATAATATTTCTTATCATTTATGTTCTCTTTTGGATAAATAACAGCTTGATATACTACGTTATCTAAACTACACAAACCATCCATTGGACAATCACTTTGAGATTTACAATTACATTCTATTTTTTTACTATTAATATTATTATTATTTACTCGGTTATGAAATGTATTAATTAATTCATTATTATGACTATTTATTATTTGAGAAATATTTTTAGTGCAAGAATAACTTATTTTCAAGGTTTTCCTATTAAATATTTTATGCAATATATTATCTTGTTTAAAATGTTTATCTATCAGTCTCAAAAAATATTTACCTACATCTATATTGGCTAGTTTACAAAAAGGGGGGTTAAACCATATAATTTTCCTTTTTCTATTTTTATTTTTTTGAACGTAATTATTATTTTCTTTAGTAATTTCAGTTGTTATATTTTGTTTTAGATACCTAAAATCCTCCTTAAAACCACTATTTTTAAGGGCTTCTGTATATCTTTTACTACTCTCTTTGAAAATCTTTTCATTTGCAGATAGCTTACCTATTCTTAAATTTACTGCTTTTGGGATTTGCTTGATTATATTTTTAGGGTGATTTGAATTAACATTAATGTACGATGGGTTCTGATTGGGTTTTATGAAAGGTTTATAGGAATTATTAGATAGATCTAAAGTCACATCCAAGAAATTGGCTATTTTAATATTAGATGAGATTTCTATTTTAAATCCCAAAAACTTAAAGGCCCTTATAATCCTCTTTTGTATGCTAGAGCTAAGAGGGCCATTACTATTTGGGATATATAATAACCCATCATCTCGGTACAAACCTACTTGTAGAGGACTAATGATTCTAGTAAGCATATTTAATATATATAATCCTACAATGTCTGCTATTTGGGAGGAATCAAGCCATTGGAACGTCAAAGTTATCTAATCCATTTTTTACCCAAGTTGAATCGTTATTTTTTAAAACAGTTTTTCTACAAGCTAATATTATTTCGTATTGCTCAATAGTTATATCTATATATTTACGGGCATAGTTAATGCTATCTATTAAAATATTTTTTGTTATGGAAGGATAGAAATCGATGATGTCAAATTGTATAAAAGTAGCAATTTTAATTTTATTCTTATTACTATTTCTATAACTCTAAGAGTGTGAAAAAAACAGATAATGCCATTAATGAATATAGAAAAATATATTACAAACCAATATCTGGAAAAAAATTTAATAAAAAAAAAGAAAAGACTAAAAACATCTGTACTGCTTGAAAATAATCAATCAGCACCACAATGCCTAGTCAAAAGTAAAAAAAACACTGACTGAGCTACTTAAGCTAATACATAAAAGTGCTCAATACACTAAGTATGGCAAAACTACATACATATATGTATGTGTGTGCATGTGTATATATATACATATAGTATTCTATATATATATATATATATATATATATATATATATATATATATATATATATATATATATTGTAAAATATCATGAAACCTGAGATCCCAGACAGGCTTCCATGCTATTAAATATATATAAAAACTAATATATACTTACTTATTATAATTATATATTGTATATATATATTGTATTTTATATGTGTATATATATATATGTACATATTGTCACCCACAGACAGACTGTTTCGTTCTATCAGAACTCATCAGTGTGGCTATATATATATTGTATTTAAACAGATGGTGACCAAGTCATACAACCGGACAAAGCAGTATGGATGTTTAACAAGGCGTTCCAGTAGTCAATGGAGCTCGTTCACCCCAGGAATTAGTTGTTGTACGACACCTGATCAAAGTAGTTTACTGGGCCAACAAGACAACAGTGTCCCGGAAGAATCTTTTGATTTATCAGATGAAGATATCTCACAGCAGTGTAAGTTTGCTCTTTGTAAAGAAGTCAATGTTTTCAGATGAACTCATCAATTCTTTATCACCTTGATACATCATTTTGCTCTTGAGTTTTATGCAGTGTCTATTCTAAGTTATGCAGTTGAGTTTTATGCAGTGTCCATTCTAAGCTGTGCTGTTGCACCCAAGAAAAACATATGTTACTTTGTAAAATTTTAATAAATTTTGAAAGATTCTGGGAAAGAAAAAAAACACTATGTGGCCAAAAAAGCAATTGTCATATGGCCCTTGATTGAAAATGATTTAATATATTTCAAATGCAGATGTCATTTTTAAGCACAGACATCAATTTAAAACACTGACATCAATTTTAAACACAGACATCAAATTTAAATGCAGACAACTATAAACATCTGAGAAGCAAAATTATTTTGTGTCCACTCCAGTTCAACAGTAGTTCACTGGTTTTTGGCCTATAAAGAAAAATTAGAGGGGAGATTTGTTTTATGACTTCTTCTTTAGAATTCAACTCACTTGTGAACAGTATCCAGGCATTTTCGGGATTGACAAAATGCAATCGATAGATAGATAGATAGAGAGATAGATATCAACAGCCTGAAATAGATAAATGGCTGTAAACGAATCCAGATAGCTCAATAGATTACTATGAACAGTCTGAGATAAATTCTATTAGTTTGGTTCATTTAACAGCATTTCAACCAATGTAATCCATTTAAAGCCAAATTTTTTTGTTTCAAACATAATGTGTGTATTGTATATGGATAATCTCTCTGATAGATTGATAGATGAATAGATAGGAACATATTGAGATAGATAGATCAATAGATAGATAAATAATGAACAGTTTTTGATTGATAGAAAGACAAACTGCATAGATCTGAACAGAATTAGATAGACTAATTGATTATTTGATATATATATATATATATATATATATATATATATATATATATATATATATATATATATATATATTGATATAAAATATTAAAACAGAAGCAATAGTATGTAATGTTGGTAATCTCTGAATTAAGAAGGCTTTATTAATAGCTACACCCTCAGATTAAAAATATGTTAGAATTAAATACTGAATATATCATCAATTAACATGCACATTCTTTAAATAAATTTTTAAATTAAAAAAAAAAAAATGAAATTGATTAAGACAACTGAAGCCAAGTCTCTTCCACATGATTTTTAAACACCCAACGTAGCATTCCAACACTCCACATGACACCATGTTTACAACTTCCCAAAAAATTTGAACATACAACACTAAGTTCATAATAAAAAAAGTCTCTAATGATGAAGTTTTCACTTCAAAATTGATTAGACCCGAATAATTATTTTGCTTTGCAATAGCCTTCTAAACAAATACAATACAATAAAACATATATATATATATATATATATATATATATATATATATATATATATATATATATAACTAGCCTTACATGCCATAAGGCATAGGTGAAATTGTCTTCCATTCTCCCTCTTTCCTTTCTCTTTTTCTCTCTCCTATCTGACTGTATTTTATTTTCTTGTTGGATGAAGTCCTGTTAAAATTCTTTTGGAGTTTTGATTCATATCAATGCTCTTAACAGGATGGAAATGAATTTATTATCCTAATGTGACTGAATATTTTTTTTTAAATTACACAAAAAAAACTTCCCAGATAAAAAGCAGACTAGATTAATTAACCCCACAAAAACCGAACTAGGCCTTGTATCTAAAGATGTAATACAGAAGATTACGTCTAGATTGATGAGTAGCCACAAATATAACTTGTGGAAAAACTCTATGGATACCATCGATTGGTTTAAGCAAATTAAGGATAAAAAGAGATCCACTTTCGTACAATTCGACATCATAGAGTTCTATCCTTCCATCACTAAAGAATTATTAGTGAGGAGCCTTAACCACGCTAGAGAATATACAGAGATCACAGAAGAAGAAATAGAAATTATCCTAGCAAGTAGAAAAACCATCCTATCCGATAACCGCAGATCCTGGGTAAAAAGTCACGTAGATAATTTCGACGTCCCCATGGGGGCCTCCGATTCGGCTCAGGTAGCAGACTTAGTGGGGATCTATATCCTAGATACGCTAGGTCGTATTGTCAACTCACAACAAGTGGGACTTTACCGAGATGACGGGATTATTTATATCCCAGACAGTAACGGTCCGAAGACCGCTAATATACAAAAGAAAATTATTAGGGCCTTCAAACTACTAGGGTTTAGAATCCAAATAGCCTCAAATTTAAAAATAGTAGACTTTCTGGACGTCACATTGAATTTAAATAATGGTACGTTCAAACCCTTTAGTAAGAACGATTCCGCCCCTAGATACATAAATATCTCCTCAAACCACCCAAGATCGGTACTGAGACAGATACCCAATGCGGTGAACCAAAGAATTAATAAGCTGTCCTCAGGTAAGAAAATGTTCGAGGAAAACAAAACTAGATATGATGACGCCCTGAAGGACAGTGGATTCCAAGGTAGACTGGAATACTTAACCCCGGTGGACCTCAATTCGAGAGCTAGGAAGAATAATAATGGGACCCACACACCCCTCAAGGTAGGTGAGACTGTTAATAATAGTAGTCACGGAAATAGACGAGGAAAGAATAGAAATAGAAAAGTAGTCTGGTTCAATCCGCCATTTTGTAAGCTCACTAACATTAACATAGGTAGACACTTTCTACACCTACTAGATAAACATTTTAATTGAGGCAACCCATTGAGTAGGATTTTTAACAGAAATACAGTGAAAATTAGCTACTCCTGCACTAAGAACATGTACAATATACTAAGCAACCATAATAGAAGGCTACTCAATGAGCTTACCACGAGAGATAGGAATCCAAACGTGGAGCCTTGTAACTGTAGGAATAAGGAAGAATGCCCCTTGGGCGGACGCTGCACCACGAGGAATGTCGTATACCAAGCATGCATTTCTCCTATGGAACGGCAAAGGGACGGGGAAAGAATCTATATAGGGATCTCCGCGGGAAACTGGAAGCAAAGATGGTACAGCCATAGACACTCATTTTCCAACCCGAAACTTAGGTACCAGACTGCTTTATCGAAATACTTCTGGGGCCTGAAGGATCAGGGGCTATCTCCACAAATTAAGTGGAAAATATTAAGGCACTCATCTGCCGCCAACAGCTTCAACGGTAGATGTAACCTATGCTTGGACGAAAAAATTAGCATAATTAATTTCAAGAATAGAGAACTTTTATTGAACAGGAGAAATGAACTTGTCTTTAAGTGTAGACATAGAGGAAAATTTAAATTATCTTAAATAATAAAGAAACATTAGTAAATAATAGAGATCAACACAACAGCAGATATCACCGAGACAAGGAAAAACAAAGGTAGATAAGGGCCAGATGAACAAGGAATATTAATCCAAAATAAGGCCTGGGATTCTAGAGTGGTTAATTCCCCTTGACCAATTTTAGGGTAATTTAAAAAAAAAAAAAAAAAAAAAAAACACTTGACGATTATAATGAATGTCCCCACCTTATCTGGTTCATGTATCTCGATCGTAATTGAAACTAGAGAAACACCTAAGATGACAACAGCTGGGTTAATTAACAGACATACCAGAAATAAATATATATCATATATGAGATAGCCATTAGTTAAACGATCTGAGTCTGTTTAGAATAGCACACCTGCCAAGTAGGAGAACGCACAAACAGAACATAAAATCAAAAGAGACTGACCAGTAGATTAATTCCACTCCTGTTTCTTAATCGTTCTAACATATAATATGTTCACACCCTCTGCTCATGCCTAGGAACGAATGAGTTCCACTTTGTTTTTTAATTTTATTTTTATGTTTTTTATTTTGGTTTATTCTTATCTCTATCCTTGTTTTCTGATTTTTAATTTATTTTTAATTTCTTTAATTTTCCTATTTATCTTCTGAATACGAACTGTAACTCCTCATTCGCATCATATCTCTGGGACAATACAGAGCATGTAAAGAGTCATCCGACGAGACGGAGAATATACCAACAATATTCTCCGCCGAAATAAATTTATTATGACGGCTTAACCGAGTTTGAGTCTCCATTGAATTGCACTATATATATATATATATATATATATATATATATATATATGAGAAATCAATCATTTAAAACAAAAGTGCTCAAATGTTAACCAGTAGAGTAGTATAAAAACTAAAAGAAATTAAAATGTCACTTTAGTTTTGTTTCATTACTAATAGTTTGTTGTAGGAGTAGCCTTGTGTTTGTCAGTGTGTCTACTTTCGAGTCTGTATTGGGAGGTAGTGAACAAACAAAAAGTCAACAACAATAAACAAAACAGCAAAAGCAAAACAAATAGAGAAAGTCTGTAGGTTAGAAGAGCTGTATATATTCTCTTCCCTCACCTGTTAGGGTGTGGGTGAGTCGGTGTATATTGTTCTTAGCTAGTTGGCTTAGTAAACCCAATGTTAGGTACCAAAGATCTTTGTTTTCTCCACATGATGACTCTAAAAGGTTTTTAAGTTGAGAGTTAGCATTGGTTAAATCTGTCTTTGATAAAAATTCATATATATGTATTTACTATCTATGAACTGTTACTGTTTCATACATTTTATATAAAATAAAAAAAACTCAGTTGTCAAGTAAAACTTCATTGGAAGAAATGAATGACAAGATATATATATATATATATATATATATATATATATATATATATATATATATATATATAAAATGTAATTATATACAAAATAGTCCCTCCAAAAATGAGTTTATGAAAAGAATTTTTCACAAATACTGCAGCAAGATTATAATATGAGTGAATTTCATGCTACGTACTCATCACATGGGTAGATGGTACCTGTTGTTATACTAATATTAGAGATTCAACGATGCCTCCTTAGAAAGAATATAATTGCTTTTCAAGAATATTCAACTTCTGTTATGGAAGGAGCCATATCATTAATATCAAATATAATTATTTACAAGCTGGTCCCTTCAACAATGACTTAAGTGGGTCAAACCATTATGAAAAGAATTTTTTACAGAGTGCTCAACTACATTAATGCAGGAGCAATAATATACTTCTACACAATCAACATCAAAAGGAGAAAAGAACATTTTAAAATTTGGTTGTAGGGTTGTACACATTGGCCTCAATAACTGAAATAGGAAAAGGGTTGCATGGTTTCTTTTATTTATACTGAAAATTCAAGACACATAAGTTTATCAATTTTTGCTAACTGGTTTCAAAATATGTTTCTTTGTTTTTTAATATTCAACTTGTGTTAACTGATCCTGTAATGTTCGTCTAAGGGGCTTTACTAATGTAGTGTGTGTTGTTTACAGGAATATCTTAATGGAGTCCATCCTTTGATAGGTCTATAAGTGGTTTGAATTCAGTTTTTTTTCCTCTTGACCAGTTGCCATACTATGGTTAAAGAGCCCAGTGTGCCCTACTATTTACCCATAGCTGAAGAGAGAATAGTTGGACTCTAACCTTTCCCAAGGATATTAGCACTATGTAAAAGGCATGATTTGAACTTGGATAACTGAGTTCACTTCTTTTGATAATAACCATATTATAATCTTGCTGCAGTATTTGTGAAAAATTCTTTTCATAAACTCATTTTTGGAGGGACTATTTTGTATATAATTACATTATATATATATATATATATATATATATATATATATATATATATATATATATATATATATATAATCTATCTTGTCATTCATTTCTTCTAATGAAGTTTTACTTGACAACTGAGTTTTTTTTATTTTATATAAAATGTATGAAACAGTAACGGTTCATAGATAGTAAATACATATATATGAATTTTTATCAAAGACAGATTTAACCAATAGTGGTTATCATCATCTAAATTAACTACTATCATTTGAATAAACTATATAAGCTAAATGTCAGTAATTTGATATATCTTTTGGTGTAATTACTCTTTTAACTGTGTAAATTATCACTGTGGAATAAATTGTAGTATTTGTTGGTTGGTTAGTTGGTATTTTAAGGCATATCAACCTTTGTAGTTTATTTATTGCCAAATCCTCTGTGTGTGTGTGTGTGTGTCTGTGTGTCTGTGTGTCTGTGTGTCTGTGTGTGTGTGTGTGTGTGTGTGTGTTGTATATATGATTTGTACATGAATAGATTGTAGGTAACATTATTTTTAAATGAGCCAGAGCTCATTTGTTTGCACAAAGTTAAATGTAGTATTTGTACATAATGTTTCTTTTTTTGTTCTGAATTAAAAATGTGAGTGAAATATCTATTCTTTAAGATTGTCTTTCATGAGAGATTCAACTCATGTTAATTTAGATAGTTTTAAAAGAAGTGATTTTTATGATTCAATGACTTTTTTCTAATTTCCTAGATTCTCTGGGAAATTTATCGGCTGAATTTAGTGCTGAGCCAGGGAAACTGAAAAACTCCCGAGTTACAACAGAAAGTTCCAGGTTTTGTAAGGAAGCTTGGAAACTCAAGGGGTAAGTATCAATTTGAACTTTTCAATTAGAATTATCCACAAATAGGAAAGTTCTTGGTTAATTAGCTTTATGGCATATCAACCTTTGGTTGGTTATTTAATGCCCTAGACACTTTTTCTTCCTGCAAATAATTACATGGTTTTAAGTAACAATTAAAAATAATCTAGAGCCATGCTTAGTATAATGGTTATCATTCTAAGAAATGGAATTGGCAATCCAAGTTCAAATCCTGGAAGAGGCAGTTTGCATTTTGCTTCATGCTTATACTATTTTGAAAGGCATGAATCCATCTCTTCTTCACCCACTAAGGGTAAAAAGTAGGGCAGATAGAACTATGTAAAACCATATAAATGTGTGAAAATTATTTGTAATAAGAATAGCTACAAGAAGCTATAATCATTTAAAATGATTATTATGAGTTACATGAAACCATATAAATATGTGCAAATTATTAGTATTTGATAGGAATACTTGAAACAATAAAATTTCTCAAGATACTTGAAACCATATAACTGTTTACAATTTACTTGTATTAGGAAAAGCTACTTGAAACAGTAATTGTTTATGAATGATAATAACGTGTATTTACCCAACCCTCCTGCCATAGGCAGGTTTTAATACAAGGCAACCAGTCTAGGAGAAAAAAAAACTCTGAATTCATTCCAGCATTACTTCACTTCAATTGCTTCAATGAACAGAGATCAAAATGCATGTCTCATTCGTTAAAAGAATAGGAGACAAAAGAGAACAAGGTGGATTCTGGGAGAGTCACATGACCACTAGGTGACCCATAGACATTCCCTTGGTCTTTGCAGGGTCCCTTTGGCAACATCAAATCATTGTGTTAGGAAGAGTAAGGACAGGGTAAAGCCACCATGGCTATACCACTGACGTAAGCAAGTTTTTTACCATTTTTGTACCCCTTTCATAGACTGTTAAAAGAACAATATGTAGATTGAATAAGTGTATAAATAAGCTTGTTTTCTTTCTGTTTATTCAGTGTTAGAATATCAAGAGACATACTAATGCTAATTTTGAACCTAGGTGACTAAATATCCTCCCTAGTACTAACTAACCCAATATTTTTTATTCCATTCCAAATATGGATACCCACTCAAGTGTCAGTGACTAACCACTGGATAGTGCAATATAGAAAATGGCTTTCTCACCAAATTCTAAACTGTAAATATATGAGGGCTACTCAATAAATAAGGTGAATTTTGCCAATGGAGTTGGCAATAGGAAGCACTGTTTACAGTTTCATTTTTTTTTTCAAGGGAATCAATAATGATGGGTCCTTTCCTGTTCCAGAGGACTGTCAGCATCACCTTCTTTACTGACTGCTGCACCAGGAACTTTTTCTTTACCAGAGAGTCAGTGTGTTTCCACTCCATAGACTGTTTTTTCAATTTAAGTTCATGGTGGCAAACCGATGTTTAGCCTATTTGATTTTAAAAATCAAAACATGCTTCTCCATACACATCCCAGATTTTTCTGTAAATTTCACCTGGTTTGCTTTTATGCTTGGAACACTCTGTTTGATTTGCTGCCATTTTGAATAGCCTCAAAACAAATATTTTTCTAAGATTAAAATGATTTTTGCTATAAACCAGTTCCAAATGATGCAGAATTTACATTTATGGAAAAAAATTCTTGAAAAAGTTTTATTCATTTATTTTTTTAAGAATATATCACTTTATTTATTGAACGACCCTCATATATATAATAGGTCCCACCTCAATCAAAATAATTGCTCTTATCTATTGAATAACCCTTTTTCAAAAAATTGCCCTTATTTATTGAATGACCTTTGTATATCTGAGGAATGTTCTGAAAGCAAAGCATAGAATTTTTCGAAATCTTTTTCTTTGGAAGTGTCAACTTGACATCATTTTGAAAGAGAGAGACAGAGAGAGAGATAGAGAGAAGGAGAGGGAGAGAACATTATATTAAAATGGAGAGAGACTGGCACATAATCACCTCAACGTTATTTTTTAAAATCCCTTTTCAACCAGCAGTTTAATAATGACTGGACAAAATGTTACTTATGTTTTAGGCTTTATCAAGAATATCATATAATTTCTGAAAAACTCAATTTAAAAGTTAGTTTTAAAAAATAAGCTGGTATCTCTTAAAGGAATTTCTTTTCTCTTCAAAATAAAAAGCACAAAATGAAAATTAATATATAAATAGATAAAATGATAAAGTTCTTGTTGGGTTGGCTGGAATCAGTGGTATACAATATTAGTTGTAGTCGGACTGGAATGCTAATGACACATATGTGATAGCATTCAGAGTAGACTGCTGGTCAACTGCTGATCACCAGTTATATTTCTTCTGAGTTTATTCTATATGCTCATATTTGTGTAGGTGTGTGTGTGTGAATATGTATATTCATAAGCCAGCAGTGTCACTTCATTAAAATGTCCCTGAATAACATACTTCCAGCCACAGTTACCTTTTTATGGTACACCTATACTAGCAAACATCAAAGGCTTCTCGGGCAAACCCCTAAGATTCTCATATATCAAAGAAGATGGGATGGGAATAAGGATTCTTCATTGTAGGTAAGAGAAAAGAAGAGATATATATTGAGTGATAGATACATAGGTAGATTGATTTTCATTTTACATGGGTAAGTCAAAAGCTTTGGAATATTTTGGTAAGTGCAATGTTTTGGCACATATATCACATGATTGAAGATGTTCAAGCCATGGAAGGTGCTTAATGTGGTTGGTAGTCTTGTGGTAGTTGTTATACTGACAAGTTGTGGATTACTTTGCTTCATGTGTGATTTGAAGGCTATATGGATAAATGTGCTACATAGTCAATTTTGGGATCTTATGCTTTACAAATTTGAGCTGAGCTATAACACCATGGAAGCAACCAAAAACATTTGTTGTGCAAAAGATGAAGATACAGAAACCAGATGATTTAAGAAATTTTGCTTGTGTTACAAAAACCTTGATAATCAAGCAAGGTCAGGTAAGCCTAAAACCGTGGATTCTTAGACCATGCCTCAAGCTATAGAGTCAAATTCGAAGAATAGCATTTGGCAAAAATCAGGCATGCTTGTCATCTCACAGTTCAGTGTGGTTTGTCATATTCACAACCTTAGCAAAAGAAACCAGAGCTGCCAAATTGTGCCTCATGTTAGCAAAATATTGCAAAACTTTTGACTCACCCTACAACTTGCGTTCATAGATATCATTTATATTATTTATTTAAAGTTTTAACCACGTATATATTTTTTCTTTTATATATATATATATATATATATGTATATATATATGTATAATTGCTTAGAATTGTTCCCAACTCCAGATTTACTGGATTAAATAATATCTTATATATATATATATATATTTTTTTTCTTTAAGAAAAAACAAAAACCAGTCACATTAGGATTATAAATTTATTTCCATCCTGTTATGGGTTTTGAAAAATGCTTATGTAAGTAATAAATATATATATATATATATATATATATATATATATATATATATATATATATATATATATATATTAATTACATAAACATTTTTTCTTTTTATCTTTTGCTATACACTATAGTTTTTATCGATTTGACATTATTTTCTCTTTTTGTTTCTATTACTTTTTTAAAGTTTTGACCATATATATATATATCTTCTTATTTAATGTCACAAGTATATATATATTCATATATATATATGTTACTTGTGACATGAAAAAGAAACTGATGATACAATTTTTAAATAAGAAGATACTGATATCTGGGGGAAAAAATTCAATAAAAAAAGAAAAGACTAAAAAGATCTGTACTATTCTAAAATAATCAACCAGTACAGCAATGTGTAGCCAAAAGAAAAAACACAGACAGTGTTACCTCAGCTGATGCATAAAAGTAGAGCAAAACAGAATCATTTTTTCTTTTTATATTTTGCTATATACCATGGTTTTTATCCATTTGTCATTATTTTCTCTTTTCAGGCTTGAAAGAGCAGGACAAAGAAAATTAAAACAGGTATTTTTTCTCTAATATTGTGTATGTATATATGAAAGAGAAATAAGACATGAAAAACAATTTTGAGGATATTTGTTAGGACATTTCCATCTGTATGAGATTCATCTGATAATGCCTAGGAAAATGTGTTTTAATTTTATGGAAAATATTAGGGAATACTACAACTATAAGGTTGTCATATTCCTTAAATCTAAAATTTAATTTTCAACTTTGTTTAAAACTTTAAAATATTGGGGAATGTTACAATTGTCAATGAGTTTGTAATGTTACACAATATTTTTCCTAAAATTAAGTTTTTTTTTCTGAATCATTATTTGATAAAGACCATACAAGTTAAATCATAAAAATGAATATATAAATACTCCATCAGATATTTTTGTGGAGTGGAGGAGCTCATGGTGTAATAGTTATCATCATGGGAAATGGAGTTTGCAACTTGAGTTCAAATCCTGAATAAAGCTGTTTGCACTTCAGTTGTAGTTGTTGCCCTTGGTACAGTATCCAAAAGCCTGGAACTGGGGAACTAGAAATCAGAGAAAGAAATGAGACCATACAGACCACAGCACTGTTAATTATTGAGAATATGAGGGTTGGCCTAAAGGTTCATAGGCTGACCAAGATAATCTCATGGAATGAAATGAAATGAGGTTTATTTTTCAACATAGCTTCCCTTGTGAACCACACACTTCTTCCATCACATCAATATTGATCTGATTGGTCAAAAAAGTCATCAACTGCAGATATGACATCATACTAATTTTTCAGCTAACTCTTGACCTGAGAAGAATCCAGAAGACTTTTTCTCACTCAGAATAATTACCACTTAAAACTGGTGTGAAAAACTCACATTAAATGAAAAAAAGAATAATAAAAAATTTTTAACATAAGTACTGATATGGCTTAGGTTCAAAGTTATAAATATATAATATTATGTGAATTCTTATATGGTTTGCCACTCAGGTTCGTCCAATTAATGCAACAAATGACCTACCAACTCAGGAACAATTATCTAAATCAAAATTTGGTTATCTGCGTCCCAAAAGGTGAGTTTGAAGTCTTGTTTTATTCTCTTGGCATTGTAATCTTCACTCTGTTGAGAAAATGAATTAATGTAAGATAGAAATAATAAATCTAAGAATTGACAGAATGAATGGATCTAAGAATGGAAAGAATTAATAAATCTGAAATTGACGGAATGAATGAATGTAAAAATTGATAGAAATAATAAATCTAAAAATTGACAGAATGAACTGATCTAAGAATTGATAGAAATAATAAATATAAGAATTGATAGAATGAATGAATCCTGAAATGTTTGGAATGAATAAACCTTAGAATAAAATATCTGACAAAATCAAAGAGAAACATGAAAACTAAATTTACTGGAGTGCTTAAATATTTATCATAATGTTTCACTATGTGTGAGTTTCATCAGATTTAGAAAAATAATTTGTAACTTTAGGGAAAATATTTTATTTTAAAAGGAATATTTTATTTTAAAAGGAATATTTTCAAATCATTTTTTTTGTAACTTAAACGATGGTTTTAAACAGTTTCAAATGTTTTTCATTTATTGTTATCTAAAGTTTCATAATGATTAGCACTCCTAATTACTTTACCATGACAACCATATTGATAGTTGTAATGGTTTTCAGATCTTACTTCTCCTCTAATTTTTACTTGGTTAAGATAGAGTTTGTAAAATAACAAAAGTTAAGACCATCTTTCTATTTGTTATTATGTTAGCAAATAAGTTATAATGTTTCAAGTCTGTCATTCAATGTCCTCCTTTTGTATATCTCCAAGTGACATGATTATATGTCTATCCCATTCCTTCAGAATGTATGTAGCGTGGGACCACCTTTGACACCAATTCCTGAGAAACTTCATACATGAAGAGCCAGCTTATGCAACATCAAGTGTATACTGTCATGAACACATACATGCACATATATTCCTTCATGTGCAAATTACTTATGACCATTTTCCAATATTACTACACCTCCCTGAAAAGAAAAGGTCTTATCCTCCTTGTGGATTTCGAGCTTTTTCTATATGTTGTTTGATTTTCTATTCTTCTTTGAACTACTTCTCTCCCTCTCTCTTGAGATCTTTTTTCATTTCTCTTTATGATAGATTCAGATCTCTTTTATGCATAATTAAAATCTTGTTGTTCTTCATAGACTATATTTGATACCTTAAAACTTTCTCTAGATCTGCTTTCACTACGTCATCACTCATTTTCTCTTGTTGGTTTATAGGATCCAGGCTCAGGTTGCTTATTGTCACATTTTCCAGCTCTTCATATGCTTGTTGCCTAGTCAGATGGGGCTGTAGAATATACCCACTGCACCTCTGCAAAGGGATAAGACACCTCTCCCCACTAATGAGTGTCTGAGATATGACACTAAACAATCTGATGGTGAGGTTCCAGTAATGCTGGAACTTTGGGGAATGCAGGGTACCCCTTCATTGCCATTGCTCCCAGGTCCACTCTGGCCCAGAATGGTAGCACCTGATGGGGTCCTATCTATGGCTCAAATAGAACTAAACTATATACTTATGCTAAATTGAATTGCTTGAAACAACTGTTTTGAAATTTAAACTGTGTGCTTATGCTAAACTGAATTGTTTGAAATAGAACTGTTTATTGTATAAAAATGGATTTGGCATTAAATAACTCACAAAAGTTGATGTGCTATAAAACCCAAACAAATAAACAATTCATATGCGACATTATTTGGTCATCACAGTATTATTTCCATTTTTTTTCTGAGTTAAAAGTTTCATGTTATTTTGCTAATGTGAGGCACAATTCAGCAGCTCTGGAGGCTTTTGCCAATGTTATTAAAGCGACAAACAGCACTTGATTCTGAGATTTTGAACTCACCAAATACTCATTGAATGCTCCTTGCCAGATTTGCCTCTGTTGCTTGGAGCATGGCCTCAGAATCCACAATTTCAGTCTTACCTGACCATTCCTGATTGTTGAGGATCTTGTAACTTGAATGAAATTTCTTGAACCATCTGGTTACTATACTGTAATCAACTGCTTTTCACTTTATGCACAACAAATATTTTTCATTGCTACCCTGACCTGATAGTCCTGTTTGAACTCATAAAAGCATAAATTCCTGGATTAGTCTACATGGCTTTCAAACCATACTCGAAGTGAATTAATGCACAATGTGACCGCATACCAACTACCACAATACTACCAACAACAGAGGGTACTTTCCACAGTTTGAACTCCTTTGGTTATGTGACATATGCATTGCAAATTAGCATGTACTACTAAAATGTTGCAAAACTTTTGACTCAACCTAGTATATTAATGCACTGTTGTGTCTCTTCTGCATTATAAAATTTGCCCTTCCAGGGGAAGATTCTGTATTTTTCTTGAACCACATTTTTTGGTTGACTTCAAATATAATTAATTCTTTTATCAACTCTTACTGTTGAATAACATCAATACATGCATTTAACAACATTTGGTTTAATTGAAAACATTTTACATCTAAGAGACGTATAGGATATACTTATATATGAGGTACGTGCAATAAGTTTCCTGACTTTTTGTATGGGCACTTTTATTGATAGTACACACATGAAACTCTAGTCCCCTTCGAAGTAATCTCTGTAGCAGAAGGAATTTTTGTATTTTGGTTTGGCGCGTAATTTAATTCAACACATAATTTCACCCAATCAGAATGACTTATCCTATTCATCCCGGAGCATCTTTCCGGGCAGCACAAACTGGGGAAAAGCCGTCAAACATTCTCTTTGACTGAACAACTCCGTCCAGTGCAGACGTCTCACCGGCTGTTCTTGAATAACAGCAGCAGCAGCATGGACACAATGAGGGAACCTATCTAATTTATGGAACCCCTGCGTCTATTTCTCTTAGACCAAGGGATCCCAGTTGAATATGAATTAGATAAATTCAATACGCCACACACGGGAACAACTTTACGTCACCCCCAAAATTGGCTATGTCGACTGCGATGCCGAAACCCGCTCCAACACCTAGCGACTACTTCACCTCTGGGCAACATTTTTTGGAGACATTCACACTTCTCCCTGAAACAACCAGAAACACAAACTCATGGTGACTTCAATGTTTATTTCCTCAAACGGCAAACATGACTTTCGCTACACACTGAGAACATACCTTCCTCGCACGTCCAACAACACAAGCTGCTATCTCAACTCTCTCATAACTCCATTTCGTCTTTTTACCTCTTTGCAGCACAAATGCTGCCATTAAAACCTTCATGTAAAAACTAACGGCATCTTCGTCTTCTTACTTCTTCATCCTCCTTTTATTTCTCACAACCTAGCGAGGAAACACGTAACAAAAACCCTTGCTAATAAACAAACATTTCACACTCGTTAAAAAAAATTAACAAACAAATAATTCCGAACTCTAAATCTCCTCCATGGAGGTCCTTTTGTGTGAGCGTGTCAATGACCTTCGTCACAGCCTCTTTCGTCTCCTCAATTGTCTCATAACGACAGCCTCTGAGCTTAGGGAATAACCAAAAGTCACAGGGAGCAACGTCTCAAACTATCTGGATGCCCACCTTGGTCAATTAGTCTGTGACAAGGATGGAGTTGTGGACTGGTGCATTGTCCTGCTGGAAATGCCACTGACCCGATTTCAAGAGTGCTGGCCTCTTCTCTAGGAATCTCTTCCTGAACTCCCTTAAAACCTAAACATAGTAACCCTAAGTCTAACCTTTGGCCAATCTTTGACTTCATTACTACTCCCACACCTCTCATCATCCCTCACAGACTCCCTGCCTTCCTTGAGTCTCTTATGCCTCTCAAAAACTGATTCTCGATTTATGCAAGATGGTCGAAAAGCAGTCTGAAGCATTCCATACGTTTCTGTGGCATTTTTTCCAAGTTTAAAACAGAATTGCATATCGTTCTTCTAAAGTGTTAGATTGCATTTTTGAAATTCACCAGCTGTGACAATCAGGCTTTAGTAGGGTGTATTCAAATTCCTGCTGTAGCTGTTCATTTGAAGCTGAAATCATAAAGATTGGTCAGTCATCTCATAAGATGTATAGCAATAACATACTGAATTTTCAAGAGTCAACGACAATTTTAAATACCCATACGAAAAAAGTCTGGAAACTTATCGTATGCGCCTCGTATATATTTTAGGATAGGAAGTATTTTAGAAGTATAGGATATACCTATATATATATTCTGTAGTATAGGATATACCTATATATATATTTTACATCTAAGAGAAGTATAGGATATATCTTCAGTCAGTTATTTTTCTTCTATAAACATTTCTTTTTGAAAACATTCAAATTCACAGAATCTCCTGGCATCTCATCTCCAATGCAGAAAGTTTATTATGGGTTCTTCTTGTTTTAATGCTATGAATTTATTTCTTTCATCCAATCACTTTTTGGGTCTAATATTCCTTAGAAAAATCTCCTTGGTTTGATTGAATATCAGTTCTTCCTATTTTCTTGGGGTTAATCATCAAGGTCATTTTCTTGGTTAGTTGGGTTTAATGGCATATCAACCTTTATAGGTTATTTACACATATGTACGGTTTGTAGACACATAATTTAATGATACGATACTAAAACCAAACGACTCATTTACTCGCATACGAGTAAATATTTTCGAGTATTTCTATATGACATTAGTTTATTTAGTGATGATAATAGTGAGAAATAATAATAAAAACTATTTCTACTAACACAAACATAATGGTATTTCTATTCAGCAATAATTTGCTTTCAGTCGATTAGTTTGTTGTATTTTCAGGATTATAACTAAGTCTATATTTTCTGGTACAAGAATGACAAAACATTATCCATGTGGACGTTCTCAAATAAATCCTTCATGGTATTTGCGTGGAAATAGTGCTTTCTGATGTCATTAAAAGCTTTACACTCAAGGAGAAATTGTTTGATTGTGCAGGGCATTTGGCATGTCGAGCACTGTGGTTGCTGTTCTTGCTTGAGTATAAAAGAGTGCGTAAGTCTGCAGTGACCAATACGCAATCGCGTTATAGTTACTTGTTCTTTTCGCGATTTTCAGAAAACTGGGCGCCATTCTCCCAAAAAGGGTTTAACCTGGAATAGTTTATTACTGGTATTTCTATTCCAGCGTTGTTGCCATTTTTTATGGAGGAAATTATTTTATGGAGGAATTTATTATCAGTGTATGGGATGTTGTACTTCTCGGGGGTCTAGTCTAAAACCGATTTTGCTGCCGCGTCTGCTCTATGATTTCCTCTCACCACAATGTGGCTTGGAATCCAGCAAAAAACGATTTCTTTGTTTGATGTTGAGTGTAGTCTGCAAAGTAGTTTGATAATAAGTGGGTACTCTAGTTTTTTATTTTCTTTCGCGAATCAATGCCCCCGCTAAGAGAGTCGGTCACTCACTGACCAATCAACTGGCAGAGCGCATTAATTCCTTCTTCCTCTCAAGAACTATTTTTTCTAGTCCCTTCTTTTTGTGTGTCGGCGGTCAGAGAGCCATGGGCCAGCAGCACGAACAGATCTCTCTCACATCACTGCTACTGATTCCACTTGGAACCCATCGCTGAAGAACACGCTGCTGCTAGCTTCACACACGCTTCCTACAAACCAAGGACCAACATACTGACCAGCGACACAAAAGGGATACTTTCTCACTCTCACTCCTTTACGCCTTCTACTATAATAAACCTTTCTTTGTTGTGTTGTTTAAAAGAAGTTTCGTTATTCTTTTGTGTTGTCAAATAATTTATAGTGTTAGAGAAATTAACCATTTCCCGAAACACTAATGATCCAAGGTGGTATTTCTGGCAAGACGCTTTTATGGATATTATTTAGAGGGATGGTGGATTCTTTGTGAGTAGGTTCCATTTTTAGCCGTGATTAATGTGTTGTTTTTAGCAAAAAGATATTTTGTCATTGTTGAGTGAGGAAGAGTTGTAACGTGCGTGTGTTTACGTTGTGTCGTTTCCTCGCTAAGTGTGTAATTCCCTCGCTAATTGTAGTTAGGTATTAAAGGAGAAGGTTCAAGATGTCGAAGTCGAAATGTTTTTAGGAATAGTTTTTATTTGCAGCATGGAATATTGGGTTTGCTTTTTGTGTTGCAAGTCTCGTAGGAAAGATTGTGAGTAAGGAGACGAAATGGAGATATGATAGAGTTGAGAAGGCAGCGCGTGTCGTGGGACGTGCGAGGGGTTGTGTTCGCCGTAGTTTAGCGAAAGCCATGTTGCCGTTGGAGGAAATGAACTTTGGAGTCACTGAGTTTTGTGCATCTGGTGGAGAGGCGTGCGTTGTCTCCATTAAAGTGGCCCAGAAGCTAGGTGTCGAGAGCGGAATAAAGGCATCGCATCGACATAGCCAATTTTGGAGGTGACATAAAGTTGTTCCTGTGGTGACGTATTGAATGTATCTAATTCATACTCAACTGGGATTCCTTGGTCTGAGATAGGCGCAAGGAATCCATAAATTAGATAGGTTCCCTCATGTGTCCATGCTGTTACTGCTATTGAAGAACCGCCAGTGAGACATCTGCACTGGGCGGCGTTGTTCAGCCAAAGAGACTGTTTGGCAGCTTACCCAATTTCTGCTACCCGGGAAAGGAGATCCTGATTGGGTGATATTATGCGTCGAATTAAATTGCGCGCCAAACCAAAATACCTTCTGCTACACATTCGTAGACCAAATGGTTTAATTGATTTTTTTTTTTTTTTGGTCGAAATATTGTCTTTATTTTGGATGAAAAGTGCAGTGATATACTGGGTTAGATGGAGAAGATTTCAGTTTGGTATAATACTGAAAGGCTAATTTTTCACTTCTGATCTGTAGAGGTGCTTCGTGAGCTTCCGCGCATAGGCTGTCAATTGGTGAAGTTCTAAATGCTCCTAATACCAGTCTTAAGCTTTCATGGTGAATAGGGTCAAGTTGTTTCAGATAGATTTCCTGGCAGATCTATATACGAAAATGCCATAGTCAAGTTGAGAGCGGGGAAGAGTTCTCTATAACTTAATTAGAGTTTGAGGGTCAGCTCCCCACTCTGTGTGGGTAACGACTCGCAAAAGTTGTTGGGCACGGGTTGATTTTTTTTAGGTATTTTGTGTGTGGGATGAATGAAAGTTTTTTTTCTATCGAATATTATACCGAGGAATTTGTATTCGTTAACGACTGGTATTTCGGAGTCATCAATTTTTAGGACAGGGTCATTGTGAATTTTCCTTAGAGAGCAAAAATGCACGTATTTAGTTTTAGACTTGGAGAATTTAAATCCATTTTCTCTTGCCCATTTATTTACTTTGTTTAAGTTTAGTTGGAGTTGTCGCTCTACTATGTTCATATGAGTGGCCCGATAGCATATGACGAAGTCGTCGACGTAGAGAGCACAGTCGATTGAGGGGGTTAGACATTTTACAATGTCGGCTGGGGCTGTAGAATAAGCCGACTGCACCTCTGCAGAGGGGTAAAGCCCTCCCCCCAATGAGGCCACCTATTGGCCGTGGGTGGCGACCCGTAAGGCGCTAGGACGGAACCCTGGTGGTTAAGCAGAGTGGTCAATAGCTTGCAACACATCACTTTGGCCCTTACTTGGTCTGACGGGTGGTCGGATTGGGCCCGATCCGATCAATCGGCTGGTTCCGACATGCCCTAGCACATATGTTTGGTTTTTTCCGATCGTATCATACAATCTGCTCTTGTGGAACTATTCGATCTACTTTAGCGGAACTATTCCCAACCCTTTATTCCTTATGTGCTAGAAGGCGAGTCAATTGTGCTGAGAGGTAGGACTAATGACCGCTGTGAGATTGTTATGCAATTAAAAGCAGAATTTGACAGAGGCTCAGAATCATACTCTTTGCATGAGTATTCTGGTATTGTATTCCTATCTCAGCCAAAGCGAATGGGTCGCCTCCTTGGTTCATTCCCTTCTTAAGTTGGACTCCATGGTGGGTGGTGGAGCATAGGACCAGCGAATAACAATTAGCAATCATGGCTTTTTCTTCATCAAAAAAACTGAAACGTACTCTAACGGAAACTGATTCGAACAACGAAGGTGTGGCAAGTTTCTCTAGATTCATAATAATTGAATGTACGGAAACACCAATAACAAACCTATCGCCATTTTTAATTGAAAAAGTAATATCCAGTAATATGACCCCCGTCCACGTAAAAAAAACTAAAAAATCAAACTCTGCTCGTTGAAGTAGATAAAAGAAAAAAATGCCGAATTCCTACTGAAAATGACTAAATTCCATACTATAACTTACCGTCACAAATTCCTGAATATAAGTTGTTGCAGAGGCCAGATAAATATACCGGTCCACGCAAACTTTTGAAATATAAGTGATTGACAACGAACTAGGCAAGAATGACGAAACATGAGTTTTCTTCGAAAGGCCGAATTTTATTATGGCGAATCGTAAATCGAAAAAAGTGTACGGCGAACAATCGCCGCGGCCAGATGGTGATCGTTGGAACAGGATCTAGTCGCTGGAGCTGGTCTGGACAGCTGGTTCAAGACTGGTATTCGTTGGATAGGTGGTCGCTGGTTTAGGACTGGTATCTGCTGGTGCAGGAAGGTGTTTGCTGGTTCAGAACTGGTAGTTGCTGGTATCTGCTTGTGCAGGAAAGTGGTTGTTGGTTCAGAACTGGTAATTGCTGGTATCTGCTGGTGCAGGAAAGTGGCCGCTAGTGTCTGCTGGTGCAGGAAAGTGACCGCTGGTGCAGGAAGGCGGTCGCTGGTGCAGGACTGGTGGTCGCTGGTACAGGACTGATGGTCGCTGTTGCAGAACTGGTAGTTGCTGGTATCTGCTGGTGCAGGAAAGTGGCCACTGGTGAAGGAAGGTGGTCGCTGGTGCAGGACGGGCAGCTGCTGGTGTCTGCTGGTCCAGGAAGGCGGTCACTGCTGCAGGACTGGCAGCTGCTTGTGCAGAACTGGTAGCTGGTTCTGCAGGAAAATGGCCGCCGGTGAAGGAGTGGTAGTTGCTGCTTCAGTGAGGTGGTCACCGGTGCAGGAGTGGTAATTGCCGCTGCAGTGAAGTGGTCGCCGGTGCAAGAAGGTAGCTGCTGGTGCCGTCTCAAAGAGTGTTAGACTTTCTGAATTAGACCTGAAAATGGCTGTTAGATTGCGAGGCTGGTAGTTGTGTCTGCTGCATTGTGCCGTCTCAGGAGGTGTTTGGAAAGACTTTCTGAGTAGCCCTGAAAAGGACTTTTAAGCTGAGAGGCTGGCAATCTTCCTGTGTCGTCTGCGGCTGGAATCGGGACGTCTGCTTTAGTGGAAACCTTGAGCAGTCCTCATGGGCAGCTGCTGCTGATTAGGCTTCAGTCGTAGAACGACCAGGGAGAAATCTGGCTTCCTCCCACACCCGCAGCTGTCCTCAGCCAAACTGATTCGACCCGGTTTGATAGCGCTGCAGCTACCCCGTGCCACTACGCTATGTGGTCTATGTTGGATGACTTTGCTTATTATTACTATATTATAGTGAGAAACTTCATTCTAATTCGACCATGTGTTTTTAAATACTACCTATTTTGTCCATTAGTTGAAGACTGTTCTTAGAAAAACAGGCTGAATTTAATATTTAAAGAAAACGTTTTGTGCGAAGCAATTTAATCCCTTAACGTAAAATTCCTAAATACTATTGGCTGACGACATCAGTGACTCATCATTTTTTTGGAATGGGGTTTGTTTGTTTTGTTTTCGTTTGGGTTATGAGTAGTCGGTCGACTACGATAAGGTAAAGAGGTTGTAAGAAGTAAGGAATTGTCATTATGCACAATTGAAGAAATAAAAAAAGAAATGAAGAAACAAGGTGTAACAGAAGTAAAGAGAGTTACAATAAAAAAAGAGGGTAAACTCATTGAAACTAACACCTACATAATGACATTTGACCAACCCAAAAGATCAGAGAAGATAAAAGTAGGCTACACAATGGAGAGAGTTGAGCAATTCATACCCAATCCATTGCGTTGCTACAATTGTCAAAAATACGGCCATCACAAGGATAATTGTAGAGGTCGACAAGTATGTGGCAAATGTGGTCAACAAGATCCTGACCACCACAGTGACAATTGTAACAATCCGTATAAGTGTGCAAATTGCGGAGGCAATCATCCCGTCTATGCAAGATCTTGTGAGAGTTGGAAACTGGAAAAGGAAATATTGGGAATTAAACATAGGAATAACATCCCATACAATGAAACGAGGAAAATGATAGTAGGATCTAAGACCACAACCTACTCTCAAGCCGTCAAGCGCAATAAAATCTAATACAACTATGAGGGGATAGTAAAAAAATTGATTCAGCTGGAGCCGGGTGACTGGGAAGACTATATCAATGAAATAAGAGCCTCACTTGATACCAACAAAATTTCAGAGACACCAACTACAAAAGCACATCTTGTAGTAGATAAAGTGAAGACACCTGCACAAACTCACACCTCCACGGGAAGACCGATCGAGAAAAGAGCACGGAGCTATCACCAACCACAGAAGCAATTAAATGTGTAACAGAGAAATCTCCTTCCAAAACAAGACCAAAAGATAGGAGATCCTCAATTAGACCACCCACTTCTACAGATACCTCCTTAAACAAGAAACTACAAAAAGACAAGGCAAAAATTACTCCAAAACAAAAAACCGTTGAAAGTGAAAATGTTGACTCGAGTAACAAATTCAAAATCTTGAAAAGGTGGTGTTATGATGTATATAGCTCCGTAAAACACGGATACGAAACAGCCCCATGAAAGTGAGGCCGGCTCTGTAGGTTTAGCTCCCTTGGATGTAAATAAAGATATTCCATTACTAGATAGCTTGTGTGTTCACGTGTTATTTATTTATCGCTCGACATCGGCACCAGAACATGGTACCAGAGTGGGATTTTTTTTCTACATTCGGCGAAGTCATCTCTCCACACCTCGGATAAGCACACATTATATCGGAAAATAACTGAAATAGCGTATACGCACCGGTAAACTAATCTAATTACTCTTCGGACACCACGTGAACACAAAACACGGAAGTCGGACCGGATCCTTATTGGGCACAAATCGGATATAATACTTCGGAATTATGGCTTACCCCATCCCACCACCGGAAAAAATGGACATGGACGGCGATTTGAGAGAGAACTGGTCCCTATTTAAACAATCATGGACGAACTACGCCGACGCTATGCGCATTGATACCAAACCAGCTAAAGTCCAAGTAGGAACTTTTCTCTCTATCGTTGGCAAGGAATGCCTAAAAATTATAAAAAAATCTGCCCATGACAGAGGAGGAACGTGTGGACATCAACTCCACCATAAAAAAATTATCGGACTATTTCGAACCTAAATTAAATACGACATACGAACGCTACGTATTTAATTCATGCGACCAGGAAATAGGCGAATGTTTCGATTCCTATTTGAACAAGCTGAGAAAAGTAATAAAAACGTGCAGATACAGCACGTTGGAAGACGAATTATTCCGTGACCGGATAGTGATGAGAACAAATAAAAAGAAATACGTGTGACGCGAAAAATTGACTTTTATCCCAGAACGGGGTTTTATTTTCGCATTTGTGAAGACGGGGCAGACTGGCACTTGATCCCTTGTAGAATAAGTCCTCGTTCAGAGTTTTTTCCTCGGGCACATAAGAACTGGCATATTATGTGGGGGATTAATTTAGGGCCAGACTGACCGCCGCTGGCAAGGGGTTCCAAATTTCACACTATACACACACCCACCAAAGCCACTAGTCTTCCTCCCCTAGAAAATGAAAGATATGGACCTCTAGGTTTAGACGTAATAATATTAGATCCAGTAGTCGGCAATTCCAGTTTCCTGTCTGATATTTTAAAGGAATTTATAGGACAATTTTAAGCAAGATAACATAAGGCGAATAGAAGCTGAAAAAGAAACATGGCATAACAAACTCGTAGAAGACACTGCAAATAACAACTTCGACCACGTGGGAACATTAAAATATATCAATCTTTTACTACACATAGATATACACCTTCAACGTGTCAAATATATCATAAATGAACAGTCCATGAACATAAATGTTTCTTCTTTTCTTTTCTTTCGTTTTTCTTCAAATTGAGAGAGAGAGAGAGAGAGAGAGGGTATATAAAATTGGGTATAAGAAGAAACGGTCTCAAAGTTTACTTATCTTTTTTTTTTCGGCGGGGTTCCTGTGGAGAATGTTTCCTCTTTTACGGGCTAATAGACTTTATGCTATTTTTAATACTGGCTTGAAGAAGTGGCTCCTTCGTGTCCGAGATATTCTTTTCGTCTTCTTTCACCCGGAGTACTTGGCTTTTGGTTCCGTCCACCACGAACCCTGTCCAACAACTAACTTTCTTATCTTTTTTCGCTGACGGGAAGAAGGTGCCACTTCCGTTTTAGGGTCCCAGCCAATCATTTGGCTTCTACCTTCTTCCTTCCCGTGTCAGGCGACCCAAGGGAGGTCACCGAGTACAAACATCTGTTCTTAACGGTCATTTTTTTACGGCTTGCTACTGTTAATTCGAACACGAGGATAGTAGTAATCATATTTCTAGCTTCTCAGTGGGAGACCACGTGACATACGGACCAGACTCCTCAGTGAACCAGACCTAACACTAGACCGGACAATAGATATATGTCGGAGCACTGAACAAAGGGTCAGACAAGTTGACATGATAGACAGCAGAAACACAACAGAAACCGTGCATTACGCCCAAAAAGCAGAAAAAAGAAAACAGAGACGGGAGCATATCAAGGACTGCAAATTTTGCGGATTAAGCCATGACAAAGGCAATTTGCTTAAAGCGTAACCACGTTGCAAAGATGTGCCAATCCCAAGCGCATCCACCACGGTCAAACAATAAACTACCAGCACATGCAAAGGTCCGTTACGTCAACGACGAACCTGCCAGCAGTGATGAAAGCATATATTCCTTGGACCATTTGTCAGACCGCAAACACTACTACGCAGACATCCACGTATTCCCATTTGGAGGCCAGAAGGCTCTAACCCTCAAGTTCCAAATTAATACTGGGGCAAGCTGCAGCACTCTTGCTCTTGTGGACTACAAACGCCTCACCACAGCACCCTTACAGCCCTCCCATATAAAGCTGAAGCTGTACGACAATTCCATTCTCCAACCCCTGGAAGCTGTAACACTGTGGTGCGAAGCAAACAGCATCAAGAAAAAAGTCAATTTTCAAGTAGTGGACAATAATTCGCCATCCTTATTATCTGGACGGACCAGCTCTGCATTCCAGCTCATAGCCTTCAAAGTTGAATGCGTCAGACACCTGGACGAAGTTAAATCACTCATCAAGGAGGGTGTTCTCGACAACTGTAAAGATGTATTTTCCGGGCTGGGAAGACTACCAGGAGAATACAAAATACAGATTGATAAAAACATCAAACCAGTTCAGAACAACCCCCACAGAGTTCCCCTACCACTCAAAATGGAGCTGAAACAAAAGCTAGACGAATTGGTTGAACAAGGAGTGATAGCATGGGTTACAGAACCGACACCCTGGATCAGCAACATAGTTGTTATTCGGAAACCTCACAAATTGAGGATCTGCATTGACCCATACCATTTGAATAAGGCAATCCAGCGTAACCACTATCCAACTCCAACAGTCGTGGAAATAGCAACAAAGATGAGCAAGGCCAGGCTCTTCTCGGTCGTAGATGCTAAGGATGGGTTTCTTCAGGTTGCACTGGATGAGTCGTCTTCATACTTGACAACGTGTTAGACTCCATTTGGCAGGATACGGTGGCTTAGAATACCATTTAGGATTAGCTCAGCCACGGAGGAATGGCAACGACGACTCGACCACTGTTTCGAGGGACTGGACAACACTCAAGTTATCGCAGATGACACCATAATATATTGTTCTGGTGAGAATGATGCGGAGGCTGACAAAAGTCACAACACAGCATTCAGAACACTTATCGAAAGATACCGGGAAAAGGGTTAAAAACTCAACTCCAAAATGTTAAATTTCAAACAAACTTCTGTCAGTTACATGGGACACATCTTTAATGCACAGGGCTTAGCAGCAGACCCGGAGAAAGTTAAGGCAGTTTCGCTGATGCAATGCCCCACAGATGTCCAAGGCGTTCAGAGAGTCCTAGGGGTCGCAAACTACCTTGCCAAGTTTACACCCAAACTAAGCACTGTATGTGAACCGCTGCGACGCCTACTGGACAAGGACTCTGTATTTGACTGGTTGCCACAACACAAAATGGCTTTCTGTAGGATTAAAGAACTCATCATCCAAGCTCCAGTCCTCCAATATTATGATGTTAACAAGAAAGTCTCACTGGAATGCAATAGTTCGGGGGTTGGTCTTGGAGTTGTAATAAAACAAGGTGGACACCCCATCGCGTATGCGTCCAGAGCACTTACTAAAACGGAGCGAAACTATGCTCAAATTGAGAAGGAATGCCTCGCCATTTTGTTCGCCGCAGAACGTTTCGAGCAGTACATCCTCGGCAAGGAGAAGGTGAAAGTATTCTCCGACCACAAACCACTAAAGACTATACTGTCGAAACCCATCCACACCAGCCCAAAGCGACTGCAACGAATGCGGCTTCGACTTCAGAAATACTCTCTGGACGTGGAGTACAAACCAGGACCACAGATGTATATCAGTGACACACTATCACGAGCCTCATTGCCAGCCACTGAGACAGCCGGGGAGGACAAAGCCACCATATTCGAAATACATGAGCTCACGGAAAAGTTTAAACTGGAAGATCACCACTTCGTCTCTGACCACCGCCTCGCACGGATCAAGGAGGAAACTGGTCAGGACACGACATTGTTAGCACTAATAGAAGTCACCAAAAAAGGTTGGCCAGCTGACAAAAACGACAGTCCACTCAATATCAGGGAATACTGGCCACACCGTGATGAACTAGCCACAGAAAATGGCCTAGCTTATCGAGGCACACGCCTCATCATACCGACAAAACTGTGGCCAGAGATGGTCGTCAGGGCACACAGGTCCCACTTAGGCATCCAGTACACTCTAAATACATCTCGTGAGATAATGTTTTGGCCACGGATGCATGCGGAAATCACTGAAGCTGTCCGGCGCTGCGAAACCTGCCAGCCCGCCCAACCGCAATAACAACGACAACCTCTGATGTCCTACCCAATTCCGACTCACCCATGGCAATTAGTGGCCAGCGACTGTTTTGAAATAAATGGCAGACACTATGTAGTGCTGGTGGATATCTACTCAGACTTTATAGAACTAAGCCAGCTCCCTGACCTCAGTAGCAACGCCCTCATCAAAGCAATCAAACCTGTCTTTGCCACACGCGGTGCACCAGCAACCCTGATCACCGATAACGGCACCAATTTCATCAGCAGCAAGTTTCGCAGATTCTTAAAATCATGGGATGTCAACCACATAACATCCAACCCACACCATCATCAATCCAATGAACGAGTGGAAGCAGCAGTGTACTTGATGAAAGGGATCATAAAAAAAACTACAAAAGAAGGAGCTGACATGTGGAAAGCAATCCTGGAATGGCGCAATGAAACCACACCAGGCATGCGCACTTCACCTGCGCAACGACTCCTATCAACGCGCACCCGCACAATGCTACCATGCAAAGCCCCAAGTACAAATGGACGTACAGCAGGCGCTCATAAAGAAGACAGACAACCAAAAGCTATTATGACCGGCATGCCAAACAATTACCAGACCTCGCCATAGGACAACCTATCAGGGTGAAGCGTCATCCACAAACCCCTAACAGTGACTGGACGCCTGGTATAGTCACTAGCAAAGCAGCACCGCGCAGCTACATGGTCCAGGTAGATGGACAACAGTACAGGAGAAACAGGATCCACCTGCGCCAACAGGCCACATTTCCTGACCGGGCATCCACTGAGCCCCTGAATATCCGCCCCCGGCAACTAGATACATTACGCGACCAAACACCAGCTGACCCCCAATACACTCCCATACAAACATGCACATCACAGACACATAAAATCCAACCCCGTAGATCTAGTCGTCATGTCCAAGGGCCAACACGATTAAAGGACCATGACTTATCGAAAGGTAGACGCACAAAGCAAAAAAAATTGAGAAGGAGAAGGAGGAAAAAAAGAAAAGAAAAAAGCACATAGGGACTTTACTTTGATTACGCTGAACTGTACTAGCCTCATTTAATAATGAACTCGCACACTATTACAAAGTATGGACTTTCACAGCATCAGACATATACAATTAACATCACCTTGAACTCAGAATAAACATCACTTGATAAGAGGGATGTTATGATGTATATAGCTCCGTAAAACACGGATACGAAACGGCCCCATGAAAGTGAGGCCGGCTCTGTAGGTTTAGCTCCCTTGGATGTAAATAAAGATACTCCATTACTAGATAGCTTGTGTGTTCACGTGTTATTTATTTATCGCTCGCCATCGGCACCAGAACAGGTGGAGATAGAAAACATCCCCCAAGTACATAAACATAAAAGCCATAAAATAAACGATCAAACAGTCCAGATCTAAAGCCTATCAATGAACCACAAAATAATTCAGTAGAACTGCCGCAGAATCAAAGCCAATAGGAGCGAACTGCTCTTATTGATGACTCAACAACAACCTGCCATTGTCTGCCTTCAAGAAACATTTCTTAAAACTAATGATGATATCACAATAAAAAACCACCAAAGTTACAATTTCATCAACAATACCGGTCACAGAGCTTTGGGTGGTGTCTCAATCCTTATTAGGAACGACATACCTCAAAGCAAAATCCACCTCATCACTCAATTCCAAGCAATAGCTGTCAAAGTGACTTTACACAGAACAATTAATATATATATTCCACCTCACGATGCCATAAATGAAAGTGAAATCAACAACATATTACGGCAACTACCCACACCTTTTATTCTACTTGACGATTTTAACAACAATAACACCATGTGGAAGTACAAACCACAAAGGCCGAACTCTCGAAAATATCATTAACAATAATAATCTCTGCCTATTCAACAAAAAATCACCAGCACACCTGGAACCATCATCTGCTACATACTCAGCCATTGATTTAACCCTCTGCGACACTTCACTTTTCCTTGATTTCACCTGGTGGGTGTATGACGACACATGCGGGAGGGACCATTTCCCAGTTGTACTCGAGAGTTTGCAACCTCAAGACGACGACCTTCCCCGGAGGAGGTTAAATAAAGCTAACTGGGAAGAATTTCGCTCTCAATGTCAGAAACACCTCATAGTAAATAATACCGAAACCATTCTCGAATTCTCCGAAAAACTCATAAATATAGCTAAAACATGCATTCCACACAACCCAATAACTCATAAACGAGACATACCTTGGTTCAGCAAAGAATGTAAACAGGCTATTCGCCTATGATGAGGAGCTTTGCGGAAATTCAACACTGAACCCACAACCTCCAATTTAATCTCTTTTAAATTCCACCGAGCTAATGCCTGTAAAATCATCAAAGAAGCCAAGGAAAAATCCTGGCAAAATTACATGAGCAAGCTAAACACCTTTTCTAACATCAAAACGGTTTGGCTCATGATTTGGAAAATAGCCGGTAAAAAACAATCAACCTCTCCGTAACAAACCACAAAATAACAGGTAAAAAGGCCATTGCAGATCTTCTTGCAGAAACATTTTCTAAAAACTCCTCGAGCCAATTCAACACAGAATTCTATAAAATGAAACCCACCCTCGAAAAGAAAAAAATAAGGTTTTCTTCAAATAACTCCGAAGAATACAATAAGCCTAACTGAACTAGTGGACTCCATAGTAAAATCCAACCACTCAGCTGTCGGTCCTGATGAAATACACAATGAGTTTCTCAAGCAGCTACCAAATGCCTACTAAAGCAATATAATAATATTTGGTTGAATGGTACTTTCCCAGAAATAGGGAGACAATCAATAATTGTCCCGATCCCCAAATCAAGCAAAGATACATCGAATCCGCAGAATTATCGACCCATCGCATTGACTAGCTGCCTTTGTAAGACGATGGAGCGGATGATAAACAGTAGACTGACGAGGTATATCGAGACAAATGGTCTAATAACAAATATGCAAACGGGATTTCGGAAAAGGAGAGGAACCATAGATCATTTGATACGACTAGAAATCTTCATCAGAGAAGCCTTCATAAGAAAACATCATCTGACGGCAGTATTTTTTGATTTAGAGAAGGCTTATGACACTACGTGGAAGTATGGTAATTATGCGGGACCTATATGATCTTGGCTTAAGAGGAAGACTGCCGATGTTTATAAAAAAAAACTTTCTCTTCGAAAGAACATTTTGGGTACGTGTAGGATCCACCTTTTCAGACTTACAACATCAAGAGGAGGGTGTTTCGCTAGGCAGCATCCCCTCCGTTACTCTCTTCTCCATCAAAATCAAGGTAATTTTCATGATTGTTTCACAACTGGTTGTAGCTAAAAATAAACTGATCATTTCATTTTCATCTCCATATTTCTTTTTCTCCTTTCTTTTTTTAAATTTGTATAATCTATTATTGTAACATCAGAGAATAAGATGTCTGTTTAGTTAACCATAATAGCCTTGTCTTTGTTGAGATATCCATGTCTCATTGTGCTAAGCTAGACCCTTACTTTGTATCTATTTGGATACCCAGTCAGCTGGGGGGCTGTTGAATACTTCGATTACATCCTTGCAGAAGTGTAAGACTCCCCCAATCCCCCAGTGGGTGTCCTGGTATGACACAAAATCATCTGATGTTGAGGCTCCAGTATTGCTGCTTTGGCGAATGTGGAGTATGCCTTCATTGCCATTAATCCCAGTATTTCTGTTTGGTTGAAGATTGAAAGATTTTAAAAATTAAAAAAAATTCCCACAACAAATCTTTCAGAAAGAAGAAAAAGAATGACTCAGTTTTCAGTTTATCAATCTTTTATTTATCTATTTGTTACCAAAGTAGGTTTAGGGGGATTCAAGACTAAACTTGTCTTCTTAAATACAATGCACTGATTTTTATCTGCTGTCAGATAAAAACCTTGTTGAATAAAAGTAATTGAACTCGAGTGGCTTCTGTCAGTCAAAATCTGACACAAGTTTTAAGTTGATTTTTTATTCCTTGCAGGTTTTCTTTCTTATTTTCTATTTAATGTCTCAGGATTAATTTGTGAACAAAATATTTGCAATATGAGTAAATGTGTGTAAATTTTAAAAGTTCTAAGTCTACGAAATATTATTTACATGTAGAGTCTTGATTATATATATATATATATATATATATATATATATATATATATATATATAATCAAGACTCTACATGTAAATAATATTTCGTAGACTTAGAACTTTAAAAAATTTTTTATTTGCATATATATATATATATATATATATATGCAAATAAAAAAAATTGCAAGAAAAAGTGCTTGACAACAGCATATAGTTGTGTATATATATATATATATATATATATATATATATATATATATATATATATATATATAAGGACTATGAATATCCAAAGAATGAGTGCTCAATGCATGGCTTTTTAATACAAAATATACCTGCAGAGCAAAATATATTTTTTGGGCTAAAATACAAGAAAATTCGAAATTGTATTCCATAATAAATTTGTTTTGATTTTTCAAGTTCATCAGATATGGATTTAAAACCCATCTGATGATCTTGAAAAAACAAAACAAATTTATTATGGAATACAATTTCGAATTTTCTTGCATTTTTTAACCAATATATATATATATGATTGCGATTGATGGGCCACTTTTCTCACTTTTCTATCTGATAATTGAAACTTAAAGTAATGGACTTATAATTTGATTTTAAAAAATTTCTTTTTAATTGAGCTTCGGAAGGACACGTACTTCTTTGATTTCGAAACACATGAATTGATGACATATATCATCATCATCATCATCATGTCGTGCAGCTAGCACGGATATCCCTGACCCTTTCTCTCCATGTCTCCCTATCATTCATTGCCTCTGGCAGGTCTTCAGGGTTACATCCCGTATCATCACATAACTGTTGTATGTATGTTCGAGCTGGTCGTCCTGCTTTTGATTGGCCATATGCAGGGGTCCACGGGAGTACATCACTTACAAGCTCGTCCTTGCTTCTCCAGCAGTGTCCGGCATGTCTGGTTCGTCTAGCTTGGATAGTTTTCGTGATAGGTGGTAGGTGACCGTATAGTTGGTGCCAGGACTTGTTCACTATTGCTCTTAACATTCTTGTATAATTGCCGTCTAGCTTCTTCTCCAACCGTTTAGTCAGCGTCCACGTAGTGCATCCATATAGCAGTATCAACACGACCGCAGCCTGGAAGAAACTGCGTTTCATTTTATCAGTCAGGTTTGATTTCCATATGATCGAAAGCCTATCGATAGCTGTCCATGCTTTCGTTAGCCGTGTGTCGATGTCTTTTTCGGTTGATGAGACGCTGCTTCCTAGGTAGGTGAATTTGTCAACCAGTTTCAGAGAGGTTTCGTCTAGTGTGGAGATGTCGCCTTTCTGATTAAAGCACATAAATTCAGTTTTGTGTCCATTAACATGGAGCCCAATGCCTGCAGTGGCTCGTTCCAAACTGAAATATGTGTACCCCCACCCCAACAACAACTCGGCATTCAAACATGAACTATTTAAAAACTAAAAACCAAGTAATTTTAAATTAATTGTAAAAAAAAAGAAAAGAAAAAAAACCGAAAAGATTAACGTCTAAGCCTTCTCCCACCCCCAAAAGTCGAAATTTAGAATAGGAATTCTGGAATATACACGTGCTGCCCAAGCGTTGAAATGTATATATTAATGACATAGTCGTCCGAGGTCATTAGAAAATTTTCGAAGGAAAATAAGACTACTTCGTCATTCACGCGGTTATCGGTGATTATTCTTGGATTGTTACCTGAGTTGTTAAAACATTGTTATTATCTCGGTAAGACTTGTTTTTTCGTTGGACTTTATATTCTTTTTTTTGCAAGCTTACCGAGAAGTTGTTACTTGGTACTGTTCTGTTTTGTTTAACTTGTTTTGTCACTTGTGGTTGGACTTGATTCTTGTACGAAACGTATTTTGTTTTTAGTGTTTTTTATTTCAGGGGTATCTACTTGTTCTAATTTATTTGTAATTTTTTCCGGCATGTTTGTACTCTTGTATTATTCATTTTCCTTTTGAACAAGTAGAACCCCCCTCCACACTTGCAACAGGTGGAGACCTTAGTTTTACCCTCCTGGCTGCAATCCCTACTGCAGCCATGGAGGGTTCTACCTCCAAAAAAAATGAGGTTAAAGACAAAACTGAACCATTGAAACAAACCTCACAAGATAGTCTAATTGGGGCAAACTGGCCTTCGCTGCCGATCCCCGCTGATTCTCAAACACAGGAAACACAGGACAGCCCAATACAGCCGACCCAAAAGAGCCCCATGCCTTGGAAGGGCCAGCAGAGAGGACCTGCTGACTATGAAAGGGATAGGGTAGAGAAGTACGCTAAGTACTTCAAAGGTAATGAGATCCTGCCCATCCCTGAATTGGTCGAAAAATTGATGCCCAGGATCCTCTCGCTGGTCGTTTCAGATCTAAAATCCAAAAGGTTAGTGGGGCTGAAAAAAGAGACATTCGAAGAGCTGCTGAGGAAGGCGGGCATCCCATGCCAGTACTTCTGTCGTAAGAGTTTTGCGACGTTGGATGTCCTCCTTCCTACCGAAGACCAGGCCGCGAAATTAGCAGCAAATAACATCACGACCAAGTATTTCAGATTGCAGCCGGAATACAGGGGCACCCGTAGGCTCCGCGTCACCATATGTAACGTCCCGGCCCACATTACTGGGGAGGTTTTGGCCGCTTATTTAAGCTCTTACGGCCAAGTGGAAGAGTTTAACCTCCTCAGATCCCCGGCCGGGACAGCCTACGGGGATTATGCCTTCCGGCTGTGCCTGACGAGGGATGGCTTCAAAGCCATCCCCGAGACTCTAATCAGCGGGGACCGGCAGATGATTGTGATGGTGGAGGGGCGAAGACCAAGATGTTGGTCCTGTAAGCAGATTGGACATATAGCAAAGTTCTGCCCTGAAAAACCAGAAAACAAAGCAGCAGCAGCAGCAGCAGCAGCTTCAACAGCCACCACCACCACCACAATCAGCAAGACAGCGGAGGCCCAGGACCCGGGTCAGGGCCAGCCCAAAAAAAATGACCAAGAGGGCTGGTCCGAGGTGACACGGAAGAGGAGGGGATCCCCCAAGCAAGGGGAAAAAAGTCCAATTTCATCCCCTCCTCAAAAACAAACCAAGGCTCCAGCAACACCAACAACAGAATCATCAGAAACACCAGCAGTAACTTCAACAAAGGCAGCAACCAACAACAGAGTAACGTCAAAAGTACCAGAGATATCAAAAACACCAGAAACTTTAACGACACCAGCATCTCCAGTATCCCCAACAGCAAAAAAAAAAAATTTAAAAAAGAAAAAATCAGCAGGCCAGGAGGAAATGGAGACAAGCACCAATTTAAAAAGGAGAAGGGACAGTGGGGATGGGGCCGCAAAAAAATTGTGCCCAGAAAAACCCCAGCCTGAGGCAGGCCCTTCCCCCCAAACAAAACCACAACCACAGCTACCTCCTCCATTGTTACCATCAACGTCAACATTACCTCCACCAACTTTCACCCCTCCAAAAATATCACTACAGTCACCTCCCCAACAAATGGTCCCTCTTTCACCCCTCTCACCTCAACAGGAACATATCCTAAAAAAAATATCACCGCCCCTATAAAATCCCCCTGCCCAGATCACAATCGGCAGAAAGGGCACAACTCTCGAGCTTAGCTCGAACCCCATCCCTTCCCTCACTCAGCCCTTCAGAATTATCATCACAGGACTTATTCCCTGCAATCCCCTCACCCAAAAGAAACCCTGATCCTCCTGGCGGAAAAAAGAAACCAAATCGGCAGGAGGATGAACTTTCAATTGAACAGATGCAGCGGGCAGCGGCTTTGTGCTCGGTGGAGCTGGAAGCAGTTGGGGACTTCCAGCTCCGGAAGGCACTAAAGCCGCTGCTCAACCTCGAAAAAATCAACAATAAGAACATTGCCAATCCTTCGAACTTTAGGAGTGCAGCCATGGTGACCACTTTTGTCCGGTCAGCTGGCGACCGTACCAAGGACGTGTGGAAGTTCTTGAGTACGGTATGTCAGACTGATACGGGCATGAAGTTGGCGGAGTTGGAGCACTCCTCCCTAAAGAAATGTATTACCTTTTGTGCTGGGAGGGTCCCTATCTTGGTTCACCCTTCTCTTTATAGGTCCCTAAAGTTGCGGTTCCCCGTAGATGTCGGTGGAATCACCAGGGATAACCGAGTTACCACTGAACTCGGCACCGGTTCCCTGCATCAGGCCGTCGGCATCCTCAGCCCGAAGGATTTCCGGCCCGTAGTCGACACTGAGTAAGGTAAGTTGGTTGATGGCTTTAAAACTTGCCAGTTTGAATGTGAGGGGACTGAGGGATTCAAGCAAGTGTGCGTGCTTGCTTGCTGAACTCAGGAACCTCGGGGTAGATGTTGCTGCAGTGCATGAGACCCACTTCACTTGCGGTGCTGACTGTCGGGTGCTGGAAACGTTTTCTCAGCATACGGCAGCAGCGCCAGCGCTGGGGTCTCCTTGCTAGTTGGACGCAGCCTTGATGCTGATGTTGACGTTGTTTTTGCAGGTGACGGGGGCCGGCTGGTTGTGGTCGATGTTGCCGTGAAAAGTTTCAAGTTCCGTCTGGTTGCGGTTTATGCGTCCAATATCGCTGCGGAGAGGGTTTCCTTTTTTCCTCGGTTGGCGCCGTTCCTGAACGATACGAAGCGGCTAGTCTTAATGAGTGATTGGAATGCGATCCTTGATCCCAAGATAGATAAGGTCAGGCGGGGAGTTAGCAGATTGGGAAGGTGTGAAAGCAGCCTTGTCGGCTTCATGACTCGTCATGATTTGGTCGACAGGTTTCGTCTGGATCACCCAGGGCGGGAGATGTGGACGTGGCTAGATAGCTCGCCCTCTGCCAAAGTAGGCTCCTACTTGGACAGAGTGTTAGCGAGAAGAGCTGACATTGATTTTGTTAGTTGTCCCACGTTCCACTTGATAGCGTGGACTGACCATAAACTTATTAGAGTCAGTCTGCGGTTAGCTAATAGGCCTAGTCTAGCCGGCTACTGGAAGTTCAATACCTCCTTACTGGAGATACGGGACTTCCGGGATCGGCTGGAATCCCTAATTCAGCGGGCGTTAGTGGGGGCGGTTACCGGGAATAGGTGGTGGGTTTCTCTTAAACATAGGATTAGAGACTTCGCCACCAAGTACGGTCGACAGCTCAATCTAGATAGGACCGCGGAGGCGAAATCTATAGATGATAGACTTTCCCGGGCAGTTGCTGGGGGGGGGGACTCCCTAGGTGTAGAGCTAGCTAGGAGGGACCTTGAGCATGAGAGTAGCGAGCACTACAAGGGAGCAGTAGTTAGATCTAGGCTAAAAAGAGTTCTCAACGAAGCTGTGAAATCGAACGTGACGGCGCGTAAAGAAGAAGTGCGAAGGTTCCCCGATCGGTACATCGCTTCTGTCAAGACCCCGGACGGGTGACTGTTGCGATCGACTCGTGAGATACGTGATGCTTTTCGGGCGCACTTTCGGGATCGCTTTGCCCGCTGCACTGATCTCCCGCTCCGGGAGTTTCGTAGCTATCTCGCCGACTTCCCCCGCCTTGGGGCGGCTGAAGCGGCTAGTTGCGAGGGTGTGGTTACTGAATGTGAAGTCCGTGATGCGTTGAAGCAGGTCGGCCTGAACAAGTCGCCGGGACTAGATGGTTTGCCCTACGAAGTGTACTTGAGGATGTCGCACATGTTTATACCTATTATGACGGATATGTTCAACCATTGGTTCGCCCAGGGAGCCATCCCTGGTAGCGTTACCAAGGGCGTGATCACATTGCTGAAGAAAGGTGGCAGGCATGTTTGGGAGGGTTTAGATGATTATAACTCTGCTTAACACAGTTAAAGATTTTGGCCCGGGTCTTAGCGAATCGTTTACAGCTTGACATTAGCGATCTGATCGGCCCCGAACAGACCTTTGCTGTGAAGGGAAGATCGATCCAGGACAACCTGCACTTGATTCGCGAGGTCCTAGAGGGGATAAAAGACGACACGAAAGCCGCGCTGATCAGTTTAGATCAGTCCAAGGCCTTCGATAGGGTTGACCATCGGTTCTTGGCGTCTGTTTTGGAGACTGCCGGATTCGAACCGGAGTTCTGCAGATGGATTAGCATGATGTACCACAACCCTCAGGCAGTGGTGCAGGTGAACGGAATGCGTTCGGGGGTGATCGCGATCGAGCGTTAGGTCCGGCAGGGCTGCCCTCTGTCTCCTCTTCTCTATGTCCTCGCGTTGGAGCCCCTCCTGCGCAGGCTTAGGGATGAGGGGACAAGTCCGGCGCTGCGCGGTATCCCATTCGTTGGCCGCTTTGCGGCAAGGGTTTCTGCGTTCGCTGATGACGTCACAGTCTTTGTATCCCGCCGGCTGGATATAGAAGCTGTGAAAGAGGCGGTTGTCGAGTATGAGCGGATTGCAGGGGCCAAGGTCAATTTTGACAAAAGCGAAGGTTTGCGGCTCGGTGCTTGGAGGGGTAGCAATACTCTTCCAGGGCCCTTCCGCTGGAGTGACGGACCCATCCGCATCCTCGGGGTGTGGTTCGGGCCCGACCTCCAACTGGAGCGAAATTGGTCGGAAGTACATGCTAAGGTGAATGCTCAGGTGGGAATCTGGCTTTCAAGGAGGTTGTCCTTAAAGGGCAGGGCGGAGGCGTGCGCCGCGTACGTCTTCCCCTTGATCCTTTACCGATTGGCTGTACTTCCTCTGCCTAAGGCACATCGGTTGGCACTGCAACAATCCCTCTCCAGATTGCTCTGGGGAGGTGCAAAGCGGATGGTCCGTAGGCAGGTCTGTATCCAACGTACACGCAACGGGGGTCTGGGTCTGCCTGATCTGGAGAGCCACTGGTTTGTTGAAAGACTTGCATATCTGGGCCGAGTCTTGACGGGGGACTCAGTGTGGAGACGAAAGGCGAGTCGGACTTTTCCTCGCCTCAACTCAGACCCAAAGGCTGAAGGTCGACGTCGGCCTTTGGGCGAAGCGCTGTTTGTCCGCGAGTGCCGAAAGGCCCTTCGTAACCTTCTTGGGTCCAGTGACCTTTCATGGCCTCGGAAGGAACTGTATCGGGAATTAGTGGTGGGTTCCGCTTCTGATCCTCTCAGCGAGCGGCACGGCTGGACGGCGGAGGAGATCCGTTCTCACTGGAATTGGGCGCCAGGATCGAGCTTCTTGAACAACTCCGAGTTCTCGCTCACCTGGCGACTTGTTTGGAATGCGTTATCCCTTCGCGGCTTGAAATTCAAAGCGGGCCTGGCAGACATGCCTGATTGCCCTCGATGCGGCAGTGGCTTGGAAGAAACGGCTGAGCACGCCTTCTACTACTGCGAACGAGTCCGCCTGTTTTGGGATCACGTCGGGGAGTGGACGGCTCGCATCGAACCCAAACAGCTCGTGCTGCTCGACGTTGGTTACGTCGTAGACAACGTTCTTCCTCCGTTTCATGGTGAGAAGCGTGTGGTGTTTCTCGTGATCCTAACTGTAGCCCGAATGGTGATTTGGACGACGCGAAACAAGGGATTGTATGACGATGCAAACTTTTCTCATCGTGATCTGGTTTTGTATTTTCGGCATCAGCTGAGGGTCAAAATTAGATGCGATAGAAAACGCTTGGATCGCATAACATTCAGCAAAAGGTGGGTGAATGCAGCGAGCCTGGTTGTACGAAAGGGGGCAATGTTGGAGTCATCCTTCCCTCCTCTGCCGGCCCATGGCGTCTACGGTACGGGTCCTTAGGGACCCCACCCTTGGTAAGTAGGGTTTTTTTCCCTTGTAACCTAGTTAGCAGTATGTTGTGAGTCATTGTCCCCGTCATCTAGCCGTTAGCTCTCAAGATCTTCCCCCTCCCCATTATTTTTGTACCTCAACCCGTATCCCAGTCCACTTTCATTGAAGATCTTGATCATTTATATGTAAAAAATCATATTACCTGCTTCTATCGACCCATACCGAGCCCGACCCTTCGTTTCTTTTATCCCTGTAGATTAGGATTCCCGCCCCACCTAGGGTAGGTCCGGCTTGTTTCCGGGGTTTTTTTCGGCCCGGAAAACAGTTGGCCTCCAATTTTATAGACGGGGGGATGGGAGGGAAACCAAACGGGGAATTTTTTCCTTGTTTTTCGTGTATATATATTTTTCGGGATTTTTTCTCCCATTCCCATCATATCCATTGTAAAAAATCATACATTGTAAATAAAATCATGCATCACTTTCGGGTTTTAAGTAGGACTTTTTCATAGAGCAAATGTGGTATTTTGGTGGTTGCTGCGTGCATGGCGATGGACGAGTGATTATATACTGTATTGTTGAATGGGTCGGCGAATGTGGCTAGCTAGGTTCCCCATAGAAAATATAGTTAAAGCAAGACCGCCCCCTTCCCCCTCCCCCAAAACCATAAGGCCTTGTGCCTTCTTGTATTTATTACAAGAAATAAAAGAAAATTTTCGAAGGAAACATATCTGTTGCTATGAAGTCCTGCTCAAAAGTAAATCTTTGGTAACTGTCTATTTAAATCATTGATTTTTGTGTCTTGTAAAATCATCTGCATAACATTTGCATTTAAATGTAAACTTTCTAATTGGCCAGGTGAATATTTTTGAGACGACAAAATAGATTTGTTTTAAATTTAGCGCCTTAATTCTATGACTAGTATAATTGTTTAATTACTGATATATGTGTAGCCCCGTCCCCCACAATAACTCGGTATCCAAACACGAACTATTTAAAAACTGATTTTAAGTGATTTTAAGTTAATTGTAAAAAAAAACAAACCTAAAAGATTAACGTCTAAGCCTTCTCCCACCCCCAAAAGTCGAAATTTAGAATAGGAATTCTAGAAAATACACGTGCTGTCCAAGGAAACATATCTGTTGCTATGTAGACTTTCTAATTGGCTAAAGTTTATTCCAGGTGAATATTTTTGAAACGACAAAGTAGATTTGTTTTAAAATTTATCCCCCTATCCCCATGTCTAGCACTTGTCACTTTTCTATAACTGAGGAAATCTATGTTCGATCTGGACTGAAAGTATTAAAATGTCTCCATTCTCATATTAGGAAGTATTAGAAGTATTACTTTCATAGCATCGGCTTAACAGAAATTCAACAATCTGGCAATAGGAAACAGGAAGTCTACGGGGGGTGGAAATATTATGATATAAGAATAGTCAATTGGACTTTAACTAAGTTAAAACTTAAAGGATAAGGAAGCCCTGCGCTTTTTTTCCCCACGTACACATGGGAAGCAGCATGATGGATGTGTGAACCCTGGAGCTTAACGCTCAGGATTGTCAGTTCGATCGGGGAACTACTGCTGCTCATCTATAAGAGTGGCTTCTGTAGATGAGAATAAAAACAGCCATCGAAAGATAACTATGACCCACATGACATATATATATATATATATATATATATTAATTATTGTATGTCATGTCGCTCATAGCACTATGGGTACTATGTAATCCTGTACTGCCTGTTTCATAGTCAGGTCATCAGGGACTAAACCGGTACCTCCACCAAGTTTTCTGGTCAGGAGGATGGCTAGACACCCAGCAGGATGGAAAACAAAACCTGTCAAAGGCCGGAAGAAGTTTCTTGCTTAATGACCATCTTTGGTTGGTATCCAAGCGCGTATCAAGACCACCTGAGGAATCTTTGTCTTTCGAATTTGTTTATACACTGTCTCTATGACTCCGGTTGCTGAAAAGTGGAACGAATTACGTTGATTACTGGGTAAGACGTTAAACTGCAACCAGTGGTAAGGCTCTGGTTCGGGAGTTCCAGAATTTTTGGGGAAGCGGAGTGACCCCTTAATTACCATTGCTCCCAGGTTCACCCTGTCCCAGGCATGATAATATCTGTTTAGGGAGCCAGCTATGGATGAAATAGCTATTAAATACCAGGAGCAGATGGAGCTCGATAGCCTTGGCAGGCAATCCATCTAGGACGAGGACAGTTTGACATAAAACCTACGACCCAAGGACCTTGCTGTCACCGTCCCAGCTTGCAAGGCCATGACGGATGAACCATGGGTATAAAGCGTGGGGGCAGTACTGCACACACTGTACTCCGCCTAAAAATTTCATTGCGCAGGCTGAAAGGACAAGTCTAAGTCTGCGACGCTACCAACACTTTCAAGCCCTGTAGCGATGGGAAAGCGAAACGGCAGGTTAAAGATGTCACTGGATGCAGGCTGCTCAGCATCACCCGGCAACACCCTGAATGACCAAGCAGCCTGCTTTAGGGACAGCACTGCTTGCTCCACAAGGAGAGTGGTATAGAAAAGGTGGCTTAACCGAAGCTCGTCTCTCATCCCCCAGTTGGCTTGCCGCGGTCAACGGGCATCTTTTCAAGCGGTCCCAAAACATTAAAACAAGGAAGGTACGCACCCAACTCTAAGAGTGCAAAAATACTGGTAGTTGCATGCTGGAATGTCAGAACCATGCTTGACGCAGCTCACAGCATCCAACTTGAACGTCGATCAACTCTGATTGCACATGAACTGTCCAGGTTAAATGTCGACATTGCGAAGTCCACTGCCCAGGAGAAGGCATCCTCCAAGAGCATGGTGCCGGATACACCCTCTTCTGGTCAAGGAAACCTACAACAGAGGGGCACTATTCAGGCGTTGGTTTCATGGTCAGCACCTCCATCGCCTGCAGACTGGAAAATCTGCCAACTGATCATTCCAACCGCATGAAAAATAAGCGGTATGCCACGCATGAAAAATAAGCGGTATGCCATGCTCTTCAAGCTGAACCTTCAGAAAAAGAAAAGTTCTACTCGGAGCTCCACAGCTGTCTCGAAAGCACCCCTGCAGATGACAAGTTGATAATCCTTGGTGATTTCAATGCTAGAGTGGGCCAAGATGCAGATTCCTGGAAAGGAGTACTTTGAAGACACGGCGTTGGTAACTGCAACAACAACGGGCGCTTGCTGCTGGAGCTTTGCACTGAGCACTAACTCTCATCATCAACACCATCTTCCAGCAAAAGGACAAGCTTAAAACAACCTAGATGCATCCTCAGTCCAAACATTGGCACCTAATTGACTATGTCCTTGTACACAAGCATGACCTCAAGGACGTCATTCACACCAAAGTGATGCTCAGCGTTGAATGCCACACCAACCATCGCCTAGTGCGCTGCAAACTTAGGCTGCACTTCAAACCTAAGCCAAGAAAGGCGCCCCCACCCAGAAAAAGTTCAATCTGAACAAACTTCAGTCAGCTGAAGTGAAAGCTGACTTTCAGGCAGGCCTATAGTCCAAGTTTGAAAACAGCGACTGCCCACAAGACACTTCTGAAACACTCTGGTATCAACTGAAGAGTGCCATCCTGTAGACATCTGAAGAGGTTCTGGGGTTTACCACCAAGAAGAACAAAGACTGGTTCAATGAGAACAACCAAGAGATTCAGAAACTGCTAGAGAAGATAAGATCATTCCACTAAGCCCATCTGGCTTAGCCGTCATGTCCTGTGAGGAGAGCTGCTTTCTGTCTCATTTGCAGTATCCTCCAGTGCAAACTTCGAGAGATCCAAAATGAATGGTGGACCAATCTCTCAAAGAGAACTCAGCAATGTGCAGATCTAGATGACGACAAAGGCTTCTACAAAGCCCTCAAGGTAGTGTATGGCCCGACTCACCGGGTCCAGAGTCCTTTGCGCAGTGCAGATAGGCAAGTGCTTTTTACAGACTAGGCCTCCATTCTGAGTTGTTGGTCTGAGCCCTTCCTATCCCTCTTTAGCACTGATCGTGTCGTCCAGGACACAGCAGTTCTCCGTGTCCCCAGCAACCATTCAAAGCAGAACTGGATGAACCACCCTCTATGAAAGAAATTACTAAAGCCATAGAAGAATGGCAAGGCAGTGGGAGTTGACAGGATCTCTGGAAAGATGGAGGACCTGCATAGCAAGTTACATGAACTCCTTGTCTGTTGTTGGGAGCAGGGCAAACTTCCAAGTGATCTCCATGGTGTAATCATCGTCACCTTGTTCAGAAACAAGGGAGAAAAGTAAGATTGCTCAAACTATCAGGGGATCACTCTGCTCTCCATCGCAGGAAAAATCCTTGAAACAGATTGGTACTCATCATTGCTCAAGACCATCTATCAGAAACCCAGTGTGGGAACAGAGTCAACTGGGGCACCACAGACACGGTATTCGTCCTCAGACAGCTCCAAGAGAAATGCAGGGAGCAGAACAAAGGACTGTATGTAGCGTTTGTGAACCTGACCAAAGCGTTAGACACAGTGAGCAGAAAGGGATTGTGGATGATCATGGAGCGCCTTGGCTGCCCCCAAAGTTACTCAGCATAGTTATCCAACTGCACAAAGACCAGTGCAGCCAAGTTAGGTTAAACAGCGACCTCTCAGATCCTTCCCCATCGTCAACAGCGTGAAACAAGGTTGTGTTCTCGCACTGACTCTGTTCAGTATCTTTTTCAAAATGATGCTCTAACAGACCACAGAAGACCTTGATGATGATGGTACTGAATACATCTGCTACCGTCTTGACGGCAGTCTGTTTAACTGCACAAAAACACTTGATCAGCTGTTCCGTGACCTCCTCCTCGCTGATGACGCTGCCCTCGTTGCCCAGACCGAAAGATCCCAGCAGCACCTAACTCCCTGCTTTGCAGAGGCTGCCCAGTTCCTTGGATTCATGGTCAGCTTAAAGAAGACTGAAGTCCCTCACCAATTTGTACCCTTAGAAGAGTACCACCCTCCCCACATCACCATCGGTGGAACTGAGCTGAAAGCAGTTCATCAGTTCACTTATCTGGGGTGTACATCATATCAAATGCCAAGATCGACAGGGAACAGACAACAGAATGGCTAAGGCAAACAGCACTTTCGACAGACTCTACAAAAGAGTATGGAACAACAAGCATCTGAAAAAGGGCACTAAGATCAGCGCCTATTAAGCCGTTGTACTCAACACTCTGCTGTATGGCTTTGAGTTATGGATAACCTACCGTCACCATCTATGACTCCTTGAGTGCTGTCTCCACACCATCATCAACATTCACTGGCGTAAATACGTCTCCAATGTTGAGGTCCTTGGTCAGGCAGTAATTACCATCATAGAGGCCATGTTGCTGAAGTCACAGCTATGATGAGTAGGGCATGTCTCCAGAATGGGGGCCATTGCCTGCCCAAGATAGCCTTGTATGGTGAGCTCTCCACTGGCTACTGTGACAGAAGGGTACCAAAGAAACATTTTAAAGACTTCCTCAAGAATGACCCTCGGTACTTTCCACATTGACCACCACCAGTGATCAACACTTCCTGCTGACCGTCAGGCCCGGTGCTGTACTGTCCACCTTTGAGGACTCCCGCAGAGCCAACCACAGGGAGAAACGCTGCAGGAGGAAGATCCAGGGAGCCTCAGCAGCCATACCAGACCAGACGTTTAACTGCAGTTGTTGCAGCCGGACTTGTCTGTCCTGCATTGGCCTTGTCAGCCATCAGCATGCCTGCAGTCGATGTGGACAGCCTCCTTCATAAATATTCATTTGTGACGTCTAGCCAAGAAGAAGAAGAATACCTGCTCTGTGTGTAGTACTTTTTCTTGCAAACATTTCTTATTTGCATTTGTCTTTTTGTATTTTACATATATATGGTGAAATAAACAAATTGTGATGAAATTGTTATTTATTAAATCAGAAAAGCCAGTTGAGCAAGATAAAATATAAAATGAATGAATGTATTCGCACCACTTCATCAGGGTCTCATGATTATAAGTTTCATATAATTTTATTGAAAATCTTATATATATGTGTGTGTGTGTGTGTGTCAGTGTGTTTGTATGTGTGTATATGTGCAGCTGTGTTAATATATATATATATATATATATATATATACAGAGAAGATGAGTTGGAAATGATTCAGTTTGAGAATATATAAGAGGATTCTTATAAATCTCCAGGAGTGCTCAATGTATGATTATCAATATATAAATTTATAAATTTCATGCAGAGAAAATTCATATCATTGGAAGAAAAACTCAACAGATCATCATGTGGCTATCATAAATTTATTCCAGTTGGTCCCTCCTTATGAGAAACCAACCCTTTCAGAAAGCCATCACATAATCTGTAGTTTTTCTTCCAATCATATATATATTTGTGAAATAAACAAGTTGTTTTAAAAATGTTTTTTGCATAAGTCAGAAAAGTACTCAATGCTGATCTGTAGATAAAAATTTGAATAAATGAATATTAACTCATCTACCAATGGCAGTCTCATTACATTAGTTTTATGCATTTAAAAAAAACATCATCAGTTGCTTTTATCTGACTATTGAATTTTTTTTGTAAAAATACATGGAAGTAATTGTAATGAATCTATCATGAGCTAGTGAGTAAACATTCATTTAAAGTTTTACTCTTTATATATATATATATATATATATATATTGTCATTCACAGACAGTCTGCTTTGTTGTATCACAATTCATCAGTGTGGCTAGACATGGGAGATGCTTCAAGCTGGGATTGAAACTCAGTTAACTTTACATCAGCCTGATAACATAACCTTACAGCCAGCAGCATCTCCAACACAAGATAGAGAATTTAACATATATGTATTAACTTCCTTTTGTTTACATTTTACTCTATTGGAGACCAAAGTGCTCAACTTGTTAAAAGAGCTTTGCATTATATACATCAGGAGGCATTGATGGTGTAATGGTTATTGTTGTAAGAAATGGACACTGTGAACCAAGTTCAAATTCTGGACACAGCTGTTTGTATTTTCCTTAGTGCTTATTTCCTGGTAAGAGTTATGATTTTGATTATTCTCCCTCAAGTTAAAGGTAAATAGTAGGGCAGACTGGGCTCTTTAACCTTGGTATGGCAACCAGTCTTGGAGAAGGAAAACTCTGAATTCAATCCTGTTAAGTTCTGCTTAAAAGATCAAGCTTGTGTCACATCCTGCTCATGTAGTAGGGTTTGTTGATATATATATATATATATATATATATATATATATATATATATATATATATAACATTTGAGGATTGTAGCTTTCTCCCTCTAAAGATAACTATATGACACTTAGAGTAATGTGGCAGCGAAGGAGTGGCTAGGTGAATTTCACTTATTTTAGGATTTAACCTAGTTGAGTGAGTGCCTTTAAAATTTTTTTGGCCCTTGTTTTTTTAAAAAAAAACTTGGTCACTCTTTGATCATAAGATATGTGTGTGTCTGTGTGTGTGTCTCATCATGATATTTAAAGTTTACTGTATCTACACAGGGAAAGCTTGCTATCTGAATATATATAATCAGTTGAACACAAGAATTTAAAAGTACATTTTACAACCAACACTACTTTGCTTTTCTGATTTTTAGCCAACACTACATTCTAAAGAATCACAAGTTTAATGAAAGAAAAATCTTTTTCACTTCAAATTAATTTGGCACAGGGGAATAGTGAAGTGAAAAATCTTTTGTTTTAAGGGTCAAACACTTTCAAGATTTCAACAAGAAAATAAAGAAAGATTTTTATCATTAAGGGTTTTCGGACTATTGTGTTCATCTTTATTGTTTTTTTCACAACGTTTCAGCTGATATGTCCTCCGGCCTTCTTCAGGTGTTTGTCAAACTTGAGAACCTTCATGGAACTTCAAACTACGTCCTTTATTGAATTCACGGGGGTCACCTGTTCTGATTCTCTTAGCCATAACCGGGTACAAGGGTTAAGTATTCCTGCATTGTTACTCACCTGCGGTCAGGATTGGACCTGCAACCTCCAGATTATTGTCTCCTTAGAAGCTTAGTTATAGGCGTTTGTTCCCTAAGCTTCTAAGGAGACAATCATCTGGATGTTGCAGGTTCAATCCTGACTGCAGGCGAGTAACAATACAGGAATACTTAACACTTGTACCCAGTTATGGCTAACAGAATCAGAACAGGCGACTCCCATGGATTCAATAAAGGACATAGTTTGAAGTTCTGTGAAGGTTCCCGAGTTTGACATACACCTAAAGAAGGCCGGAGGGCATATCAGCCGAAACGTTGTGGAAATAATAAAGATGAAGACAATAGTCTGAAAACCCTTAATGATAAAAATCATCAAGCTTTGTCTCAGAAATTTAGACAACTAAGAAAGATTTTGTTTGGTTGGGTTTTATGGCATATCAACCATTGCAGGTTATCTAATGCCAAATCCTCTTTATACGTATATATTATATATGTATATATATATATATATATATATATATATGATTTGTAAACACATTTTGTTGATAACATTCTTAAGCCTGAACTCTTTTTTGCATACACTTAAATGGTTTCAAGTATTGCAGATCACAATTTAACATCAGTCTTTTGTTTGCACACATATTCTATTTGACCCATAGATAGGACCTTATCAGGTGCTACCACACCATGCCAGAGAGGACCTAGGAGCAATGGCAATGAAGGAGTACTCCACTTTCCACAAATCTCCATGGCTGGAGTCTCGCCATCAGATGGTTTAATGTTACATCCAGGACACACGTTGGGGGAGGGGGTTTTACTCCTCTGCAGAAATGTAGTTAGTGTATTCTAGAGCTCCAGCTGACTGGGCTGAAGAAAAAAAGAGAAAAAGGAAATGAATTTGATTTTTTTATTTTCTTGCAGCTCCCCAGCTTTTTTACAAAAAGGTGCTCTGCAGCCAGTTGATGAATCATTAATCAAGCAGCTTCAAGAGAAATTTGAAGAAGTCAAAGAAGAAAAGGCATTTACTTTGCATGAGTCTTTGGAACAAATGGAGAAGTAAGTATATCAGGAATTCTGGCACATCTTGCTTGGGGGCAAAGTTATCAAGAGTCTCGGTTCACTGATTCTATTTACAGATATATGTTTACAGAATATCCTCTCACTATCTTCTGCATAGTTTGGAACGAGCAGCAGCAAGCATAGGCCTCCATGTTAATGCACACAAAACGGAATATATGTGCTATAACCAAACGGGGGACATCTCCACTCTAGAAGGAACCCCTCTTAAACTAGTAGACAAATTCACGTACCTAGGAAGCAGCGTCGAATCAACCGAAAAGGACATCGAAACGAGGTTAACGAAAGCATGGACAGCTATCAATAGGCTATCGACTATATGGAAATCAGACCTAACCGATAAAATGAAACGCAGTTTCTTCCAGGCAGCGGTCACATCGATACTGCTATATGGATGCACTACATGGACGCTAACAAAACGGCTGGAGAAGAAACTAGATGGCAATTACACAAGAATGCTGCGTGCAATCCTCAACAAGTCCTGGCAGCAACACCCCACAAGACACCAACTGTACGGCCACCTGCCCCCTATCACGAAAACTATTCAAGTTAGGCGAACCAGACATGCAGGACATTGCTGGAGAAGCAGAGATGAACTCATAAGAGATGTACTCTTATGGATTCCCACACACGGCCGCGCAAAAGCAGGACGACCAGCACGAACGTACATTCAGCAGCTATGTGAGGATACAGGTTGTTGTCCTGAAGACCTACCTAGGGCGATGAACGATAGGGAGGAGTGGCGAGAGAGGGTCAGGGATATCCGTGCTGCCAGCACGATATGATGATGATGATGATGATGATCTCTGTTATACACACATATATTTACACACTCACATACATACATGTATGCACGCACACATACACACACACACGTATACACACCTACATACACATTCACACATACTCACATGTATACAAACACATGTATACAAACACGTGTTTCACATACATGTGTATACACTCACATATGTACTGTAATACACAGCTAAACACATACACACAGACTTACATGCACATATGTACACACATATACACACTCGCATACTTTGATGTGTACACACAGAAATACTTATGCTCATCTAAACACATCGTAGAAAGTGTGTTCAAACTCCAGTCACATAATTATATTTACTTTCAAACTAATACCCTTGGAAAAAGCATGAACACCATATTTCCCCAGCAATGGGTAAAATAGTACAATTACTGTTCTTCTATAAGGATAGCTTTGGCATTGAATAACCCATAAAGGTTGATATGCCATTAAAAATAAACAAATTTCATTCTTTGTTGCTACATCAATATATTATTGTATTTCAAAATCATTTTATTTGATCCGTACTTAGGACCTTAACAGGGACGACCACTTTGGGTCAGAGTGGGTCTGGGAGTAATGGCCGTGAAGCTCCAGGACTGGAGCCTCACTATCGGATAGTTAACAGAGTGTAGATGCAAAATATAGAATAATTTTTAAAATGTTTTATTTAGTTTGATTAGTCCAATTAAAAAAAAACATGATAAATCTAAATTTTCATGATTAACTCTATTATTCAAGTACTTTTTTAAAAATTAAAATTCAGCCCAATATAAGTGAACAAAAAAAGAAATGACAAAGAATCAATACTTAAAGCTGAAACCAAGCGAAAATTTCCTTGTCTACCATATACAAATCAAAGAAAAAATTTTACTGTAAAAGAGCTTATAAAGAAAAAGGGAGAGTGGAGGATTAAACAAAAAACTAAAAGAAGGCTTTTTAATTGCTTTTGCTATGGTGATTAAGAAGGACCCAACAAAGTCAATAAGAAAGCACACTAATGTATTGAAAGTCCATGAGAAAACTGTGAGGACAGCAATTAAACAAGATCTAAGCTCAGACTTTAACTCCTTTGATTATTGTCACGTGATATCCCACTGGGAGGAGGGAGATAAAATTACTACTCCTCGTGGTTGAATTAACAGTATCTAGCCTTCAAACAAGTGACCTTTAGGAAGGAATGTGGGTCACACAGGCGAGAGCAGATGTTGGTACTTAGTAACCAAGGGGAAGAGGAGAGAATGTAGTAATGTGGGTCACACAGGCGAGAGCAGATGTTGGTACTTAGTAACCAAGGGGAAGAGGAGAGAAGCCGAATGATTGGCTGGGACCCCAAAACGGAAGTGGGGACTCCCCTCCCCTCAGCGGAAGTAGATTGTAAGTAATTTAGTTTTTGAGCAGAGTTCATAGCGGGCAGACGAACCATAGCCATTTTACTCCGGGTGGAAGACAAAAGAATAACTGAGACAAGAAGGACCCCAGGTTTTCAAGCCAGTGTAAAAAAACAGAACAAAGTCTAGTAGCCCGTGAAAGAAGAAAGATTCTCCAGTGGAACCCCGTTGAAAAATAAGATAAGTAACTTTGGGGCCATTTTCCTTTATACCCAAACTTTGCATACCACTCTCTCTCTCTCTCTCTTAACTTGAAGAAAGACAAAAGTCAAGAAAAGACATTTATATTCGTGGACTGCCCAATTATTATATGTTTTGACACTTTGAAAGTGTAACTGTAGTAAAGGAATTCATGTATTTTTAGGTTACCACCTGGTCTAAGTTGTTCTTTGCCGTTCTACTACGAATTTGTTGTTGTCACATTTTCTTTTCAGCTTCTATTCGCCTTATGTTATCTTGCTTAGAATTGTCCTATTAATTCCTAAAATATCACACGGGAAACTGGAGTTGCCGACTACTACAAAATAATATTATTACGACTAAAACCTATAGGTCCATATTCTTCCATTGTCTCGGGGAAGGAAGAAAGCGGCCTGGTGGGTGTGTGATAGTGTGAAATTTGGAACCCCTTGCCAGCGGCGGTCAGTCTGGTCCTAAATTAATCCCTCACGTAATATGCCAGTTCTTATATGCCTGATAGAAAAACTCTGAACGAGGACTTATTCTATAGGGGATCAAGTGCCAACCTGCCCCGTCTTCACACGTGCGAAAATAAAGTCCCGTTTTGGGATTTTAGTCAATTTGCCGTCACATTATGCTATATGAGCATTTTAGAAAACAAAACAAATGCAACTTCCCATCCAAATATTGGTTCGTTTAAGACTACTATTGTGAAGGAATCGAATAAAATGTCTGAAGAATTTATTTTTAAGGCATGTAAATTGTTTTGAAGGCATGTTGATACAATAATTGAAAAAAATAGCAACCATATGGAGTAAATTTATTGTTTAGTATTTCTCTTATTTTGTTGTTTATTTTTTTTAATTAAAATTAATCTTGATTTATTATTGAGTCATTTATTATACTAGAATATTCATAATTTTACTTCTGCATTCTGCAATGGTAAAAATGAGTAAAATTATAAGACCTCATCAACAAAACATAAAATGGCTTGAAGGGGTGTACTTATTTTTGGACTGCTACATCTTCATATTTTTGGTTACAGAGTTTCAATACTGGAGAGTTAAGTAATAAATGATACCAAATAATATCTGTTTTGAACACTTTATATTCTAGTAGCAGTTGTACAGCCAGGATGAAGTAAGGATGAAGTCATGAACAACAACATTCTCAATTGGACTCCTACACATGGACATACCAGTGTTGGCCAAACAGTATAAACTTACATTCATCAGCTCTGTGTGGACAATGGGTGCTATCTAGAGGACCTACCAAGTGTGATGGCATATAGGGATGGATGACAAGAGAGAGTCAAAGGAATCTGTGCAGTAGGGATGCCTTGATGATGAGAAATAATAAAGTCCTGTTATGCTTTGGTTAGAAGAAAATCAACTTTTTTTAAATTAAGAATTGAAAGAGATGTACTTATTTATGTGCAATTGTCTTTTTGAATTATTTTTTCATTCATTGTATCATTTTAATTTTGCCTCTTTTCTTATCTTCAGGGAATGTCTGTTGGTTTGTGAAAGCAAATATCGAGCGATGTCAATAGATTACTTGAGTTATCGCCAAGCCCTGGCTGAAATGCGAAATGACACTTCTTCATCTGATTTTGTAAAAGAAATGAAAACAGATAAAAAAAACTGGTAAGTGAAAAAAAAACATATACTTGGGTGAGTCAAAAGTTTTGCAATATTTTGAAAATGCCAAGCACAGTTTGCTGGAGTTATGAAGATAATGAACAACATTGGACTGTCAAATGCCAAGCCTGATAAATACTCTTCAAGTGTTACTCACCAGATTTGCTCTGATGGCTTGGAGCACGGCCTCAGTTTTACACCACCTGACTGTGCCTTCATGCAACTGGAGCAAAATTTCCTTAATCATCTGGTTACTATACTGTGATCAACTCTGTCTTCACTTTTCACACAACAAATTTTTGTTTTTTTTCTGCAACAGTTTGAACTTGTAAAGTTGCATGTTCATTTGAACTTGTAAAGTTGCATGTTCGTTTGAACTTGTAAAGTTGCATGTTCATTTGAACTTGTAATGTTGCATGTTCATTTGTGCAGTTTTCAAATCAGGTATCCATGTGAAGCAATGCACAACATGTCAGGTCATCAACTACCATATTGCCCAGTCAGCTGGGGCTGTAGAATACACCGACTGCACCTTGGCAGAGGAGTAAGACATAAGTGTCCTGGATATGATACTAAACAATCTGATGGTGCGGTTCCAGTGATGCTGGAGCTTTGGGGAATGCGGAGCACCTCTTCATTGCCATCGCTCCCAAGTCAACTCTAAGCCCGGAGTGATAGCACCTGATCGGGTCCTATCTATGTATCATATAAAACTAAACTGTGTATCTATGTTAAACTGATTTGCTTGAAATAGAGCTGTTTTGACATGTAAACTGCGTTCTTATGCTAAACTTAATTGTCTGAAATAAAACTGTTCTTGACATTGAAACTACTACACTATACTAAATTGTTTTGACATTCAACTGTGTAAACAAAAACTGTACTTATACTAAACTGAATTGTTTGAATTAAAACCATTTGACTCAACTGAATAGCTTGAAATAGAAATGTTTTTTGACAATTAAGTGCAAGCTAAACTGAATTGTTTGAAGTAGAACTGTTTATTTGTAATGTTTGTTTGTTTTGTTGTTTAATGGCATATCAACCTTTTTAATGCCAAATCCATTCCTCTAGAAGAACAGTAGTGGTACTATTTAACACATGACTGGGAGGATAAGGGATTTATATTTTTCCAAAAAGTGAACGTAATAGTGCGACTGGAGTTCAAACTCACTAAGATTCTGCAGTCTAGCGCTTTAACCATTATGCCATAAGGACACCTCCTGTTTATCTGTATAAAAATGGATTTGGCATTAAATAACCTACTAAGGTTGATATGCCATAAAACCCAAACAAACAAACACAACTCCCATAATAATACCAACTACAGTAGTTAACTTCCATTGCTTGAACTTCTTCAGTTGTGTGATATATGCACCACAATCTTGGATGTGCAAAAATATTGCACAATGTTTGACTCATCCTTGTAATATATGAAAACAAGATTTATTGACTTTGGGAAGAATTATTCACTTACAAGAAAGTATTTTGACTATTGAACCTCTTCTCCTTATTCTTGATATTGAAACATTTTGATCAATCTATTGTTCAGACCATAACAGTTACGTGTTATGAGGGTAGCGTGAATTTGGTAAATGAGCATGATATGCTTAGTGATAATAAGCAATAATTTTTATTTATGTACAGTGTATGTGAATGTTTTAGTATTCTTTCTAAACTGGTTACTTGTGTTTCAGTCCCAAATTCCTTTGAGGATAAATCTTGGTTATTCTCATGAAATTTGAAACTAATATTTTTGGTTCAGAGGCTGCAGAATCTAAGATCTGTTCAACAAAATTTATACAGTATTTGTCGCAAACACATTTGTTCACACAATAATGTAACAAGCTTGTGGCTAAAATAAGTTCATATTAGGAGAAACAAAATTATAAACAAACCCACATTCCAGTAGTTATTTCTTTATAATGCTGTATAATACATTAATTTGGACAACAGATATAACTCATCTTTGGTTATACTGTCTTAAATAAAGAAAAGCTTGTGGCTGGAAAAAAAAGTTAACTATACAGTTCTTGAGCATAATATGTCCTTCTAACTTTTGGGCTGAAAAATCAGAAAAAATAAAGTGACATATATACAAATAATTACAGTAAATGTTGTGATTTTATTGCTGTTACTGCTAATTAAATTCTAATGTTTGTCATTGTCTTTTGAAAAGGTTTACCCAACTGGAAATGAGCATTCCTTCATCCCTGAAAAATATTTGGTATTATGAAGTAATTCTAAATAAATTATCAAAATTTGGATTGGTAAGTTGGATGTAAACTGAGAAAACATTTTAAAAATATTTCTTGATATATTTATATCCTTTGCAATACTTTATACTGAAAAATGAGAAGCAATGTGTATGCAATAATTAATTTGGATTTATGCTCAAACTTTCTTTGGGTGTCTGAGGCAAAGTCAAAAAGAATGATTGTATCCAGAAAGAGAAGGTGGGTATATTTGTTCACATTTCAGTCTCTTCATATCAATGATTTTTTCATATCAATTTTGGTCTCTTTGTATCTATTTCAGTCTTTTCATATCAAATTTGGTCTTTTCATATCAATTTCGATCTCTTAATATCCAATTTGGTTTCTTTAAACTGATTTTGGTCTGTTCGTATCTATCTAATATGGTCTCTATTTTATTATTATTATTTGTCTTTTATGCCTCCTTGTACATCTCAGCTTTTCTCATATTAACTTTAAAAAAAGAAAAAAAAATCTTTGCAAAGAATGTACACACTCACAATACAGTGCCTATATACAGATCAAATTCTGTAAAGTAATTCATCTGATAGTTCCAAAAATGCCCTCTTAAATTCTTTTTCTTACCATTTTTTCAGAAATCATCAAATTTAATCTTAAAATTATCTACACTATTGGTATTTTTTTATCTGATTCTGCAATTTTTCCAAAAATATATTTCTCTATTGACAAAAAAAAATCCAATTGGTTAATAGACTTAGATTTTGAAATCTGTCATGACAGTAAATTTCTGGTTAAAGGAGAAATATTGACTAAATGTCTACCATTATTCCATTATTTTGAAAGTTTTAATTATATCACCTCTTATTCTTCTTCTGAGTAAAGTAGTTAATCCTAATTTCTCTAATCTCTCCCTGTAACTGTAATTTTAAACTTTTTTATTATTTTTGTCACTGTTCTTTGTATGCCCTCTAATCTCAATATTACTCTCCAATTTCCAAACCTGAACAATACCATACAAACCAACCCCTTCACATGATCCCTAATGATGCTAACATATTGTTAACCCTGTTAACTACAAAAAGTTTAAATATAGATGTACAATGTACCTAATTCCTAACCTTTAGGCATAAAACAATGCCAGACAGGTTGACATGCTGTTAAAATACATCAATCAACCAACTATACAATTTGCATGTCTTAATAGTGTTTTATATATTTTTAAAACTACATTTATTCTCCTTGAAATAAAATCTCTAATCATCCAGTCAACCATTTTATTTGTTCTCGATACAATAAACAAAATGTATCATCAAAGCCAACCCCTAGAGTGCATTTTTCATTTACTTTTTTGTTTTCCCTGTTGCTTAATTTATATTCAACTTTAATGTTTATTGAATCCAATATGTAGTACTTTACATTTTTCTACATCAAATCTTAATTTCCAAATATCTTTCTAACATAATTTATTTAGATACATCTGTGTTGTTTCTTTTCACAATGGTCAAACAAGGAGTTTGACATCATCAGCAAATAGTTATGTATCTAGTTTTATATCATTAGGTAAATTATTTATGAATACTAAAAACAACAAAGATCCAAGTACAGAAATATTGATTTTGGTTTCCTCATATCAGTCTAATTTTGTCTTTTTGTATGGATCACAGTTTTTTCATATCTATCAATCTACATAACTAATTTGTTCTCTTCATATATATATTTCAGTCTCTTCATGTCTAATTTTTTCTTTTTTTATCAATCATGGTTTTTTTCATATCTATCAATCTACATATTTAATTTATCTTCATATATAATTCAGTCTCTTCCTATCAATTTTGGTCTCTTCATATCTATCAACCTATCAAAGAATAAGAGATCATGTAACCATTAATTATTTGGATATACATTGAAAATTACATTTTTATCATAGATACATCTTGATGTATATATTCCAATACCCAAGTTCATGTGTACATACTCAAAGAATCTGAAGGTGGGAGAAGAGTGGGATTCCTGCCTTTCTCAAGGGCATTAGCATTAATTGAAATGCTAACAGCCTTGTGTAGGTTCTAAACTTGGGTCACCAATTCCATTTCCTGTTATGCATTTGAATACTATGATGATTAGTAAACTTGGCTAGCAGACAAATACTACGGAATTCAATTCTCACAGGGTGATCCATACTACAGGCCTTGTGTGACAATTAAGCTAAGCTTAATAAAGAACTATTTTTGTGGAATTCTGAAGGCCATTCTGTATAAGATGTGATATTAGTCTATGGGTTTTTCTGTGGAAAAAGATTACATTAAACCAATCATTCCATTAAGAATTTTAACATTCCTTTGTGAACCATCACTTTAGGAGTGTGATGTAATTTAGTATACTTTTTGTTGAGTAGTATGATATTAGCCCGTAGCTTTCTATTGAGAAGTGTGACATTAACCTGTGAGGCCACTATTGACATGTGTGACATTTGCTTATGAGGCTTCTGTTGAGAAAGGTAACATTAGCTTGTGGCCTTTATATTGAGAAGTGTGACATTAGCCTGTGTGGCTTCAGTTGAGGAGTGTGACATTGTATTTTGAAAGATGTCTTAACTTACAAATCCAAATCATGAATTTAGTAACCAGATTGTATTATGTAAAAAAAAGCTAGTGGGGGTAAGGGGAGGGACTTCTCCCCAGGCAGCATCTGTGCAATCATTTAAAAGAGTAAGGGCTGGGTTTATTGCCAGGTGCTTGAAGTGGAATACCAACAAAGCTGAGCAATTTTTTAACACCACCTCCTGGGAAGTTTGCTTCTTCACATTAAATTAACCTCGTGTCACATCCCAACATCATGTATAGATTGTGGGGATGATAATTACAATCCGCTTTTGATGATGAAGAGTTACCTCCCTTAAAATCCACATTTTTTTTGTCTGGTTTCAGGTACAAATTAGCAAATTTGGCAAATTTTTAAAGGTTCTTTCTAGCCTTCAACCCTGGCAGATTTGCAGCCCTGATATCAGTGCAGCCATAGAGTTCTTCCGAGCTAAAATCATTGCGATGACTGTTGAAGAATATGAACGATGGTTTCAGCAACAGTTTCCTTGTGTCTACAGACCAGAAACAGCTCCTGCAAAGTCCCAAAATGAAAACAAAAAGAAGATAATCACAAACAAAAGACTAGTATTATAAGCGTAGTCTAAAGTAATGGTCCCAAGTGTCAAGAAGTGACATCTGCATTGATGTCCTCCAGGAATATACTGACTAAAATTAGAAACTTTATTTATTTGGTTAAACTTAATTTATATCAGGGTTTTTACTTTTTATTTTCATTTTAATTCTTTTTTTTAAAATTATTATTCAGGTACTAACTATCCAAAACAAAAAATTGCTGTCTTAATATGGCTTGATATGAGTACACCACCACATTTCATTTCAGAGCATCTCTTCAGACATACTAGAAGACATTTGATAGAAAATTTTGGCAGATTATATCTGTATTTGTTTACGAGGGACAATTATTATTATAACAGACTTTTAATAACTAATATAATTCTTTAGATAATTTTTTTTTAAATTATTAACTTTGATGTTTTCTATAACCTATTAAAACTTTGGGGTGAGTAATTCCACTTCTTATATTCTCTAAAGGCAATGAGAATTTCTTGGCAGGGCCCATCACTTTTCTTTGAAGCGTCATACTAAGTGATTCCCCTACATCACATCTCATAAAGCAATAGTAGGTACATGACAGTGCTCATCTCTTCTTTTAAAACATATTAGGTCTTTAGAGTGTCATGTTAAGTAATCCCTTTTTATAGTAACTCTAAAATCAGTGGTAGATACTTGGCAGCGCCCATTTCCTCCCTTATGAAATAAGGGGTCTTAGAGGTGCCATGCTTCCTCATACATAATTCTACAAATTTCACATGGTTTACCACCAAAAATTTAATGACAGATGTTTGTTCGAGCCTGGAGTACTTTGTTTGATTTTTTTGCCATTTTGAATAGCCTCAAAACAAATATTTTTATGAGATCAAAATAACTTTTGCAATAAACCCATTCCAAATAATACAGAATTTACATTTATGGAAAAAAATTCTGAATTAAAAAAAATTCTGAAAAAAAAAAATTTTGCATTTTTAAAAAATTTCTTATATATATATATATATATATATATTTATTCACACACACACACACACACACACAACTATCAATGGTAAATCATTTAAATTATCATGAAATTTTCAGTTGTTTTATCTTAAACAGGCCATATTTTCAACATTTCACTGAATTTCTATCCTTCATCAGAGATAAATACAATATTTACTTATGTGACTATATATATAAAATTTGAAAAAAGTTGGTCTGCTTTCAATTGCCAAAGTGTTCAATGTAGATCTACCAAATTTTGTATGCATATTTATTGAACCAATTGGGGAAAAAATGTTTAGATTAATAAATCTCTTAAATGTCACTTAAATTTAGAAGAAAAAAAATTTTTTTAAAAATTGTTTTACTCCCCCAATAACCAATTTCGATCCAAATCCTGACCTTTTACCCAGTATAAACTGGTACTTCAGCTAGTGTGTGTGTGTGTGTATAAATAAATATATATCCATAATGCAGTTTGTTATATTTATCAATGAAGTGTTTAAAATCAGTGGTAGAGCATATTTATCAAAGTTAAGATAGTGTAGATGCAGGTCTGATATTTGCATAAACGAGAAACTGACAGTCACCAAGTGCTGATGACTCTGTGTCAATGTTATATATATATATATATATATATACATATATATATATATATATACAACTGGGTCTTGCTACAGTGTAAAGAGAATTTCTTTTTATGGTCACAAGGTATTATTTGACACCACTTGAAAAAAGAAAGAGAAAGTAACTAGGTAGATTACAGTATTAAATTGCACTCTCGCTCTCTTCCACTTCCTTCTTTTTTTCCACTCTTACTATAACTTTTCAACTTCATTTTTCCTAAGCACCTAAAATATTTTACCTTATAAGATAAAACAATTTACTTAGTGAATAATAATTTTGTGGGGTCGGCATCCATTTGGAAAAAAAATTGATTTATCAATCTACATATTACTAAAATTCTCATTATGTTTGTATTTATCTGTAACCCAGCAAAAATAACACAACATATCATGATTCTTATTAGAGCAATATACTCTGACTTATAGAATAAAACAATTTCCACTCAAATGTGTGACTAAATAATAATTTTGTGGGGTCTGCATTTGCAGTAATCATCATTTGCTAATCATCAGACTTTCCAATATAATGATGACAACTAGGAAATATAAATTAGAATCCTTCCCTCCTTCCTAAATAGAAGCATCAATATCATCATGGACTGGTGTTACAATAAGAACTGAACTTGCTTATAAACTGTCAAGTAATTTGATAAAAACCACAAAATAAGTTTATAGGTAAAACTATAAATTTATAAGAAATATATTTTTATATAAAAAGACTAAAAAGGTTTTAAGTTTACAAAGTTTTGAGAAACTGATTGAATTCTGTTGTTGATGTTTTTGCAATGTTAAAACAAAATGTCTTGTCATTATCTGAAACGAGTGCCTTTAGTGATACATAGTTCTCTTTGGTTGAGTCATACTGATGCCGTTTCATGTGTTTCAAGAATTGATGACGTTCTTTAATTCGGTGCAACCGTGTACGGAATATCTTGGGCCACTGCAACAACTGAGCATGACTCAGATTCATCTCATTGTGTAGATAGTCAAATGTTTCTGTTATAATATATTTATCTGTAAAGAAGAAGAAGAAGAAAAAGAGTGAATATTCTGTGGTATGAAAATATATTAGAACATAAAAAACTGGGGACAAAAGTTGATAAATCAGCACAAAAGTCCAGAAGACAATTGTAGGTTAAGTTAGATTATTGGGTTTAATGGCACATCAACCCTTAATGGTTATTCAATACCAAATCCTGTTTATACATATATATCATTTTTAAGTGAATAGTTTGGAGGTAACATTATATTTCAAATGAGCCAGAGTTCATTTGTTTGCAAACAATCAAATGGTTTCAAGTATTGATATCTATTGTTTGCACATAGTTAAATGGTTTCAAGTATTGCTATTTGTTATTTGCCAGCCCAGTCAGTTGAGGCTGTAGAATGTACTGACTGCATCTCTGCAGAGGGGTAAGATCCCCCCACACATACACACCAAGGAAGTTCCTGGATATGACACTAAATCATCTGATGATAAAGCTTCAGTCCTGGAGCTTTAGGGAATGCAGAGTACCCTTTAATTTCCATTACTCCCAGGTCCACTCTGACCTGAAGTGGTAGAAACTGTTAGGGTCCCATCTCTTGGTCAAATAGAAAGGTTTAATCATTTACTATACTTGAAACTATTTAACTGTGTGCAAACAAATGAGCTCTGACTCATTATAAATTGCCCAGTCAGCTGGGGCTGTAGAATATACTGACTGCACCTCTGCAGAGGAGTAAGACCCCCAATGAGTGTCCTGGATATGATACTAAACAATCTGATGGTGAGGTTCCAGTGATGCTGGAGCTTTGGGGAATGTGGAGCACCACTTCATTGCCATCACTTCCAGGTTCACTCAAGCCCGGAGTGATAGCACCGGATAGGGTCCTATCTATGGGTTAAATAGAACTAATCTTGCGTACTTATGCTAAAGTAAATTACTTGAAATAGAACTGTTTTGATATTTAAACTGCATACTTATGCTAAACTGAATTGTTTGAAACAGAACTGTTTTTGATATAGAAACAGTACTTACGCTAAACTGAATTGTTTGACTAAACTGAATAGCTTGAAATAGAAATGTTTTTGACAATTAAGCTGTGTACTCATGCGAAACTGAATTGTTTGAAGTAGAACTGATTATTTGTATAACAATGGATTTGGTATTAAATAACCTACAAAGGTTGATATACCATAAAACCCAAACAACCAACCAATCATTATAAAAACATCAACTACAAACTATTCATTTAAAAAAATCATATATGTAAACAGGATTTGGGATTGAATAACCATCAAGGGTTGATATGCCATTAAACCAAATAATCTAACCAAATCTTGGTTGTTTGCACAGTTAAATGGTTTCAAATATAGTAAATAATTAAATACTTCAATTTAACCCATAGATGGGACCCTAACAGGTACTACCACTCTGGGCCAGAGTGGACTTAGAAGTAATGACAATGAAGAGGTACTCCACATACCAAAAAAGTCCAGGATTGGAGCCTCACTATCAGATGATTTAGTCTCATATCCAGGACACTAGGGGGGGGGGCTTATCCTTCTTCAGAGATGCAGTCAGCATATTCTATAGTTTTAGCTAACAAAGAAGACAATTGTAGTTAGGCCAACACATAATGTGTGACACTATAAACTCTTGTTCCTAGGTGCACATACTTAGTTCAAGATGTAATGATGCATATAAGGGATAGCTGAAAAGTACCAAAAGCTGACCAAAATATTCATAGAATGTGATCAAATGAGGTTTAATTTTTAACATCCTTTAATTTTTAATATCCTTTGTGGTCCACACACATCTTCCAGCGATGTTGCAGTGCTTGGAACCCATTGGTTAAAAAGTTACCAACAGCAGATCTGACATCATCCTATGAACTTTTCAGTTCACCATCATATGTATGTAGGTGCATGCATATAGGCATAGTGCATATATATGTGGGTGTGAGTATATCCATACGGAGGTTTGTGAGCAGAAGCAGTACATATGTATTTACCCAAAACCTGCACCATGGGCATAATATGACATGAGGTCAATTTTCAAGCAGAGTAAATTAAAATACATATTTAGGGTGTTGCAATTTTATTATTGTCAGTGTATCTAGATAATACAGTATTGCTCACAAATAAGTACACATTTAGCAATTGTTTTATAAGTTACTTTTCTTTTAAACCAAAGATACTAGCATTTTATTATTTCTAGTTGATATTATTCAATCAAAATGGATATATTTACATATTAGAATATCACCAATAAGTACACACCAAACAATCTTTTAATAATAAAGTTACTTTTTTCTAAACCAAGAATTACAGGATTTTATTATTTCTAAAAGAACATTATATAATCATCAAAACAGACATCCTTAGCTATTATTTATTCCCAAATTCCACAGCAATGACACTAACCAAAAATAAAATTGCCTAAATATGAAAGGAATGTACCAATTTTTAGACTGCTACATATTTATATTTTTGGTTAGTGGGTTTCAATGGTGTAGAGTTTTTTAATAAATAATACCTAATAACATCTATTTTGATTGTATAATATTCCACTAGAAATAATAAAATTTATTCATTTTTAACCTTTAAGCTAAAAATCAGGTGTCAATTTGGAAAACAATAAAAGGGCAAGTAGCAAAATTACAAATTTTACCTTATGTAACCTCCTTTATTAATATTTAGTAATTTCATTTTTTAGATAGGATTATTAATTTTAACTAGTATTTGTCTTCCCTTTAAAAATTTTGATAGCTTTTTAATTGCAATTAGCTCTTGTTGGTGGTGTCACCTCAGCAGGTGTTAGTATAAATCATTTTGGAGGTAAGGGGAGGTAATCTCCACTTATAAATTCTAATGTATTCTGATCATAAAAACAAACTTATAGTGACATGAAAAATTTATTAACCTTATTACCATCAACGGCAAACTTATATTCCCAACATTAAAACACTGTAATATAACAGACAACATATTAATGCTTATATATCTATTCACTTTATTGAATTTATACACAAATTATTATTATTCAATAGTTCTTTCAACAAGTAATAAAAATTTGTTTTTTGCAAGCAATTATAATTCCAACTAATGATAATCCATAGTTGTTACAACTATAAATTCAAGTAACTGTTATTAATACAAATAATTTGCATATGGTACCCAGTATTCTTATCTAATACAAATAATTTGCACACAGTTACATGGTATCAAGTATTCCAATCTAATACAAATAATTTGCATTATTATATAAGATTAAGTGTTCCTATTTAATACAAATAATTTGCACACAGTTAGTTATATGGTTTCAAGTAAATAATAATAATCCATAGCAAACATTTATAACTTCAAGTAACTATTCTTAATAGAAATAATTTACATAGTTATATAGTAACAAGTATTCATATCTAATACAAATAATTTGTACAGATATAAGATTTCAAGTATTCCTACCAAATATAAATAATTTGTATACAATTATACTGATTCAAAGATTCCTATGTAATACAGTTAACTCATAAATTTGAACATGGTTCATATGATATCTTCAAGAATGTGATATCATTTTTTAAATGACATTTTGACATGAATGAATTTGTACAATTTTCATCTAACAAAAATGTTTTTCATTGTTACTGGTTTTCATTAAGGGAGAGATTTATGTAAAAATCATTCTTTTTTGTAAGTATAGGTAATACAGCTTGAATAAAGTAAGTACAATACACACTGATTTAAATCCATCAAAGATCATTTTTTAAAATAATGAGTTGCTTTGTTTTTCTGTTTTCAAAAGAATTAGTTGTGTACATACTGCAAAGGAAAATCCTGGGTGAAATCAAGAACATTTTTTGGAGGTCAGTATTGGTGAATCCTAAAAATTCTCTCATCTGGAAGTAAATATCCTGCAAAGAAAAAAAAAGGAATTTTTGAGAAGGTAAGGGAAAAAGAAGGAAACATAAAAAAGGAAAAAAAGAGAAAAATAGGAGAAAAAAAGAGAAATAAAAATAGAAAAAGAGGAAGGAAAAAAAGTTAATGAAAAATTTTCTATATACACCAATGAAAAAAAAGAGAAGGAAATGGAAAAGAATTGAAAAGGCAAGAAAGAAAAATAGAAAAGAAAGAGAAAGATAAATAAGAAGAGAAAAAGAAAAGGGAAAGTTAAAGAGAAAAAAAGAGGAAAGGAAAAAGAAAGGTTTTATACACATCAATTGTCATAAAATGTGTTGAGGTAGACCTGTCCACCCTTAATATAAAGTGAAGTTACCATGTTTGTGGCAGTGAGCCAGTCTGGCACAGCCCAGAGTTGAACAATAAAGTGTGTACTGTGATTTACTACGGCATATTGTTGTTCTTTCCTGTACTGCAAAGAACACGTTACAACAAAATGGTAGACAAGTGTATAATCTTATAATCATACAGCAACTGAAACAAAATTGACTCATAATTTTGGCTTTCATGATATCAATGTTTTTTTGCTGCTACAACCTGTTTGTGATAAGAGAGCAGTTTTCTAAAATTTATACACATCTACAACCCAAGTGGTATGATAGTGGTTTGGTTTGGTTATTTGGTTTAATGACATATGAACCTTATGAGGGTCATTTAATGCCAAATCCTGTTTTTATATATATATATATATAAAATCTGTAAGTGAATAGTTTATAGGTAACTTTATTTTTAAATGAGTTAGAGCTCATTTGTTTGCACACAGATGGTTTCAAGTATTGCAATTTAACACTAATAATTCAATTTAATATTAATCATTTGTTTGCGCACAGTTAAATGGTTTCAGGATTGCTATTTAATATTAGTGATTCTATTTATCAAATATTCCTCATCTAATATTAATCATTTGTTTGCACACAAATGGTTTTAAGTATTGCTATCTCTATGCAACTAATGAGTTCAAACTCCAGTTCTGCTATTATGTTCAGTTTCAGACAAATACCCTTGGGAAAGGTATTAACCCCCTTATCCTCTCAGCTATGGGTTAAATAGTACCACTACTGTTCTTCTAGGAGAATGGCTTTGGCATTAAATAACCTAAAAAGGTTGATATGCCATTAAGATAAAGAAATAACCCACAATAAGCACCGTCAAGATAAAATTGGGTTGGGTACTTGTTTGCCACAAGAGCAATTTGAAGAATATGATTGGGACAATCATATAGGTGCTAGGGCTTGACATAACCAGCCAATTGATTGGATTGGGCATCTCTGATTGCTCATCTAGCTTAGTAAGAGACAAAGTAGAGTGTTGTAGGTTACATGACGACTTCAGTTGGCAGATCATGGACTGCTCAGCTATCAGGATTCCATACTGAAGCATTACAAATCACCACTTACAGTAAACATTTAGCTTCGTTGGGGGAAAGTGGGAGTCTTACATCTCTGCAGGGGTGCAGTCAATGTATTCTACAGCCCCAGTTGACAGGGTGGTAGATATTTTATCAAGATATCTGTTAAGATAGAGTGAAGAGAAAAGTGAATTCATTCCTTAACTTATTTTGCAGAAATCAATAAAATTAAAAGTATTTAAAAGGTTTACAGCCATTTTGTATATATATATATATATATATATATATATATATATATATATGTAATGGAGATTAAAAATTTCTTAATGCTTTTGACAAAAGTGTATTTTATTGAATTGTTGGTGTAAAAGTAAAGATTAAATGCATAGTTAGGGAAAAAAATATGAATGGTGACAATACAATTGATATCAAAGGTTGATTAGAGCATAATGTTTTTGTTTCCACTGAAAAGCGAAAATGATTTTTGAACCAAAACAGGACAGTTCACATTTAGGGTTCAAGCTTTGAATTACCGTTTTTTTTTTTTTTAGAACAGTTGTTGGATTGCTTGTGTGGGTGAAATGAAATGTGTATATAAGAAACTCCTTTTGGTGAGTGAGTAGAGTCTGGCCAAAACTGCAAAGAAGAATGCATTTGTGTACCCTTGTGGACCATGCACACATCTACAATACCGACAGGACGCAAACTTTCTCTGAATCGTCATTACTTCATATTCTTATTTCACTATTTTGGCCACATGTATTAAATATACCAGGTATTTTGGGTACATGTATTACCATATATTAATCCAGACTGGTGTTCTCAATTTCTTCTGGTGTGAATATGAAAAACTTCTTCCTTACAGGTTATCAAGTTGGATACTTTTATACCAGTTTATAAAGGAGAATAAAAACTGACTTTCTTCATAAGAAACACCACATTAGATGATTACTGATTGAACCAGCAACTGTATAACTCATCAGATCCATAGTCAACAGAAAAGTTTGAGAAATCAGAACAATCATAGATCCAAACTGAGTGGCAAAGCTGTATCAGAAGATGTGTAAAAGCGGATTACGGTGTTATATCTACTAACCTTGATGGCTTTTGCATCATAGGTGATCAATTTTGGAAGGTGGAAAATCACTTCCCGTACTTGGTCACCTGAAATGAATCGAAAGAAAGTTGATATCATATAAAAGTAAATTTGCAAAAATTTCGAATCGAAAATATTTCCATATATAAAGAGTTTACAAATAAGATTATGAATAAATAGCTATCTAAAAATCAGAACATTTTTTTTAACCATGGGTCCCAAAATAACGGGATTAATTTTGAGTTATCTCCCTTGGTTTTTATAAAGTTCATCGACACACAGTTCCTCCATCTCAGAAATTTTCCAGTGAAATTTATTTTTTTACTGATAGTTATTGTTTTGAACTCATACTGAATTCAATGACTGTTGCAAGGGAGGATATTTCCCCTACAAGAAAGTCAGACTTGTCCAATGAAAGACTTAAGACGAGGTTAGCAGTGTTTAACTAGTCTTGCTTCCAGAGAATTCATTACTGATGTTGAATAACTACAAGTTTGATTCTATTAATTATATTCCCTGGATTCAGTGTTGCTTATTAATAAACCCAGTATATTTGTCAAAAAATATGTGGAAAAGTAAAAATCAAGTTTAAGCCATTTTATTTAATTTTATGTCTGTCTGCTACAAATATTGAACTCGTAATATCTCTAGAAAAGTATTAAAAACATAGAATCATGTTACTGTACAATAAATAAGAATAAAAGTATATAAAATCATATTAAAATAACATACATTTACACTAAATGTTAATATCATCATAAATCCTAGAGAACAAAATATGAAAACATCTGTGACTATGTTGTCATCTTATTTAGCAGTTTTTAAGAGCTCATTTTATTTTATCGATATTGTGCCTTTTCTAGTTTTCGGGCATTTGTGTTTGTTGGGTTCTTCCGATAGCTTTTGGAGGCAGTTTCACGAGTGCACGTTTTTCTCTAACCGCTAATGTTTCCCAAGGGACTCTATGTTTAGTTCTAGGTTTTGCTGGAATACACATTGATGCCGCCTCACAGTGTGCTTCAACAAAATTCTCATATTCGTCATTTGGGGTACTTTTTTCTGTCTTCTCTTTTAGTGTTTCGAATCTGTTTCTTAATTCTAATGCATATTTGTCTCTAATTTCTCTGTTGTTAAGTAGGGCCCAGTCGTAGTGCTTAGTTATCGCTGTTCATGTGGCGTTTTTTCGTAGGCTTAGTCGTAATTTGGCCGTGACTATTCAATGATCGGAGGACACACTCTTGAAAGAGGAGTATGCCTCGCAATTCATTGCACTATTTTTCCATTTCCTGTTTATAAAGACGTAGTCTATCTGTGCTTTACTCTTATTCGTGTATGTGTAGGTCCATAATTTTCCCTCCCTTTTTTGATAGTTTGTATTGAGGCATGTTAATCTATTTTCTATCATGAAATCAGTTAGATATTGTCCATTCCTATTTGACGTGTTGTGTAGGCTGTATTTGTTGTTCCTGTTTTTCCCGATTTGTGCATTCATATCTCCACCAATGACTAGCAGGTTGTGTTTCAGAATGCTACGCACTAGGGAGGATAGCTCCTCGTAGAAGGTGACTAGTTCGGTTTCTTCACTAACGTTGGTAGGGCTGTAACAGGAGATGATTGTTGCTTTGGGGTTGCCATTAAACGTTGCAGCCATCATCCTAGGTTGTATTCTCTCAATGCTATAAAGTGTTTTTAATGCTCTTGGTCCTATAAGCATTCCTACCCCTCCTACCGAGGCATTGACAGAGTTTTTCCATGCCGATACAGTGACCAGTGTCCATCCATTGCCAGTTTCGTGATATTTGATATCTTCGGTGTGAGTGTATCGGTGTTCTTGTATGCATATTATGTCTATCTTATGTTCTACGGCTGATGCAGTTAGCTCTGGTAGTTGACCTATTCTATTTAGGGTTCTAACGTTAAATGTTGCTATCTGTATTGTTTGTTTAGTAGTTTTTGTTTGAGTTTGAGCTTTGTAGCTGATTTTTCGTACACTGAGGCCAGGGCTCCAACCTCAGCAGGACGCGCCCCTTTTTTACCCGCGCAAAGAGCGATGCGGTTTATGTTTGAGTGTGGGTCATGGTTATCTTTCGATGGCTGTGTTTATTCTCATCTATAGAAGCCACTCTTATAGATGAGCAGCAGTAGTTCCCTCGATCGAACAAACAATCCTGAGCGTTAAGCTGCAAGACTCACATGTCCAGGAAAAGTTAGGCATTGTGCATTCGAATACCTTCACGTCCATCATGCTGCTTCCCATGTGTATGCGTAAAAAAAAAAAAAAAAAGAAAAAAAAAGTGGGTCCTTCTTTTACCTTAAGTTTTAACTTAGTTAAAGTCCAGGACTAATGTATATTGAAAGAAATTTTTGGGTATGTTTTAACCTGTCATCCAATACTGTGTTTTTATTTTATATATACATATATATATATATATTTACTAATCTAATATCTACCAGTATTCACGGTATCGGAAAAAACAAAAAACAAATAAAAATATGGTATCTGTTATTTATATATATATTTTTTCTTTTTTTTTTTTTTTTATATTATGCAAATTCTAGGCTAGGTGGGGTTTTTGGTGAATAAAAGAAGGCAATTTCTCCTTAAAATTTAGTCGAGATTGGGCTTCCTGATGATTCGTTAAGGTGAAACTTTAGTAGAAGATTTTTGACTCGCGATTTAAGTTAATTCTACATATATATATATATATATATTTTTTTTTTAAGGAGAGGTGGCATTTCGACTTTGGCTTGGGTTGCTTGGTTTTCTTATTAACTGCTATGAGGGTGGGCAGACAGGTTTTGAATCTTTTCTAAAAGCTTATAGTTTTTAGAAAAGATTCAAAACCTGTTTGCCATGTATACTAATGCATTTGACTAGAGTCATATTCAATTTGGGTTTTTTTTTGGTTTTACTGCACAACATGTCCTTACATTTACAATACATTATATTCTTCATTTGAGAACACAATACTGCAAAGATTAAAGACAGAACCATTTTAAATCAAATATGTGCATTTTTTTAAATGAACAGTTTAGTAGAATAAATTTACTGACCTCTTTGAAACACTTCTGGAAATGGATGACTTCCAATTTCGCCGACTATTTTAACAAATGCTCGCTTGAATTATTACTAATTTTACTAGCATTTAAACTAAAATTCCACTCCTTTATCATGGTCATTGGGGACGGGGGTGGAGAGAGAGAGAGAAAGAGAAGTAAGGAATCTACTATCTTTCTTTTAGGGATTCGTCTTAGCACGTGTTAAGCTACATTTTGTAAAATACAGCTTGGCTCACAATATGAGACAAGGTAAAAATTCTCACTGTGCCGTAAAAAAAAGTGATGCACCGGAAGAGAGTCACCTATGAACTGCATGATAGTTATTTCCGCTCGATGACGATCACATCTGCCATTCCGAAGATAGCGGAAGTGACACATCCAAATGACCAATGATCGAAAGAAATCGCGCAGGTGTGCTCGGCTGATAATATGGGACAAGGTGAAGGTCCCACTTCAGAGAGACACCGGAAGAGAGTGACCTGTGAACTGCATGACAGTTATTTCCGCTCGATGACAATCACACAGGCCATTCCAAAGATAGTGGAAGTGACACATCCCGATCGCCAGATATCGGAAGGAGGCGTGGAGGCGTGTCCATATCTCCGCGTGAGAGTTTGAAGGTAATATAAGGCCAACGAATTGAACAGAAGCCAGAAAAAAGGATCCCACTGTTCACGAAGCTGACCTAGTCGTCACTCTGTGTGCGTTGTCTCGGCCATTGTCTACTTACATCGAAGAGTTCAAGCTTCATAGACGAACGATTCTAATTCCTCTCCTGGCTGCTCCTACTTCACACAATCGTCCGTTGAGAAAATAAATATATATTGTTATGTATAAATTCCGTGTTGTCGTTTGTTTGACCAGAGAGTGGAACGTAACAATTTTGCTTTTTTTTTGGAGGGGAGTTAGTTATTGCAAATTTAGAATTTCATCTTCCAATCGTAAAGCTTTTTTCCTAAAATTTAGTTGCAGAAATGTAATTTCATTCTTCATACAGCGGAGATTTAAGACTGAACCATTTTAAATCAAATATGTGCATTTTTTTAAATGAACAGTTTAGTAGAATAAATTTACTGACCTCTTTGAAACACTTCTGGAAATGGATGACTTCCAATTTCGCCGACTATTTTAACAAATGCTCGCTTGAATTATTACTAATTTTACTAGCATTTAAACTAAAATTCCACTGCTTTATCATGGTCATCGGGGACGGGGGTGGAGAGAGAGAGAGAAAGAGAAGTAAGGAATCTACTATCTTTCTTTTAGGGGATTCGTCTTAGCAAGTGTTAAGCTACATTTGAGGTGTTTTTTTTGGGGGGGGTATTTATTGCAAATTTAGAATTTCGTCTTCCAATAGTAAAGCTTTTTTAGAAAAGGCACAATATCAATTAACAGGAATATATCTAAAAGAACAGACAGAATACATACAAAATCAGATAGATAAGATTAGAGACTCGGTGGAAGATAGGCAATCTAGAATAGCCTGGCAAACAATAAACGAAGTGAGTAGAAGGAAGAGCACAGCCAAAGCAAAATTCAAAGCTGCAAGCCAACAAGAAAGAGTAAAACTGTGGAAACAGCATTTTGAAAATCTACTAGGAAACCCACCGAAAGTAACAAATCAACTGATCACCAGAATTATCAGTAAGCAATTAGACATTAAACTAGGTCTGTTCACCAAGGAAGAACTCGATTTGGTTCTTAGAAAAATTAAAAATAGGAAAGCTGCAGGGCTAGACGAGATCCCCCCAGATATATGGAAGACCAGACAATTCGACAACATACTGCTCCGACAATGCAATGCAGTCTATAATCAAAATAGGATAGAAAGATTGACGAAGGGATGCATCCTCCCTTTCCCTAAAAAGGGCGACCTCGGATTAGCCAAGAACTACCGAGGGATAACACTTACATCCATAGCAGCCAAAATCTATAAAGCCCTACTACGAAACTGCATAGAACCCAAAATAGACAACATCCTTAGGAAAAACCAAAATGGCTTCCGGAGAAATAGATCCACAACCTTACAAATATTGACCATCCGAAGAATACTTGAAGGCGTTCGGGCAAAAAACCTACAGGTGACATTACTATTTGTCAACTTTACCAAGACCTTCGATTCCATTCACAGAGGGAAGATGGAACAAATCCTACTAGCATACGGCCTACCAAAAGAAACCATAGCAGCAATAACGATTCTCTACAGAAACACCAAAGTGAAAGTACGTTCACCAGATGGAGACACAGAATACTTCGATATTGTTGCAGGAGTACTACAAGGAGACACGCTAGCCCCATACCTCTTTATCATCTGTCTAGATTACGTGCTTAGAGCTTCGATCAACAAAATCAGAGAAAATGGCTTCGAGCTGACAAAAAAAAGAAGCAGAAAGTACCCTGCAAAAACAATTACAGATGCCGACTATGCCGATGACATAGCGTTACTGGCGAATACACCTAACCAAGCCGAGACACTACTGCATAGTTTGGAACGAGCCGCTGCAGGCATTGGCCTCCATGTCAATGCACACAAAACTGAATATATGTGTAACAACCAAACAGGCGACATTACCACACTAGACTGAGCCTCACTGAAACTAGTAGACAAATTCACCTAGGAAGTAGCGTCTCATCAACCGAAAAAGACATCGACACACAACTAACGAAAGCATGGATAGCTATCGATAGGCTCTTGATCATATGGAAATCAGACCTGACCGATAAAATGAAACGCAGTTTCTTCCAGGCAGCGGTTGTATCGATACTACTATATGGATGCACTACTTGGACGCTAACTAAATGGCTGAAGAAGAAACTAGACGGCAATTATACAAGAATGTTGAGAGCAATCTTGAACAAGACCTGGTGTCAACACCCCACAAGACACCAACTATACGGCCACTTGCCTCCCATCACAAAAACTATACAAGTTAGACGAACTAGACACGCAGGACACTACTGGAGAAGCAAGGACAAACTCATCAGTGATGTACTCCAATGGACCCCCGCATATGGCCAAGAATAAGCAAGACGACCAGCTCGAACATACATACAGTAGTAATGTGAGGATACGGGATGTAACCCTGAAGACCTGCCAAAAGCGATGAATGATAGGGAGAAGTGGCGAGAGAGGGTCAGGGATATCAGTGCTGGCAGCACGACTTGATGATGATGATGATTTTATTTTATAATGTCTAAGAGCAAACCACATTTACAAATAAAGAGTCTTTGATGCACTGTAAAGATCAACAAATTGTAAACATCTACATTAACAAGTAAGTACATGTATTTGTAAATTTAGATTACTTTTTTCTGTAGTATATTAGAAACTAAAATTTATTTGTTTGTAAGCTTAAAATAGATTCTTATTGACCATAAATTATTAAAAATACATTTATAAATAAAATACAGAACTGAGAATAGTTATTTGTGGTTTAGCCTAGAGACAAGTAAATTCAATTCAAGTCGTTTTCTGACTTAAGTCATCTCTACTGGAATGAATTACTGACGTAAGGTGAAGTGTACCTGTATAAGAAAAAAAATTAGTTGGTTTTATGGTATGTCAACTCTTGTTAGTTTATGGATGCCTTGGGTGGCGTAATGGTGAGCAAGCTAGACAAGCAAACCTTCATGAGTGAGTTCAATTTTCTCTCAGTACCCCATTCATACAGCCTTGTACCATATCTGAGCAAAAAGCTTAGTCAACTCTTATTGGGTTATTTAATACTAAAGTCAGTCTTTTTTTAAGCAGTTATATGGTTTCAAGTATTCCTATCTAGTACTAACAATCTATAAACAATTACATGGTTTCAAGTAACTATTCTGGATATAAATAATTTGCACTTTTTAATAAAGTTTTAAGTATTCCTATCTAATGCTAATAGTACACAATCATATGAACTATATGTGTTTTTAGTTTACAAAAGTCTCTGTAGGGAGACAATAAATAATTATCTCTCATAAATAATGTGGGTGTGTCGATTAGACATGTGATAATTCCAGAATCTTTCTCATCCTCTTTCGTCGTAATTCTTTGAGCATATAAGACTTCCTTTTATTTTTATCTCTATTTATTGAGAAGACTTTATCTCCACCCCAGGACATGAAATTTGTCTTGCCTCATCATTGAAATGTAAAGCCAACATGGCTAAAATATCACCCCCAATAAAGACTTTGGCGATTTTTGTACCCCTTTCATAAACTGCTGGTTCATAGAACAATATGTATACATTTCATCTGTTGAGACACATTTCTATATGTATAAATGAGCTTTTCTTATCCCTCTTTCCATTTATTCAGTGGTAGCATATCATTGAATATTAATGCTAATATTCAATCTCGGAGAGTGAGGACATGACAAAATATCCCTTCTAGCACCAACTAAGTCCAATAGAGAACTGTAGGAATTTTTAAGGCAAAAACATTGTTGTTGCTAAAGATTTAAAAAAAGACAAGACTATTGTGTTGTGTCTTGAAAGTAAAAAAAAAAAGAAGTTACTTACCATTAAGGTGGAACATTTTCTGATAAAATCCCAGCTTACTATCAATTCTTGATAAAGGCATTAATAATAAACGAGGGGCTCTTGTAACAATTTGTGGGATGTTTGTATCTGGAAATCTTTTAGATTTTAAATAGTCAATAATGGCCTGTAGATCTTCAATACTGGTCTGCCAATAAAATAAAACAAACTTAGTCAAGACAGTTAGAAACTGTGGTATTCATTTTTTGAAAAATATAAACAGTTTGTAAGTTAAAGTGAATAGGTTGGTTGGTTTTATAACATGTCAACCCTTCTTGGATTATTTTATGTCTAAGTAGTTATTCTTTTTGCAAGTTTATATAGTTTCAAGTAACTAATAATAATAAATATTTGTAAACAACCTAGCGGTTAGAGTGTTCGCCAATGGTCCAGGAGACCTGGGTTCAATCCCAGGTCGAGTCATACCAAAGACTCAAAAAATGGTACTTGATGCCTCCTTGCTTAACACTTAGCATTATAAGGTACGGATCAAGGGTAAAGTAGAGCAATCTAGGGAAGGAGTAGCGCCCTCCCCTACACCTTGGTGTAGTAGCTATCGAAAAGGGAGCCTTCGGGTTACCCTCAACTATGGTGGCCAACTTTACTTACTTATATAGTTTCAAGCAAATGATTCTAAAAAAAAATATTATTATCATTATAATTACTATTATCATTATTTGTTATTGTTGTTGTTGTAAACAATTATAGCTTCAAGTAGCTATTCTTAATACAAGTAATTTGCATACTTGAAGTCATATAAAGCTTCAGGTATTCCTATTTGATATGAATAATTTTCAGTTATATGGTTTCAAATATTCTTGTCAAATGCTAATAATTCACACACTGTTACATAGTTTCAAGTATTTTTATAAATAATTTGTACACAATTATATGATTTTTAATATTCCTATCTAATATCAATAATTCATTCATAATTATATGGTTTCAAATAACTATTTCTATTGGAATAATTATCATTTTTTTGTACACAGTAGTATGAATTCAATAAAGTGAATAGATATATAAGCATTGACATGTTGACAGTTATATGACAGTGTTTTAATGTTGGGAATATACTTTTGCCGTTGTCAGTAATAAACTTGATAAATTCCTCATGTTATATAAGGTAAGTTTATTATCATCATCACAATACAAGGGTTTATATGTTGGGATTACTTCCCCTTATGTGCAAAATGACTTCCATGAACACTTGTCACCAGCTACCAAAACTTTTAAAAAGTAAAGAAAAATCCAAGCTAGAATTAATAACAAAAAATAATTGATAATCTTATTACAAAAAATAAAATAAGTAAATTTAGTAAATATTAATAAGGGTATTTAACAACCCCACTTTACCACAGGCAGGATATGACACAAGGTAACATTTTTAGATGGAGATATATGGTTGAAGGCAATGTTAAAAACTGCTTGGCTATGTTGGCATTCCCCACTTGTGGCTCAGGCATCAGATAATGAACCTGACCCCATCCTTTTTAGGCGAGGGGAGCAGATGCTAGCAGAGGGGACCAGCAACCTGAAGCCAAGTTTGTCAATGTCTACCTGAGTTGAGATAACTTCTGGCTTCAGTTACAACAATTTCCTTTTTCTAGGCTGGTTGCCATATCATGGCTAAAGAGTCCAGTTTGCCCTACTACAACACTCAGCATTATAAGGTATAGATCAAGAGTAATGTAGTGAAATTGAAAGGCAGAACCCGCAGACTGCTGTATCCGATGAGCTAACCAGGGTTTGTCGTTCAAAGAGACAACAAGTGGTATGCTGTATATGCAGGCAGAACAGCCGACGTTTACGTGACTCCAGCAACCATCCCTGGATAGATAAAAAACAGGTGGTGAGCGGGATGAATGAGAGAAATGAAATGTGACAATGAAGCTGTGTGGAATGAATTCCTTTCATAGCAACACCAAAAGGAAGAAAAAAAGAAGCAAGAAGTAATGAGTGAAATGGCCTACCTTAAAGTTCAAAACGAGTGCAAATGTCTTGCGTATAGAGTGCTGGAAGTATAGAAAAAACCCCCAAAAAACGGAAGCTTGAGTGTCCTTGGGGTGCAATTTGTAGGTCACATGTCTTGTCTCTGGTGGGATGAGGTTTGTGACATATGCAAATTTCGGCAAGTCAGAACTGGTATAAAAGGAGTAATCTAAGCATTGCTGTTGTTGCATTTGTTGCTTCACAGTAGGACTGAGTGAACCAGTGTATTGATGCGGCAAGTGAGAAAGACAGGAGCAGTCGCAAGAAGTTAAAAGATTTCAAGCTATTTTTGCATTATTAACCATGGCATCCAGGCAATTTGACATTTGGCTTATCCCTGATTGTAAGGTGTGGCCCAATAGACATATTGGCAGCTGTCAAAAGAGCAACGAGATGATGTCAAGATCAAGCATGCTCTTATAAAAGCCTACAGAATGAATTCGTTTGTGGCTTTCGAACAATTTGCCACATGCCACCTCCGTCCAGAAGAGACTGTAGATGAGTTCCTAGCAGACTTGCAACAGTTGGCACGACTGGTTGGGGAAATGCCACTGGAATGTAGGATGAAGAGCGCCTTCGTCAATGGGCTACCTAGTCACATCGGGGGACTCCTCCGATCGTCAACTAGGATAGGAACACTAACTTTAAGAGAGCTATTGGAAAGAGCTTGTGCTGTATTAGTGGACACCAGGGACAAGCATCTGGCTGCTGCAGTGCAACCTGAGCTGGCCTCACATACACCGAACCTTCACAAAACTGGTCAGAGTGATGTCACCTGTTTCAGATGCGGGCGCCCAAACCATCTGGCTAGAAACCAGAAACAAAGATCAGCCATGTGCTGTTATCTCTGCAACAAAATGGGGCACTAAATGAAAAATGGAAACAGGGGCGAGATGTTAGCGCCACTCTCTCTCCATTCAAATTAAAAGAAGTGCTCTGTGTGATTGAAGCTGTGGTTTATGGCAAGAAGCGCATGGCACTGTTGGACTCTGGGATGTTCTCGGTCCCTTGTGACTGGATTGGTGAGCAATCCCTGAAGTTGGCAGGCATCGAACATCCTGAGAGTCAACGGTAAAACTCTTCGCGGTAATGGCATTGGGACTATCACGCTGGCAGTAGATAATGTAAGCCCTGTGAAAGCTGATGTGCTGGTCATGGACAGTTTGCTGTTGGGTTTTGACATACTAATTGGCATGGATATTATTAAGATTTTTCGGTGGAGTCCACATCAACCAGTCTAGTGATGCTATCTTCGCAAGGACAGAGCCGTGAGCCTGCGCCATGATCAGAATAGAGGAACTGGATTTCAGCGCTGAGTTAAATGAGCAGACCAGGTTAGGTAATCAGCCACTCGATGGACTTATGAACAAGGTGCCTGAGTATCCTATGTCTGCTCAAGTTTGACAAGAGTACCGTCATGAGCTGGAAACGTGGCTGAACAATGGATGGCTGCTTCCCTATCCTGAGGAGGAACTCGGTCCTCCAAAGGGCCTGATTCCATTAATGGCTGTCTTTCAACAGAATAAGTCTAAGGTGCACCTGGTGTTAGACTTTCGTGAATTGAATGGATAAGTCAATGCCTACATGGTGCATGCTGATGCCTGTGTACAAAAGTTAAGAGAGTGGAGAAAGAAAGGTTTCAACGTATCGGTGCTCAATCTCCGAAGGGCGTATTTCCAAGTGTGTGCACAAATTGTGGCCGTACCAGACAGTTATCCTCGAAGGAAAGAGGCACTGTCTATAGCGCATGGCTTTTGGACTCAATGTAGCACCATCTATTATGCAGGCTATTGTTGAGGCTACATTCTCGAAAGATGATGCTGTCTGGCAGGCAACTTCAGCATACATTGATGATGTCTTTATCAATGAAGATATAGCTTCCGCAACCAGGGTGAGGCAACATTTGACTAACTTTGGACTGGCGAGCAAAGAACCAGAAAGGTTGCAGAATGGTGCATGAGTGCTTGGCTTAATAGTTTGGGAAGAGGGCAACATTCCCAGTGGTTAAATGTCTTAGGGTGACTGCAGGGGAAAGCAGCAGACATGACAAAGGGTTGGGATGACAAAGTATATTGATGTTCCATTAACAACAGAAGTCGTTGCAAGAGTGTGTCAAGAAGACCCTGTGCAAGGAAAGTGGTGTGTTGATGGTCCTGAGCTCGATGTTTGGGTTGATGCAAGTTTCCTAGCCACTGGAGCATGATGGAGCTGCCGTGGAGGATGCGAGCTGTTTACGAAAGGAGAGGGACATGCAGCACATAAAATTGGTGGAGCTTGATGCTGTGCTAAAAGGTGTAAATATGGCACTGATGTGGAAAGCGACTATATTGCATTTTCACACTGACTCTCTGTGTGTGCACAAATGGATCACAGACACCCTCATGGAGAAGGCTATTGTGCACACCAGGGTGGCAAGTGAGATGCTAATCAAGTGGTGGCTTGATGCGCCTGCAAGCCTAGTCAAAGAGTATGGACTGTCTGTAGATGCAGTCCTCGTGAGTTCAGAATATAAGCAAGCAGATAGTCTGACGAGAGTACAACAGTGATGGTTTGATCTTGTCAAGAAGGCAGTTGAGCCTCTGTACAGTGTAAGTGCTGTGTTGCTAAGCAAGCATGACTTTGACGAGATAAAGTCAATCCATCACTGAAGCGGCCACCCTGGCGGAAGGTGAACATTGTGCTTCGTCAGGCAGGTTGATCTCACAGTCTCTAAAGTGTCGATGGGGACTGTGGTAAGAAATTGTGAGAAGTGCTAGTCGATTGACCCACCACCCACGTGTTGCCCAAGGAGGAAGCTGGATGTTAGTGACACTTAGTCTCGAGTGGGAATGGATGTAACTCACTACCAAGGTAGACACTATTTGTTACTCATTGACTGCGGGCCCACACAGTTTTCAAATTGGCATCATCTGAGATGACAAGATGCAGCAAGCATTATCAGCATTTCACAGCAAAGTCTTCAGGGACTTTCTAAGTGAATCGGGAGTCCGATTACATTTCCATTGTGCGCACATCCCCTCCGGTAATGGCATTGTGGAACAATGTCATCAGAGCATGAAATGGATTGCAGCAAGGAAACAGTGCCCCATAATGGAAGCAGTCTATAGGTACAATGTTACCCCTAAGGATAATGTGTTGCCGCTGACTGCTCCTGCTAACCCAATTCATCACTACCATGTCTGACTGAAAGGTATCAATGCACTCCTTCTAGATAAGCCCAAACAGTAGCAGATGAGATATAACATAGGTGATCATGTCTGGATGAAGACCCCAAATGGACGGTGTTTGTCCCCTTATATGTCTCTGGTGGGATGGGGTTTATGACATATGCAAATTTCGGTTAGCCAGAACTCGTATAAAAGGAGTAATCTCAGCATTGTTGTTGTTGCATTTGTTGCTTCACAGTAGGCCTGAGCAAACCAGTGTATTGACACGGCAAGTGAGAAAGACAGGACTGGTCGCAAGCAGTTAAAAGGTTTCAGGTAACTGAAGCAATTGTAAAATAGGAATCCTTGAAAGAATATAATTATGTACAATTTATTAATATTAGATCGGAATACTCAAAACTATATAACTGGAAATCATTTGTATCAAGAATAGTCACTTAAAGCTATTTCTTTATTCATAAATTATTATTAGATTAGTTATTTGAAACCATGTATCTGTTTGCAAAGGAAAAAAAATTGCTTCAACACCGAATAACCCAAAAAAGATCTATATAGCATAAAACAAATCAACTAATAATAATAAATACAAATTTAAGAAAAGTGATTACGGTTGTAAAATATGAAAATGATACATGCCTGGAAAATCAAAGGATTTTTCGTGATGATTTCTCCAAGTTTGTCATCTGAAACACCTATGTCTTTCAAGAGGAGCAAATAAGGTTTTACATCAGATTCAAAGTTGAGTCTAATGATAAAATTAGCTGCTTCTTTGACCTTCTCAACAGCTGATAGATCCACACCTAAACTGACTAACTGTTTTAGGGTTTCTGATTCATTAACATAAACTGCTAGATTATATGATGTTGTTATATCCGTATATCGACGTCGATTCAACTCTCTTACTAAGTCGGCTGATTTTTTTGGATGCATATCTGAAACATTTTCAGCAGATGCTTGAAGAAAAGGTCCGGAAAAGTTTCTAGAACCTTCTGAAATAGCTGTTTCCTCAGTAGGGTCAGCATTATCAGACAGAATGCTAGATTTTTCAGTATCTTTACATCTGTCACTAATTGAAACCATGTTTAGGGTGTCTGTTTCCAGGCTATGATCTTTTACTGGAAACTGTGTAAGAGTTTTTTTTTTAACAACATCAGGCAATAAACTGGTTAATGAAGATGAAGGACAGTCTTCCTTAATCACTTTACTGGTTTTTAACTTTGAGGGTGTCTTTTTATCTTTTTCTTTGACAGCATTCGCAAATTTTATGTAGTATTCATAATCTTTCCGAGGGTCTCTTTTTTTATGAAAAACTCTATCATTTTCTGGAGAGAGGTTTGTATTTTCCACTGTAGTAGAAGATTCTTCCTTGTAGGTACACAAGAAGGCAGACAATGACACTGGATGGGACCAATATCTATTAAGATTATGGTAGACATATAGCTTCTGATAGATTGGAATGGTTCTAAGTAATGGCCTCAAAAACATCATGGCAAACCTATGAAAGTAAGAGAAAAAATATTCACAATTAATAAGAAATATATATATTAAAATATAGTGCAGTGATTCTAATTGTTGAGTGAGGGGGTAATCTAAATATTTTTGGAGATGAACAATTTGGAATTTTAATTAGGAGAGCAAAAATGCAATCAATGGCTGGTTGAAAATTGAGTTATATTAGTCTCAACTTATCAAATTCTAAAATTTTTCAGATGTATTCACCCAATCCCT
>OY757926.1:42599745-42932236 GCA_963585895.1 Sepioteuthis lessoniana | reverse complement strand
ACTTAAGCAGGCATTATAGATGTTTTGCAAAAAATATGAAAATTGAAGAGCGTGTATTTTTGATAGACTGACCGTAAGCTGCATTGGTTAAAAGTTGTTGATTTTGGGGTTATGTATTTGGGTGAGTAAAATAAAATTTTCTCTGAATTGTAGGTTTAGAATAGTTAAATATGATTTCTACACTTCTTATTTGACCTACATATCAAATTTTAGAAATATTGAAGGTATGGACATTATTTTCTTTACTTTTTGAAAAAACACAGATTCAATGATGTTGTGTGGCCTTAGAGTTAAAATAGCAAGATTATACTCCCCCTTGAAATTGAAAAGGTAAAGTCTAGTACAAAATAATTTGGCACAGTTTCCTTACTCGTGAAGGGAAACATTTATGCCAAATTTCAACTAATTTAGTGTCGGGGTGTAATACCCTGGTGAACTGACCCATATATGAACAAACTGAATTTGGAATTAAATATCGTACAATGGTTGATATGACATAAAACACAAGCAAACTGCTATTTCTACTTGTAATGGCTGGTAGTATGTGAACAAATTCTAAAATCATCTGAATAAAAGATAAAAATTAATTTTTAATTCAGTGTCCAAGTTTTTATGAAAGATCCTTAGGTCATATGCTTATGACCCTTTGCTTTTCATTATGTCAGAAAAATATTTGAGCCTTTTTTTTTTTTTTTTTTTTTTTTTAACCTTCAATATGAAGTATTTTGCAAACTCCTGAAATCAGAAAATAAAATTAACTTTTAATATTTGGAAAAATGTTTTGAGTGAAAAATAAAACCAATAAGGAGAAAGATACTTATCCAAAGGGCAGTACCCACCTGCTTCAGTGGGCATTTCCTGTCTTCGGTCTGGATGTGTCTTTGACTGCTTGGCAAACAGTGACAAGCATAGATTCACATTGCACTAGACATTCAGTTCTAGTTAATCTATGTACCTATTAAACCTAAGTCCAGCACTGACCAGTCTCATATAAAGAAATCTACTGAAAATGAAGATATTACTTGAGACTAAAATTTTACTTTAAGGTCAACTTTGAAATATACCCATTTAACTTTATTCATTCATTTATTTATTTGCAGGGCATTTGGAAGGGTCCATACATCCAAAGTGAATTTGTAGCAGCTGTTGTTGCCATTATGGTATGGGCACTAGCATATAAAGCAAAAACCCAGCTTCACATCAACAATTAAAATCAATAATAAAATTCATGATTTTTCTATTTAAATGTTAACTCGAGTTTTTATTTAATTCTTAATATCATTTAATGATGCAGACAAGGATTGTTTAGCACAAGGCTAGAATATGAGGCACACTGTGAGAATCAAATTTACCTGTTATGATCCATTAGCCTAGTTAAATAATCATTACAGATGTCCATGTTGGCACACTATGTATGGTTGTTTTTATGAAAAAAAAATAAATAAAAGTAGAACATTATCAAAGATGCAATATGCTTCTTATAATGAATAACAAATCCATTAACTGAAACCAGACCACACTGGACAGTGAAGTGCCAATCTTTAAATTTTTAAGATGACCGATTTAAAAAAAAAACAAAAAAGAAAAACAAAAAAAAACCATAAGTGAACATTCTTTTATACTGAGGTGAGTGAAAGCTTATGCAATATTTTGGAAACAGATGGTACAATTCAACAGTTCTGGATGTTTTTACCAAGATTGTAAATGTGATGAAACACTTGATTGTGAGATGTCAAGCTCACCTGATACTCTCAGAGTGCTACTTGCTGGATTTGCCTCTATGACTTGAAGTATAGCCTTGGAATCCAGTTTCAGGCTTACCTGACCTTGCATGATTGTCTAGGTTCTTACAACCCAAGCAAAATTTCTTGAACTATATGGTTACTGTACTGGGATCGACTGTGCTATCACTTTTTTAAGCAAGCAAATTTTTTTTTTGCTCTTCAGTACATAAAAATACTATTATTGTAACCCCTTCGTTATTTTCATTATGTATGTACTATCACAAATAACTATAGTGTATATATAATATATATGCAGCATTTCATCAAATTATTATATTCTAGCCCAAAACTATTCCCTACATATTTCCATAGTATATTGCAATACAATACATCTCTACTACTTGATATTCATTGTGATTTTGGTTTACCATACTATACTCGCTTTTTTATTTATTTCCCTCGATATGCAATGATGTTTTGCTCCTTACTTATAATCACCTACACATACAGAAATAGATAAAGTTTTTTGTTTTCGCATTTTTCTTCCTTTGTGGACCTTTCTCGCATGCATGCCTTTCAACCGAACGACAATAGACGTTTCCCCACGAAGAAGGGAGTATCTTAGGTATTATTTGCTTTTTCTTTCTCGGGCAAGTAGCATATTTGTGACAGAACTGTATGGCTGTTGATTCGTTTGAAAAAGGTTATCAACAAAATATATTTACAAATCATATATATTCAACATATATGTATAAACAGGATTTGATATTAAATGACATAATGGTTGATATGCCATCAAACCAAACCTTACAGTTAATCTCACTTGTATATATGCAGGGGACGAATTCTCTTCACTTCCGGACACACCACCCATAAGAACAAACATAAAAATATTGCCTGACTGTATGTCTCTCGGACACTGAAAATGATAACAATAAAATTTAATTCTTTCAAGTTGTGGCCTGAGCTGGCGTCGGTTAATTTTTTCAACTTTACCTAACCATCTCCACTTCAGATATTTATTCACTTCTTTTAGTCTTTCTCAATCAGCATCCATACATAAAATTCTTGCGCCTACACAGACACATATATCTAATCATAGATCATACTTGCAACTAGATACATATTTATTTGGGCACATTAGGATCCATAGGGTCACATAGTCCTTTTTCTTCCATTTCTTTCCTCACAATTAAAACTGAAGTGTCCATTATTTATCTGAGGTGATGACTGGTTATGACATTCGAAGACATGCATTCATGTCTTATTCTATTAATATCATAGATTATTTTTATTTTTACTAGTTAATTTTTTTATCTTATTACTTCAGCTGCAAATTGGTCTATAGAAATATACATTGTTAGAGAGAAAGATTTTAAAAATATCTGTGAAAAAGAACTATTAGAAAGGTTACGCATTGTCTATTATTGGCTTAGAAGTCGGATAACAAAGCAATGATATCTAGGAGAAAAAATCCGTTATTCTCAAAATATTGGTCAAGAAAGACATCGCCGGATATAGAAGTCATTCAAAGACAACAGCTTCCATTAAAAACGTCTGCTCGTCCTGTCTTCGCAGATCACAAGCATATATATATATGAGAGAGAGTTCAAACGTCTTGAATATTAATGACTGTTGATCTGAAAAATTCTGACTTTTTGAGCTTGAAGATCATCAGGCTAGAGAAAATAAATTTTCCCATGGTTTTAAATGTTTTTCGGATAGATCTATTTGTACTGTCATTTTAAATAGAATTTTTTTTTCTGATTTTATTATGGGCGTCCCTTTTTTTTCTGCCATTTTGTTTTCATGCAATTCTGTCTTATCCAGGGTAATATTTTATTTTCCACCTCATTTTATATATTTTTTCTTGTAGAGTATATATGTGAAAAAATAAGTGAAGTGGATAAACTGAAACGCAAACAACGGATTCAAATTAATATTTCGTCTTTGTTTCATCAAAGATTTTTTTTCAGACTTCTTCAGGTCTTTGATAAAATAAAAACGAAATATTAATTATGTTATGTTTATCTTTTCACATCTGGTCGGATTTTTCCAGTGTGTGTTTATATATGTATATATATATATATATATATATATATATATATATATATGACAATATTGGTCGATGGCGGTACGTGAAGGGTTAACCAAAAAGTTGAGTAGCCAAATATAATTGCCAAGAAGTGTAAAATTGAAATTTCTGGGAAAAAGAATTGAAAATAGTCAAAACAGGAAATGGAAAGATGTTGACAGGTAATGGGGGTGACCAAGTTGGTTACAAGTACAATCAGAAAAATATGTTGTTTTAAGAAATGAGTGATATCACGAAACAATTCCCAAGCCTGAAAAAAAAAATGAAAATTAGAAATTTGACAATCAGGGAGGATAACCCGTGACCTGTGACTCTCACCTGATTGCAGTGACATGGAGATACCCCAGCTAGAGGATGGACCTCAGAGGCAAATAAGTACAAACGGAAATTGAGGGAGAAAAGGTGTTGAAAGGTGAACAAGGGAATCCTTGTTGATGGTAGGAAGGCCATCTGGCATTTGGGGAAATGTTTTAGCTGAGGGATGACAAAATTATCCGAAATTACTTATCGGTGCTGAAAGGGAATTATCAATTAGCCTGGGCGAAAGCCAGCCTTTCGCCTACGTAGGGTTGAAACCAGTTCCATCAAAAGTGACAGTCCAGTATATTTGGACAAAAAGGGGTTGGACCCTTTCTGACGTCATGAGCCGTAAAATGAGAGAAACTATGTTGGTAGGAGGAAAGCTATCCTCCTGTAGTCCTCACTGCGAGGGCAGTGAGAGGGACGACTCTGTGAAAGTAGTGAAAAGGGGGTTGGACTCTTTCTGATGACGAGAATTGAAACAAAGACATGATGAATGTCTAATGAATTGAAAATGACGTTATAGAGATCACCCTGCCGCAGTCAGAACCTACCCCAGAATATTTGCAATTATTATATAAACGAGCTGATTTTTGAACTCAGCAGTTGGTGGCAGAGAACGAAGCCGCCGAAGACCAGGCAGGGACCAACAGATTGGAATTGTGCTTTGCGCTGCCAACTCATATATCGCCAGTCCGCCGCTGGGACAAATTGTTGCTAAGAAAACTTAACCCTCGTCAAACCGCCGCCTTAGACCATTATAAGTCACACCCGCAGATTTTTGTCGCCATCTGTAACTTTGAAGATTATAAAACCTTTCTATTATTACCTACTGCAGAAATCGGAGTTATATTTTTTTTTTTTTGTTTTACAACATATACCCTTCAGATTTCAGTCTTCAGCTGCCAGTACACCCTCTTCCTTTCAGACGTGGTCATCAGCCTTTCTTTTAAAGAATCACAGCGTGAGACAGGGCAGTGTATGGTCACTTTCCTGGAGGGAACTTTCGATCTGTTTTTCCACGTTGTATCAGAGAGATTGGAGGGAGGTGGACAAGGTTGTGGCAAAGGGGTATCATAATTGGTATCGTTTGAACCAGGTTGTGACCCTGAGGGGTTATATTTGGTGCCATAATCGAGGACCGGGTACGGACCTGGTATAATTGGCGCCGTGACCTAGGATTGGAGTCTGGAGTTTTGTTATGTGTGTGTGTGTGTGTGTGTGTGTGTATATATATATATATATATATATATATATATATATATATCCAGATTGCAGAGATTGCAAAGAAAACACAATTTGAAAAATGACCTGTTTCACTGAAGGTCTAGCGTCGTCAGAAAGCAAATAATTTTGTTACACCCCCCAAATACCCCAAAACAAAAGAAATATCCGTCAAAGGGGGAGAAACGTAATTTACGTTGAAGTGTTTGAAAACTTAGTCATAAAACCCTGTTGTATTATGATATTTATATACACACACACACGTTTACCATCCCGGTCAACACATTATCTCCTACAAGTAATTAAAAATGTTAATATTTTTATGAGAATACTGAACTCTTTTCAGGGTTAGAATAAAATTATGAGAACGTCAGGTTTCACAGGTGCGAACTCTCATCTGCCTCGTACGATAAATTCCAGGGAACTGATGAGTATTGAAGTAAATCACAAATTTGATGACGTGCGTGTCTGGTGATGTAAAGATTGTTTATTTGCAAGGCAACTTTTGATCTATGAGTCTTAAAGACTGGTAAATTTGACAGACTGGGATAGGTTTAAACTAAGAGTAAAGGTGTATGGAGGAGAGGGGAACCTTAAAAGACAGAACAGGCGGCGACTTTAAAATCATAATATCATAAAGAAACTCTTGTAGAAATAACATTTTTTTAAAAACCACCAATGTATATTTCTATTTTTTAATATATCAGATCATTTAGTCATTTGCAAATTTAGAAAAAAAGAGACTACTCTATGATTAGCATTTCTCCCTTCAGAAATCAGTTAATTGTATTTTCATAATATAATTTACCATGGTGATTATAGACAACGAACCCCTCAATTTTAGTATTAAGTTGCAAATCACCTCGATTTATAAAATTGATCATGTGACACTCTATTCATGTAACGTGGGGAATGCATAAAATATTTGGCATCGAGCAACGTAAGGTACACCTACTAGACCTCTATCTCTTTCGCTGGAAACTATCCTTGGGACATAATTCCTAATTGGCATAGGACTTGTGAATCTTCGCTCGATGAGAAAGCGAGAAAAGCAAACATAACTTTAGCATTTTATATGATGACTGCTACATCTTGACAAATATATACAAGATACGTAAGATGATAAGGTAGTGAGACATTTGTATGTTGTTGGATTATTGTGACATATACTTGTACGACACTTATGCCACTCATCAGGTCTACATAGCAACAGCCCAGTTACAAGCATAGGAAGATAATTGATGACTATGTGAACTGCAGCTTTTATTTTTAGACTTTTCCTGTCAAATGATATCTACAAATCTGCTGAGGTTTGATGTTAGAACTTTCTTCAATTGTTTTGATTTTGGAGTTAATTTCTCCTGGAAGACTTGCCTTCGCCACGGCTTTATCATTAGACTGGAGCCTCTTCTTACTTCACAAACAAGGCCTCCTCTTGGTCACACTAAGATCGAGGGGGAAAGTAGTCTTACGTTTGTGGCCAGCTTGGTTGCAGTATTTGTGGGGAGGAGATCAATGTTGATAGCCAAACTCCTATGGGCTCTTCTCTCTGGAATTACTCTGGATTTACTTCCAAAGCTCTTTTATATCTGGATATGGCCGCCAGGCAGAAGTTGAAAGAATTGATTGATGACCGTTGACATATAGAAAGGTTAATCCTTCCTTGAATAGGTCTTGTATTTAATTCTGAGTGTCAAGCAAGTTGGTCAACTTGGTGGGGGGAACCAGTTTAGTCACTGTCTACTCGACCATGCAGCCAGTAGTACTGTTATATATATTTATATATGTGTGTATGTTAGAATTGGGCAGAATTAACGGAACTTGGTAACAGTAAGTTTCTCGTCTATGCAGTCGTCGGACCTAGTGAGTGCACATGCTGGCCGTCTCTTTATATACTGCTGTATTAACTCCGTTATATACATATATACGTTTTTGTGTGCGTATTTGGACAGCATGTCTTCGTTAATACTTATTAAACAATATAGACATCCTTTGTCTATACAGTTTTGTATTTATCCTTTCGAGTCACCGCATCGTTTTTATGGTATCTAGCGGGAATTGGTTAATAGACCTCTCATAATTAATTGGTTCCCTATTACTTTCTGCCCGATCTTGGGCAATTATCAGGGGTGTATATACTGGTGTGTTGTTGTAGCGTTTATTTTCAAACTAGTTCTATTGTTTTAACCTCAACTCGAGACGACTCTCTATGCATCTCTCTGATATCAGTTCAATAGCACAACATCTAAAAATCATTCTTAGCCAAAAATTGAGTTTCGGAAAATTCTTACCGAAAAAAATAATATTAGAACAAAAAAATAACAAGCAAAAATTACAGATTCGAAGCGCTTCATATAAGGAAGAAACTACCTAAATTCGATAGAATCAATTTCGAACCCATACTAATGAACCTAAATGTCTTTAGCTACTGCTTCTACTTATAGAACCAGTTTAAAAATAAACAACACACCAGCATAGATAATAAATGCTCATCACTTACAAAGTACTAATGTACATGCAAACGTCACATCGCTTTTGCAATATACACACCCCTGATGATAGCCTAAGATTGGCAGAAAGTAATAGGGAACCAATTAATTATGGGAGATTTATTTAACAATTCCTGCCGGATACCATAAAATCGATGCAATGACTCGAAAGGATGAATACAACACTGTGTAGACCAAGGATACTTATATTGTACAATATATATATATATATATACACACACGTTGGCCGACCGTAACTGAGGGTGACCCAAAGGCTCCCTTTTCAATAGCTACAACACCGAAGCGTGTAAGGGAGGGCGATACTTGTTTCCATGATTTCTCCACTTGCACTTGATCCGTACCTTATAATGCTGAGTGTTAAGTAAGGATGCATCAAGTGTCATTTTTTAAAAAAATCTTTGACATGACTCGACCAGGGATTGAACCCTGGTTTCCTAAGCCATTGGCGAACACTTTACACACTACGCCGATGTATGTTTAAAAAATTTAGTATCATTTGAGATGTACAAGGTGTTAAAAAATAGATTTCATTTCATAATCTAATAACTTGATCAATTCTGATTCAAATGATCTCAAAATTTAACAGCAAGTGTTTAATTTTTTTTTCCAGCTATAAAAATGCCACTTACTAGAAAAGAAAAGAATCATTAGAAGACAGAATCTTGAGCTATTTCTACACTTATTTTTAAAATTTGAGAACATTTGAATGAGAATAGTTCAAGAAATTAGATTTAAGAAATTATATTAATTTTTCTGAAGCACATACACACACACACACACACACATATCAAGAAATTATTGGAAACAAGTTGCTCCTCTAACAAGAAATAAAGAACAGCCCGTTTTGAAAAAAATACAAAAAAGTGCTCCCTGTTGGTTAAAATGATTTAAAAAAAACAGAACCCCGCCCCCAGAAAAAAAAAACAACTTCCGTAACTCTGAGTTTCGTGTTTCACACCCATCAGACGTTACATGTGGAGTCTAAATAACTGCTTTGGCAATGTTTAAATACTTTCAAAAAGTTTTCGATTAAAAATGGTCGGAGCCTATATATATATATATATATATATATATATATATATGTGTGTGTGAGGATAGTTTAGATACTAAGTCAACGGCATTTGGTGACTCAGTCCAATTTTCATTTGATTTTTTATTTGAATATTAGTTTTAGGATGAAACATTTAACATATATTACATACCTTGAAGATGGTTATATATATATATACCCTTGGGAAAGGTATGAATTCAATTGTTCTCCTTCCAGTTATGGGCTCTGGGTTCTTTAACCTTGGTATTATAATCGGTCTAGGTGAAGGAAAACTCCGAATTGAAACCCGATGTAAACATGGAGGGGGATGGGTTCCACTAGGTTATTTCTGACAAGACACGTTCCATGAGTAGTGGTTCCAATCAGATTACTGGATAAATCTAAAGTCTTGTGCGCGTGCGTACACAGATTGCAAAGAAAAAAACAATTTGAAAAATGACCTGTTTCACTGAAGGTCTAGCGTCGTCAGAAAGCAAATAATTTTGTTACACCCCCCAAATACCCCAAAACAAAAGAAATATCCGTCAAAGGGTGAGAAACGTAATTTATGTTGAAGTGTTTAAAAACTTAGTCATAAAACCCTGTTGTATTATGATAGAAAAAAGATTTTAGTCAATGTTTGTTACAATACAACAAAAAATATATCCAGTTGATCCAAATCATTTTAGTAACCATCACTTGATTTGAACTGACTTTTGCAGCATAAAAAATATATAGATCTAGAATATGTTGCCAACATCCTTTGCAGAGAATTAAGATCCCCACCAAATAGCACGCATTCATCCCCACCAAATACCACGCATTCATCCTCTTTCTCGAACCATTCCACTTCTTAGCCGGCCGGTGATCAACTAGTGGCTGAGGGGGTAACGCACATTTCTTTACCGCTACACAGAATACGATCGGGGGGCCAGGAGAAAATAAAACAGACGAACAAACACGAACAATGCTTGGGGTTAACTCAAGTGCAGAAGGAGAGTTATGCAACACTATGCATTCCTGATAGCATATATGGACTAACGCTAGCGTGGGTTACTAGCGAAAATTCCACAAAGCTCTGGAATGCAGACTCATCTTGACTCACTGTCGCTGGACCCTATCTCATGCTGCCTCGCCTCTCTGCTCCGGTCTCCGGTGTTGACTGCCCCTGTCCGTGGTTCCACACCAACTCTCTGCTGTCCAGTCGCCCTGCCGTCCAGTCGCCAACTGCTCTCAGCTCCTTAGTCCAACCAACTCTCATTCGCGTCCCCGTACCACTTCCGGATACGGCGAGATTTCAGGTTCAAGAATCCTTTGTCTGGTTTCGCGCCAAAACAGACAAAGGAATCGCCTGCCCTGGCGGGAAACCCATATAGTGCTACAGTAATTCAAAATCAATTTAAACATTATTGGAACCTAACAGGTATAACCAATTTGGCTGAAAATAGAATTAGGAGTAACAGCATCAAGTGACTCCTTACTTGCCTGAGTCCCAGAACTGGAGCTTCACCATCGAATGCAGTTTGATAAAACACCAAGGACACCAAACAGAAAGAATGGATGGAAGATGGTTTTAACGTAGTTTAAAATTGTATAAACTAAATGGATTCGTGGAAATTTCACGGATGTTGAAAATACAAATTATCCATTATGTGATGTTTCTCTTTTTTCACTCATTTGCGTGTATCTTCTGATTCTTTCCCTTACCCCATAAGCTAGACGTCTGGAAATTTCACTAGTGATTACCACTATTTTTCGATGATGTGGAAATTTGATCTCTGATAAAATAAACAGTATTTCTTCCAAGCTTTGACTGTATCAACACTTCTGTATCGATGCGCCATCTAACAAAACACATAGAGAAATGGTTTGATGGAAAATATACCAGCATGCTCTCTGCAATTTTGAACAAATCCTGGAAACCCCACCACACAAAATAGTATTGTATACTCATATGCAGATGCATAAACATAACAATATATCTCCCTATATCTACCTCTCTCTGTCTTTACCTTAATACAATAACTATAGGTTCGCTTCCCCGTTTATTCAATTTGAGTCTATATTTCCGTAAGATAAGCCAAGTTTATAATTAAAACTTTTCTCAATAGCTTACGAGTACTCTTCTTTCTTTTTTTTTTTTTTTTTTTTTTCCTTGCACAAAATATACCGTGTGTTCTTTCCTTAACAACCCAAACTTTTATCAATTTGGCCAACAACATTTTCCAATTCGAAACAATTCCAAATCCGAATCTGCGAATTTTCGCTACACCTGCTTCCGTCAAAATTCTGCGCATCTCTTAATTATCTCCAAAACCCTGTTCTAAATATCTTCCCCAATAACAACCTCAAAGCCCCACTCCAGGGGGGAACTCACAAAATACCTGTCTGCCTCGTCAGACACAAAAAAACATCTGTCTCTTAGATGCTCTGCTCCTATGGGGAGATCTATTCGAGACCATTTTCAGTCGATACGGACTACGAAAAGTCCGAGACAATATCCCTGTCCTCAATAATTGGTATCAACAACTTCCACTAAAAACCGGCCTGATTCTACCAGCGCCGAAAATATCGATTCTCCCAACTTCACAAATATGCAAAAGTATATGCGCATTCTTCAGACAAACCACCAATGTGCGAAATTCCTCGACAACCCCATCGATGCTCCCGAGATTCCATCTCTCGGATAAAATTCTAATTTCCAACCACCACTTACAAGTTAATACAAAATTTTACTCACAAAATCCCCGTCTACTATAAAATTCATTTATAAAAATATTATTTACTATAAAATCTCATTCATAAAAATATTGTTTACTATAAAGTGTCACTCAAAAAACGGACTGTAACTGTCCCATAGTCACCTTTCTTTCCCTTCTTTTCCTGCCCGCATAATTCCTTCTTACCCTTTCTTTTTCTCTCCCTCACTAAGATACAATATTACACATAGCAGTAATCATAATTTTTATCTAGGGATCACACTTTTTTTTTTCTTTTTTTTTTAATCATTTCCAATTTTATCCTTTTAGAAAGGCCCTTATCATTAAAACTAATGTTAGTTTAAATGTTAGTTCTATTTAACCTATTGATAGGATCCTATCAGTTGCTACCACTCCGGGCCAGAGTGGACCTAGGAGTGATGGCAATATAGGGTGACTCCGCATTCCCAAAAGCTCCAGCATAAATGGAGCCTCACTATGAAATTGTTTAGCGTCATATCCAGGATGGATATGACACTAAACAATTCCCCCTCTGTGGTACTATAGCTTCCCGACACCTAGTTGGCCGCTGGTCTCGTGATTACCACATGTGTCGACTGGTCTTTCTCTGTTTCTTTCCACGCCCACGTTGCTTTAAGATCCGAGGAAAGAGAAGATGGATGTGGTCCAGTCGATGAAGGTTGGAATTCGTGTTGGAGAGAAGAAAAGTTGCCAAGCAAATTTCGAGAAATGACGAAAAAAAGCGTTTGTTATAAATAGTAGCAAACGTTTATTTACACAGTTGTTTAAATAATTTTTCATCAAACACCGCGAACTGGGGGTGAAAGTAGTTGACTGGCGTAGTCTTGACTGCAATTAGGCAGTATCAAAATGGCGAATGCAATGGCAACGGATTTGGTTCTTTAAGCGGCGAATTCCTGAACCAACTCAATTTTTCGCTTTGGGTGTCCTCTATTTATGGGCCCGAATCCCGAATAATCAGTTTCCGATTGGTCAGCCACTGGGGACTGCCGACCAATGGCTATCATCGTAACAATCCCCCCGGTTTGCCTCTGATTGGTTTAGACAATCAGCCACAGTCATCTGGAGGGGCTACAAGGAGCAGTCCTGTGGTTGGCTGAACAATGATTTAGTGATTCAAGGCCTTGTGCCAAACTTGGTGACACCAACCTAAATTGTCCGCCATCTTAAAAATACATTTTTTTTCGTTTATGCTTTGAAATCCGATGACTATTTTGACAGGTCTTTGCAGGTGTGTGAATGTTAATTTTTTGGGGACAGATTTATAGGTCAGTAAGTTCTGATCGGATCTCAAACTTTTTTGTACTTAATCACTTGGTGTTTATTTTATACACGATTCTCAAAAAATACTTGGACACCCAAAATGAATTTATTTTTAATAAAATACTTATCATGATTTAATTAAATTAATCATCATTCAATAAAATTAATTAATTTCATTTAATTAATTTCGCCAGCCAACTCCTTGACACTTAAATGAAAGTGTCATACTCCTTCCCATCTTACCAGACATTTAACCAAGGGTTAAATGCCGGTAAGAAATTTTAGCGGTAACATACACATACATATATAAAAGGATTGGTTATATAGTTCAGTATTTATATGTCCATATCCATAAAATGTATATTAAATGTCCATCCTGAAAAAAAAAGACATTCATTCATTTCCTTTCTTTTTTCAGATATTGATATGGTGACATTAATTTTTTTTTTTATACACTTATAGACAAATTCATAAACAATTGTCCAAGATAGTCCGATTATCATACTGGAAGTATCTCCACCGATGGTTCTTTCGGGGTATTTGTGGCCTGCTGAGTTGAAATGTTACCTATTGGTTTGAGTTCGATTTGTTGTTCTGGTCTCTTCTCTTGATCAGTGACAACCATTCCTGAGCGCTCAACATTTCTGTGCAGTTTAGTTCGTCTATCTTTCTTAAGCTTACTTAAACAATGGCGTATAATCAGGCTTAATGTTAAGGAAACTGATATAATTATTAAGCTGATGGCTATTATTAAAATTATCCAGGTAGAACTACCCACCCGTTTACTTTCTTTTGGAGAATTTTCCTCTCAAAGTGCATCGAGTTTGTGCATTAATTCCCTTAAATTTGTTTTCTTTAGAGGGCTTAATACATTACGGATTGCTTGCGGCGTTATGTTTGGAAATTTTATTATCAGAGGTTCCCATAGGCTCAATCTACTGGTAAGTGTGGTATTAATCAATGGTAAAAAGGAGTCGCTTGTCTCAAATTCTTCTTCAGCTTGGCAATAGGGAGGAAGGGTTATAACGCCGCCATAGACCCCACAGCCCAATGGGACCTGCAGAGTGGTCAACGGACGAGATATTTTGATTGTTTTAAAGATTTCCCGGTACATACCCGGGATAATTCCGACTCATCCCTCGAGGCTATCACCCATACCCCATCTGTTATCCTAATAGCTTTCGGTAGTATCACATCTAAGAGGATTTCTGTTTAACAATGCCGCCCTATTCCCTTTCTATTATCCCTAAATAATTCTATTACACATGAATGGTGATTACTGAATGTATATATCGGGCTATTGGATACGCAGGTTCCGAGTAGATCATGTTTACACTTTTCTGCTTCGGAAGGGGTAAGCAACATGAACTTTTCTCTAGTTTGGTCAAGAGCAATATTTTCGGTCTCTATTTTATATTTTGCGACAGTTCCAAATCCCTGTTTCTCACGTGGATAGGGAATTGGTAAATTAATCACTTTAAAGACTTCGTATATCCTACCGGTGTCTAACAGGGGAAGTGATATCACAATCAGCAATCTATCGTCTTTAATGAGCGTTAGACAACCAAATGACTTATAATAATGCCACAGTTTAGCTGCGGGATCAGCTGGCAATCTTAGGTGATGGGGTAGTTTGGACTGAACCTCTCGTAAGTGGTCTTTTAATGTGGATGGTTCTACTATATTTGGAGACAAGTGACCCAAAGCAAGCATATCAAACTGGACTTGCAAATTCCGTATGGAGCCTAACAAGGCTTGCAACCTTTTCTGCAATTGTTCGACGATTGTTAAAAACCGAAGATATTTCCTTATGCAATCTTCCAGTTTTATCACTCGGGTCACTAATTCTCCATTGATATTTCCTAGCTCCACTTGCATTTTCTTGAACCCTTCCACCAACTCGTTTATATTACGACGGTTATCCGCTAGCTCTACCCTGGTTATATTTAGGATAGTCATTCTATCCTTTTCCACCTGAGCCAATTCCAACTGACCTTTTTCAGAAGCCTTTAATCTCCTCTCTAGAACATCTAATTCCTCCTCAGTTATAGTCCCAAAAAGTACGTTTAACGCTTTCCCCATTATGGGGAGTACTGACCTCTTCTCTCTATTTTGTAATAGTGTCAACCCATGCAAATATCGTTCGATTACCTCCACACAAGCTTTCAAAATCTTTATGTCCTGCATAAGAGGGCACCATAGATTTACACATTTACCTTTTTCATTACCTATGCAATCATTTTCCAAATTCTTTCCCACTAATGTGGCCTCATTTATTTCTTTTTTTTAACTCATTTAGTAAGGAATTATACGATTCTAAGTTCATCGAAAATACTACTAACCACCTTGACCTTTTAATCATCACCTCACTTGTCTTACGAAAAATTACATTCTGACTATGTCGAATGGACGCTACTGTTGTCAGCATGCTCAGTAGGAGTAGGGACTTCAGGTCAGCCATCCTACTCGAAAATAGTTTTTTTTTAATTTAGTCGGTTTAAGTTAATTTGGTCCAGTTACCTTTTAACACCTAATTCTTTTCAATCTCTCTCTCTCTCTCTCTCTCTCTCTCTCTATATATATATATATATATATATATATATATACATTCCCTGCCATTCTCTTTTTTTTTTTTTTGTTTTACACACCTTCATGCAAGGCATGGACAGCTATCGATAGGCTCTCGATCATATGGAAGTCGGACCTAACAGATAAAATGAAACGCAGTTTCTTCCAGGCAGCGGTTGTGTCGATACTGCTATATGGATGCACCACATGGACGCTTACGAAGCGGCTGGAGAGGAGGCTGGACGGAAATTACACAAGAATGTTGAGAGCAGTATTAAACAAGTCCTGGCGACAACACCCCACGAGACTCCAACTATACGGACACTTGCCCCCCATCACAAAAACTATACAAGTTCGACGAACCAGACACGCGGGACACTGCTGGAGAAGCAAGGACGAGCTCATAAGCGATGTACTCCTGTGGACCCCCACTCATGGATGTGCAAGTGTGGGACGACCAGCACGAACTTACATACAGCAGCTATGTGAGGACACGGGTTGTAATCCTGAAGACCTGCCGGAGGCGATGAGTGATAGGGAGAAATGGCGAGAGACGGTCAGGGATATCCGCGCAGACGGCGCGACATGATGATGATGATGATGACTAGTTTAGATTTTATCCAGTACCCATGATTAATTCCCCGGGTCACAACTTGGTGCAAGCTGGTCATTAGTCATATTATGAGGTTGGCCAGATCTCATGGCATCTCCCTTTTTATTTTGATAGCTCCTTAATCTGTATTTTAAAGGAGTATCTTCTTTTTCTTGGTATATTTTTCGTAATTCCGACAGGGGAATTTCATCCTCACTCTCCCAACTATCCGATTCATTTTGCACAGAAGCATTTTTTTCTTCCCCATTTTCCGTTTGCAGCCTAGCAATAGGGACTGGTTCAATCTCTATTTCCGACTCCAAATCAGTATCCGAGGGGGCTTCGACCCACTTCGTTCGTCTGATTCGTGGATTTTTTTCTTTAGGAACTTCCCATTCTTCTAACCCTGCTAATTTTAAGTCATTTGCATGAGCCTTTTTACCCTTCCATTTATTTGGTCCCAAACAACAAAAGATACTGGGCCAGTTTGATCTATTATCCTATAATAAGGGGACCATTTTTTATCAAGTTTTCCATGTCGTTGATGCTTCTTATGATACACAGGGTCTCCTATTTTGAGTGTTACCTCTTTTTTCCCACGTTTACCCTTTCATTTCGTTTCTTCTGGGCACGTTTAATTCTTTGCCTAGCTTGCATAAATATCTTATGTTGATTCTGAAGGATTATCTGGTGAAAATCTTCCCCCACATATTTTCTACGAGGTTTTAGTAGATTATCAATAGGCAAGATTACATCTCGTCCAAATAGTAAAAAATAAGGCGAAAAGCCGGTCACTTCATTAATGGAAAATCTTATGGCCCCTAATGCCTGGTTCTGGAATAAATCGCAATTTTCCTTCTCGCTTTCAGTGAGTTTTACCAACGTATCTCCCAAAAAACGGTGGAACCGCTCGACCTTAGCATTAGCTTGTGGGTGATAAGGGGATGTAACAATGTGCTTGATATTGAGACATTCCATTGTTTGTCTCATTACCTCATTGACGTTTTCTGGGCCATTATCAGACACCAGTTCTAAGAGGGTCCCATAACGCGGGATTACTTCGGTTAGTAATAGTCCAGCTATTCTTATCTGGTACTGCATAGGCTTCTGGCCAATTAGTCAGCCAATCCACAAAGCTAACTATGTATTTATTTCCCTGTGAAGACTCGCCGTAAGGCCCAGAGTCATCTAAACTAATTTTTTCAAAGGGTGCAATTTCACATTTGCCACTCCTTAATTGACAAACCACGCATGAGTTCACATGTTTTGTGACGTCCTTGTACAACCCTGGCTAGTCGTATTTCCTTCCTATGAGTTCGTACGTCTTATCAATACCAATATGCCCCATATCATCGTGAAGCTGTCTCAATAGGTCTCCCCGAATCTGTTTGGGTATTTATTTATTTATTTGATAGAACAATCTCTAGACCCTGAGGCATCGATTCTTGTTCTAGCTGATTAGGGATACGTGACAATAAATGCGCACAAGTATTTTCCTTGCCCGATGGATATTCTATGGTACAGTTGTATCCACTTATTTTTAAAGTCCACTGTTCTATCTTTTTGTTTACCTAATCTGCGTTAAATAGATATTTCAAAGGCTTATGATCTGTTTTTATAGTAAATTGTGCCCTGTTTAAATAATAATCGAGTTTTTGGAGGGCATATACAATAGCAAAAGCTTCCTTTTCTATGGCAGGCCACTTCTGCTGCGTAGATGTTAGTTTGTGAGAAAGGAAGTAAATTGGTACTTCCTCCGGTATACCTGAGACAGGGCCGTCCTTCCCAGGACATGGTTGGGTTAGACATACCCCAATACACAGATCACTTGCATCTGTATACAGTGTCATTGGTTTATTCATGTCTGGGTAGGCCAACAGTGGAATCGTTGACAGTTGATCTTTTAGCGTATCAAATGAAATCTGACAATCATTTGTCCACTTGAAACGGGAATTTTTTTTTGTGAGAGCTATAGGAGGTGTAGCTATTCTTGAAAATGCTGGTATGAATCTTCGGTAATACCCGATAGCGCCTATAAAACCCCTGACCTGTCTAACAGTCTTAACTTCTGGCATCGAGTGAATTACTTTGACTTTATCATCCTCTGGCTTGATTCTTTGTTTATTTATGACAAATCCCAAATACTTGGTTTCTGCCATCATGAACTGGCACTTTGCCAATTTTATCTTTAACCCATGTCTTCTTAGCTGGTTAAATACTGCCTGAAGGTGTTGGAAATGTTCATTAATGCTGCTCGAGAAAACTAGTATGTCATCTATGTAGGCCATAGAAAAGCCTTCCAGCCCTCCAAGTACTATGAACACGAGTTATTGGAAAACACCTGGAGCATTAGCCAACCCAAAGGCATGAATTGGAAAAGCCCAGAGTGGCACACAAATGCAGCCCTTTCTCGATCCGCTTGATCAAGAGCTACTTGCCAATACACTGATCTCAAATCAAGGGTGGAAAAACAAGTTGCTTTGCCTAATATGTCGTCTATTAATGGTAGTGGGTAAGCAAGGGGCTTAGTTATGTTGTTAAGGGCTCTAAAATCTACACAAAAGCGGTGTCCTCCATCCTTTTTGTCAACCACTACGATTGAGAAGCTCCAAGGAGATTGGGATCGTTCAATCATTTTAGCTTCCAGCATTTCTTTGACAGCCTCTTCTACTAACTTTCTTTTGTGTATTGGTGTTCTGTAGGGTTTTATTTTTATAGGTGGGTTATTTCCATTATCTATTTTCATTTTAACCGACTGAGTTCGTCCCAATTCCGTGTCTGAGTTAGCGACAACATCTATATTTTCCTGAATTAAATCTTCTATCTTCTGTCTATCGACTTGACATTCGACTCGCTAACTCCGCAAGGGATTCATTTTTTCCTTGGGTCACCTTAAGCAACGCTCGAGCAGCATCAGCAGGGTTTATAAATTCTCCATACTGTGCTGTGATTTCATCGAATAGGGTTTTACTGGAAGTGTCTGGATGGTCGTCAAGATAGCCTATGACTATTCAGATGGGATCGTATCCGAATGGATTGGAAGCTAAGTTAGTTGATTCGGCGTCCGTTAGATCATGGACCCTTTGTTTTTTCTTTAACACCATTAGCCATGGTTTTAGGTCAGTCGGCCTTCCAGTAAAAATTGGGACCTTCAATCCAGCTGTTACCAACATAGGGGAAATGCTTGAACGGGAAATAGCCATTGTATTAAAAAACAAACACTTAGTAGCTATTTAGAAATGAATCAAATCTGCACAATAAATGTAGAGAAGCAAAGGAAAATAGTCACTAACCCCGACTCTGTTGATTTTTCCAGTGATACTTTTCCTTGAGTGGCTGTGTGACTGTAAGTTGAGCTGATGTCTTCCTGAGTGAGGTTTCGTTGTGCCGGTGAATTATTTGAGTGTCGATCCTGTGTTTTGAAACATCAAACGTAGTCAGGGTCGATTCTGGATTTTGAGGCACCAATGCGATGAGATCCGCCGTGGTAATTAAACAGGGTCAATCCTGCGTCTTTAGGCACCAAATGTGGTACTATAGATTCACGACACCTAGTTGGCCGCTGGTCTCGTGATTACCACATGTGTTGACTGGTCTTTCTCTGTTTCTTTCCACGCCTACGTTGCTTTATGATCCGAGGAAAGAGAAGATGGATGTGGTCCAGTCGATGAAGGTTGGAATTCGTGTTAGAGAGAAGAAAAGTTGCCAAGCAAATTTCGAGAAATGACGAAAAAAAGCGTTTGTTATAAACAGTAACAAACGTTTATTTACACAGTTGTACAAATATTTTTCATCGATAATTTTCAACAAACACCGCGAACTGGGGGTGAAAGTAGTTGACTGTCGGAGTCTTAACTGTAATTAGGCAGTGTCAAAATGGCGAATGCAATGGCAACGGATTTGGTTCTTTAAGCAGCGAATTCCTGAACCAACTCGATTTTTCCTCAATTTATGGGCCCGAATCCCGAATAATCAGTTTCTGATTGGTCAGCCAATGGGGATTGCCTCTGATTGGTTTAGACAATCGACCAATCAGCCCAAGTCATCGGGAGGGGCTACAAGGAGCAGTCCTGTAGTTGGTTAACCAATGATTTAGTGATTCAAGGCCTTGTGCCAAACTTGGTGACACTAACCTAAATTGTCCGTGTTGTGTTCTGGTTAGTGAACACAAGTAGTAGTAATAATAAGACAAACCACGATATGTGAGGAAAATATTTATATTTACAGGAAATAGTATTTACAAGAGAGTGATTGTTAGTAATAAGAACATAGGATTAGTGATAGAGTAATGATATACTTCAACAATAGGAAGGGCTCTTCTGGTCTGTAGCGGAGATCAGTCTGGCTTATCACCAGACTGATCTCTGCTACTACCATATATGGCAGATGGAACAGCTCATCATGCTGAAAAGGTAGGTGTTACCCCACCCCAAGATTGTTTTTTAATATTCTTGACCAGCTTTCCTTTGTGAATTTTTAGTATTTTTTCTTTTTGGGTCAATTATGAATTGTGGAGGGGCTTTCCGCTTTCATTTCCCTCTAGCTTCTTGTTCAGCTTGAGGCATTTGTAGGTCGAATGTATTGTAAAGATCTTGTAGATCATCCTCTTCAATTTGTGGGGTTTCTGTTGGTTCATCTGTGATACGTTTTTGTAGTTGATTTACGTGTCTTCTGTGGATGAACTTTTCCCCTTGTACGGTGTAAATCATGTTTCCGATACGCTCCTTGATAATTCCAGGTTCCCAGGTAGTCATATTATTTTTGTAATTTTTGTAAAATACTTTATCATTTTTATTAAATTTCCTTCTAGGAACAAGGATGGTAGGAATGTGGCTTTTCTTGCTAGGAATAAGTTTATCAAATACAGATCTGATTCTTCTAGCAAACATGCTTTCTGCAGGTGATAGCGTTGATGGTGCCGACTTATTCGGAGTTATCTGATATACTTGAAGAAAAAGTTGAAGGCCTTTTTTAGTCGGAGTTCCTATTGCTTTCTTTAACGCTCTTTTTAGCGTATCCACAAATCTCTCGGCTTGGCCGTTTGATCGTGGGTGATAAGGAGGTATTCTTATGTGTTCAACTTGGAATGTTGCACAGAAATGTTCAAACTCCTTAGATGAAAATTGCATCCCGTTGTCGCTAACTATTGTATCTACTACACTGTATCTTGCGAACAGTTCATGTAACCTGTTTACTGTATTTGTTGATGTTGGTCTTTTCATTTGGAAGACTTCTGACCATTTAGAATGGCTGTCTACTACTACTAAGTAATACCATTTATCAATTGGACCTGCGAAATCTATGTGTATCCTCGACCATGGTCTATCTGTTTTGGGCCAGGGTTCTTGCCAGGTTGGTGGAGACTTTGCTGCTAGGATACATCCTTTGCATTTACTGACCATATCAGTGACATCGGAGTCCATATCAGGCCAAAAAACGTAAGAACGCATAAAGCTCTTCATTCGATTTATCCCTGGGTGACCAGTGTGGAAATCGTGAAGAATTCTTTTTTGAAGAGTTTTTGGTATTACGACTCTCTCACTGTATAATAATACGTTATCACATAGGGAATAAGTCTCCTCAATTTTTGTGTTTTTCTTTAATAGCTTCGCTTTTATTTCTCTAATGAACTTGTCTCTTACTGCTTCTCTTTTTATTTCCTTAAGAGATACCGTAGTTCTCTAATTGTGCTGTTTAGTGTATTTTCTACCTCATTTTCAGATCTGAAGGCTGCTATAACTGTGTCTTCAAAGGTTTCTGCTGACCTAGGAATGAGTCTAGATAATCCATCTGCGTGCCCTATCTTATTCGTAGATAGGTATTGAATCTGAAAATCATAGTTTAAAAGGATGGTTCCCCATCGAAGCAGTCTGTTGGCTGTATATGTTGAAAGTCCTTTTTTGGAACCAAAAATAGTTACTAGTGGTTTGTGGTCTGTTTGCAAAGTAAACCGACATCCATGAATGTATCTGTTGAATTTTGTGACTGCAAATATTATGGCTGGAACCTCTTTTTCAATTTGTGAATAATTGCGCTCTGCTGGAATTAACGATCTGCTTGCGTATGCTATGGGTCTGACTTACCCCATCTTTCCACTTGTGTAATATACATGCTCCTACGCCGTGTGTACTGACGTCGCTAGCTACGATTATGTCAAGATTAGGGTCGAAGTATGTTAAGAATAAGTCAGATGTTAGTTTATTTTTTATTTCGTGAAATGCTTGTTCGCATTCTTTTGTCCAAATCCACTTCTTTTCTTTACGTAGCAGTTCGTTAAGCGGTGCTCTTAAGTTATGTAAATTAGGGATAAAATCCTGATAGTAGCTTACTAAACCTAAGAAGCTTTGTAGTGTTTTTACATTTTTTGAATTGGGCATGTCTTTGATTGCCGCGGCCCGACTTTTGTCTGGTTTCTTGCCGTCCTTATTTATTACATGTCCTAGGTAATTAATTTCTTCTAGTAGGAAGTCGCATTTATTTTCTTTGATCTTCAGTCCATACTTCCTGATTCGCTCAAAAATTTTCTTTGGAAAACTTTTGTGTTCTTCTATGGTATTACCTTTAACTAGAATATCGTCCAGATATGCCGTTGCGAAATCTAGCCCGGCTGACATAGTGTCCATGATTTGTTGGAACACCGCTGGTGCAGTCTTAACGCCAAAGGGTAAGCGTTGGTACTTGAACAAACCTCTATGAGTACTAATACAGAGTAATTTCAAGCTTTCGTCGTCTGTTGGTATTTGGAGATAAGCCTCACTAAGATCAATTTTCGAGAAGTATCGACCGCCATTTAGTTTCGTAAATATTTCTTCTGGACTAGGTAGCGGATAATGGTGATCTTTTATTGCGCTGTTTAAGCCTGTGGAAAAATCTGCACAGACGCGTATTGCTCCTGATTTTTTCTTTACGTATACTACAGGAGCTGCCCAGTCACTATAGTCGACATTTGATTGTACTCCGCACTGTGTTAATCTTTCTAGTTCTTTATCAATTTTGTCTATAGCGGCGAAAGGAATGCTTCGTTTTTTTCTGAAGACTGGTTGTGCATTCTTTTTTAATTTAATTTTTGCAGTCATTTTTGTCCATCTACCCAAACCTTCTAAAAAGACCTCAGGAAAGGTTGTTTTTTTTTTTATTTCCTTCTTTATGATTTGAGGGTCGTCTTTATATTTTTTTATTTTGTTACAGAAAGACCATATGGGTAGATCCCATAAGTTAAATTTCGTGATAACATCTGTTCCAAATAAATTGTTCGTGTTTCGCATCACGAATATTCTCATTTTTTAAAATTTTATTATTGAAATGTATGTTTAGCCAACCTTCGCCAACAAAGTTTATTTTTCTGCCTGTCACGGTTCTGGCGATTTTGTTGGACTTAAGGAGTGTTGGTTTCCCAATATTTTTCCAAGTCTGAGTGTTTATGATAGAGATGTCTGAGCCCGAATCAAGTTACATTTTTACCTTTTTGTTTTGGATTTTTACATAAAGGTATTTCCTGATATTTTGTTCTTGATTATCGATTTGGGTAATTTTAACTCGACTTTGTTTAATTTTTTTACTGCACGACATTTTATGTCCCTTTCTGTTGCAGTTTCTACAAATTTTGTACTTGTACGGGCAGTCCTTGTACCAGTGGAATTGTCCGCATCCATAGCATGCGCCAGGTGGGGGGTTTCTTCATGGTTTTTATTTGTACTTGAGGGGGACTTCCAATTTCGTCTTGGCAATGGTGAATTTTTCCTATAATGGTTTTTATTTGTACTTGCGGGGGACTTCCAAATTCGTCTGACGTTTGCTATACCTGCTTCTTCAATTTTTTGTGAGTCCTGCTTTATATTAACATGTTGTTGGCAGTAATCTGCCAATTGTTGAAGCGACATATTTTGTTCATTCTCTAGCTTCGTAAGATTTCGTCTACGCATATCGCTATCTTTTCTCGAAACTAGGCCTAGTACAAAAATTAAACATTTGAAATTGTCGGCTGTCAGTTCCGATAGTCGTCCCAAGTTTTGTTAATAACTGATGCGTACGTCGTAAAGTCTTCCGATTCATTTTTTTTGATATTTAAGCATTTCCATCTTTTGTGGAATAAGGACAGTCTCAGGTTGAATAATTCTTTTAGAAGCTCAATTGTTTCATTAAATTTTAAGTCTCGCGTTTTCTTGGGTAAAATGAAGTCGGTGAACTTATTATGTTCGTTAGTCCCAAGTTTTGAGAGTAAGAGTCAATTTTTTTTTCTCATCGGTCCATGTTTGACAATCGATATCGAAGAAATCTAGGTACTTTTGGTAGAAGCGTTCAAAAGTTTGATCTTCCTCGGGATTGTAGTTGAAAGTTTCGATGGTGGACCAAATTGTATTTTGCGAGCAGAATTTTTTCGTCAGACTTGTTTTCTTTAGTTAGAATAGCCTTATGGATCAGTTCTGAAATTTCTAGCTGTTTTTTGTCATTGTCTTGTATTAATTCCAAAATTTGTTGTTGGGATTCCTCTTGTTGTTCCTTTTGGGATTGTATTTGAAATTTAATAAGTTCGAGGATTGATGATTGGAATTGTTCCATATTTTTTGCAAGTAGAGAAAAAAATGTGTGGGTTTTTCTCTGTGAGGAGGGTCAAAGAAAATTTTTTTCTTTAGCCACGTAATTTTAGCACGGAGAATGAATTTTACAAATAAGTTTAACTTACAGATTCCAGTAATAACTTTACGTCTGTATTTTTAATCCTCGTTTTTTTGTTGTGATTTTTTATGTGACGAATTTTTTTTTTTGTTCTTGTTTCGTCACTGTTATTTTACGGGTTCAATTTTCCTCGTCAGCTCTGTTAGCCTATGACGGTGGTTTTATTTGTCCAAGTGATTTTGACAATCTCGGTCGTCAATTGTTACGACCTGAGTGTTTTTTTTTTCTTTTTTTCACCGTGTTTGAATTCGCAATTCGTCTCCAAACTTGTTGAGTGGGACGATAGAATTTTTATGTGCTGAGTTCAGTTACTTGTGGCCAAATTGTTGCAAGGCGAATGAATTTTTGTTGCTACGTGTTCGAATCTTCGTCGCCAAGCTGTTGTAGGCGAACGGATTTTGTTGATGCGTGTGTTCGAATCTTTGTCGCCAAACTGTTGTGTTCTGGTTAGTGAACACAAGTAGTAATAAGACAAACCACGATATGTGAGGAAAATTGTTATATTTACAGGAAAGAGTATTTACAGGAGAGAGACTGTTAGTAATAAGAACATAGGATTAGTGATAGAGTAATGATATACTTCAACAATAGGAACGGCTCTTCTGGTCTGACTTGTAGGCTTATTTTATTTCGTTGTACACATACAATGAAGGCACAAGGCCTTAAGTTTTTGGGGGAGGGGAAGGGAGCGGTCTTTCATTTGCTATGTAATCTAAAGGAACCTAGCTAGCCATATTCGCCAACCCATTCAACAGTACAATATATACATCACCATACGCGCTGCAACCACCAAAATTCTACATTTGCTCTATGAAAAAAGACCTACTTAAAACCCCGGATGTAATGTATGATTTTATATAAAATTCATGAATTTTTACAATGATGGGAATGGGAGAAAAATCCCGAAATATACAAAAGTCGAAATCCAAGGAAAAATTCCCCGTTTGGTTGACCTCCCATCCCCCCGTCTAAGAAAATGGAGGCCGACGGTTTTCCGGTGTCCGAAAACACCGAAAAAAAGCCGGACCTACCCTAAGTGGGACGGGGGTCCTAGTCTAGGGGGGCAAAGAAATAAAGGGTTGGATACGGAATGGGCAGATAGAAGCAGGTAATGTGATTTATATACAAATGAATTTTCATGATCTTCATCAAAGTTGGGCTGTGGTAGTGGTTGAGGTCCAAAAATAATGGGGATGGGGAAGATCTTGAGAACTAACAACTGGATGACGGGGACAATGAATCACTACACATACTGCTAACTAGGTTTCAAGGGGGGAAAACTACTTACCCGGGATGGGGTCACGAAGGACCCGTACCGTAGACGCCATGGGCCGGCAGAGGAGGGAAGGATGACTCCAATTGTCGCCCCCTTTCTTACGACCAAACACGGTGCATTCACCCACCTTTTGCTGAATGTTATGCGATCCAAGCGTTTTCTATCGCATCTGATTTTGACCCTCAGCTAATGCCGAAAATACAAAGCCAGATCACGATGAGAAAAGTTTGCATCGTCATACAATCCCTTGTTTCGCGTCGTCCAAATCGGGCTACAGCTAAGATCGCGAGAAACACCATATGCTTCGAACACTGAAAAGGAGGAAGAACATTGTCTACGACGTAACCAACGTCGAGCAGCACAAGCTGTTTGGGTTCGATGCAAGCCGTTCACTCCCCGACGTGATCCCAAAACGGACGAACTCGCTCGCAGTAGTAGAAGGCGTGCTCAGCCGTTTCTTCTAGCTCACTGCCGCAACGAGGGCAATCGGGCATGTCTGCCAGGACCTCTTTGTAGCTCAAGCCTAGAAGAAGCAACGCATTCCGAACAAGTCACCAGGTGAGCGAGAACTCGAAGTTGTTCAAGAAGCTCGATCCTGGCGCCCATTTCCAATGAGAGCAGATCTCCTCCACCGTTCAGCCGTGCCGCTCGCTAAGAGGATCCGAAGCAGAACCCACGACGAACTCCCGATACAGTTCTTTCCGAGGCCATGAAAGGTTACGAAGGGCCTTTCGGCACTAACGGACAAACAGTGCTTCGCCCAAAGGCTTACGTCGACCTTCAGCCTTTGGGTCTGAGTTGAGGCGAGGAAAAGTCCGACTCGCCTTTCGTCTCCACACTGTGTCCCGCGTCAAGGATCAGCCCAGATATACAAGTCTTTCAGCAAGCCGGTGGCTCTCCAGATCTGGCATACCTAGACCCCCGTTGCGTGTACGTTGGATACAGACCTGCCTACGGATGGGTCCGTCACTCCAGCGGAAGGGCCCTAGAAGAGTATTACTACCCGTCCAAGCACCGAGCCGCAAACCTTCCCTTTTGTCAAAATTTCCCTTGGCTCCTGCAATCCGCTTGTACTCGACAACCCCGCGCAGTGCCGGACTTGTCCCCTGATCCCTAAGCCTGTGCAGGACGGGCTCCAACGCGAGGACATAAAGAAGAGGAGACAGAGAGCAGCCCTGCCGGACCGAATGTTCGATCGCGAACGCCCTCCGTTCACCTGCACCACTGCCTGAGGGTTGTGGTACATCATGCTAATCCATCTGCGGAACTCCAGTTCGAATCCGGCAGTCTCCAAAACAGTCGCCAAATACCGATGGTCAACCCTATCGAAGGCCTTGGACTGATCTAAACTGATCAGCGCGGCTTCGGTGTCGTCTTTTATCCCCTCTAGGACCTCTCGAATCAAGTGCAGGTTGTCCTGGATCGATCTTCCCTTCACAGCAAAGGTCTGTTCGGGGCCGATCAGATCGCTAATGACAAGCTGTAAACGATTCGCTAAGACCCGGGCTAAAATCTTTAACTCTGTGTTAAGCAAAGTTATGGGCCTGTAATCGTCTAAACCCTCCCACACATGCCTACCACCTTTCCTCAGCAATGTGATCACGCCCTTGGTAACGCTACCAGGGGTGGCTCCCTGGGCGAACCAATGGTTGAACATATCCGTCAGAATAGGTACAAACATGTGCGTCATCCTCAAGTACACTACGTAGTGCAAGCCATCTAGTCCCGACGACTTGAAGCGGACCTGCTTCAACGAATCACGGACTTCGCATTCAGTAACCACACCCTCGCAGCTAGCCGCTTCAGCCGCCCCAAGGCGGGGGAGTGTCTGCGAGATAGCTACGAAACTCCCGGAGCGGGAGATCAGTGCAGCGATCCCGAAAGTGCACCCGAAAGGCGTCACGTATCTCACGACTCGATCGCAGCAGTCGCCCGTCCGGGGTTTTGACAGAATCGATGTACCGATCGGGAAACCTTCGCACTTCTCCACGCGTAGTCGCTTTCGATTTCACAGCTTCGTTGAGAACTCCCTTTAACCTAGTTCTAACTACTGATCCCTTGTAGCGCTTGCTACTCTCACGCTCAAGGTCCCTCCTAGCTAGCTCTGACTGACTCTAATAAGTTTATGGTCAGTCCACGCTATCAAGTGGAAAAACTAACGAAATCAATGTCAGCTCTTCTAACTAACACTCTGTCCAAGTAGGAACCTACTTTGGGAGAGGGCGATCTATCTAGCCACGTCCACATCTCCCGCCCTGGGTGATCCATATGAAACCTGTCGACGAAACCATGACGAGTGATGAAGCCGACAAGGCTGCTTTCACACCTTCCCAATCTGTTAGCTCCCCACCCGACCTTTTCTATCTTGGGATCAAGGATCGCATTCCAATCATCTGTTAAGACTAGCCGCTTCATATCGTCCAGGAATGGCGCCAACCGACAAAAAAAGGAAACCCTCTCCGGAGCGATATTGGACGCATAAACCGCAACCAGACGAAACTTGAAACTTTTCACGGCAACATCGGCCACAACCAGCCGGCCGCCGTCACCTGCAAAAACAACGTCAACATCAGCATCAAGGCTGCGTCCAACTAGCAAAGAGACCCCAGCCCTGGTGCGGCTGCCGTATGCTGAGAAAACATTAAAGTCGCTTTCCAGCACCCGACAGTCGGCACTGCAAGTGAAGTGGGTCTCTTGCACTGCAGCAACATGTACGCCGAGATTCTTGAGTTCAGCAAGCAAGCGCGTACACTTGCTTGAATCCCTTAGTCGCCTCACATTCAAACTGGCAAGGTTTAGAGTCATCAGTCCCACTTACCTTACTCATTGGCGACTATGGGCCGGAAATCCTTCGGGGTGAGGATGCCGACGGCCTGACGCAGGGAACCGGTGCCGAGCTCAGTGCTAACTCGGTTGTCCCTGGTAATTCCTCCGACATCCATGGGGTACCTCAGCTTTAGGGACCTATAAAATGATGGGTGAACCAAAATCGGGACCCTGCCCGAACAAAAAGGGAGCATTTTTTTTTAAGCATTGCATTTTTTATGTCGGCCAGCATTACGTCCGTCCGGCTGGCTTCGTCAATGAAGTGCCATAGCTCTTTAGTCCGATTGCCAGCCGAAAGGACAAATGTGGTCAACATTGGTGCGTTTTTGAACATGTAAGGATTTGTGATGTCTTTGTTGTCTTTTTTTTTTTTTAATGAGTGTAATGGTTTTAATGAATTCTTTAAAATGTGGTCGTGATGAGGGTTCTCTAAAATGTCCTCGCAAAAGTAAAAAGCGTTTATTGCACGCCGGGCTTCCGAAGAAGCCGAGCGTGCTCTTGGTTTCTGTCCCGTTGATGATGTTGATTCTGTTTGCGGATCAGGTGAGAGTCTTGTCACTGAGTGTGACCGTGTAAATATTTTGGGGGTTGTGATTGGTGAAAGGGAGGGGGTAGTGGGAGTTCAATTGGGTTTACTGGGGTGGTTTTTTGTTTTCGTGGGGGAGGAATTATTTGAGCTGGTCGCTCATTTGGGGCTGGTGACCTTGCTGTTTTCTTTTTTCCGTCCCCCTTAGGTTGAGGTAGGGAGGGTGTTTGTTGTTGTGTTGGTTTTTTTGGATTTCTTTTTTCCCCCTCTTTTGTTGGCGAGTCTTCGCTATCCCTTCTCCTTTTTAGGTTTATAGTCATATCCATGGGTTCTGTTGATGTGGTCGCTGGTGATGATGTTGATTGTTTTGTTGCAGTAAGTGGGAGCAGTAATAATAACGGTTGTTGAATCATTCGTAGTAGTTGTTGGATTTGTTTTATTTTCTGTAGGTGCTATTGTTGACTTTTTCAAGGGAGTTTTTCCCCTCTTTTTTCCTTGTCACTTGGGCCCACCCTCCCTCATCTTTTTTGTTGGGATTTTCTGGGTGATTTTCGATGTTTTTGGTGGGTGTCGTTATTATGATCTCTGGAGCAGTAGTAGTGGTAGTAGTTGTTGTTGTGGTGTCGTTATTTATTAGGGCAGTTTTTTGAAGGACCAACATAGCGGTTTCCTACCCTCAACGACCACCGTCATCGTTTGATCCCGATATTTGATTTTGTGGGGTACGTTATTGAACCCTCCCCTATCGAGGCACATGATGAATACATAATCACCGTATGCGGTTCCTCTTGTTGATGCTACTTGGGAAACTTGTTCAACGCCGCCATATATGCTTAAATAGACGGCGAGGAAGTCACCACTCAATTGCAGGGAAACATTGCCTACGGTGACCTTAATTCTTCTCTTGCCTCGATATTCCGGTTGTAGCCGGAAGAAGCGTGTTGTGATGTTACCACCGGCCAGTTTCTTCCCTACTTCATCCGAGGGAAGCAGAACATCCCAGGTAGCAAAGCTTCTGCGACAAAAATACTTACCTGGGATGTTTGCACTCAAAAGTTTCTTTTTTCAGTCCTGCTAGTCTCTTGGTCTTAAGATCCGTGACTACGAAGGACAGGGTCATCGGTTCAACTGCTTCCACGAGTTCCGGTATAGGAAGGATTTCTCCTTCCTTAAAATAGTTCGCATATTTTTCTGCCCTGTCTCTTGCGTAGTCACTAGGGTTTTTTTTTGTTCACACAGTGTGAAGACCAAGAGACAGTTATTTCTTTGGGTTTTTGGGCCGGTGGAATAGTGTTTGCCGATAAAGACAAGTCAAAAGGTGCTTCTTCCGGCATTGGGGAGGGTCTCGTCGCAAATATATCATCGGTTGAGTTAGCCTCCTCCATAGCTGTGAAACACAACTAGGAGGAGATGAATACGAATGATGTGGGTGAAATCAAGTACGATGAATGCGGGAAACAATGAAAAATCCGGTATAAGAAATGGTGGTCGTTTTTTTTGTTTTTTTTTTTAAATTAAAACAAAAAATCGAGTCGAGGTTTGACCCTCTCACAAACAAACAACAGTAACAATTGTTTGAGGGGGGGGTCACAAAGCAATAACAATAACGTAAAATTCAACGGTAACAAATAACAATTTACAACAATAACTTACTTTTCAATAGTCGTAGAAATAAACACAATCCAAAAAGACTTGTAGGCTTGTTTTATTTAGTTGTTATGATACAACGGAGGCACAAGGCCTCGAGTTTTTTACGGTAAGGGAAGGGAGCGGTCATGCTTTAACTATGAATTCTAAGGGGAACCTAGCTAGCCACATTCGCCGACCCATTCAACAGTACAATATATAACTATTCATCCTTCATCATGCGCGCAACAGTTACCAAAATACCACATTTGCTCTATGAAGAAGACCTACTTAAAACCCGAAAATGGTGTGTGATTTTATTTACAAAATATGGTTGATGTACAATGATATGATGGGAATGGGAGAAAAAAACCCCGAAAAATATATATACCCAAAAACAAGGAAAAAATTCCCCATTGGTTTCCCTCCCATCCCCCGTCTATAAAACTGGAGGCCGACTGTTTTCCGGGCCGAAAGAAACCGGAAACAAGCCGGACCTACCCTAGGTGGGGCGGGAATCCTAATCTATAGGGATAAAAGAAATAAAGGGTCGGGCGCGGTATGGGTCGACAGAAGCAGGTAATATGATTTTTTACATATGAATATTCATGATCTTCAATAAAAGCGGGCTGAGATTCGGGTTGAGGTACCAAAATAATAGGGAGGGGGAAGATCTTGAGAAACTAACAACTAGATGACGGGGACAATGACTCACTACATACTGCTAACTAGATTTCAAGGGGGAAAACAATTCTACTTACCAGGGGTGGGGTCCCTAAGGACCCGTACCGTAGACGCCATGGGCCAACAGAGGAGGGAAGGATGACTCCAACATTGCCCCCTTTCGTACGACCAGGCTCGCTGCATTCACCCACATTTGCTGAATGTTATGCGATCCAAGCGTATTCTATCGCATCTGATTTTGACCCTCAGCTGATGCCGAAAATACAAAACCAGATCACGATGAGAAAAGTTTGCATCGTCATACAATCCCTTGTTTCGCGTCGTCCAAATCACCATTCGGGTTACAGCTAAGATCACGAGAAACACCACACGTTTCTCACCCTGAAACGGAGGAAGAACGTTGTCTACGACGTAACCAACGTCGAGCAGCACAAGCTTTTTGGGTTCAATGCGAGCCGTCCACTCCCCGACGTAATCCCAAAACGGGCGAACTCGCTCGCAGTAGTAGAAGGCATGCTCAGCCGTTTCTTCCAACCCACTGCAGCAGCGAGGGCAATCAGGCATGTCTGCCAGGCCCGCTTTGTAGCTCAAGTCGCGAAGGGGTAACGCATTCCGTGCAAGTCACCAGGTGAGCGAGAACTCGGAGTTGTTCAAGAAGCTCGATCCTGGCGCCCAATTCCAGTGAGAACGGATCTCCTCCGCCGTCCAGCCGTGCCGCTCGCTGAGAGAATCAGAAGCGGAACCCACCACTAGCTCCCGATACAATTCCTTCCAAGGCCATGAAAGGTCACTGGACCCAAGAAGGTTACGAAGGGCCTTTCGGCACTCGCGGACAAACAGTGCTTCGCCCAAAGGCCTACGTCGACCTTCAGCCTTTGGGTCTGAGTTGAGTGGAGGAAAAGTCCGACTCACCTTTCGTCTCCACACTGAGTCCCCCGTCAAGACTCGGCCGAGATATGCAAGTCTTTCAGCAAGCCAGTGGCTCTCCAGATCAGGCATACCTAGACCCCCGTTGCGTGTACGTTGGATATAGACCTGCCTACGGACCATCGGCCTTGCACCTCCCCAGAGCAATCTGGAGAGGGATCGTTGAAGCGCCAACCGATGTGCCTTAGGCAGAGGGAGTACAGCCAATAGCTAAAGGATCAGGGGGAAGACGTACGCAGCGCACGCCTCCGCCCTGCCCTTTAAGGAGAACCCCCTTGAAAGCCAGATTCCCACCTGAGCATTCACCTTAGCATATACTTCCTACCAATTTCGCTCCAGTTGGAGGTCGGGCCCAAACCACACCCCGAGGATACGGATGGGTCTGTCACTCCAGCGGAAGGGCCCTGGAAGAGTATTGCTACCCCTCCAAGCACCGAGCTGCAAACCTTCGCTTTTGTCAAAATTGACCTTGGCCCCTGCAATCCGCTCATACTCGACAACCACCTCTTTCACAGCCTCTATATCCTGGCGGCAGGATACAAAGACTGTGACGTCATCAGCGAACGCGGAAACCCTGGCTGCAAAGCGGCCAACAAATGGGATACCGCGCAGTGCCGGACTTGTCCCCTCATCCCTAAGCCTGCGCAGGAGGGGCTCCAACGCGAGGACATAGAGAAGAGGAGACAGAGGGCAGCCTTGCCGGACCGAACGCTCGATCGCGATCACCCCCGAACGCCTTCCGTTCACCTGCACCACTGCCTGAGGGTTGTGCGGCTTCGGTGTCGTCTTTATCCCCTCTAGGACCTCGCGAATCAAGTGCAGGTTGTCCTGGATCGATCTTCCTTTCACAGAAAAGGTATGTTCGGAGCCGATCAGATCGCTAATGACAAGCTGTAAACGATTCGCTAAGACCCGGGCCAAAATCTTTAACTCTGTGTTAAGCAGAGTTATGGGCCTGTAATCGTCTAAACATTCCCAAACATGCCTGCCACCTTTCTTCAGCAATGTGATCACGCCCTTGGTAACGCTACCAGGGATGGCTCCCTGGGCGAACCAATGGTTGAACATATCCGTCAGAATAGGTACAAATATGTGCGACATCCTCAAGTACACTTCGTAGGGCAAACCATCTAGTCCCGGAGACTTGTTGAGGCCGATCTGCTTCAACGAATCACGGACTTAGCATTCAGTAACCACACCCTCACAACTAGCCGCTTCAGCCGCCCCAAGGCGGGGGAAGTCTGCGAGATAGCTACGAAACTCCCGGAGCGGGCGATCAGTGCAGCGGGCAAAGCGATCCCGGAAGTGCGCCCGAAAGGCGTCACGTATCTCACGACCCGATCGCAGCAGACGCCCGTCCGGGGTCTTGACAGATGCGATGTACCGATCGGGGAACCTTCGCACTTCTTCACGCACAGTTGCGTTCGATTTCACAGCTTTGTTGAGAACTCTTTTTAGCCTAAATCTAACTACTGATCCATTGTAGCGCTCGCTACTCTCACGCTCAAGGTCCCTCCTAGCTAGCTCTACACCTAGGGAGTCCCCCCCAGCCACCGCCCGGGAAAGTCTATCATCTATAGATTTCGCCTCCGCGGTCCTATCTAAATTGATCTGTCGACCGTACTTGGTGGCGAAATCTCTAATCATATGCTTAAGAGAAACCCACCACCTATTCCCGGTAACCGTCCCCACTAACGCCCGCTGAATTAGGGATTCCAGCCGATCCCGGAAGTCCCGTATCTCCAGTAAGGAGGTATTGAACTTCCAGTAGCCGGCCAGACTAGGCCTATTAGCTAACCGCCGACTGACTCTAATAAGTTTATGGTCAGTCCACGCTATCAAGTGGAACGTGGGACAACTAACAAAATCAATGTCAGCTCTTCTCACTAAAACTCTGTCCAAGTAGGAACCTACTTTGGCAGAGGGCAAGCTATCTAGCCACGTCCACATCTCCCGCCCTGGGTGATCCAGACGAAACCTGTCGACGAAACCATGACGAGTGATGAAGCCGACAAGGCTGCTTTCCCACCTTCCCAATCTGTTAGCTCCCCGTCCGACCTTATCTATCTTGTGATCAAGGATCGCATTCCAATCACCCATTAAGACTAGCCGCTTCGTATCGTCCAGGAACGGTGCCAACCGACGAAAAAAAAGAAACTCTCTCCGCAGCGATATTGGACGCATAAACTGCAACCAGACGAAACTTGAAACTTTTCACGGCAACATCGGCCACAACCAACCGGCTCCCGTCACCTGCAAGAACAACATCAGCATCAAGGCTGCGTCCAACTAGCAAAGAGACCCCAGCCCTGGTGCGGCTGCCGTATGCTGAGAAAATGTTAAAAACGCTTTCCAACACCCGACAGTCGGCACCGCCAGTGAAGTGAGTCTCCTGCACTGCAGCAACATGTACTCCGAGGTTCTTGAGTTCAGCAAGCAAGCGCGTACACTTGCTTGAATCCCTCAGTCCCCTCACATTCAAACTGGCAAGGTTTAAAGCCATCAATCCCACTTACCTTACTCACTGGCGACTATGGGCCAGAAATCCTTCGGGGTGAGGATGCCGAGGGCCTGACGCAGGGAACCGGTGCCGAGCTCAGTGCTAACTCGGTCGTCCCTGGTAATTCCTCCGACATCCATGGGGTACCTCAGCTTTAGGGACCTATAAAATTATGGGTGAACTAAAATCGGGACCCTGCCCGAACAAAAAGGAAGCATTTTTTTGAGGGAGGAATGCTCCAATTCCGCCAGCCACAAATCTGCACAGCTGGCTTCTTGAATGAAGCGCCACAGCTCCCTTGTACGGTTACCAGCTTTGCGAACAAAGGTGGTCACCTTGGCTGCATCCCTAAACAAGTATGGGTTCGATATGGATTTTTCATTTATGGATTTGAATGAAAATAATGGTTTCAGGATTGTCTTTAATTGATGATCTGTGATTTTAGATGGGTCTGGTTCTGAACAAAGGGCGATTTCAATAATGGTTTTCGAACTTCATTTGTTGCTGAATGAGTTCTTGTCTGTGTGGGTGATGGTGATGGTGATTGTCCAATTCTGTTTACTGATCTGGATCGGGAGACCATTTTGGGAGTGGTGATTGGAGAGAGAGAGAGAAGGAAGAATTGGTAGGAGGGGGGTTCTTTTTGTATATGTTGAGCTGGGGAGTGGAGGATTTGCGCTGGGCGTTGTGGGTTATTCTGTATGATTGGTGATGCTCCTTGGATTTTTTCTGCGGGTTTCTGGGGTTGAATGGGCATGGATTGTTGTGGTTTTTGTTTTTCTACTTGTGGTTGTTGTTTCTTTGGTTTTGGTGTTCACTGTTTTTTCTCCCCATCCTTGTCTGAATCCCCACTGTCTCTTCTCCTTTTTAAATTATAAGATGTTTCCATCTCTTCTGGTTGGTTTTTGTTTTTCTTTTTTATTGGTGTCTCTGTTGTTGCTGGTGCTGCTGCTATTTTAGTAGTAATAGTAGTTATAGTTTCTGTTGTTTTTGTTGGGGATGTTTTTTTTCTTTTTGCCCCCTTTTACTTGGGTCCACCCTTCTTCTTTTTCGGGTTGGACCCCTGTTTCCGGGTTTGCGTTGATGTTTTTTCTTGGCTGCTGTAGTAGTAGTCGTAGTTGTTTTCGTAGTGGTATTCATTGTATCGTTGGCGGTGATAGTCGTTTTATTTGTGGCGATGATGGCTTTCTGAGGGCAGGACCGCGAGAAGTGTCCTAATTGCTTGCAATACCAGCAAAGCGGTTTCCTGCCCTCTACGATGACTGTCATTGTTTTGTCTCTGTACGATATGATGTGAGGTATTGTGTTGAACCCTCCCCTATCTAGTATCATAGTGAATGAAAAATCACCGTATGCCGTGCCATGCGCTGACTTGATTTGCGTATAGTCCTCTACGCCGCCATATGAACTTAGATAGGCGGCGATGACGTCTCCATTAAGTTGCATAGACACGTTACATACGGTGACATTTATTCGTCGTTTTCGTCTATATTCTGGCTGAAGCCGGAAGTACTTCGTGGTTATATTATGTGTGGCCAGTTTCTTAGCAATTTCTTCGGATGGGAGCAGGACATCCCAGGTAGCAAAACTCCTTCGGTAAAAATAATTACCTGGGATGCCTGCAGTTTGGAGTAATTCCTCAAATGATTCCTTTTTGAGGCCAGCTAGTCTCCTGGTCCTTAAATCTGTCACTACGAACGACAGAGTCTTAGGCTCTACAGCCTCTACCAATTCAGGTATGGGTAAAATTTCGTTTTCTTTTAAATACTTTGCGTATTTCCTGACTCTGTCGTTCTCGTAGTCTTCTGGTGATTTCTTATTTTTAGTAATTGCGACGACCAGGAGATTGGCGTTGCTGGTGGTTTTTGCACTGGTTGTATGGCCGATGAAGATAATGATAAGTCTTCCGGCTTCGGGGAGGGTTCCGTGTTAATAAACATGTTCTGTGATGAATTCATTTCGTTTGGAATCCGATATGGTTCCCCCATAGTTGCGTTTTAAAAGGGCAACTAGGGGGAATGGTGTTTAAAATGCGAATGGACTTCAAGTAGTGAAATGAACGTTGGATGAAAAAATGGCGGTCGTTTTGTTTTGTTTTGTTTTAGTAAAACAATGAAGTCGAGTCGAGGTTTGACCCTCCTCACACACAAACAACAATAACAAAATAACAATAGATTTTAACAATAATAAACACTTACTTTTTCAAGAAGAACAAACGTTGTAGCACTATGGGGGTAGGCCGCCAAAGCAGACGAGTCTGTTTTGGCGCGAAACCAGACAAAGGATTCTTGGACAAAAAAATCTCGCCGTATCCGGAAGTTGTAAGGGGACGCGAACGAGAGTTGACGACGCGGCCCAGTAGAGAAACAGTTGGTAGTTGGACAGGAGAGAGGAGAGTTGGTGGCTGGAGAGGAGAAAGGGCAGTTGGTGGCTGGAGCCCAGGAGAGAGAGTTGGTGGCTGGACCCGAGAAAAGGAGTTGATGGCAGGAGACCAAGAGAGGCAGTTGGTGGCTGGAGAGCGGAGAAAAGGCAGTTGCGGCTGGACAGGAGAGAGGCGAACAGAGAGGTTGGCGTGGACCACGGAGGGGCAGTCAACACCAGACACCGGAACAGAGAGGCGAGGAGACAAGATAGGGTCCAGTGAAGAAGAGTCTCAAGATGTCTGATTCCAGTAGCATTGTGGAATTTTCGCTAGTAACTCACGCTAGCGATAGTCCGAACATGCATGTAGTGTTGCATACCTTCCTCTGCTCTTGGTTAACCCCAAGCTTTGTTTGTTCGTTTGTCTTTCTATTTTCTCCTGTCTCCCTCGATCGTATTCTTGTGTGTAGGTAAAGAAATGTGCGTTACCCCCTCGAACCACTAGTTGATCACCGGCCGGCTAAGAAGTGACATGGTTAGAAGACTGAGAGAGATAATGTGGTGGGGGTGAGGGGGTAACGTTTCACAATGGCGCTGTTGACCAGGAAAAAAAAAACCTGAAAAAAAAAAAAAATAGGAATGAATCGAGGGATGAAGGAGTCGGGAAGCGAGCGGACGAAGAAGAACGAAAAAAAAAAAAATGCAATAAGGACCCTGCGAGCAACGAGAAAAGAAAAGAAGGAAAAAGAAAACGAAAGAAACAAAGAAAAAAAAAAAAAAAGATTGAAAAGGAAGAAATCTACAAAGGAAGGAATACACATTCCCCACCCACCTGCACTCGAATATAAGAACAAAAAAAAAATTTTTTAGATTAAGGATATCTAAAATGTAGAGTAAAAAAAAAAAAAAAAAAAAAAAAAAAGAACCCAAGTAATCTATTTCGTTTGTGTGTGTGTGTATGTATGTTTAAGCCCCTCATAACTGCTGATTTTTTTTGTTGTATTTTTGTTAGAAGGGAAAGAAAGAATTTATTCCCCTACCCTCCTCGCACACTTATCTTGACCAGTAGAATTCAAATGATTTTTTTTGCGTAGTAGTTTCCATAGTATAATCATCCTTAAGTGATAGGACCAGTGGCTTAAAAAAATATTGTCCCTTCTGGGAAGTTTTATAGTAATTTTTTTTTATGCTGGAAAGGTGATAAGTCACCGATTAAAAAAAAGAAAGATTTGTTAGATTAAGGAAATTTTAAGATGTAGAAAAAAAAACCAAGTAATCTATTTCGTTTTTGTGTGTGTGTGTGTGTGTATGTTTAACCCCTTAGCTGCTGATAATTTTTGTTGTATTTTTGTTAGAAGGTAAGGGAAGGTCTTCTTCCCCTACCCGCTTTTCACACTTAACTTGACCGGTAGAATTCAAATGCTTTTTTTTTCCTTCTTCGTAGCAGTTTCACATAGTAATTTTTATACTTAAGTGTTAGGACCAGTGGCTTAAGAAAGAAAGTTAGTCAGTTCTGGGAAGTTTTATAGTAATTTATTTTATGCTGGAAAGGTGATAAGTCACCGATTAAAAAAAAAATTTTTTTTTGCTGCAAGGTTCACTAAAAGAAAAAAGAAAAATTGTGGTATTTCAAAACCCCAGAGAAATTAGAGAGAAAGTGAGATTTCGAAGTTAGGTTAAACTCGACTGGTCAGAGTCGGGTCGTTCCGAGTGCAGAGGGTAGAAGGTGGAGGAAAGCTTCTACCACAAAAACAAAAAAAAAAAATGGAAAATATAAAAAATAAAAATAAAAAAATAAATAAAAATGGCTGAAAAATTTGAACAAAGAAAAAGGAAGAACAGATAAAGTCAAGAAAAAAAGAAAGAAAGAAAAAGAGAGAACGAAAAGTAGAAAGAAAGAAAGATTGCTAGGGAATTTTTGTCACTGCATCCATGCCTGTCTCTGTTTAAAAAAAAGAAGAAAAAGAATAAGTAAACTTTGGATTTTAGGAAGAAAAGAAAGTTTTTGTTTTTTTGTGGATTTAAAAAAAAAAACGGTTGGAAGCAAACGCTATCCCCTCCCACACCACCCCCGGTAGAGGGAAGAATTCAAGTGGACAGGAGAGAAGGAAAGAAAGACGCAGAGAGAAATGGTGGAAGTGGGCAGAGATCTCAAGGGAAGAGAGACAAGGGTTAGAAGGTGGATGCTTGACAGATTCCTTCAGAACAATTTTATTTTTATATATTTGTCAATTGTAGTTATTTTATTTCTTTTTTATTTTTTGTCTGTGAATTGTTAATTATTAATTTTTTTTTGTTTAATTTGTATGGATTTTTTTTTTTTTGCTATCCTTTGTTTTGTTTTTTTGTTATACTTTGCCTTGTTTTTTGTTGGTTTTGGGGGACTGGCCTTACCGTGTCATTTGCTTTGTTGTTTATTGTTATTTGTTTATTTCATTTTATTTTTTTTAATTTAATTTATTTTTATTTTTTATTTTTGTTTTACCTTCATGGATTTTCTGGGTTTATTTTTCGTAAGTTTAACTGCTCTTGGCACTTCTTCACTTCGTCTGATCGTGTTCCCCTGGGGGGGTTGGGTGCACGGGAGCCCCGTTTCGCGGACTGGTATCGAGGGGTAGTAAGTTATACAAGTGATGATTTGGGAGGGCGAGTGGCCTGGTTGACATGGAATTGATGAAATGGTACCGAGGAAACGGTTGACGATGGGTTGGGAAGACGATACCTGGGCGCGGGGCGGTGTCCAGTTGCTCCTCCCCCCTGGCTGGTCATGGCTGGACGATCTGGGAGATGGTGTCAATTGCTTTGTTTTTTTTTTTTTTTCTTATCTCTTGAAAATCCATGGTGATTGATGGCTGAGAGACTTGTTTTGTTTGTTGCAGGGGGCAGTGAAGGCCCCCAGGTTGGGAAGTGAATTCCACAGTGCTTTCTGGAACATTATTCCTGTTACGACACCGATTGAACTGCGGAGATTACTGATGCTCCCACGTCGTAAGGAAAGGGGGAGACAAGTCCAAAAATACTCCTGAATTGTTGGGTAGGGGTGGTTAAAATTCCCCTGTGTTCTGATGGGTTGAAGAATGGGGTGAAATGTTCGAAAATTGAATAATGTTGGAGGTGAATGGAAAAATCCTCCTGAAATTTTTGGGTAGGGGTGGTTAAAATTCCCCTGTGTTCTGTTGGGTGGGGGCGGGGCGAATTGAAGAAAAATTGAATACTGTTGGAGGTGAATCGAAAAGTCCTATTGGAATGAAGAATAGGGATGAGTCAGGAGACCCCAGAATTGTTCACAGGAGAGCAAGGTGGAAGAGCTGAATCCAGCAATATTTTTTTTTTTATTTTTTTTTAAATTTTTTTTATGTGTATGATGATATGGTGTTGTTATATTATTTATTATTTTTTTTTAGGGGACGACCGAACCCCTTTAAAATTTTGTAAGTTCGGTTTTTACTTCCTGTAAATGTTCTTGTTTTTTTTTTTTGCTTGTTAAATCGTATTGTAATTTATTGAGAATAAATGACAAGGGTAAGAGAGGGGGGTATGTAGCACTATGGGGGTAGGCCGCCAAAGCAGACGAGTCTGTTTTGGCGAGAAACCAGACAAAGGATTCTTGGACAAAAAAATCTCGCCGTATCCGGAAGTGGTAAGGGGACGCGAACGAGAGTTGACGACGCGGCCCAGTAGAGAAACAGTTGGTAGTTGGACAGGAGAGAGGAGAGTTGGTGGCTGGAGAGGAGAAAGGGCAGTTGGTGGCTGGAGCCCAGGAGAGAGAGTTGGTGGCTGGACCCGAGAAAAGGAGTTGGTGGCAGGAGACCAAGAGAGGCAGTTGGTGGCTGGAGAGCGGAGAAAAGGCAGTTGCGGCTGGACAGGAGAGAGGCGAACAGAGAGGTTGGCGTGGACCACGGAGGGGCAGTCAACACCAGACACCGGAACAGAGAGGCGAGGAGACAAGATAGGGTCCAGTGAAGAAGAGTCTCAAGATGTCTGATTCCAGTAGCATTGTGGAATTTTCGCTAGTAACTCACGCTAGCGATAGTCCGAACATGCATGTAGTGTTGCATACCTTCCTCTGCTCTTGGTTAACCCCAAGCTTTGTTTGTTCGTTTGTCTTTCTATTTTCTCCTGTCTCCCTCGATCGTATTCTTGTGTGTAGGTAAAGAAATGTGCGTTACCCCCTCAGCCACTAGTTGATCACCGGCCGGCTAAGAAGTGAAATGGTTAGAAGACTGAGATAATGTGGGGGGGGTGAGGGGGGTAACGTTTCACAACGTAAATAATCCAAAAGGACAAGGAGGCTTGTTTTATTCCTTTGTATAGTACAAAGAAGGCACAAAGCCTTCAGATTTTGGGGGGGAAGGGAGCGGTCATGTTTAACTAAGGATTCTAAGGGGACCTAGCTAGCCGTATTCGCCGACCCATTCAACAGTACAATATATAACCATTCATCCTTCATCATGCACGCAGCAGTTACCAAAATACCACATTTGCTCTATGAAGAAGACCTACTTAAAACCCGAAAATGGTATGATTTTTATTTACAAAATATGGTTGATGTACAATGATATGATGGGAATGGGAGAAAAATCCCCGAAAAACATATATACAAGAAAGAAAACAAGGAAAAATTCCCCATTGGTTTCCCTCCCATCTCCCCGTCTATAAAATTGGAGGCCGACTGTTTTCCGGGTCGAAAGAAACCGGAAACAAGCCGGACCTACCCTAGGTGGGGCGGGAATACTAATCTACAGAGATAAAAGAAATAAAGGGTCGGACGCGGTATGGGTCGATAGAAGTAGGTAATATGATTTTTCACATATGAATGTTCATGATCTTCAGAAAAGGCGGACTGAGATACGGGTTGAGGTACCAAAATAATAGGGAGGGGGAAGATCTTGAGAAACTAACAACTAGATGACGGGGACAATGACTCACTACATACTGCTAACTAGGTTACATGGGGGAAAAAACAATTCTACTTACCAGGGGTGGGGTCCCTAAGGACCCGTACCGTAGACGCCATGGGCCGACAGAGGAGGGAAGGATGACTCCAACATTGCCCCCTCTCGTACAACCAGGCTCGCTGCAGTCAACCACCTTTTGCTGAATGTTATGCGATCCAAGCGTTTTCTATCGCATCTGATTTTGACCCTCAGCTGATGCCGAAAATACAAAACCAGATCACGATGAGAAAAGTTTGCATCGTTATACAATCCCTTGTTTCGCGTCGTCCAAATCACCATTCGTGCTACAGCTAGGATCGCGAGAAACACCACACGCTTTTCACCATGAAACGGAGGAAGAACGTTGTCTACGACGTAACCAACGTCGAGAAGCACAAGCTTTTTGGGTTCGATGCGAGCCGTCCACTCCCCGACGTGATCCCAAAACGGGCGAACTCGCTCGCAGTAGTTGAAGGCGTGCTCAGTCGTTTCTTCCAGGCCACTGCTGCAGCGAGGGCAATCAGGCATGTCTGCCAGGCCCGCCTTGTAGTTCAAGTCGCGAAGGGGTAACGCATTCCGTGCAAGTCACCAGGTGAGCGAGAACTCGGAGTTGTTCAAGAAGCTCGATCCTGGCGCCCAATTCCACTGAGAACGGATCTCCTCCGCCGTCCAGCCGTGCCGCTCGCTGAGAGGATCAGAAGCGTATCCCACCACTAGCTCCCGATACAGTTCCTTCCGAGGCCATGAAAGGTCACTGGACCCAAGAAGGTCACGAAGGGCCTTTCGGCACTCGCGGACAAACAGTGCTTCGCCCAAAGGCCTACGTCGACCTTCAGCCTTTGGGTCTGAGTTGAGTGGAGGAAAAGTCCGACTCACCTTTCGTCTCCACACTGAGTCCCCCGTCAAGACTCGGCCGAGATATGCAAGTCTTTCAGCAAGCCAGTGGCTCTCCAGATCAGGCATACCTAGACCCCCGTTGCGTGTACGTTGGATATAGACCTGCCTACGGACCATCGGCCTTGCACCTCCCCAGAGCAATCTGGAGAGGGATCGTTGCAGTGCCAACTTATGTGCCTTAGGCAGAGGAAGTACAGCCAATCGGTAAAGGATCAAGGGGAAGACGTACGCAGCGCATGCCTCCGCCCTACCCTTTAAGGAAAACCTCCTTGAAAGCCAGATTCCCACCTGAGCATTCACCTTAGCATATACTTCCGACCAATTTCGCTCCAGTTGGAGGTCGGGCCCAAACCACACCCCGAGGATACGGATGGGTCCGTCACTCCAGCGGAAGGGCCCTGGAAGAGTATTGCTACCCCTCCAAGCACCGAGCCGCAAACCTTCGCTTTTGTCAAAATTGACCTTGGCCCCAGCAATCCGCTCATACTTGACAACCGCCTCTGTCACAGCCTCTATATCCTGGCGGCGGGATACAAACACTGTGACGTCATCAGCGAACGCGGAAACCCTGGCTGCAAAGCGGCCAACAAATGGGATACCGCGCAGTGCCGGACTTGTCCCCTCATCCCTAAGCCTGCGCAGGAGGGGCTCCAACGCGAGGACATAGAGGAGACAGAGGGCAGCCTTGCCGGACCGAACGCTCGATCGCGATCACCCCCGAAAGCCTTCCGTTCACCTGCACCACTGCCTGAGGGTTGTGGTACATCATACTAATCCATCTTCGGAACTCCGGTTTGAATCCGGCAGTCTCCAAAACAGACGCCAAGAACCGATGGTCAACCCTATCGAAGGCCTTGGACTGATCTAAACTGATCAGCGCGGCTTCGGTGTCGTCTTTTATCCCCTCTAGGACCTCGCGAATCAAGTGCAGGTTGTCCTGGATCGATCTCCCCTTCACAGCAAAGGTCTGTTCGGGGCCGATCAGATCGCTAATGACAAGCTGTAAACGATTCGCTAAGACCCGGGCCAAAATCTTTAACTCTGTGTTAAGCAGAGTTATGGGCCTGTAGTCGTCTAAACGCTCCCAAACATGCTTGCCACCTTTCCTCAGCAATGTGATCACGCCCTTGGTAACGCTAACAGGGATGGCTCCCTGGGCGAACCAATGGTTGAACATATCCGTCAGAATAGGTACAAACATGAGCGACATCCTCAAGTACACTTCGTAGGGCAAACCATCTAGTCCGGGCGACTTGTTGAGGCCGACCTGCTTCAACGCGTCACGGACTTCGCATTCAGTAACCACACCCTCGCAACTAGCCGCTTCAGCCGCCCCAAGGCGGGGGAAGTCTGCGAGATAGCTACGAAACTCCCGGAGCGGGATATCAGTGCAGTTAGCAAAGCGATCCCGAAAGTGCGACCGATCGCAGCAGACGCCCGTCCGGGGTCTTGACAGATGCGATGTACCGATCGGGGAACCTTCGCACTTCTTCTTCACGCGCAGTCGCGTTCGATTTCACAGCTTAGTTGAGAACTCTTTTTAGCCTAGATCTAACTACTGATCCCTTGTAGCGCTTGCTACTCTCACGCTCAAGGTCCCTCCTAGCTAGCTCTACACCTAGGGAGTTCCCCCAGCCACCGCCCGGGAAAGTCTATCATCTATAGATTTCGCCTCCGCGGTCCTATCTAAGTTGAGCTGTCGACCGTACTTGGTGGCGAAATCTCTAATCCTATGTTTAAGAGAAACCCACCACCTATTCCCGGTAACCGCCCCCACTAACGCCCGCTGAATTAGGGATTCTAGCCGATCCCGGAAGTCCCGTATCTCCAGTAAGGAGGTATTGAACTTCCAGTAGCCGGCCAGACTAGGCCTATTAGCTAACTGCAGACTGACTCTAATAAGTTTATGGTCAGTCCACGCTATCAAGTGGAACGTGGGATAACTAACAAAATCAACGTCAGCTCTTCTCACTAACACTCTGTCCAAGTAGGAACCTACTTTGGCAGAGGGCGAGCTATCTAGCCACGTCCACATCTCCCGCCCTGGGTGGTCCAGACGAAACCTGTCGACCAAATCATGACGAGTGATGAAGCCGACAAGGCTGCTTTCCCACCTTCCTAATCTGTTAGCTCCCCGCCCGACCTTATCTATCTTGGGATCAAGGATCGCATTCCAATCACCCATTAAGACTAGCCGCTTCGTATCGTCCAGGAACGGTGCCAACCGACGAAAAAAAGGAAACCCTCTCCGCAGCGATATTGGACGCATAAACTGCAACCAGACGAAACTTGAAACTTTTCACGGCAACATCGGCCACAACCAACCGGCCCCCGTCACCTGCAAAAACAACGTCAACATCAGCATCAAGGCTGCGTCCAACTAGCAAAGAGACCCCAGCCCTGGTGCGGCTGCCGTATGCTGAGAAAACGTTAAATTTGCTTTCCAGCACCCGACAGTCGGCACCGCAAGTGAAGTGAGTCTCCTGCACTGCAGCAACATGCACTCCGAGGTTCTTGAGTTCAGCAAGCAAGCGCGTACACTTGCTTGAATCCCTCAGTCCCCTCACATTCAAACTGGCAAGGTTTAAAGCCATCAATCCCACTTACCTTACTCACTGGCGACTACGGGCCGGAAATCCTTCGGGGTGAGAATGCCGACTGCCTGACGCAGGGAACCGGTGCCGAGCTCAGTGCTAACTCGGTTATCCCTGGTGATTCCACCGAAATCTATGGGGAACCGCAACTTTTGGGACCTATAAAGAGAAGGGTGAACCAAGATAGGGACCCTCCCCGCACAAAAGGTAATACATTTCTTTAGGGAGGAGTGCTCCAACTCCGCCAACTTCATGCCCGTATCAGTCTGACAGACCGTACTCAAGAACTTCCACACGCCCTTGGTACGGTCGCCAGCTGACCGGACAAAAGTGGTCACCATGGCTGCACTCCTAAAGTTCGAAGGGTTTGTAATGTTCAAATCATTTATCTTTTCCAAGCTGAGCAGCGGTTTTAGTGCCTTCCGGAACAGGAATTCCCCAACTGCTTCCAGCTCCACCGAGCACAAAGCCGCTGCTCGCTGTATCTGTCCAATTGAAAGTTCATCCTCCTGCCGATTTGGTTTCTTTTTTCTGGCAGGGGGGGGTCAGGTTTTCTTTTTGGTGAGGGAATCGCGGGGAATAGTTCCTGGGATGATATGTCTCCGGGGCTGAGTGTGGGAAGGGATGGGGTTCGAGCTAGGCTCGAGGGTTGTGCCATTTCTGCCGATTGGGATCTAGGCATGGGGATTTTATAAGGGCGATGGTATTTGTGCAGAAAGTGTTCTTGTTGTGGTGAGAGAGGTGAAAGGGGGTCCATTTGTTGGAGAGGAGACTGTAGTGATATTTTTGGTGGGGGGAAAAGTGGTGGAGGTAGTGTTGAAAGCGATGGTGATGGTAGAGATTGAGGAGGTAACTGTGGTTGTGGTTGTGTTTGGGGGGGAAGGGCCTGCCTCGAGCTGGGGTTTTTGCGGGCACATTTTTTTTTGCAGCCCCTTCCCCACTGTCCCTCCTCCGTTTCAAATTAGTGGTGGTCTCCATTTCTTCTGTATGGTTTGTTGTTTTTTTCTTTTTCATCTTTTTGGATGCTGGAGATGCTGTGGTTGCTACTGGTGCTGTTGATGTCGTTGGGGTTGCTGGTGTTGCTGATGACTTTGGTGTGGTTTTGGGTGCAGGTGTTGCTGATACTTTTGACGTAGTTGGTACCGGTGTTTTTGGCGATTCCGGCGCTGCTGGTGGTTGGGCCTTGTCTTATCTCTGAGAAGGGGATGCATTTTGATTCTCCCCCCTGTTTAGAGGACCCCTTTCTCTTCCGGTTTACCTCGGTCCAGCCCTCCTGTTCGTTTATTTTGGGCTGGACCTGACTCGCGCCCTGGGCCTCCGTTTGTTTGCTGATGGTGGTGGTGCTGGTGGCTGCTGAATCTGTTGTTGTTGTGGCTGCTGTGTTTTCATTTTTCTGTGGACAAAATCTTGCAATGTGACCAATTTGTTTACAAGCCCAGCATCTTGGTCTACGCCCTTCCACCATCACCATCATTTGCCGGTCCCCGCTGATTATAGTCTCGAGGATTGCCTTGAAGCCATCCCTCGTCAGGCACAGCCGGAAGGCGTACTCCCCGTAGGCTGTCCCGGCCGGGGATCTGAGGAGGTTAAATTCCTCTACCTGGCCAAATGCGCTTAGGTAGGCGGCCAAAACCTCCCCAGTGATGACGGCCGGGACGTTTGATACCGTGACGCGCAGCCTACGGGTCCCCCTATACTCCGGCTGTAGCCTGAAGTGTTTGGTGACAATGTTGTTTGCTGCCGCCTTCGCTGCCTGTTCTTCAGTAGGCAGCAGAACATCCCATGTCGCAAAACTTTTACGGCAAAAGTATTGGTATGGGATGCCTGCCTTCCTCACTAGCTCTTCGAAGATGTCTTTGTTGAGCCCCACAAGCTTTTTCGTTTTGAGGTCAGAGACGACCAGCGAGAGGATCCTGGGTGTTAACTTTTTGACCAACTCAGGGATGGGCAGTATCTCATTCCCTTTGAAATATTTGGCGTATCTGCCCACCCTGTCTCTCTCGAAATCAGCAGGTCCCCTCTGCTGGCCTTTCCAAGCTGTGGGGCTCTTTTGGGCCGGCTGTATCGGGCTGTCTTGACTGTTGATTTCTTGTATCTCAGCGGGGACCGGCAATGAAGGCCAGTTTGCCCCTATAAGGCTTTCCTGTGTTGAGTCTTTTTGGGGGGGAGTATCAGAAGTCGTGGACCCCTCCATGGCTGCTGAAAAATTCGCAGCCAGGAGGGTAGAATTTAGCCTCCGTCTGTTGCAAGAATGGAGGGGGGGTTCTACTTTAGGACGAGAAGGCAAATAATACAGTGAAAACAATCAATACAAAAAACACTTGTAAAGAAAAGACACTGAAAAAATACCAAAAATAAGTAGAACCCCTGAAATAAAATTTAACAGAAAAACAAGTCGAACGTTGAACGAAGAACAAGTGACGAAAGACAAGTAAATGACTAAAAATTAAATAAGTCAAAACAAGTCTAAATAAAAAACCGTCACTTGCACAAAATAAATTAACTTGGACAAAAAAAACAAAAAACAAGTCTTACTTAACGAATAACAGGTATAACGATGTTCAACAATTCAATCTGAAAATAACTTTAGCAGAATAACGAGGAGTCTTGTTCTTCGACTGATCTCCGCTATTGCCATATATGGCAGATGGAACAGCTCATTATGCTGAAAAGGTAGGTGATACCCAACAGTCCGCCATCTTAAAAATACATTTTTTTTTTTTTGTTTATGCTTTGAAATTTGAGTCTTTAACAGGTCTTGCAGCTGTGTAAATGTTTATTTTTTTGGTGGACAGATTTATAGATCAACAAGTTCTGATCGGATCACAAACTTTTGTACTTAATGACTTGGTGTTTATTTTATACCCGATTCTCAAAAAAATACTTGGACACCCAAAATGAATTTATTTTTAATAAAATACTGATTATCATGATTTAATTAAATTAATCATCATTCAGTAAAATGACTGTTATCATGCTTTGATTAATTATCATTTAATCAATTACAATTAACTAATTTCATTTAATTAATTTCGCCAGCCAACTCCTTGACACTTAAATGAATGTGTCATACCTCTACAAAGATGCAGTCAGTGTATTCTTCAGTCCCAGTTGTGCAAGAAATTGAAATTTGTCTAAGCGAACCATTGGTATAAACACAACTCAGAATCTTCCTTGGAGACTGAGACGCACAAACTTCTAAGAGATTTTGAAATATAAGATCATCTAATCTCAGTCGGATGACCAAACCTAGTAATAGTCAAAAAAAAAAAAAAAGTATTTGACAAATAATGGACTTTGCCGTTGCGGCGGACTACCGAGTAAAAATAAAAGAAAGTAAAGAGAGAAAGAAGTTCTTGGACCTTGCCAGAGAAATAAAAACAGCTTTGAAACATGAAGGTGACGGTGATATCAATTGTAATTGTTACGCTCGGAACAATCCCCAACGGTTTCATAAAGAGACTAGAATATTTAGAAATCAGAGGACAAGTAGGGACCATCCAGACTACAGCATTATAAAGATCAGCCAGAATACTGAGAATAGTCCTGGAGACTTGCTGTCACTCAAACTCCTGTGAAAGACCATTGGCTAACGCTGGTGTGAAAAACTCTCAAAGGAATATTATAATAATAATAATAATTGCGAATAAGAAAAGTTTTGCCTAAAAAGTGCTCGATGCCATTGAAGCAGATGATGTATAAGATTTATAGTGTCCATAATTCTGCTATTTATAAGTTCGTTACTTTAAGCTTAATGTGTATTTTACACAATCTTCAGGCAGAAATGTGAAAAAAGTGGCTAATCAAGCGTCGACATAGTTTGAGGTATTAGTCTCGTGATAAGATGCCAGTACGCGTGACATTTACACAGAAAAAAATGTAAAAAAATCAAGTAAAATGTGTGTGTGTTCCATTTGTTGTTTTTTTTGTTTTGTTTTTACATAGTATTTTTTACTTCCTTCTTTCCTTCAAACTTCACACACTCTTTCCTCATCTTATTTTCCTCAATTCCTTCCTGCTTAAAATTATCATGTAGTTTTTTTCGGTCAAAAACATTAACCGATTCCATCTAAGAATGGCCAGTGATTGGACATATACCACAATATGATCCTTAATAGAAAAAGCTTAGTGGTCGCGCAAACAAGCAGCAATAAGACGCCGTAAAACAAGAAATAAAATAATTTATAATAATGAAGTCTATCGATCCAGATTGATAAAAACCGACGCTAATGGGAAACCACAAATATTATAAACTCAGTCAATTTACACGCAGAATTAGAAACACACAGGAGAAGCCATACAAATCCTAATAAAGTAATAATGTCATTTTAGAAATTCAAGTTTTAATCATTAATAATTTAATAAGTAATCCTTTTTAAAAAGCGCCGGCTGTATCCTCTGTAGAAGAGTAAATCCCTCAAAAAGGGCGTTCTTGGTATGACATCAGGTAATGAGATCCCAGTTCTAGATCTTTGGTAAGTTGCCTTCTCTTCATTACTATTACTTTCAGATCCACTCTGATCCGGAGTGATAGTACCTGTGAGGGTCTCATCTAGAGGTAAAAATGTGTAATCTAGATATGACATTAATCTGCATCCAGTGGCCTTTACTCCCAGGTCCACTTTGACTTTGAGCAGTAGTACTTGTTAGGATCCCACCAGTGCGTCAAATAGATCTGGTTGGAATAATGCATTGTTTACCTGTTTGAAAGGATTGTGAAGATATATTTTTGTACTTTTACTTGTTAAAGTCCAGTCGGCTGGGCTTGTAGAATACACCGACTGCATCTCTGCAGAGGAACCCCCCCCACCAACGAGTTAGATATGACACTAAACCATCTGATGCGAGGCTTTAGTCTTAGAAGTTTGGAGAATGTGACTACCGCTTCATTGCTATTACTCCAAGGTACACTCTTACCCGGAGTGGTATGTACCTGTTAGGGTCTCATCTATAGGTCAAATAAAACTGTTTAATTATTTACTATACTGGAAATCATTTAATTGTGTGCAACCAAATGATTAATATTAAACTGAATTATTAGTATTAGATAGCAATACTTGAAACCATTTAACAGTGTGCAAATAGAAATATTACTGTTTTGCCAACAATATATATATATATATATATATATATATATATATATATATATCTCAGTCTAATGTCCAGAGACGGTGTGTTTGGAATTATTCATATATAGACTATATAAGAAATTTCATATAATTCTAAAAGAATGCTCAATGTGTGGCTATTGATATATAACTCAATCAGAATATATCTGTAAAAGTAAAGTTGGCAACATTAGTAGAGGGTGACCAGAAGGCTCCCTTTTCCATAGCTGCTGCTCTGAGGTGTAGGGGAGGCCGCTACTCTATTCCCTGAATTGCTCCACTTTACCCTTGATCCTTACCTTATAATACTGAGTGTGAAGCAAGGCGGCATCAAGTTCTATTTTTTGAGTCTTTGGTATGACTCGACCTGGGATTGAACCCCGGGCTCCCGGACCATTGACGAACACTCTATTCATTAGGCCAATGAGTAAAAGAAAACTCAACACACCGTTACAGTGCTATTATATACACGGTTCGTCGAAATAAATTTATAATGTCACAGTAACTGTTCGTTGAGTTTTCTTTTATTGACATGACAGATATATATATATATATATATATATATATATATATATATATATATATTATATGGAAGTAAATAATGGGTTGTAATCCGACAATATATAAAGAAAAATTGATAACAAAGTAATCCAAGTAGGAGAGATTTGTTGAGAAGCAAAATCGACACAATAGCGTTTCGGTTCTTATGAAATTAGTGATGTTAAATCTACGATGTATGTGTAAAAAGTGTAAAATATAAAAACCTTGGGAAAATTTGTATAACAAGAAAAAGTTGGCCGTTTATGACAAGAAAAAGTTGGCCGTTTGATTAATGAATCAGCGTTTGTTATTTAAACGGCCAACTTTTTCTACAGTGGCCGGAGGATACGTTCTGTTACATCTAACAACAATAAAGATGAGGACAACAGTCCGTAAAATAACACAAAATATTGCATATCCAGCTTCATCTAAAAAGTTCAGATAGATAATGCATCTCACTTTCAAAACTTAATATCACAAACATTTTCCTCATGAAAGAACCTCTGGAATTGTAACCACTCAGGATTCCCAATTCTACTCATGACTACGCTTAGCGTGATGGTTATCGTCGTAGAAAATTGAATCGGCGACTCGAGTTCAAATCCTGAAAATTGGAGAAAGAAATTCTAATGTTATATCTGCTTGTGTCGAAGAAATTGGATAAATACATACATAGAGCTGACCATGGAAGATGTCTGCCAATTTATAATACATATAGCTGGCCATGGAAGAAGTCATTCTGCTAATTTAGAATAGATTTTGTATCTGTGCTTTATTTGCTATCGTTTGAAAACAGACTCGAACTGGAAAATGTCTCAGTTGCATGTCAAAGAGAAACAGTTTGTCAATTAGAACGACGGGAATATGTGGACTTGGGGCTTTTTTATAGTGAGAGGGACAGTAAGACATAGAGAAAAAGTGAGAGGGATGTTTCATCTGATAAAATCAACCAAAGCTAGATATCGTTTAAAATCTTTCTTGGGACGACTCCAACAATTTCTAAAACATTAGGCTGAAATAAGGCTAAAATTAGGGAAGCTTTAGCTGTATTCTCCTAAAAAAAAAAAGACTGACCAAACTTCTCTCTACTAACAATTTCTCTTTTTCGCGCCACAAACTTGATTCATGTTTTTAAAAAAGAGAGAGAGCCGCGACATCTTTCTATACGTCTGTTTCACAGAACGAATTTGCACCAAAATATTCCCTACCTTTTAATGGGGATCAAGTCTTTTTTTTTTTTTTTTAAGGAAATTTATTTTTTAAGATGGGATAAAGTTTTTTTTTTTTTTATGGGGATCAAGATCTTTTTTAATGGAAATAATTTTTTAAATTGGGGGTTAATTTGTTTTGTTTTTTTTAATGAAGATAATTTTTAATGGGGTTCAAGTTTTCAATGGGGATCAAATTCTTTTTTAAGGAAATCTATTTAAAAATAGATGGGGATAAAGTATTTTTAATAGGAATCAATATATATTTTCTAATGGCAATCAATTTTTTTGAATTGGGGATCAATTTCTTTTAATGACAATCATTTTTAATGGGGATCAATTTTTTTTTTTTTAAATAGGAATCAACTTTTGATGGGCATCAGATTTATAATGGGTATCAGGTTTTTAATCAAGCCTTATATAGAGGATCTACTTTTAAAGGATAGGGATCAATTTGATCCCCATAAAAATGGGGATCAAATTTTGAAAGGGATCAGATGACAATAAAGAGGATCGACATAAACACAATCATCATTGTTTTTCATGCATTTGCAAGTTTCATCATGTCTAATTGTTATGTCCAGCACCTTCCTCGGTATTCTCGCCTATTCAAAGACTGACATTATCTTGACTCTTCGTTTAATCATCATTTACTTCACTCTCACGTCTCGAGTCGTTGCGAATATTCCAAACGCTTTAATCATTATGAGCATGACTCGACACCCTATATTTGCAAATTTCTTCAGTTCAGGGCGATGTCCAAATAATAGGAATATATGGTATATGAGCTTTCTGTCCTCTGCTAATCTTGTGTCGTATTAATCATGTCAGAAAAGTACATTACATATGTCCTAAGCTTACTTGCTTATACACCGGTATGTGTATTAATTACAATAAAAGAAACAACTTAAGAACTCCTCTCAAATATGTAAGTCACTCATAAACTTTAATTTCTCCAAGAAAGCTATTTATCCGACATCCTAACCGTGTCAGGATTTGGCACAAGGCCGTTGTGTGGTGGGGGCCGCACACAAATCAAAACTTATACGCGGCAGGTACGAAAAATCCTTGATCTCGTCAGTATTCTTATGGGAAGCCTCGGACGTCTAGCAATAAATCAACACTGCAAAGCAGATAAAACATCGAGGTACGGCCTCCTGCTGCTAAATTTACCTGGACAAATATGACCACCCGGCACGAATACCAGATGCCCCGCGCCGAACTAGAATTTCACATATACGTACCACGACAAAGAGATTTTTCCATTCGCATCTCCATTAACGCATTTTGTATTCTTTCTTTTACCATGTCGAGTCGGTTTCAAGCATTTGATAATAAGTTAGAGACACGGTTGAAACGTACAACAGAGTAAGATGAACTAAAGCAAAGAATTTTCGTTGACCACTAAAATACTATCACAGACCCCCAATTTACTATTTTGCTGGGGTGAACCCCCCAAAATCTTATGTGTACTCTATGGCCTCCTAAACCTTTTATGGACCAGGTTGAGAACTGTGGGGTATGAGGCTGAAGGTCTCGGGCAATGGGCAAGAAATTCTTCCATAAAAAATGGGCGTGAAAATAAAGTCCTTCTTTAGCCTAATATAGGCTTCCGAAGATAATTACTTCCATTTTTATACAGTTATTTCTGGCAGAAGTGTTTTGTAAATATTGTTAAATCTAATTTATTCCCTTTTCGTAGCTGTAACGGCAAGTCAGGGTCGGAAAAGGCTCAGTCATTTCCGGCTGTACCCGGACGTAATTTTTCTAGGGCGAGCGAGTAATCCGATCTGTTTATGTTGGTGAGCAGGTCGCGGCAGTTTCCTTATTCAATGCGAGTCTTGTAGTTGATGCTACTCCGTGAGTTTTCTGATATTCGGCTTCAATGTTGTCCACGATAATCAAGGATCACTTCTTTGTACCATGTGTGTAAACAAATGACTGATGTTAAATTGTTATTGTTAAATAGCAGTACTTAAAACCATGTAATTGTGGGGGAAAATGTGCACCGGCTCGTTTAAAAATGTTATCAAGAAAATGTTTACAAATCATATATATTTGTATAAACAATATCAAATAATGGTTGATATGCCATCAAACCAAACCAAACGAATCATTTTACGAGTGAACATTCGTTTTCCATAGAATTTACTTAGTTGTTAAAGTTTATGTGCAATACTTATGCAATACTTAAAAAATACACAAAATGTTTTAACAATTTTTATACGATTTCTAATATTAAATCATAAGAATACAAAATGATTTTTTAAACATCGACAGGTTATCCCCCCCATTACCAATCAATGTTTAAACAAAGAAAAATAGAGAATAATAGGAATGAAAAGAGTCCAGAGGTAAAAAAATCACGTCGCTTACCTATCAGTGATAGGTAAGCGTCGTGATATTTAAAAAATCCCCGGTTACTTCAGAATAACCTTGCAAATGCGAATATTTATTCACAGCAAGTGAAAAACAAAAAGCAAAAACTAATTAAAAATATCCGGGCAAATTCAGACACCTTGCCAACGCGAAAGCTTGTTTGCAGGTAGAAAATATTTTATGGACTTAAGGATAATTATATATATATATATATATATATATATATATATATATATATATATATATATATATATATATTGTGGTGCTGGAATAAAACACCCTCATACATTCTCCATGGGTGTGAGGAGAATGCGTGACAATAGTAGTCGGCAAAGCAGGAAAAGATCTAACCGTTATGAACGCTGTCGCTTGTTAACTCTCTCTATTGTCACTAAGAGAAATATACATACGAGAACCTCACTCGCCATATAAGATGTACGTGTCAGGGGAGAGACGCCGATAACGATTAATTGGGACGAGGAAATAACCCGCCAAAAAATCGAACACATGACTAAATTTGAAACAACGGAAAGTAGTCAGTCGCGGTTTATTGTTCGAAGGGAAAAGGTGGGAGCAGAGATGAATGAAATAAAAGAACTTCTCCCTGAATAAAAACTCACACTCCAGGGTCAGGGAACCTCGTTAGTTAAAATATCCAAAATTGATCAATCCACGAAAAGAAATCAAAGGAAGATTTATACATTGCAGTCTTATCTGAAATAAGACGTATGTTTATCTACTAATGCAGCTCTGAAAGCCTGTAGATGAAAAAAATTACATTGTAGTCTTATCTGAAATAAGACGTTGTTCGCCAATGGTCCGGGAGACCGGGGTTCAGTCCCAGGTCGCGTCATACCAAAGACTTTAAAAACGGTACTTGATACCACCTTGCTTAACTCTCAGTAATATAAGGTACGTATCAAGGGTAAAGTGGAGCAATCCAGGGAAAGGAGTAGCGCCCTCCTTGGTGTAGTAGCTATTGAAAAGGGAGCCTTCTGGTCGCCCTCGACTACGGTCGCCAACTTACAACTTACTAATCTACCAACGCAGCTCTGAAAGCCCGTAGATGAAATTACTGACAGAAGGAAAAGATTAGAAATCAAATAAGTGGAACTGTAATTGAAAAATATTTAAATTTCTCTGGTGATAGTCATGCTGATGTGAATTGACTGAGGCAGTGAGGTGAAGAAGACCTATGATTTAATCTGGTACGATGGAACCAGAAAGTTGAGATTTGGAACGACTGGTGTCATCTTTTTGTTAAGGTAATTTCCTCATTCTTTGTATTGTTGTATAAATTGTATTATCGATAACTTGTTGATATTTGATAAGAAAAGGGAGAAGGAATATCAAATGGCTCCAAGTATTGCTATGTTATACCAATATTTCAATTTAGACACACAGTTAAAGGGTTTCAAGTATTTCTATTTACCACTAGTAATTCTATTCAACATTACTCATTCATTTGCACACAGTTAAACTGTTCCAAGTATTGTTATGCATCACTAACATTTCAATTAAATATTAGTCACTTGTTCACACACAGTCAAATGGTAAAAACAATTCTATTTCTAAAAATTCAATTAAGCATCAGTCATTTATTTGTACACAGTTTAAATAGTCAAACAGTTCTTTCTATCTATGGAGATAGGACCCTATCAGGTGCTACAACGCTTGGCCAAAATGGGCCAGGGAGCAATGATAATTACGGGGTTCACCATATTCACCAAATCTCCAGGATTGGAGCCTCACTATCAGATTGTTTAATGTCAAATCCCGAACGCACGTTGTGGGGTCTTACCCCTCTGCAGAGATGCAGTCTGTGTATTCTACAGCCCCCTCTGAGCCGACTGGGCTGAGGTCCCCATCAGATGCTACCACTCTGGAGCAAAGTGGACATTGGAGCAATAGCAATGACGGGTTACTCAATATACCCCAAGACAGGAGCCTCACCATCATATTGTTTAATGTCATAAGCAGGACACTCGTTGATGGCAGAGTCTTACTCCTATGCAGAGATGCGGTCGGTGCAATCTACAGCCACCTCCCAACTGACGGGATTGTGTATTTTTGGCAGCACTCGTGACGTAACGGTTATTGTCGAAGGAAGTGGACAAGACTTTCCGAGTTCAAATACTGAACGAGGCAGTTTGCATTTTACATAGCGCTAATACTGTTGGGAAAGGTGTGAATTCAACTATTCTCTCTTCTGGCAACCTGTCTGGGAAAAGAAAAACTCTGAATTTCTAATTTGAACCAGTTTTAAGTAAACTAAAACATACAATGTCGTATCCGCTATACTATCGTTCTGCTGTTTGATTAGAATGGTAAAATTAACTTGGAAATACTAAACATTAAGCTGAAATTAATGATGGACTCTAGGATTGTGTAGTACTTTTTTGTTTTAGTAAAATAAGAAAAAACAAACAGAAAATAGATACTACTCTTTCATCATTGACAAGCAAATTAAGAAAAAAACTGTTCTGAGTAACACAAGACCATTAAACATTTTATTCTTTTTTTTTTATTCCATTTTATTTCATTAAGCTTTCTTTTTTTTAATCGTTCTTAACAACGGGATTTTTCAATAATCAATCACAAGGTTTATTAGTCAATGCAGTTAGTTTGATAAAATGAAATCGATAATGAACATTGTATCTGTTTTGTAAAGTTTTTATCTATCATTAATGAGTGGATCATTTTTATTTAATTTTCCACGAAAACTTTATTGTCATCCACTAAGGTAAGTCTACACAAGGATAGAAGTATGGGGCACCCAGTGAAAACTGAAAACACTATTAATAGTAAGGTTGACTTGCTCGCTAAGGTCTACGCCATATGAGGCGCCTTATCAAGACGATTTTATTGGTACTTTTTAGTCACAACTTTCTGAATTAAATGGGGTGGGGAGACACCGTGTCACAGTGGCTGATGTGCTGGATGGTGATATAGTAGTAAGCGAGTTCGTATTCCAGTTGCACTATTACGTTCACTTTTGGACAAAGGCATGTACCTCTTTTTATCCCCCAGCTATTAGTTAAATAGTACCACTTCTGTCCTTCTATAAGGGTGGTTTTGACATTAAATAACGCACGAAGGTTGATATGCTATTAAACCAAACCAAACCTACATTGAATAACCACTATCAAGGTAATATAATCCTGTGGCTCCCGCAAATGATTTAAGTTAAAGCGTGCAAGTAATGACAGCCAAAGACAATGAAGGAAACAAAGGCGAGGTAACAAATACAACGAAGATGACAATTTATTGTCGTGTTTATAAGCGCGTGTGTAAAGTTCGTGATAGTAGTATTTGTGTCTTCAGCTAGATGGGTGATGTCGGTAGCTGGTATGGTCGAGTCGAAGGGAAGCAGCTGGATGATCGTTGCGGGTAGCTGGTGTCGGTCGAGTCGTTGAATACAGCTGGTCGATCGTTGCGGGTTGCAGAGGTCAGTCGAGTCGTTGAATGCAGCTGGACGATCGTTGTGGGAAGCTGAGGTCGGACTTGGTTGGTAAATCGATATCTCGGTTCTGACAGTACGTCGGGTTAACCGGGGGTGAGTCGATCTGGTTGCTAGCCTGTACAGCGAGTCGTACGAGGGCTAGTTGTTGCAATGCTAGGACAGTCCGTACAGCGCGTCGTACATGGACTGGATGCTGCATTGCTGGAGAGTCATGGTCAAAGTCGGTGTTGGCAGCTTGGTCGCGTAGAGTCGGGCTAGCTGGCGACTAAGACTGAGTCGTGTCTTAGTACTGCGGACCAAGTGAACGGACGGGGAAACCGTGGCTAAGGTTTGCCAGGCCATGGCCCATACGAAGTCGAGCGAGCGAATCAGTGAAGCTAGGGTTTTGTCGTGCCCCTAGCCGTGCGGAAATATCGGAGACGGTAGTTATGGCTTTGCCGAGTCAAAGCTGTGCGGACGTGTCGATGACAGTAGCTATGGCTTCGCCGTGCCAAAGCTGTGCGGACGATTCGGGACGCTAGCTATGGCTTTGCCGCGCCAAAGCTGTCCGGACGATTCGGAGACGGTAGCTATGGTTTTGCCGCGCCAAAGCTGTTCGGGCGTATCGAGACGGTAGCTAAGGCTTTGCAGTGCCAAAGCTCAGCACTGTCGAACGAACAGGCCAGGAGGCTATGGGCCTTCTTATACCCAATATTAATATAAACGATATTATTATTGATGAATGTAACGTTGACAGAGCAAAGACTAAAGTGAAAACAACTGCCCAACAAAAACATGATCAAAGTATGGAAAATCTTATATGTATTGCAGTTGATGGGAGAATGGATTAGGACACATTGCTGTATAAGGAAAATGTGGAGGAAAATGGAAATAAAACTATGAAAAAACTAAGGGACCAGAACGCCATTTAACTTTTACAAAGGAGACACCATATGAAAGTAAATATCTGACGCATAGAGGTCTTCTTAATATTGGTGCAATAGCTGCTGTTCATGCAGAGCAAATGGTGGATGTCTTGCATGAATTCAACAGTGAGGACACTATCAAGGTTGTCCTAGCTGACAACACTAACGCCAACACAGGTTGTGAAGGTGGAATGGTTGCAATTTTAGAAAAAAAAAATTTTTTAAATCTTCACACAATTGGTTCCTCTCTGCACCATAATGAAATACCTTTCAGAGCCCTTTTTAAAAATATAGATGGTTGCGCAAAAGGCCCTACTGCATTCAGTCCCCGCTTGGGGAAATTATGCCCAAAGGATTGTCATGATTTACCCCAAATATCATTTTCCACTATTAGCAGACCTCTGGATTCAATTTTGAAAATTGATGAAATACATGATCTCAGTTGTGACCAATGACTCCTGTATGAATACACAGTAGGTAAGCTTGACTCTAGATATGCCTCCTGGAAAATTGGTCCTTTAAGCCAGGCAAGATGGTTAACTTTGGCCATCAGGCTCATGTGTTTATGGACTTGTGGTGCATACCCACAAAGGCTCACAACAAAACTCACAGTTTAATAAATTTTATCGTAAATGTGTGTGCCAGTTGTTGGTTTGAAATTAAAAGAAATAATAAATTCCACAATCAGCAACAGCACATTTTTAATATGATCCAGACGATTAAGAAGTAGCCTCATTAAACCCAACAGATAGCATTAAGAAATATACAAGGTAATACATTTTGTTTACTGCCAGAAAACCTTCTACATTCCATGATCAAATATGAGGAAGTTGAAGTAAGAGAAGAAGCTTTAAAAAGAATTTTGGCCATTAGGTAAGTAAATATTTATTCATATATCACTGACTCAATTATTCCAATTTATATAATCATTTTTAAAGATTTTATCTAATTTCACAATAATTATTAAAGCAGTAAAGATTGAAATTTTTTAATAATTCAATTAATTAATTTTTATATTATTTCAAGAGTGAGGAGTCAACCAGGAAAAGGTTAAAAAGAATAACAACTATTAATTTTAATGCCACACATTGGGCACAATTAATAGATTCAACATTATGTGGCATTTTTGAACCACCAATGACGGAAGATTTTTCTGAATCTGAACTTCGAGAATCATTGTTAACTGGAACCAAGCTTGACTTGCCAGATTTTCCCTCACATTCTCAGGCAATGGAACGGGCAGTCAAGTTAACAACGGAAACTTCACAAACTGTATATGGTTTTGAAGCAAGGCATCAACACATAACAGCCAAAGTTTCGAGTCAGAAATTGAGAACGGCATTTTTGTCTTAGGAATCTTAATATGGAGCAATTTGACTCTATATATTAAGCTCTATTAAAATAGTGTTTGCTTTTCCTTTTTTTTTGTTTGTTATATTTTCACTTATAACAGAAAAAAATCAATTTTTAAGGTATTCAAATATTACTCCTTAATTCATTACGGTAAAAGGCAGTTTATAGAAGCAGATACTGAAAACAAGGGGGCAGATTTTTAATTTGAAGATTAGTCATCATTTCTTTAATTAACATTACTTTTATAAAATAAAGGGACATTACCTGATTTAAATACTAACATTATTTGGTTTTCACACTAATATCCAAGCCAAATTTTTCAAGAAGGAAGAATTTTCAGTATATTTTTGTCTACGACCTTTGATACCAAACGCTCAAAAAACCGTTGAACTATTTGCGTTAATTTTTTGTATGAGTACTTGATAGGTCCATACACAACTTCTGATGAGTGAGAGTTTTTAATGTTTTAAGAAAAGTGAAAAATCAACTTACCCTATTAAACATATATGATTTGGTTGGGTTTGGTTTTATGGCACATCAACCATTGTACGTTATTCAATGGCTAATTCTCTTTATACATATATATTAAATATATATGAGTTGGTTGGGTTTGGTTTTATGGCATTTGATGCCGAATACATTTTTATACATATAAACAGTCCTATTTCAAACAATTCAGTTTAGCATTAGTACAGTTTTTTATTTACACACAATTGAATGTAAAACACTTCAACTTCAAACAGTACTCAGTTTAAATGTCAAGAAAGTTCTATTTCAAACAATTCAGTTTAGAATAAGCACATAGTTTAGTTCTATTTGAGCTATAGTTAGGACCCTATCAGGTGCTACCCCTCTGGGCCAGAGTGAACCTGGAAGTGATGGAAATGAACGGGTACTCTGCATTCCCCAAAGATTGTGTAGTGTAGTCTTACCCCTCTTCAGAGACGCAATCAGTGTATTCTACAGTCTCAGCCAACTGGGCCATCTCTCTTTTTATGTCGTCGTTTATAAAACGTTTTGCTTAGTTTAATTCAAGACCAGAAGGACTGGGCACTCACCAAGAATCGATCACACTAGCTTGATAATCACTATATTACTCGAAGCGCCCGTGAAAAAAAAATCAAATTAAGTATAGCTTAGATTTAACACAATGTTTCAAGTATGAGGAAACCTAGTGAGGATCTAAGTTACTACATGAGAAGATTGTAACACTACGGCACCAAATAGAATATGGTGTGACGTTACCCCTTAGGTTTCAGTCGGACCCCGTGTTTACTTCCCCACGATAAAAAGTAACAAACATAAAACCATTTCTATTGGTTGTAGGATACGATAAATTGCCTTAATACAAACTAACAAAAAAGAGAGGGAAAATTATGGACCTACACATACGCGAACAACAGTAAAGCGCTGATAGACTACGTCTTTATAAATAAGAAATGGAAAAATAGCGCTATGAATTGCGAGGCATACTCCTCTTTCGAGGGCGTGTCATCCGATCATCGAATAGTCACGGCAAAAAATACGACTAAGCCTACGAAAAAACGCCACACGAACAGCGACCACTAAACACTATGACTGGGCCCTCCTTAACAACAGAGATATTAGAGATAAATATGTATTAGAACTAAGAAACAGATTCGAGACACAACAAGAGAAGGAAGAAAAAAATATCCCAAACGACGATTATGAGAATTTCGTTAACGCAGCATCGAAGTGTATTCCAACAAAACCTAGAACGAAATATAGAGCCCCATGGGAAACAGAAGAGGTTAGAGAAAAACGTGTACTTGTGAAAACTGCCTCCAAAAGCTACCGGAAGAACCCAACAATTGCAAATGCCCGGATACTAAAGAAGGCACAATATCAATTAGCAGGCATATATCTAAAAGAACAAACGGAATTCATACAAAATAAGATAGATAAGATTAGAGACTCGGTGGAGGATAGGCAATCTAGGATAGCCTGGCAAACAATAAACGAAGTGAGTGGAAGGAAAAGCACAGCCAAAGCAAAACTGAAAGCGGCAAACCAACAAGAAAGAATAAAACTGTGGAAACAACATTTTGAAAATCTACTTGCTAACCCTTCGAACATTACGCAGGAACCGATCACCAGAATTATCAGTAAGCAATTAGACATTAAACTAGGGCCGTTCACTAAAGAAGAACTCGACTCAGTTCTTAGAAAAATTAAAAATAGAAAAGCTGCAGAGCTTGACGAGATTCCCCCAGAAGTGTGGAAGACGAGACAATTCGACGACATACTGCTCCGACACTGCAACGCAGTTTATAACCAAAATCCGATAGACAGATGGACGAAGGGATGCATCCTCCCCATCCCTAATAAGGGTGACCTCGGATTAGCCAAGAACTATCGAGGTATAACACTCACATTCATAACAGCCAAAATCTACAATGCCCTACTACAAAACCGCATAGTACCCCAAATCCACAACATCCTTCAGAAGAAACAGGTCCACGACCTCACAAATATTGACCATTCGTAGAATCCTAGAAGGCGTGAGGACAAAAAACTTACAGGCGACATTACTATTTGTCGACTTTACCAAGGCCTTCGATTCCATTCACAGAGGGAAGATGGAACAAATACTACTAGCATACGGCCTACCAGAAGAAACCGTAGCAGCAATAATGATTCTCTACAGAAACACCAAAGTGAAAGTGCGTTCACCGGATGGAGACACAGATTACTTCGACATTGTAGCAGGAGTACTACAAAGGGGACACGCTTGCCCCATACCTCTTTATCATCTGTCTAGACTACGTACTTAGGACATCGATCGATAACATTAGGGAAAACGGCTTCGTGCTGACAAAGAAAAGGAGCAGAAGGTACCCCGCAAAAACAATTACCGACTCCGACTACCCCGACGACATAGCGCTACTGGCCAATACACCCAACCAAGCCGAAACACTACTGCATAGTTTGGAACGAGCCGCTGCAGGCATTAGACTCCATGTCAATGCACACAAAACTGAATTTATGTGCTTTAATAAGAAAGGCGACATCTCCACACTAGACGGAACCTCCTTGAAACTAGTTGACAAATTCACCTTCCTAGGAAGCAGCGTCTCATCAACCGAAAAAGACATCGACACACGGCTAACGAAGGCATGGACAGCTATCGATAGGCTTTCGATCATATGGAAATCAAACCTGACTGATAAAATGAAACGCAGTTTCTTCCAGGCTGCGGTCGTGTCGATACTGCTGTATGGATGCACTACTTGAACGCTGACTAAACGGCTGGAGAAGAAGCTCGACGGCAACTATACAAAAATGTTACGAGCAGTATTGAACAGGTCCTGGCAGCAACACCCCACAAGGCGCCAACTGTACGGCCACCTACCACCTATCACGAAAACTATACAAGCTAGACGAACCAGACATGCCGGACACTGCTGGAGAAGCAAGGACGAGATCGTAAGTGATGTGCTCCTGTGGACCCCCGCATATGGCCAATCAAAAGCAGGACGACCAGCTCGAATATTCATACAGCAGCTATGTGATGATACGGGATGTAACCCTGAAGACCTGCCGGAGGCGATGAATGATAGGGAGACGTGGAGAGAGAGGGTCAGGGATATCCGTGCTAGCCGCACGTCATGATGATGATGATGATTGCTACTATCCTTTCACAGTCGTCCTTGAAAAACGAGAAATAGATTATAGGAAATGCGTCAGTCCGTTTTAGGTAGATAGAATAAGCAGCGGGAAACTTAGGGACCGACACTTAGTTATTTCTTCGCCGTTGACTGGCTCGCTTATGCACACGTGGCCTCTACCGTAAGCCGTTCCACCCCGCTCCGGATCGGGGCTTCCTCGTCATCAGCCGTCTTCTGATCTGCGTTGTCTTTTATATGTCCTTCAAATTATTCCCTATGCAATCGTTAAATTGCACATAATCACTTCCCTTAGTGACACGTGATTGCTAAATATCAGCAGCTATTATTGTTTATCTTATATATTATATATTATTGTTTATCTTATATATTTTGCTTACAGCTGATTCTCAAACAAACATGTCGATTTTATCATGACATATTTACACAAAACAAGGCTTACACGAGCCTTAACCTTTATGAATCGACACCCGCAACAGCGAACTCCGAGTTCAGCCAGAAAATATAACTAAAATAATTAACTAATATACCTAATTATTTAACAAATATAAGAAAGAAATTGTTTAAAAACGTTTTTCTTAAACTAACAATGATATCTCAGCTCTTTATGTTTCATGTATCAAAAATATTATCATCAGATGAAACCTAGCCCCATCGGCTGTAGCCGTAGACTGACTCCACTGACTGCATCTTTGCAGAGGGGTAAGACTTGTCTCCTGGATGTGACATTAAACAATCGGATGGAAAGACTCCAGCCTTGCTAATTTCGGGCAAGTGGAGTAACCCTTCCTGGCCATTTCTCCGAGGTCCACTTTGATCCGGAATGATAGCACCTGATAGGGACATATCTATGGGTTAAATAGAACTGTTTGACATTAAACTGTGTGTAAACAAATGATTGCAGTTAAATTGAATTGTTAGTGATACATAGCAATACATGGAACCATTTAACTTTGTTGGCTAAATTGAATTATTAGAAATAGAACAGTTCAACCATTTAAATAAATAACGGATGTTTAATTGAATTGTTAGTGATTCATAGCAAATTCTGAACCATTTAACTGTGTGTAAATGAATGAATAATATTCAAGATAATAATTGGTGTTAAACATCAATACTTGTAACCACTTTACTGTCTGCAGTGATTTATAGTAAATAGAATTATTCGTGTTAGAAATGCTAGAAAACATTTAACTGTGTGCAAAAAAAGAACTCAGGCTTTTTTGAAATTTTATCTCCAAAATATGTTTACAAATCATATATTTATACATGTATCAAGAGGATTTGGCATTAAATAACCAACAATAGTTGATACGCTATAAAACCAAATCATATATATATCATCTAATATATATGTATAAAGAGGATTTGGCATTAAATAACTTACAATGGTTGATATGCCATAAAACCAAACCAAACCAAAGCAATCAGATGAAACTCAAGTTAATACACGAAACTTTTAATCATAAAACAAAATAAGAAGGTGTTTGTGTGTGTGTGCGCGCGAAGGGATTTCGAGTCAAGAGTTCTCTAAAAAGGATTCGTTTATTTAGCGGTAAGAATAACAAGGAATACCTACTATAACTTAACATTTGTACCTGGTTATGGTTAACAGAATTAAGACAATCTATTCCCATGGATTAGATAGAGTTCAGTTCGAGGTTGCAGGTTCCCGAGTTCGACATTAAAGACCCGAAGAAGGCTGAAGGACATATAGGTCAAAACATCGTGAGTATAACAATAAAGATCAGGTCAGTAGTTCGAATATTCTAAGTGATTAAAAAAAGATTAACAGTTTAAACAAAATTAGCCCTTCGGACTTGAATTTCGTAGTACGTTGTCTCGACTTTTCAAAGAAGTTATCGTCCCGTCTTACAATTTAAAATAATGATTCGTTATTGAGATCTTGGAATACAGAATTCGCACGTGAACCACTCGGAAATTTGACGCTCAGTGTAATGGCGCGCCAGTTAATTCAAACCTGGTATTACTGAATTAACGCTTCGTTGCTGGTAAGTTAGGAATGCAGCAAAGGACTATATGAGGAGGTTGCATCTTGGTCTCGCATTCCTACATTTTGACAGAAAAGCAATAAAGTATTCAGGGTGCCCTGTGTTAGTGGTAATGATCGCTTTGACTTTGAAACCACTCCAGAGTTGTCTGATGTCATATTGATTATAATCATATTTACCAACCCCTCCACTCGGACAGGATGTGACACAAGGTCAATTTTTAAGCGGAGTTTAACAGGTTTGAATTCAGAATTTTCCTTCTCCTAGACTAGTTGCCTAACCAAAACTGAAGAACCTAGTCTGCCCTACTATTTACCCATAGCTGGAGGGAGAATAATTGGATTCATACCTTTCCCAAGTGTATTAGTGCTATGTGAATGTCATATTGATTATAATAAAACTTGTGTCTTGCGTAGTGCTCTTGCTTTTAACTGTTTGTTCAAATACTTACAAACTACTTTATACATATATTTGATGACTTTGTTGGCGACAGGGTTGATTTTTGCAGCATGTATATAATAATAATGATAAAAATGATAACATATATATATATTGTCACGTGGTATCCCACTGAGAAGATAGAAATAAAATTACTACTATTCCCCGTGCATGAATTAAAACTGGCAAGCCATCAGAGAATGACCGTTAAGACATCATAGGAATGTGGGTCAAATCCCAAAGTAACAAATCCATGCCAGAAAGGAAAAACAGATGTTTGTACTTGGTGACCTGATGGAAAAAGAATGGGATACGGGGTGACATATAGTAGCCCCAACGGATCGCCTGGCCAAGGGGGAAAGAAGAGAGAAGCCAAATGATTGGCTGTGATCCTGAAACGGAAGTGGGGACTCCTTCCCGTCAGCGGAGATAGATAATAAGTAAGTTAGTTGTTGGACAGGGTTCGTGGCGGACGGAACCAAAGCCAAGTACTCCGGGTAAAAGAAGACGAAAAGAATATCTTGGACACGAAGGAGCCATTTCTTCAAGCCAGTACTAAAAATAGCATAAAGTCTATTAACCCGTAAAAGAAGAAAGATTCTCCACAGGAATCCGCCTAAAAAAAAAAAGATAAGTAATTTTGGGACTGTTTCTCCTTATACCCAATTTTATATACCCTCTCTCAATTTGAAGAAAAACGAAAGAAAAGAAAAGAAGAAAGACATTTATGTTCATGGACTATTCATTTATGATATATTTGACACGTTGAAGGTGTATATCTATGTGTAGTAAAAGACTGATATATTTTAATGTTCCCACGTGTTTGAAGTTGTTATTTGCAGCGTCTGCTACGAATTTGTTATTTTATGTTTCTTTTCCAACTTCACGTCGCCTTATGTTTTCTTGCTTAAAATTGTCCTATTAATTCCTTTAAAATATCACACGGGAAACCGGAATTGCCGACTACTATAACTAATATTATTACGTCTAAACCTAGAGGTCCATATCTACCATTATTCTAGGGGAGGAAGACTAGTGGCCTTGGGGGGTGTATAGTGTGAAATTTGGAACCCCTTGCCAGCGGCGGTCAGTCTGGCCATAAATTAATCCCCCACATAATATGCCAGTTCTTATATGCCCGAGGAAAAGCTCTGAACGAGGACTTATTCTACAAGGGATCAAGTGCCAACCTGCCCTGTCTTCACACGTGCGAAATTAAAATCCTGTTTTGGGATAAAAGTAAATTTTCCCGTCACAATATATATATATATATATATATATATATATATATATATATATCAGATAAATGTGTGAAATGATTTAATAAAACTCCGATATACAAATCTATAAATTTTATTTCTTTAAATTGAGTGAAAAGTATACTGAAAAACAAAAGTTACAAAATCTTTTCTTGCAACAAAGATAATATGAGTCGGAGCGTAGATGTTTTTTAAAAAGATGATGGTTAAGATTATGTGAATGAAGTATAGCAGTAATTATTAGCTTAAAATAAAAGGATGAGTTTTGTGTATGAATATAAATCTTTGCATAAGAGTGTCATTAGGAAGAAAGAAACGTATTTACGCCTCAATACATTTACGCTGATATTTTTTTTCAGTAATGGACCGATGAGTATTTTTACGCAATAAAAATGTTAACAACATTCGTTCAATTCAAGCAAAATTAAACGAAGTTGAATTTGTCGGGTTATATCTGCGAGATGTGTCACAAGTATAAAATAAAGTTTGGAGGCAGTACGTGTTCCTCGCAAGTAATTTCCCGAACAAAACAAAAACAAAATCTGAATAACTATAAAATAAAGGTTTATTATTCAGTGGGAATATGTACCAAAGAACTCACAATGTTGTTGTCGTTGTTGTTGCCGATTTCGCCTTTGGTGTAAGTGGAAATGGCAATGTCTTTGCTAGACAGCGTGGCGTCTCTCGTGTTTTGGTGGGTGAGGGAGCAGTCCAGTAGCGTAACATAGGTTCCTTGTTGTTAGCGGCTAGATCTCTGTTGAATTCGTCAATCGCTTTCTTTTTATAACTCTTAAGAGGATCAAAACGGGTATGAATGTTTTTTTTGGGGGAAAGTACTTGATTGGTTAAAAAATCTACGGGTGCGAATTTTGTATATTATAGTTTGGATCCTTTTTTTTTCTAGAATGTTCTAATGTTTGTTGATTGGCTTAAAAATCTATGGGCGCGAATTTTGTGTATGTTGTTTGGATCCTTTTTTTCTAGAATTGTTCTAATGTTTGTTGATTGGTTTAAAAATGTGAGTGCGATGTTTGTGTATGTATATGAAATTTACGCTACAATTACTCCCCTTCCGGATGAATATTTATTAAATATTAAAAAAAAAATAAAAATAAAAATAATTTATATGTGCAATTCTTGTCTTTTACTAAAAGAATCGCACGAACCTGGTGGCCGGCGGATTGTTCTGCCAGATTTAGTATGTGGTTGGGGTGTACTTGTGGGTGCCCTGTCTGTAGCTGAAGGTGTTTGTGTTGGTGTGGTTAGTGGGGTATGAGGTTGGAGTGGTGATGATTCGGCCGGAGCTTCTTCGATGACTGCTTTTTTAAGTCGATCGACAGAAACTGCCTTTTGCTTCCCGTTAATGTCCAGTATGAAATATTTGGCGTGCCTCCGGAGTACCTGGTAAGGACCAGAATATGATGGTCGAAGACGCGTTGATACTCCGTCATTGCGCACAAATACATGAGTCCATTGGTTGATGTCCGAAGGGACATGTGTTTTTACTCTCTGTGGACGTGGATGTGTGTGTAATGGACGTGACATGAACTCTCGTAAGCGATGTACGTAGTTCGTCGGATCCGGAACATTGTGTGGTGTGATGGGTGCAACCATTTGACCAGGTAGGGTCAGCGTGGTTCCATACAGCAGCTCAGCAGGTGTATGCCCAATGTCTTCTTTGATAGAAGCACGGATGCCGAGGAGGACGAAAGGGAGGTACTCCATCCAGTTGGTGCTGGTAGGGTAGGCTTTGAGTGCGGCCTTTAGTTGACGGTGGAATCGTTCAACCATGCCGTTGGCTGCTGGGTGGTATGCTGTTGTGCGAATATGTTTGCATCCAAACAGGCGAGTTAGTTCTGTGAAGAGGTGGGAGTCGAATTGTTGTCCTCTATCTGTAGTTATTATTTCCGGTGTGCCAAAGCGAGATACCCACTGTGACGTAATGGTTTTGGCGATAGTCTCTGCCGAAATATCAGACAGAGGGAATGCTTCGGGCCATCTAGAGTATCTGTCGACGCAGGTGAGTAGATACGTGATGTTCTGTGAAGGTGGCAGTGGTCCCACGATGTCGATGTGCACATATTTAAAACGTGCATCGGGTTCGTGGAAGGTTCCTAGAGGACTCCTGATATGGCGACCAATTTTCGCTTTCTGGCACGGGATGCAACTTCGAGTCCACTCGCGGGTGTCTTTGTTGATAGCTGTCCATAAAAAACGGGACGTTATCAACTTCTGTGTTGCACGAATGCCTGGGTGCGCTAGGTTGTGTAGCGCTAAAAAAACTTGCCGTCGGTGTTTAGCCGGTACATACGGGCGTTCATGTCCGGTGGAGGTATCACACCAGATGAGTCCAGCCGAAGAAGGTAATGGCATCTGCTGGAAGGTAAGACTTTGGGACTTTTGCAGGGTTGCTAGTTCTTCATCGCCTTCTTGGTCGGCTGCGATCTGTTGAAGGTTGATTGCATCAACTGTTTGTACCCCATCTATATGCATGCGTGACATTGCATCGGCGGCCATATTTGCCGTGCCTTTTATGTGTCGTATGTCCGTCGTGAACTGGGTTATATAATCCAGGTGACGGGCCTCTCTGGGTGAATGACGTCCAGGTTTCGCGTGAAAGGCATGTGCTAACGGCTTATGGTCTGTATATATGGTGAAGACTGCCCCTTCCAACATGTAGCGGAAATGTCGGATTGCAGAATATGCTGCTAGCAGTTCTCGGCCAAAGGTGCTGTATTTAGTCTCCGCAGGTTGCAGTCGTCTGGAGAAGAAAGATAGTGGCTGCCAGGTGGTGTCTACCAGTTGCTGCAGTACTCCTCCCACTCCGACGTCAGATGCATCGACTAGTAAACAAAGAGGGGCGTCTGCTTTCGGAAAAACCAACATCGTCGCTTCGGCCAGTATTTATTTCAGTTTCGAAAAAGAACTTAGCTCGTGTTCAGTTAGGGTTATGGTCTCGTTCTTTTTCGTTCGATGTCGAAGAAGGTCTGTGAGTGGCTGGGCCGTTTCTGCACAATGAGGGAGGAACCACCGGTAAAAGTTAATTAAACCGAGGAATTCCCTAAGCTTTCGTACGGATGTTGGTGCGGGGTAGTCCATGATGGATTTGACCTTCTCAGGCAGAAGGCAGATTCCGTCCTTATCTATGACGTGACCGAGGAAAGATAGAGAAGTAACTCCGAAGTCGCATTTGCTGGGGTTGACCACTACACCATATTGCGTCAATTGCTGAAATAGTTGATGTAGATGTCGCATGTGTCGGAAGAACTTGCTACTAACATGTCATCTTTATACGCGTATGCGAAGGATAGACTTCGTATAACTGCGTCAATGAAACGTTGGAAGGTTTGGGCAGCATTCCTAAGACCAAACGGCATCCGAAGAAATTCGAATAATCCGAATGGTGTGGTGATTGCCGTTTTTGGAATGTCTGCCGACGCGACTGGAATCTGGTTGTAAGCTCGCACAAGATCAATTTTGGAGAAAATGGACTTTCCGTGAAGTGAGCCTGAGAAGTCGTGCAGATGAGGAATCGGGTAATTATCCGGGGTGGTGGCTATTAAGTGCCCGGTAATCTCCGCAAGGGCGCCAGTCATCGGCCGTTTTCTTAGGAACCATGTGAAGTGGGGAGGACCAACTACTACTGGATGGGCGAATGATCCCGAGGTCCATCATGTGTTGAAACTCCTGTTTAGCCACTTTTAAACGATCCGGTCTGAGTCTCCTGGGTCGAGCTGCGACAGGTGGGCCCTGTGTCTGAATGTGATGAGTAATATCATGTTTGATGTGGTTATCTCGAAACACAGGTCGGGTGATGTCAGAGTACTGCTTGAGGATGTCCGCGTACCGGTTGGTTGTAGGCTGGAAGACAACAGGGCTGATTAACGGCGTACGGGTGGCTATACCACGGACAGTGAGGCCTGTAGTGTTGTCGACTAATCGTCCTCGTTTTACGTCGACTAAGAGGCCGAAGTGGTGCAAAAAATCTGCTCCTAAAATAGGGGTTGGTAACTTTGCTACGACAAAAATCCACTGGAATGTACGACGGAATCCCAAGTTCAAAGTAAGGGATTTCTCGCCGAATGTTGGGATAGGGGAATGGTTTACGGCCTGTAACTGTATCGTGGTTGGTGTACGTTTTTTTCGCACCAATTTTACGGGGATGACGCTGACTTCCGCACCGGTATCCACCAGTATCCACCGGTATCCACCAGGAAGTGAATGCCGGTTGTATGGTCTCTGACATAAAATGTGCGACCCCTTCGGGCAGGGCCAGGCGTGTCGGTCGCTCTTACCACCTGGCTTTCTCGTTTCCCGGTGGTGAAGGGGTCGACTGTTTATATGAACAGGGACTCTCACACTTGCGTGCCTTATAGCCGAATCGTTGATGGTAGTAGCAATAACTACTAGGTCGGTCCCGACTACAAGAGCGGCGACGGCCAAAGTGTTGATTGTAGTTCCGTCGCGGTTGGTCCCTAGTGAAGGCCCGTAACTGGTCTGTGAGGGTCTGAATTTGTCGCGCCTGCTGCTGGGTTAGAGCTCGTAGCTCAGTAAGCTCTGAGCTGTCAGGGGTCGACAAGAAAGGGTTGGTAGAAGATTGCGCCTGTGTCACCGGGGCTACGGTAGTTGTAACTTCCATGATCCTGTCCGCTAACTCGGCTAGTTCTTCCACAGGTGTGTTTTCTCCGGCAGAAGCGAGGATCATTTGTGCGTTTGCCGGTAATCGATTGACGAACAACTGTTTTAGGATGTCTGGCTGAAGTGGGTTTTCGCCCATCAGCTGTTTCATCCGTCTCAACAGCTGCGATGGCCTTCTGTCGCCTAGTTCCTCGTCCACGAGAAGCTGGCGTAGGCGTTTCTGTCGTGAGTCGGAGGTTCGTCTAATCAATTCGGCCCGAAAAGTGTCATACGGGATCGTACCAGGCGGAGCCATGATGTAGTCCCTGACTTCTGCCATCACCTCGTGAGTGAGTGATCCAATGATATGGTTCAGTCGTGCTGCATCGCTGCGTATCCGGTGTGTGACGAATTGAGCATCGACATGTGCGAACCACAAAATGGGATCGTGTGTCCAAAACTGCGGTATCCTGAGAGCTGACTGAGTAGCTGGCTGTGACAATAAGGCATCCATTTCTGTGTTTTCCATGGTGTTTTTTTCTTTGACTTTACGTGGTCGAGGTCATCAATTGTCAGGTTATATCTGCGAGATGTGTCACAAGTATAAAATAAAGTTTGGAGGCAGTACGTGTTCCTCGCAAGTAATTTCCCGAACAAAACAAAAACAAAATCTGAATAACTATAAAATAAAGGTTTATTATTCAGTGGGAATATGTACCAAAGAACTCACAATGTTGTTGTTGTCGTTGTTGTTGCCGATTTCGCCTTTGGTGTAAGTGGAAATGGCAATGTCTTTGCTAGACAGCGTGGCGTCTCTCGTGTTTTGGTGGGTGAGGGAGCAGTCCAGTAGCGTAACATAGGTTCCTTGTTGTTAGCGGCTAGATCTCTGTTGAATTCGTCAATCGCTTTCTTTTTATAACTCTTAAGAGGATCAAAACGGGTATGAATGTTTTTTTGGGGGGAAAGTACTTGATTGGTTAAAAAATCTACGGGTGCGAATTTTGTATATTGTAGTTTGGATCCTTTTTTTTTCTAGAATGTTCTAATGTTAGTTGATTGGCTTAAAAATCTATGGGCGCGAATTTTGTGTATGTTGTTTGGATCCTTTTTTTCTAGAATGTTTGTTGATTGGTTTAAAAATGTGTGTGCGATGTTTGTGTATGTATATGAAATTTACGCTACAAATTAAATGTATTCTTGACAGAAAAGAATGTAAATCTTCGCTTAAAAGAAATAAACCGAAAGGTTGAGTAGATAATGGAATAAATTCCATTCCCACTGTTAGTTGAGTTAGTATATCATAATTCATACTTACTGAAGAAATATTCATTTCTTCGATGATTTATACTATTTAAATAGGCTCGAAATTAGAATAAAAGTTGATGATTTATCTATGATTCTAATTGACAAAAAAATTGTATTTTAAATATTTTTGGTTGGAAAAATTTTAAAAACTAGCTGGTAAGTGCTGATTGGTCGATAAACACAAAAATACTGAGACTCCCGACTCAGAATTTCCCGTTGTCGATCCTCTGTGAACTAGTACTCGTATGAATTTCAAGTCAAGGTTATCACGCAAAGTATTGCCACCTAACCCTAACCTTGAAAGGACACATTATTCTTTTAATGTGTGAGAAAGCCTACAGCAATGAATACTGCCGCGAATACGGAAAAACGTAAGCTGTTCAGCCGAAGATTGTGTTTGGCCCAAATCTCTGATCACGTCATCAGATGAAAGGAATTTCAACGGATCTATATGAAGACATGCAAGCAGAGGAGAGATTCAGGTGTACAGCAACGTAATGTGTCGTTTTGTGTTCGCCGGGGTTGCGATCACAAATATTTGTGGTTCACTTACTTTCCAAATAATTGCTAATTTTATGAACGCTACTTTATAAAACGTTATTAACATGATGCAATACCAACCGATTCCTCAAACGAAAAGTTCAGTGATCGACAACTGCACAAAGTATTAAAGAATCAATCGATCCAACTTTTGCTGAACCATATTCCCCTCAATTGAATGCCATAGAAGGGCGTTTCTCTACTTCCAAAAATCAAAAAAGGTTATAAAGTGACTTATTGTCACTTTTAACGAGTTCTTCATAATAACGTTAGCTGATAGTATTTCCCTGGAGTCTGAGCGGTTGCAAGTCTCCTCCGGTCTCCAAGGACTCTTCTCTGTATTCTGGCCTATCTTAACAATGCTGTATTATGGATAGTCTCGATTCGTCCTTCGATTTCCAACTCTTGTAGCTCCCTTCCCAAGCCTTTGGGGCCGTTCCAAGGGCGCCAATTATAACTGGTATCACCGTTACTCTTATGTTCTATAGCTATTTTTGTTCTTTGTCAAGGTCCAAGTACTTCTATCTCTTTTCGTTTTCTATAATTTTCACTCTGCGGTCTGCTGGGACATCAAAATCCACTATACGGCAGCTTTTCTGTTCTTTATTATCATCAGGTCTGTTCTTTTTTATTATAATGTTATTTATTTGAGAGTTTTTCACCCCAGCGTTAACTGATAGGTTTTCACTGGAGTGACAGTAAGTCTCCTCAAGTCTCCATGACTCTTCTCAGTATTCTGGCTGATTTAAACAATGCTGTTGGTTGGATCCTCTTTTCATTTCCAAGCCCTCCAGTCCTTATACCAATCCTTTGGTGACAGTACTGTCATATTCGATCGTTTATTCAGTTCACTAGCAAGGTGTAGGTACTTATCTCTCTTTTCGCTTTCTTACCTTGTGGTCAGCCAGAACGGCAAAGTCTACTATGCGGCACTTTCTCTTTTTTTTGTTACCCTCGCGTGTATTATTATTATTATTATCACTTTATTTTCAGTTTTATTTTCGGTTTCTTACAATCCTTTACCGAGTCTTCACCAGAGATCTAAAGTGAAAGTAGAGAATGATCATATGAATTCCATGTATTTATATTTTTTGTCTTTGAAAGATCTTTACATTTCCGTTTATTTTTTCTTTTACCTTACATCTACCGAAAGAGGAAGAAATGAAGCGTATTCCGTGTTCGATCAAAGATGAAGGATTTATCTGACTTTCCACCGAGTCAGATTTGATACAAGGTCACTTTATTGTGGGGGACACGAAAATGGCATTCTCCTTTTGGAGCGCTAAGCGATAAACTCAGCCGTGGTAAGCAGTTACTACCTGTGGGGAGTGACTCCTGGAACAAGGCGATCAACTTAAAATCGCCCAGCCGACACGAACGGTAGGTGGTAATTGATCCATCAGTCCCAGGGCGTCATTTCCAGTTTCTGATTTGATGTGGTTGGGTTTTATGGCATATCAACCATCGTTGGTTATTTTATGGCAAACCCTGCTTATATATGTATATATGTATATAAGATTTTAAAATAAGAAGGCCCACGAAGATATATATATATATATATATATATATATTATGTAGTTATATATATATATATATATGAAAGAGAGAGAAAAATTATATATATATATGTCTTCGTGGATCTTATTTTAAAATATATCCATATTCTTTCTTTGGGCCTACAACAACCATCTTTATATATATATATATATATATATATATATATATATATATATATGTTGTCAAGAGCGGGCGTAAAGAGGCAACAAGAAACTGATTCTTGTATTTATTCAAGAGAGGACACTGTTGTTAGTTTCAGGGCGTATTGAGTCTAGCGATCTCTCCCTCCAATCTAAGAGAAGGAAAACTCTAAATTCAAACCAGTTAAATCCCACATTTAAAAAACTGACCTTGTGACGCATCCTACTCGTACGGAGGGGTTGGTTGAATCTATATATATATATATATATATACAAAAACTAATTATACATATACAATATATATGAGGTGCATACGATAAGTTTCCAGGCTTTTTTCGTATGGGCATTAAAAATTGTCTTAGACTCTTGAAAAGTCAGTATGGTATTCCTATACATCTTATGAGATGACTGACCAATTTTTATGATTTCAGGTTCAAATGAACAGCTACAGCAACAATTGGAATACACCCTACTAAAGCCTGATTGTCACAGCTGATGAATTTCAAACATGCAATCTGGACGAGAGGACACTTTAGAAGAACGATAAGCAATAAAATTGTGTTTTAAACTTGGAAAAAATGCCACAGAAACGTATGGAATGCTTCAGACTGCTTTTTGACCATCTTGCATGAATCGTGCATCAGTTTTTGAGTGGCATAAGAGATTCAAGGAAGGCAGGGAATCTGTGAGGGAGGATAAGAGATGTGGGAGGAGTAAGGAAGTCAATACACCACACTTGATTGGCCAAAGGATTAGGGTTAGTGTTAGAGTTACTATGTTTTAAGGGAGTTCAGGAAGAGATTCCGTCGGAAGAGGCCAGGACTCTTCAAAACGGGTCAGTGGCATTTCCAACAGGACAATGCACCAGTCCACAACTTTATCCTTGTCACAGACTATTTGACCAAGATGGGCATCAAGACAGCTCCTCACCTATAGTCTAGGCCTTGCTCCCTGTGACTTTTGGTTATTCCCTAAGCTCAGGGGCTGTCGTTATGAGACAATTGACGAGATGAAAGAGGCTGTGATGAAGGTCATTGACACGCTCACATAAGAGGACTTCCATGGGGCCTTCCAGAAGTTGTTGGAACGGTACATCAAGTGCATTGCAGCCGGAGGAGATTACTTCGAAGGGGACTAGAGTTTCATGTGTTTACTATCAATAAAAGTGTCCATACGAAAAAAGTCTGGAAACTTATTTAATGATCCTGAAACGGACGGTTTTTTTTCTCAGCTGCCAGTTGAAACACACGCGCCTGCTAGGCGGAACAGCGTATGATGCCTCCTCGTAGACGCGCTAGCTAAACATACCGACTGATCGCAGATAAACATGGTGGACCCCCAAATTCACAATGTGCTAAAATGACCCCCGCACCCCTTATACTAGACACCGACGATTCACAATTTGCCAAAAATGATTCCTGAGTTTCCTCAAACGCCTTGACCGGAAATCGCAGTTATTTCTAGTGGTTCGGGAAAGCATTTATCACCACAAAATAGTTGTAAAACCTGAAAATAAAAACTGAGTTTAAAAGTATCACTGTCTTTTTCCTTTCCGTCTTTAATTCTTTTGCAGCTTCAACAAACAAAAAGATAACAAATGAATTGGAATAAGAAAAAATCAGTTACTAAAGTCATAATTTACTCAACACCACGAAAACATCCTTAATCCCATACACTGATAGTTCTGTGTTTTTGGTGGGATTCAAAGAGAATTATTCATTTCAAATTGCTAAAGCATTCTTGAACCAAATAGTCATTGGTGATTACAAATGGACTTGTCGTAAATACCCATGTATTAGTCGATCTCGTTCTATAGATCGACACTTAATTTTTGATAATGACATTTTTAATTTATGAAAGCAATTTTTCAATTGCAAACTTACAAATGATATGAATAAGTCGATGATAATTTTTGTCTAAAAATTGGATTTTCCAAATTCGATCTATAAACGAAATATTCGAATATGGATTTCTAAAATTTCTAAACGTTTCGTACAGGTTTGTGTTTATAGTGAGGTTAATATTTAATTACATTTCGTCGGTTGAAGTATGTGACGTCAAGTTTTTTTATTATCATTCTTGAAAAATATAAGCATTGGATTTTATAAATGGATTTATCGTATATACCCATATATAAGTCGATCTCGTCTATAGATCGACACTTGATTTATGTCGATGATATTTTTAATTTGTGAAAGCAATTTTTGAAGTCAAGAGTTGCTTCTAGAGTTTGCCATTAGGCTATCAATTGTAAACTTGTAACTAATATTACTTTTTACTCATACTACTTTTTCTAGCAACTAATATTACTTTTCTTGTAACTAATATTACTTTTACTTATACTACTTTTCTAGCGAAAAATCTAGCAACTAATATTCTTGCAACTAATATTACTTTTTCTTGTAACTAATATTACTTTTACTTATACTACTTTTCTAGCGAAAAATCAGATCTTCAAAATTTGACTCATACATGAATTGTTGCACCAGATAATGTCCTATTTATGGGTCAAATAGAACAGTTTGACATTTAAACTGAGTACAAAAAATGACTAATGCTAAACTGAATTGTTTGAAATAGAACTGTTTGATCTTTTAACAGTGAGTAAACAAATGACTGATGTTTAATTAAATTGTTAGTAATGCATAAGAATACTTGAAACCACTTAACATGAGCTTAGGTTCATTTAAAAATGTTATCAACAAAATGTGTTTACAAATAATATATATTCAATATGTAGAGAAGAGAAAAATCTCGTATTTTGTTTTGGCGCGCAATTTAATTCAACACTGAATTTCACCCAATCAGGATGACATATCCTATTCAGCCCGGGCCTTCATTTCCGGCTAGCAAAACGGGTGAGTGGCCAAACACATTCTCTTCAGCTTGAGACGGCGACCAGAACAGTCGTGCCTTTGGTCGTCCCTGCTTAGCGATGCTTTTTAGCTAAACAAGCCACCCAGTGTGGACATCTCACTGTGGCTTTAACACTAGCAGCAGCAACATGGACACTCAACGAGGGAACCATCTAATTTATGGATTCTTTACGAGGAATCCCAGTAGAACATAAATTAGAAACATTCAGCATGCCTTCCACAGGCACCACTTCTGGTCACCCCAAAAATTTACTATGTCGATCCGAGCGCCACTCCGCTCTCGACACACAAAACTACACGGTGACCTTGAATACTTCCCTCACACGTCCAACGACACGCTGCCATCTCAACATCCCGCTAAGCTATCGCGTCTCCAAAACCAACAAGTCTAAACACCACGAGTCTTGCAGCACCAAGAACAAACCAAATATTCAAAGCTGCAAATAAAGTACTTTCGTTGTTGTGTGTGTTAAAGAATAGTTTCGTAATTCATTTGTGTGCCCTAAAAACAATAGTGTAATTCCTTTAAAACAGCTATAAATATATATGTACAAAGAGGATTTGGCATTAAATAACCTACAATGGTTGATATACCATAAAACCAAACGAAACCTTATCCCCTCATCAATGGGTTAAAGAGTACCACGACTCTTTTTCTACAAGGATAGCTGTGTTAGTAAATAACCCGTGAAGGTTGATATGCCATTAGATATAGAACCCAAACCAAACCATTACTGTGAGTGAATTATTTACATTAATATATTTACTTAGTATTTTTATTATTAGTTGATTGAGATCGTATAACTGTGTTTAAATATATGATTATTATTAAATAGAATTAGTTAACTTAGACCGTATAATTGTGCATAAAATTCTAGCATTAGATAGAAATATTGATATCATGTGTGCAAAAAATGTAAATATGAATGTACATGTCACGCCATCAGCACAGATATCCCTGACCCTTTCTCGACACCTTTCTCTATCGTCTATTCCTTCCGGCAGGTCTTCAGAGCTACATCCTGTATCGGCACTGAGCTGCTGTATGTAGATTCGAGCTGGTCATCCTGCATTTGCTCGTCCATGTGAAGGAATACGTCACTTATGAGCTCGTCCCTACTTCTCCAGCAGTGTCCTTGCATGTCTGCTTCGTCTAACTTGGATAAGTTTCATGATGAATAGTAAGTGGCCGTATAGTTGCTGCTTTGTTGGGTGCTGCCTCCTGGATTTGTTCAATATTGCTCGAAGCATTCTTGTGTTGTTGCCGTCAAGGTTTTTCGCCATACGTTTAGTTAGCGTCCATGTAGTGCATCCATACATCAGTATCGACACGACAACTACTTCGAAGAAACTGCGATTTATTTTATCAGTCAGGTTTGACTTCCATACGACCAATAGCCTATCGACAGCTGACCATGCCTTTGCTTGTTGCGTGTTGATGTCTGTCTCGGTTGATGAGACTCTGCTTCCTGGGTAGGTGAACTTCTCTACTAGTTTCAGAGAGTTACCGTTTAGTGTGGAGATGTCGCCTGTTTGATTAAAGCACATATATTCCGTCTGGTGTGCATTGACATGGAGTTCTATGCCTACAGCTGCTCGTTCCAGACTATGTAGCAGGGTTTCGGCTTGGGCTGGTGCATTTGCCAGAAACGCTATGTCATCGGCGAAGTCGGTTGTTTGTGCGGAGTATCTTTTGCTCCTTTTCTTTGTTAGATTGAAACTGTTTTCTTTTATTTTATCTATAGATGTTCTAAACACGTAGTCTAGACAGATGAGAAAGAGGTATGGGATTAATGTGTCTCCTTTCAGTACACCTGCTACAATGTCGAAATAGTCTGTGTCTCAATCCGAGGAACGGACTTTTACTTTGGTGTTTCTATATAGCATCATTATGGCTGCAACTGTTTCTTTTAGTAGGCTGTAGGCCTATTTGCTCCATCTTTCCTGTGTATGAAGTCAAAGGCCTTGGTAAAGTCGACAAATAATATTGTTGCCACTAGGTTTTTTGCACGTACACCTAGAATTCGACGGATAGTCAACATTTGAGACGTTGTGGATCTATTCCTCTGGAAGCCATGTTGGTTCTTCCAAAGTATGTTCTCAATTTTGGGTTCTATGCGGTTGCGTAGTAGATCATTGCATATCTTGGCCGCTATTGACGGTTATACCGCGGTAGTTCTTGGCTAATCCGAGGTCACTTTTTTAGGGAAGGGGAGGAAGCATCCCTTCGTCCATCCGTCAATTAGGTTTTGATAATATACGGCATTACAGTGTTGGAGCAGTATGTCGTCGAATTGCCTGGTCTTCCATACTTCTGGGGGTATTCATCGAGTCCTGCTGCTTTTCTATTTTTAATTTTTCTTAGTATTGAGTCGAGTTCTTCTAGGGTAAATGGTCTTGTTTGATGTCTAATTGTTCACTTATAATTGCCGTGATTGTTTCATGTGTAACTTTCGGAGGGTTTCCGAGTAAATTCTCGAAATGCTGTTTCCATATGTGTATTCATTCTTGTTGGCTGGTAGCTTTTAGTTTAGCTTTGGCAGCGCTCCTTCTTCTGCTTACTTCGTTTATCGTTTGCTATGCTATCCTAGATTGTCTATCTTCAACCGAGTCTCTAATCTTATCGATCTGATTTTGTGTGCATTCTGTTTGTAGTTTTTGTATGTGTTCTGTTTGTAGATATTAGATAATTCATTTTGTGCCTTTTTAAGTTTCAGGGCATTGGTATTGGTTGGATTCTTCCAATTGCATTTGGAGACAGTTTTCACGTTTGCACGCTTTTCTCTAACCGCTAATGTCTCCCATGGGACTCTAGGTTTAGTTCTTTGTTTAGTTGGTATGCATTCTGTTTCTAAGTGGGCATTGACGAAATTCTCATATTCGTCATTCGGAATATGTGTTTCTGTCTTTTTTTGTAGTGCATCGTATTTGTTTCTTTGTGCTATTGCATATTTATCTCTAATATGTCAGTTATTAAGCAGGGACCAGTCATTGAGTTATGGTTGTTATTCGGGTGGCATTCTTTGGTAGGCTCAGTCGTATTTTTGCCGTGACAATTTGGTGATCGGAGGACACACCCTCGAATGAGGAGTATACCAAGCAATTCAATGCGCTATTATTCCATTTCTTATTTATAAAGATGTAGTCTATCAGTGCTTTAGTATTGTTCGCGTAGGTGTAGGTCCATAGTTTTCCCTCCCTATTTTGAAAGTGTGTATTGAGGTATGTTAATCTATTTTCTAGCATGAAATCTGTTGGATGTTGTCCATTTCTGTTTGACTTGTTGTGTAGGCTTAATTTGTGGTTTATGTTTTTACTAATTTTCATATCTCCGCCAATGATGAGAACGTTGTATTTTGGGATGTTACGAAGGAGGACAGTTCATCATAGAAGGCGATGAGGTCAGTTTCTTTACTAACATTGGTCGGGCTGTAGTAGATGATTGTTGCACTGGGGTTGCCATCATTAAAAAGCATAGAGAAAATACAACCCAGGATGATAGTAGCTACTTTAAAAGTAGCTACCATCATCCTGGGTTGTATTTTCTCGATGCTTTTTAGTGATTTTAGGGCTCGTGGTCCTATTAGCATACCTATACCTCCTATCGTGGCATTGACAGGGTTTTTCCATGCAGATGCGTGAAAAAATTTATTAAATAAAGATGTAAGAACATGTAAGAAAATAGAGGAGAATAAGTATCGTGATATTTGATATCCTCACTATGTGTGTACCTGTATTCTTGAATGCATATTATGTCTATGTTATGATCTATGGCCGATGCAGTCAGCTCTGGTAGTTGTCTTATTCTATTAAAGGTTCAAACGTTGAATGTCGCTATTTGTATTGTGCGTTTGCATTTTAGTAATTTTTGTTTGAGCTCTGTAGCTGATTTTTCGAACAGTGAGGCCAGGGCTCCAGCCCCTGCAGGATGCACCCTTTTTTTCACCCGCGCAAGAAGCGGTTTGGACAGGTTATTTGGGTGTGGGTCATGGTAATCTTTCGATGGCTGCTTTTATTCTCATTTACAGAAGTCACCTTATAGATGGATAAAGATCTCTGCCTGGTGGAATCTAGGGCTGAATAAAAAATAAAAAATAGTTATTTTTTCCATATCGTTGTCTGTTTGAGTCTGGATAAAATTTATTTTTTAGATACTGATTTTCCGAGCAGTTTTATTTTCCCTTTGTGGGAAATTGGCGCAACACAATTATCATTTCTTTATTCTCCTCTATTTTGTCGTGTCCTTACATCTTTATTTAATAAATTTTCTCATGAGCCCATATCTAAATCCATCATCGAGCGTATATTGGATGCTTTTGCCGAGGTCGTGAAGGTGACCATCCACACTGGACTGTGAGATACCAAGCACGCCTGATACTCTTCGACTGCTACTCATCGGCTTGGAGCATGGCCTCAGAATTCACGTTTTTAAGCCTACCTGATCTTGCCTGATCGTCAAGGTTCTTGTGATCCGAGCGAAGTTTTTGATTACTGTACTGTGCTTTCACCTTTGCAACAACAAACATTTTGAGTTGCTTCTGTGACTTTATAGCCCAGTTCGAACTCCTAAAGCATAAGTTCCTAAATGGCTTTCAAATTACGTACAGAATGAAGCAATGTATGTAGAGCCAGTGCACCATCAGTTACATGTCGACTTTTGATAGGCCGTGTAAGTTCGTGGATTTTAAAAAATTGATTTGAACCTATGTCTTGAGGTAAACAAAAGATAGTGGAAATGCCACGTGCATTGCGTGGGAAGAGTGCGTAGGCGTCCGAAAAATATATAACAACGGAAGTTTTCAACCTTGAGCAGTCAGCAGCCAGCCAGTGAGCAGTGACACTAGACATCACGCCGATTTGGACGCTTGGTTGGGTTGGGGCAGACGGTCCTGGGTGGAGAAGCGGGCCTAAATCCAGCGAAGGAAATGACGAAGAAGAAACGAAGATGATTAAATGTTTTAATTGGGTCCTGTGGAGGCAGAACAAAGAAGTAAAGCTCTCTGAATATATCGTTTCTCTCTCGATATGTATATCCTCGCAGTTCCTGATTTCCTTCTCCTCACCAACCATTTCGACTATTTCGTAATAAAGAGAGATGAATATTTTTATATACAATGTTATTGTCTATCTCCTTCTATGCTTTGCAGCACATTTACCATGATTCTATCAACCACTTTGGGTACCAACCACGGCTTGAACTGTTTCAGTCACGTGACATACGTGCCGCAAACCAAAATATTATAAAACTGTTGACTTTATGGGGTGGATAGAAAGGTTTGGTTTGGTTATTATTTTATTATAGTTTTTATTTTATTTTTATTTTTATTAATCTCTACAACTCCCCACTCCCGCAAGAAATGATCAATTTTAACTGATGCTTGAAAAATCCAAATGTGACCTGTCGTCGTCTCTTGGTTAGATAGCATTAGAACAAAATTTACACAAAGATAAAAGACTGGTTTCATTACCTACCCCCATAAAACAAAGTCACAATTTATCTACAAGTGTGTTTGCAGAATGACTGCATAGTAAATTACTACGTATTTTTAGAGGTTTGAAATTCTTCAAACATAAAAAGACACACCTAATTGTATCTATACTCTAAAAGACTGTTGACGACAGATACACTACAACATTTCCCAATGTTTTTGAGCGAATGCCCACCAAAAACACTTCGATGCTTTCCTCATATAAAGTGGTTTGAGGAATCTTTCCGGATGATCGTTCTTGTGAAACTCGAGGTCGTGAGTTACTAATATTCCTTTATTATTATTCAAAATTTTATTATATTTGCTCTAGACTCTCTTTACATTGTACAATACCTTGAAAATATTTGTGTATTGAGCAATTTAATCTTTTATTAATTTCACTATCGTTTTAAATTTTATCAAATGTTGTAATTCTAATTATATATATATATATATATATATACTTTCCCGTAACTCATGGATTTGACTTTTCACACTAGTCGGACGGGCAGATGTTCCAAATAGCCAAGTCAAAGACAAGGGTCTAAATGACCACTTCGTAAGAGTTTAAATACTTTTCAAAGACTTCTGGACAACAAATTAAAATAGCCATATTACTAATACCTAAAATTATTATAAACAAGCTGTTCCCATTAATAATAAGTCAAGAAGAACAACTGATTTTGAAAAGAATGCAAAAAAGTGCTCTATGCCAAAAACCTTTATCGTGATTATACTACCATTCAAAAAAATTGTTTAAGTACTGCAGTAGCAGTCAATTAGTCCTCGCCCCTGCGACATTGCCTTTTGTAACATCTGTCCGTCGGATGAATGTGAAAATACGAAACTCAGAAATAAGGGAAAGCAACGTGGGGCGTGGAGCTCATATATATATATATATATATATATATATATATATATATATATATATATATATATATATATATAAGCTCTATCATTGATTTGAGCACTATTTAATGATACTGCAAAATTTGGTCCACCAAGTAAGCTCGTGAGAACCATAAACCTTTACAATATATATATAAATATATATATAAACGTTTGATTGAATGATAAAGACACATTTTGTCTATATAATTTTATCAAGATCCTTTCAAGTTTCCGGATAAGTATCTTGGAAAAGAAACTTGAAAGGATCTTAATATATATATATATATAGACAAGTAAGTAAAGTTGGCGACCTTAGTCGAGGGTGACACGAAGGCTCACTTTAGAATAGCTACTACACTGATGTGTAGGGGAGGGCGCTACTCCTTTCCCTGGTTTGCTCCACTTTAACCTTGATCCTCACCTTATAATGTTGAGTGTTAAACAAGGCAGCATCAAGTACCATTTTTTTAGTCTTTGGTATGACCCGACCTGGAATTGAACACCAGTCTCCCTAACCATTGGCTAACACTTGACTCATTAGGCCAATTTTTTTATAATTCAATCGAACATGCTTAAATGAAAGATTGCTGCCCAAATACAACACACACACACACACATATATGTATATATATATTTGTGCACGCGCCCGCGCGCGCGTGTGTGTGTGTTTAAAGCTACTTTGCCGTTTTGGCATCGAGTTCTTTTCCATTTTTTTTTTTTTGCAAAACAAGTTTTTAAATTATTGTTAATTGGAGTAGTTTCTTTACAATAGTCATTTATATCAGTATTCATATATATATATATATAAAGGAGTCGCGTCTGTTTTGGTGTGTACGTTTCGTCTTATGACTCAGAAAAGAGATGTGATGGAGCATTAAAATCGTGTATGCACTTATAATAAATGCATACACTTATAATAAGTGCATACATTTAGTTTTCGATTTTTACTGTTTAAATGATATAATTCAATAAATAAAAATCAATTGATTTGCGGAACTTTTCACAGGTCTTCTTAAGTACAAAAAGCTCTTCACTTCTTAAGAAACGCCATGTTTAAATATCACACAGATTCCATCAGCGAAATTTGAATTTAATGCTTTTTCGAAAATTGGTAATGGTGAATAAATTCTTAATTTTTTGGAGAGGCATTGGTTCCCTAAGCTTCTAAGGAGACAATCCTTTGAAGGTTGCAGGTTCAATCCTGACTGCAGGCGAGTAACAATACAGGAATACTTAACACATGTACCTTATTATGGCTAACGGAATCAGAACAGGTGACCCCCGTGGATTCAATAAAGCACGTAGTTCGAAGTTCCATAAAGATTCGTTCCCGAGTTCAACAAACACCTGAAGAAGGCTGGAGGACATATCGGCAGAAACATTGTAGAAGAACAATATAGATGAAGACAATAGTCCGAAAACGCTTAATGATAAAAATCATCAAGCTTCGTCACAGAAATTTAGACAACTAATACGAAAAATTTTACATTTTTAATTCTTAGGTTTGTTTTATTATAATATTACATTTTTAAAGGGTAAAAAAGAAAAAAATAGCAAAAACTAAATGAAAGCAACGTTTATTGATAACTGAAAAAACTGATTTTTCAACGAATACTTTTCATATTCCTTAGAACAAAATATATCAATTTTAGTGTAACTCAAAAACTTAAAAAATATATACATATTAAGTATTCTTAAAATAAACGATAATTTTTCATTTGAATTAATACGCAAAATTTTCCGCCTAAAAGTAAGGACACATTTTTAATTATTAGCTTTTTTATTAACACATTTTCGTTGGGTAAAAATGAAAATAAATCAAACGTATACATTTTTTATTACTCGACAGAATTCAAGAATTGAATTCAGATTTTTGTCATTTAAAAAAAAAAGAATTTAGAAAAATAAAATTATGATAATGTTTCCAACATTCAGGAGGTTAGGGTTACATCTTAAAAATATTTTAAATGTAAACAAAAAAATTCCTAGAATAAAAGAATAGTGTAATAAGTGAATTCTAAGATTTTTTCCTTAAATTTTTAGAGAGTAAAAAAAATTTTTTCTTAAAACTATGCTGCGTTTTCGAAATTGTAAACTAAAAAATAAAAGATAAATTCATAAAATAAAAGAATACTTTTCCTTTGAATTTATAAACGAAATCTTTCAACTACAAATAAGGACCCGATTTTTTATTCTTAGCTTACTCCTCTCTTCCCCTTTTCTATCTCACTCTCTGGTGTTCTCAAAATAGTTTTAGTCCGGACGCAATTTTTCTAAGCAACAGTCGTGTCGATACTGCTATATGGATACACTACATGGACGCTAACTAAACGTATGGAGAAAAAGCTTGACGGCAATTACACAAGAATGCTACGAGCTGTATTGAACAAGTCCTAGTAGTTTGAGCCTTTTACATGTTTCCTAGCCGATAATGGATTTTTTCTGGGTTCTTTAATACATGTATGTCCGCTTGGCAGGAGATGCCTCTAAACTCTAGAAGTGTGCTCAATTGACCTAGGACTGGGGTGGCTTCCCTGACACCGAATCCAGATATTACAGTTTTTGTGGGTCAGAGGAGAGGCGTTGGCCTTAGGGATTTGAAATCTGCCTCAGACAAAATGTTTATGGTGGCGCCAGAGTTAGCTAATACATTGAACATTTGATGGCCATCACCAAAAGATAAGTTGAAAGAAGGAAGGTTTTTTACCTTACCTGTATGGAATACATATTCCGTGTCACCGCCGCTGTTTGAGTCTCGTTGATGGTCCTCAATGCAATTTACCGGTCGTCGACTGGTTTTAGCATGTGGGTGTGGGGGGGCAGTTTGTTCTCCGTCGTCTGTCCTCGTCGTTTAGTTTTCTGAAACAGACAGAGGCGAAATGTCCCCATCTCTGGCAATAGGCACACTGGTTCAGGAATGTAGAGCAGGATGTCGGTCCCCGTTCATGTGGGTATTTCCCATCGCAATTTCTGCACTGGTTTTGCTGGAGGGGTTTGTGTGGCCATTGCTGTTCATGCATGACTTTGTTGGCTACTGCATTAATGGATGTGGTAGGTTTCGTAGTGGAGTTGGCGTCTTCTAAGTGCATCTGTTCCAGATATTTGGATATGGTTTTGGCATAGTTTATTAGATCGCCTAAAAGCATGTTTGGGTTCATCAGTCTCTTTTGGCGAACTTTTTCTGATAAACAGCCTGTTATTAACTGAGATTTTATTTCTGCATTTGTATCTGTGAAGTGGCACATAGCTGCTGCCTCTTTTAATTCTCGATAAAAGTCCTCTATATTTGGGGTGGGTTTTTTTTTTTCGGAATATAAATCGGTTATACTCGGTGTTGTTCTCTGGGTTGAAGTGGTTATGCACGGCCAGGACAAGCTTATCAAAGTGTGTTTCGTTTGTTTTTTTTCTGGTGTGGTTTGTTCAGGCGACTGTTCGTCAATAAGATCATTCGTCTGTTCCCCAACAAAAGTCAATAGTATTGCCTTTAGCCGTTTATCGTCTTCTATGTTGTATGCAGTGAAATAATTTTTCAGTCTGTTGACATATTTTGTCCATTTCGCTGCTTTGTTTTCTGATTCACAGTCAAATTCCGGGTAATGTGATAAGGCGGCCATGTTAGTTTTTTTTCGGCACGTGGGCGGGTTTGTTCTTTTCTTTATTTTTCTTTATTTTTTTTTTTGGTGTGTAAACGACTCTTTCTTTCGTCGCCAATATAATGTCCTTATATCTGAGGTAATCGATACTTGCTAGGTTATTATTATTACCAAGGTGAATCGATAAGATGGATGATGATTAAAGACAGAGGGAAGACGAACATCTGCTACTATTCCTGGTATATTCCTTTATTGGCGTCAAAGTGGATTTGGCTTAAGAGATCAGAGCCATGGAAGAAATAAAGAGGACGTTGGAGGAGCCCAAAGAATTAAGACTAGGAGACACATTACAAACCATAAATGTATAATGAGTTAATACTAAGTTAGGATAGTCGGAATGTCAGGGGGAGGGGTTGAGAATAATAGGCGGTTGGGTGGGGGGATGAACATTTTATTTTATTTTATTTATTTATTTATTTTTTTAATAATCCGTTTTTGTTTTTTTTTGTTTTTTTTATTATTATTATTTCTTCCTCGTATACTGGTTATGGTCCGCTTCAATTTAAGGTAATAATTTATTTGCCAGCGATCACGAGCAGTTTTAGTTAATTGATTGAAACCTAATTGCAAATAGTTCATGGGACGAAGGGGGGGGGCTGGAGAAATAGTAATAAATTAGAATGTAAGGAGTTGAATAGAGTAGCGTTTTTTTTCTTTTTCTTTTTTTTTTCAAGGAATATGCATTAGATTTGTAATATGAGCATAGGTTAATGATAAACGGGGAGGAAAATTTTGGCAAAAAGCATGAGTTAATCTGTAGCAAATAATCTCGTGAGCCAAATAAACGGGATTATTATCTTTTTTTTTTTTTTTTTTTTTTTTTTTGCGAATAGGGGTATAAAGTAAAAGTTGAAGACAGACTGAATAGTTTTGAGCGGGGGATTAATTCATGTTAGTTTAGAAGTATTAGTATAGGACAGATTTGGCGGGAGATTCGTGTAAGTCTAGTGAAGTGTAAATCATGGACACGGACGAGTATTAAAATAACATCTTACCTCGGTACCGATTCCGGAAGTAGCCGGGCAAAACCGGATGAGGTAAAGATGGTATTATAGAGCAGAGGAGTGTGGAATGCCCTGTTTTCATTGGCTGTTTACTAAAAGACAGATGTCTATAAGAATGGCCGAAGTCCGGCTTTTTATTTATTTTTTTCTTTGCTTTGGTAGAGGCACGAGCGTAGCACGTCGCGATCACGGAGGCGGCTTGGCTCTTTCAGAGTCAAGCCGGGGTTACTGTCGGAGCTGATATGATGCAGAAATAACCCGAAATCGGCAATGAAGACAGCGCATCACTGAAGACCTCCCTGATGCATCTAAGATGTATGATTGAAAAATTGACCAAATCCCCCTGTGGCATCAGAGGTTATTTCCCTTTTGTTAGTTAAGATACTACAACCCGTTTGTCCAGGACTAGTTACAGTTATAGGGCTGAGAAGGTTTGTTAGTTATTTGGTGTGATGTATTTCGTCAGTGACGTTACTGAGGTCTATTATGATGATTATGATTAAATTTGGGAGGTGCCCATGGTGTAATGGTTATCGTCGCAGGAATTGGACACGGCGACACGAGTTCAAATCCTGGACTGATTGCATTTAACAGAGCAATGGGAAAGGTATGAATCCAATTATTCTCCCTCCAGCTATGGGTAAATAGTAGGGCAGACTAGGTTCTTCAGCCTTGGTGAGGCAACTAGTCTAGGAGAAGGAAAACTCTGAATTCAAACCTGTTAAACTCCGCTTAAAAAATTGACCTTGTGTCATATCCTGCCCGAGCAGAGGGGTTGGGTAAATATGATTATGATGATTATGAGTTTCGTATATGACTGCTCTTTCTTTTTTTTTTACCTCATTAACTTGTCGTCTTCTTTGTCCGTGGAAAGCAACAAGATAATTAAGGATGGAAGGAAAGAGAAGGGGATACCTTTAAACTCAAACCTTATTTTAGAGTTTAACGGCTATTCTGTGGTGAAAAAAAAATGTTTTTCTATACCTGTAGAAATAGTTGCATTTCCCAGACAAGGCGTTGAAATATATTTGTCATTTTTAATGGTAAAAAGTTGTCCTGTGGGTGTTTTCAGGGAGGCATTTTTAGCAGAGACGGATAACAAGATACGCAAACTGCCGCTAAGCCCAGGATTCGGCGAACATGTGTATTATCCTGCTAGCAGCCGAGAGAAAAGAAGTCTGTCCAGTACCAGTGGTGAACGCTTAATGCAAGAGAATTCCCCTTGGTACCAGGAAGTCTATCTTTCAAGTATGCACGGATTTCACTTCCGCTAAGAGGTCTTCTGGGAATTGCTACTTTGAATTTAATTATTCTATGTTCATTTTATTTTCTAATCCCCACACAGCAACTCGTAACTTTTATGGTTTTTAAGGTGGGGGTTCTGTGAATATTCCCATAAAAATGACACCAGAACCAAGTGAAACGTTTCACTGATTTATTTAATGAGTTACGCTTAGACCTAATAATGAATGAACCACTGGATGTGTGATGATAAGTCTCCTATTCTACCACTCCGTGATCTTCATCAAATGTATGATGGCGACCTCCTAAATCCAAGGGTGATCACTCCCTAGTCTGTCAAAAGGGAAGTAATTATTTTCTTAGGATTGATTCTAACAGCAACTCTAATTTTCTCCACACTATCCGCGTAACAAAGCGTTGACCTTAAAAGTATCCGCTGTGCGTTTCATACACCTATTGATACACACTTCAAACATCTAATTTACATAATCGATTTTATTATTTAGTAGTAGCATCATTAGCCAATCAAAACTTTTCACACACCTGTAAAAGCATTGATATATCCAGTGATATACTAACACTGAATATACGTAAGGAAAGACATCTCACGAACGCATATGACATTTAATACATGCATATAAAACATAGAAGAAGCATTAGAAAGAATACACAAAGGTATCCTAAGAGATGAAATGTGAAAATTGTTTCATGACAAAGCAGAATATAAAAAGGGGTACAAAAAAGTCTTACTTGTCTTCTTCGTGGGCAAAGCCATGAGGATTTCCATTTGGTCGATAGTTTGGGCTTGTTACATTACTTTAACAATAATCTTGTTCAGTGTTACTATATTTTAAAATTGGACTTTTTTATTTGACTGTAATAATAATTTGTTTGCGCAGTTATATGATATTAATGTTATAATACTTTAACAAAAGACCTCCTTCAGTGTTATTATATTCTAAACTAATAAAAGTTCAGAGCCAATATCTGTCAACAATTCTATATTTTTTAACTACTCTGGAATATTTCTGCCTAAACATAAAACCGAAAGTTCGGAGTCCACACTTGCTAGACCACACCTTGAAAAAAAAAAACACGCCTTACCGACAGCTTATCACTCCGGTTGTGTAATATGGATACGCTCACGAGGATTGCCACCTGTTCACACACCTCAGCTCAAAGACTGCTGCACCCTCACACATCGAAGACTGTCGCACCCTCATACTTCAAAGACAGCTGCACCTTCACACCACAAAAATAGACACCCCTTCAAGTACCTCACCAGTTCAGCCACGTCCTAACATGTACTGGTATTCTTCTGACATCCCACAGTGTCAGAATATAGCACAAGGGTGTGTATGGTGGGACCGCGTAAGAACTGAGGCTTATATGGGGCAGGTGAAAAAATATTTTACCCTGTCGGCATTCCCTTTTGGTGCACTGTAGTCGCCGAGCAATAAACCCAACCCTGCACAGCATGGGGGAACGGACCCCCAGAAGTCAAGTTTAGTTGGACGAATGCCAGGTGGCTGACTCGAAAGCCTGTTGCCGACTGACATCTACTAGCATTTATAAAGTCTTCTTGCCTATAAACTACATATGCGTTCACAAGGATTTTTATTTTGAACGATATGTATACGTCCATGTAAAACATTCATTAACACAATTTATTGAAATTTCAATCTGTGTCTATTTTCCTGGCTTCTGTATGCGTGCTTTGACAGACATAATATGCGCCCATATATACTGTATGGTAGGACTGCAACAATGTTTTTTTGCCAATACGATATGCATTATGAAATTTAACTTACAAAATATGTATCACACTACAAGATTTATTCAAAAGCACACAGTTAAAGGGTTCTAAGTACTGCTAATACTAATAACTCTATTTAATACTTATCATTTGTTTGCACAGTTATATGGTTTCGTGTTTTGTTATCTATCACAAATAATTCTTCACGTATTGCTAACACAATTAATTCTATTCAATATTAATCATTTGTTTGCTCACAGTTAAATGATTTCAAGTATTCCTATCTAACATTATTGATAGGAATACTTGATAAATAGTATCTAACATTATTGATACTATTTATCAAGTATTCCTATGCGAACAATCTGAACTCAGCTACACGGTTTCAACTAACTTATAATAATAATACGACACCAAGGTGTAGGCAAGGGCGCTACTCCTTTCTCTGGATTGATCCACTTTATCCTTATATTGCTCAGTGTTAAGCAAGGAGGTATCAAATACCATTCTTAGTCTTTGGTATTGTACCATAAATTTCATATACATACACAAACATCGCACTCACATTTTTAAACCAAAAGGATCCAAACCACATACACAAAATTCGCGCCCATAGATTTTTAAGACAATCAACAAACATTAGAACATTCTAGAAATTAACCAATCAAGTACTTTCCCCCCAAAAAAACATTCATACCCGTTTTGATCCTCCTAGGAGTTATAAAAAGAAAGCGATGGACCAATTCAAAGAGGTTTCGCCGCTAACAACAAGGAAACTACGCTACGCTACTAGACTGCTCCCTTACCCACCAAAACCTGAGAGGCGCCACGCTGTCTAGCAAAGACATACCCATTTCTACTTACTCCAAAGGCGAAAACAACAACAATATTGTGAGTTCTTTGGTACAATATTCCAGCTGAATAATAAACTTTTATTTCAAAGTTATTCAGGTTTTGTTTTTGTTTTGTTAGGGAAATTACTTGCGAGGAACACGTACTGCCTCCAAACTTTATTTTATACTTTCGACACATCTCGCAATATCCTCGACAGGTATGACACGATCTGGGATTGAACCCTGGTCCCCTGGACCATTAGTGAACACGCTACTCATTTGGTCAATGAGTCGATAATTGTATGTAAATTATTAGTATTAGATATGAGTACTTGAAAACATAAAAATGTGTGCAAACAAATGATTATAAGCAAAAAAGTGCAATGGAACGAAGAAAATGTAGTGATTACAAGTGAACATTTACAAATGAATCAAATTTCAGCATTAAGTAACTCGTAAGGAGTTGATATGCTGTTAGATGTTTAAAAAAAACTTTAACAATAAACAAATTAGCATCGAAATTCTTTAACAAAAATATGAATATAAAACCGGCCAAAAATAAGGACAACTTTTATATTACGCAATTTCATTTACGATAACAGGTTTTCACTGCTGTAGAGTCTGGCAATAAGTAACGCCTGGAAATATTTTTATTGATTGTATAATGTTCTACAAGAAATAAAAATATCCAGGTTTTAGTTTAGAAGAAAATTAACTTTTTATTAAAAGATTTATTAAGGGTGTACTACTTATTTATGGGAGACACTGTAATAATTTATATCTATTTTAATTGTAAAATGTTCCACTAGATTGACTGCGGAATCGAGTAAGCGAGTTCGAAATCCAGTCGTGCTATTACGTTCACTTTCGGACAAATACCCTTGCTATGGGTTAAATAGTACCACTACTGTTCTTTTAGAAGAATGGCTTTAGCAAAATTAACTTTTTATTTGAAGACTTGCTAAGAGTGTACTTATTTATGGACGGTACTGTAATACTTAATGACATCCATTTTGATTGTATAATATTCCAGTTGAAATCTGGGTATCTTTAGTTTAGAAGGAAATTAACTTGACACATTGATAGAGGTGTACTTATTAATAGTCTTTATTGAATTCATTGGATTTGGAAAATGTTATGAACAAAACATTAACCTCGAGATCTTATTGTAAATATTCTAAAAATTTCATTGTGTTGTCTTTGTTGACATTTTCATTTTAATGTAGTTTTTAAACATGAAAAATTTCCCCATCCATGCGATATACTTAAATTACCACAAATATACATACAAAAGGATTTGTCTGAGCAAAGTGATCTGGCATACCCTTATGTCTGCTGTTAACGTTGAACTTTTGCAACCATTTTTTAGAGATGTCTACTAACTATTCTTTGTCCCGCAAGCATATTGATAAATATTTACCCATGGAAAATTCCAACAGAGACATAAATTTAACAATTCGTAAGTAAGTGGGAGCATATTGAACTTTTGGGAAGTACCATGTACGTGCTTCCATTCTTTGGAAAACGTGGCAAGATAAGTGGAATGGAATAACTGGTCCAAAATTGAGGAAAATCTGCAATTCAGTCATCGATTCAGGTTGGAGGAGCTTTAATGAACAAAAGATTTAAGTAATCGAAGATTTTTCTGAATTTCTGCGTTGTCTTTTGTTTCCTGTGAATTGATCGACTGATTTTTTCGTTGTACCTTGGCGACAATATTCTGCGAAACAGTTCTTTATTTTTCGGAATGACATTAACTCCACCTCCCAAAAAAAGTTATTTGGTGAAGTGTGTTGCAGAGTAAGGAATATCATCATCATCATCATCATGTCGTGCCACAGGCACGGATATCCCTGACCCTCTCTCGCCACTTCTCCCAATCGTTTATCGCCTCTTGCAAGTCTTCAGGGCTACATCCCGTGTTCTCACATAGCTGCTGTTTGTATGTTCGAGCTGGTCGTCCTGCTTTTGCCCGGCCATGTGTGGGGGTCCATAGGAGTACCTCACTTATGAGCTCTTCCCTGCTTCTCCTGCAGTGTCCCGCATGTCTGGTTCGTCTGACTTAGATAGTTTTCGTGATGGGAGGCAGGTGGCCGTATAGTTGGTGCCTCGTGGGATGTTGCCGCCAGGACTTATTCAAAATTGCTCGCAACATTCTTGTATAATTGCCGTCTAGCTTCTTCTCCAGCCGTTTAGTTAGCGTCCAAGTAGTGCATCCATATAGCAGTATCGATATGACCGCTACCTGGAAGAAACTGCGTTTCATTTTATCGGTCAGGTCTGATTTCCATATGATCGATAGACTATCGATAGCTGTCCATGCCTTCGTTAGCCGCGTGTCGATGTCCTTTTCGGTTGATGAGACACTGCTTCCTAGGTAAGTGAATTTGTCTACCAGTTTCAGAGAGGTTCCGTTTAGTGTGGAGATGTCACCTGTTTGATTATAGCACATATATTCCGTTTTGTGTGCGTTGACATGGAGGCCAATGCCTGCAGCGGCTCGTTCCAAACTATGCAGTAGTGTTTCGGCTTGGTTGGGTGTATTTGCTAGTATCGCTATGTCATCGACGTAGTTGGCGTCGATAATTGTTTTTTGCGGGGTACCTTCTGCTTCTTTTCTTTGTCAGTTCGAAGCCGTTCTCTCTGATTTTATCAATCGATGTTCTAAGCACGTAGTCTAGACATATGATTAAGAGGTGTGGGACTAGCGTGTCCCCTTGTAGTACTTCTGCTACAATGTCGAAGTATTGTGTCTCCATCTGGTGATCGTACTTTCAATTTGGTGTTTCTATAGAGAATCGTTATTGCTGCTACGGTTTCTTTTGGTAGGCCGTACGCTAGTAGGATTTGTTCTATCTTCCCTCTGTGAATGGAATCGAAGGCCTTGGTAAAGTCGACAAATAGTAATGTCGCCAGTAGGTTTTTTACCCGTACGCCTTCAAGGATTCTACGGATGGTCAATATTTGTGAGGTTGTGGATCTATTTCTTCGGTAGGCATTTTGGTTTTTCCTAAGGATGTTGTCGATTTTGGGTTCTATGCGGTTTTGTTGTAGGGCGTTGTAAATTTTGGCTGCTATGAATGTAAGTGTTATACCTAGGTAGTTCTTTGCTAATCTGAGGTCACCTTTTTAGGGAAGGGGAGGATGCATCCCTTCATCCATCTGTCTATCGGATTTTGATTATAGACTGCATTGCAGTGACGGAGTAGTATGTCGTCGAATTGTCTGGTCTTCCATACTTCTGGGGGAATCTCGTCCAGCCCTTCAGCTTTCCTGTTTTTAATTTTTCTAAGAACCAAGTCGAGTTCTTCTTGAGTGAACGGTCCCAGTTTAATGTCCAGTTGCTTACTAATAATTCTGGTGATTGGTTCATGCGTAACTTTCTGTGGGTTTCCAAGTAGATTTTCGAAATGCTGATTCCATAGTTTTATTCTTTCCTGTTGGTTTGCAGCTTTCAATTTTGCTTTGGCTGTACTCTTCCTTCTGCTCACTTCGTTTATTGTTTGCCAGATTATCCTAGATTGCCTATCTTCCACTGTGTCTCTAATCTTATCTATCTGATTTTGTATGTATTCTATCTGTTCCTTTAGATATATGCCAGCAAATTGATATTGTGCCTTTTTTAGTTTTCGGGCATTTTTGTTGGGTTCTTCCGATATCTTTTGGAGGCAGTTTTCACGTGTGTACGTTTTTCTCTCACCTCTAACGTTTCCCATGGGACTCTATATTTAATTCTAGGTTTTGTTGGAATACACTTCGCTGCCCCCTTGAGGTGCGCGTTGACGAAAATTTCATATTTGTCATTTGGGGTACCTTTTTCTGTCTTCTCTTGTAGTGTCTCGAATCTGTTTCTCAATTCTAATACATATTTATCTCTAATATCTCTGTTTTTGAGAAGGGCCCAATCATAGTGTTTGGTGGTCGCTGTTTGTGTGGCGTTTTTTCGTAGGTTTAGCCGTATTTTTGCCCTGACTATTCGGTGATAAACCGGGACATTGGCCCAGCGGTTAGAGTGTTCGCCAATGGCCCGGGAGACCTGGGTTCAATCCCAGGTCGAGTCATACCAAAGACTTTAAAAATGGAACTTGATACCACCTTGCTTAACACTCAGCATTATAAGGTACGGTTCAAGGGTAAAGTGGAGCAATCCTGGGAATGGAGTAGCGCCCTCCCCTACACCTTGGTGTAGTAGCTATCGAAAAGGGAGCCTTCGGGTCACCCTCGACTATGGTCGCTAACTTTACTATTCGGTGATTAGTGGACACACCCTCGAAAGAGGAGCATGCCTCGCAATTCATTGCACTATTTTTCCATTTCTTGTTTATAAAGATGTAGTCTATCTGTGCTTTACTATTGTTCGCGTATGTGTAGGTCCATAGTTTTCCCTCCCTTTTTTGATAGTTTGTATTGAGGCATGTTAATCTATTTTCTATCATGAAATCTGTTAGATGTTGTCCATTCCTATTTGACATGTGGTGTAGGCTATATTTGTTGTTTCCGTTTTTCCCGATTTGGGCATTCATATCTCCGCCAATGACTAGCATGTTGTGTTTCGGAATGCTACGCACAAGGGAGGATAGCTCATCGTAGAAGGTGATTTGTTCAGTTTCTTCACTAACATTGGCAGGGCTGTAGCAGGAGATGATTGTTGCTCTGGGGTTTCCATTAAACGTTGCTGCCATCATCCTAGGTTGTATCCTCTCAATGCTATTAAGTATTTTTAAATGGAGGTGCCCGTGGTGTAATGGCTATCGTCGTAGGAAATGGACACGGCGACACGAGTTCAAATCCTGGACGAGACTGATTGCATTTCACATAGCACTAATACCCTTGGGAAAGGTATGAATCCAATTATTCTCCCTCCAGCTATGGGTAAATAGTAGGACAGACTGGGTTCTTCAGCCTTGGCGAGGCAACCAGGCTAGGAGACGGAAAACTCTGAATTCAAACCTGTAAAACTCCGCTTAAAAATTGACCTTATGTCATATCCTGCCGAGCGGAGGGGTTGGTAAATAGGATTAAGTGTTTTTAACGCTCTAAGTCCTATAAGCCTTCCTACCCCTCCTACTGTGGCATTGATAGAGTTTTTCCATGCTGACACAGTGGCTAGCGTCCATCCATTGCCAGTTTCGGGATATTTGATATCTTCGGTGTGCGTGTATCTGTGTTCTTGTATGCATATTATGTCTATCTTATGTTCTACGGCCGATGAAGTCAGCTCTGGTAGTTGACCGATTCTATTTAAGGTTCTAACATAAAATATCGCTATTAGTATTGTTTGTTATTCAAATTCATTTAGTAGTTTTTGTTGTTTGAGCTCTGTAGCTGATTTTTCGAACACTGAGGTCAGGGCTCCAACCTCAGCAGGACGCGCCCCTTTTTTACCCGCGCGATGCGGTTCATGCATGTGGTTTGAGTGTGGGTCATGGTTATCTTTCGATGGCTGTTTTTATTCTCATCTATAGAACCACTCTTATAGATGAGCAGCAGTAGTCCCCGATCGAACTGACGATCCTGAGCGTTAAGTCACAAGACTCACAAGTCCAGGACCAGGTTAGGCATTGCGTTTGGCCGTCAATGGGTTTATTCAAATACCTTTATGTCTATCATGCTGCTTCCCATGTGTACGTAAAAAAATGGGGTGGGGCTTTCATTTCCCCTAAGTTCAAACTTAATTAAAGTCCAGGACTAATGTATTTTAGTAAAAGTTTTTGGTATATTTTCACCTGTCTTCTCATACTGGCCCTAACTTTTTTTCGTTCTAAACTACTAGGAGTGGGGAGAAGCTGTGAGAATTCTAAGCTTTAAGAAAAGATTCGAAAATAATTGCCGTGTACATTGACACATTTGACCAGAGTCATATATTCAATTTGGATTTACGGTAAAAGTCTTTACATTTAAATCACATAGTTCAAGCAGCATTTTACAAAGAATAAAACAGCATACAATTTTGTAAAATTTTTGGCATTTTAAATTATGACTTAAAGACATTATACTAACCAGTATTGAAACTAATTTTCTGGTGGCACAAGCGAGTTCTTCATCCCTCCTGTTCTGCTTTACTTTTTAGTTACTAATGAATTTAAATAGGTCAACTACTTGGGGGGGGGGGTACACTAGTTATTTCGTCTTTTTTGGGGGGGTATTTGGGTGGTGGCATTGGGATTTTTACTATGGCTATTTTGTTTTCTTTTTTGTTTCTCGTTCTAAACTACTATGGGTGGGGGGAGAAGCTATGAGAATTCTAAGCTTTTAGAAAAAAAAGTAAGGAATATAGTAGTATCGATTTCGGTAATTCTAACACCAGGTAGAACGTATTTTCATCCTGTATCTTTTGACTTCATTCTTTCTCGAGGTAGTACACGTATTTCTCATTGATCTTAGAGTCTGTGCTCAAGTCACTCTTTCAAGCACGTGGGTGATGTATCTTGCCCACGAAACCCCACGCTACAACTTAACTGCAGGTGTTTTTAGATAACATTTGCTCTTCCTTAGCACCCGACTACACTGAATTTCAAGGTCATAACTTAATTTAATCATTTAAATGGTTTAGGGCTATTGGGATGGTTGGTTCTAGGCAGGGTATTTAGTCACTTACCCAACTCACTAAGGTCCAATATTAGCACTAGTTTATCCAATGATATACCAACACTGAATAGACGGAAAAAAGACAAGATAAACTCATTTACATATATAGGTGTTCGGTTTCTTTGTTTAATTGCATATTAACCTTCGTGGGTTATTTAATGACAAAACTATATTTGTAGAAGAACAGCAGTGATACAATTTGATCCACAGCTGAAGGGTAAGCGGGTTCATGCTTATTAGTCCGAAAGTGAACGTAATAGCGCGACTGGAGTTCAAACTCACTACAATGTTGTTGTCCAGTACTTTAGCCATTAAATCCTCCGGAACTCCCCCATTTTCTCGCATATGAACATTTAATACATACATAATAAACATGCAAGAAGTATCAAGAAGAATACACAAGTCTTCTTTAAGCTACTGGCCCAGTCGGTTGGTGCTGCAGGTTACACCGACTGTATCTCTACCGAGGAGTAAGACTCGCCCGAACGTGTATCCAATGGACCAGTCAGCTGGGTTTGTAGAATACACCGACTGCATCTCTGCAGAGGGATAAGACTCCCCCAACGAGTCTCCCGGATATGACACTAAACAATCTGATGGTGAGGCTCCAGTAATGTTGGAACTTTAGGTAATGTGCAGTACCCCTTTATTGCCACTGCTCCCAGGTTCACTCTGGCCTGGAGTGGTAGAACCTGATAGGGTCCTTATCTAGGGGTCAAATAGAGGTAAATTATGTTAAATAAATTATGTTAAACTGAATTGCTTAAAATAGAACTGTTTTGACATTTAATTGAGTGTAAACAAAAACTTTATTCATGCTAAACCGAATTGTTTGAAATTGAACTGTTTATAAGTATAAAAATGGATTTGTCATTAAATAGCCTACAATAGTTGATATTCCATAAAACCCAACCAAACCAAATCCTATGTATTTAATATATATGTATAAAGAAGATTTGTCATTAAATAACCTACAATGGTTGATATGCCATAAAATCCAATCAAACCAAATCCTATATATAAAGAGGATTTGGCATTAAATAACTTCATCATCATCATCATGTCACGCCATCAGCACGGATATCCCTGACCCTTTCTCGCCACCCCTCCCAATCGTCCATTGCTTCCGGAAGGTCTCCAGGGCTACATCCCGTATCGACACAGAGCTGCTGTATGTAAGTTCGAGCTGGTCGTCCTGCATTTGCTCGTCCATGTGAAGGGGTCCACTGGAATACGTCACTTATGAGCTCATTCCTACTTCTCAAGCAGTGTCCTGCATGTCTGGTTCATCTAACTTGGATAGTTTTCGTGATGAGTGGTAAGTGGCCGTATAGCTGCTGCTTTGTGAGGCGCTGCCTCCTGGATTTGTTCAATATTGTTCACATCATTCATGTGTTGTTGCCGTCAAGCTTTTTCTCCATACGTTTAGTTAGCGTCCATGTAATGCATCCATACATCAGTATCGACACGACAACTGCTTCGAAGAAACTGCGATTTATTTTATCAGTTAGGTCGGACTTCCATGTGAAGCTGTCCATGCCTTTGCTTGTTGCGTGTTGATGTCTGTCTCGGTTGATGAGACACTGCTTCCTAGGTTGGTGAACTTGTCTACTAGTTTCAGAGAGCTACCGTTTAGTGTGGAGATGTCACCTCTTTGATTAAAGCACATATATTCCGTCTGGTGTGCATTGACATGGAGGTCTATGCTAACAGCTGCTCGTTCCAGACTATGTAGCAGGGTTTCGGCTTTGGCACGTGCATTTGCCAGAGGCGCTATGTCATCAGCAAAGTCGGCGTAGATAATTGTTTTTGCCGGGTGTCTTTTGCTTCTTTCCATTGTTAGCTTGAAACAGTTTTCTTTGATTTTATCAATAGATGTTCTAAGTCTGTGTCTTCATCTCCATTGTGTTTCTATATAGCATCATTATGGCTGCGACGGTTTGTTTGGGTAGGTGAGTAGTATTTGCTCCGTCTTTCCTCCGTGTATGAGGTGAAAGGCCTTGGCGAAGTCGACAAATATTTTTGTTGCCTCAAGGTTTTTTGCACGTACACCTTCAAGAATTCGACGGATAATCAACATTTGTGACGTCATGAATCTATTCCTCCGGAAGCCATTTTGGTTCTTCCAAAGTATGTTCTCAATTTTGGGTTCTATGCGGTTGCGTAGGAGAACATTGTATATCTTGACCTCTATGGATGTAAGGGTTATACTTCGGTAGTTCTTGGCTAATCCGAGGTCACCTTTTTAGGGAAGGGAAGGATGGATCTCTTCTTCCATCTGTCTATCGGGTTTTAATTATATACAGCATTATAGTGTCGGAGCACAGAGGGTATTTCCTCAAGCCCTGCTATTTTAAATTTTTCTTAGTACTGAGTCGATTCTTCTTGCGTAAACGGTCCTAGTTTGATGTCTAATTATTTACTTATAATTGTCGTGATTGGTTCATGTGTAACTTTCGGAGGGCTTCCGAGTAAATTCTCGAAATGTTGTTTCAGTAGGTGTATTCGTTCATGTTGGCTAGTTGCTTTCAGTTTAGCTTCAGCAGTGTTCTTCCTTCTGCTCACTTCATTTACCGTTTGCCATGCTATACTAGATTGTCTATCTTCGACCGAGTCTCTAATCTTATCGATCTGATTTTGTATGTATTCTGTTTGTTCTTTTAGGTAGATATTAGCTAATTCATTTTGTGCCTTTTTAAGTTTCAGGGCATTGGTATTGGTTGGGTTCTTCCTATTGCATTTGGAGGCAGTTTTCTCGCTTGCACGCTTTTTCCTAACCGCTAATGTCTCCCATGGGACTCTAGGTTTAGTTCTTTGTTTAGTTGGTATGCATTCCGCTGCCGCTTCTAAGTGGGCATTGACGAAATTCTCATATTCGTCATTCGGAGTATGTGTTTCTGTATTCTCCAGTAGTGCATCGAATTTGTTTCTTAGCGTTAGCGCATATTCATCTCCAATATCCCTGTTATTAAGCAGGTACTAGTCATAATGTACAATTGTTGTTGTTCGGGTCGCATTCGTATTTTTGCCGTGTCAATTCGGTGATCAGAGTACGCCTCGCAAATTAAATAACCTACAATAGTTCATATACCATAAAATCCAGCTAAATCACATCATATACATTTAATATATATGTATAAAAAGGATTTGACATTGAATAACCTACAATAGTGGATATGCCATAAAACCCAACCAAAGCAACAAACCAAAGTTCTTTAAGCTATGGATGAAAAGATTTGAAAATATTACAGTTAGGTTCAAGGAGAAATATTGAAAAATGTCAACCATAATTTGAAATTCCAATTATTATTTGAAAGTTTCAATTAGATCACCTTTCATTCTTCTTTCTTGTAACAGGATCATTGGCCTCGGAGTTAGCGTGTTCGCCAATGGCCCAGGAGACTGGGGTTCAATCCCAGGTCGAGTCATACCAAAGACTCAAAAAATGGTACTTGATGCCTCTATTCAGTATTATAAGATATGGATCAAGGGTAAAGTGGAGTAATCTAGGGAAAGGAAGTAGCGCCCTTCTCTACACCTCAGTGTAATAGCTATTGAAAAGGGAACTTTCGGGTCACCCTCGACTATGGTCACGAACTTTACTTAGTTAATCCTAATTTTTGGTTTGATTTGGTTTTATGGCATATCAACCTAAATTCATTTTTTTAATGAAAAAGTAATCCCTAAGGAAGAACAGCAGTGATATTTTTAACCCATAGCTTGGGCTATAAAGGGGTTCTTACCTTTCCCAAGGGCATTAATACAAAAGGGAACGTAATAGCGCCACTAGAATTCGAACTTGCTTTCAACGATGTAAGCCACATTAGCCACTACGCCACGATGACTCGCCCTCCTTAACCATTCAGTAAAATAATCACATGCTTAGGACACAAAAAAAATCACTGGAGAGTTTTTTTCTATGGTGATGTGTTATGTAGTGACCAGATTATATTTGCTGTAAAACTGCCATGAAAAATTAAATGAAACATTCATCCAATTTATTTAACTATTTCATGAAAGATACTTAAACTATGAATACTCCACTTCTATATTATTAGTTTACTCATTCGAGAGTTTTTCACACCAGCGTTAACTGATGCTATTCCACTGGAGTCTGAGAAACAGTAAGTCTCCTCAAATCTCCTGGACTCTTCATAGTATTCTGGCCGATCTCAACAATACTGTAGTTTGGATAGTGTCCACTCGTCGACTTATTTCCAAGTCCTCCAGTTCCTGTACTAATCCTATAGTGACTGTACTGACCGCGCCAATTATAATTAGTATCACCGTTACTTTCATGTTCCATAGTTTTCTCAGTTCTCTAGCAAGGTCTACGTACTTTTCGCTTCAACTTTATTCTGTGGTCAGCCAGAATGTCAAAGTCCACTATTCGACAGGTTCTCTTTTTTTTTTTGGTGTTGTTGACTATCACTAGGTCTGGTCGTCTGGCCGAGTTTAGGTGATCTGTTTGTATCTCAAAATCCCAAAGAATTTTATGCGTCTCATTTTCTAGGACAGATTCTGGGTTATGCATATACCATTTGTTCGTAGGGTCGAATTTAAACTACTTGCACAATTCCAAGTGGATCACCTTCTCTATCCAGTCGTGTCTAGTCTTATACTCTTTTTGCGCTAATTTACTGTATTCGCTTAATATGTGATTGATTGTTTCGTCTATCACTACATAATCTACATCTACTATTTTGTGGCGTCTTAACTATTCTTACTTTGACATAGTCACCATGGCGTTGTTTTGTGCTGTTATCAGAAAAGATTCAGTTTCTCTCTTAAGGTATCCCTTTCTTAGCTATGTCCAGATATTCTCGTATGAGATTTCGCTTGTTTGTTGCTTGAAATGTCCATTCAGTTGTTTTTCTCAATTTTTTGTGTTCTGGTTATTTTTGTTCTGTTGTTGTCGGTATTGTTTCTGATCGCTGTAATCAGTTTTCTTCCGTGCTTTTTTATGTAGTCTTCTAGTCGTTGTATCGATGTATCGACGCTATCTTTAATACTGGCGGGTCCTCTTCCTCCTTTTCTTGACACATACAGTCTGTTTACGTCATCTCTGGGATGTAAGGTCTTACGCATCGTCAGGAGTTTTCTTGTTTCTGGCCCATTTGTTGAAGTTCTTACCTGGTCCTCTTCAAGAATGGACCCGAATATCTTACGAGAGAGACAGCTCATTTGATGAGATTTCTGCAATGGTTTCGAATAGCTTTCTCGTACTCCGGAGATATTCTTTTTTTATTTTTTCCTTCATCTCCGCATGTTTGTTGGTGCCATTATAATTCCTTGTGAGTTTTTCTCAGCAGCGTTAACTGGTAGTATTTCACTGGAGTCTGAATGACTGTAAGTCTCCTTAAGTTTTCAGGCCTCTTCACTGTATTCAGGCCGATCTTAGCAATGCTATAGTTGAAATAGTCTTAATTCGTCCTCCGATTTCCAGCTCTTCGAGCCCCTTTACCAAACCTTTTGAGATCGTTCCAAACGCACCATTTACTATTGGTATCACATCAGCCTTATGTTACATAACTTTTTTTAGTTCTCTCGCAAGGTCTCTCTTTTCGTTTTCTATGATTTTCACTCTGTGATCCGCTGGAATGGCAAAATCCACTATTCAGTTGGTTCTCTTTTTTTTGTTAATCATCTCTTGTTCTGGTCGTCTGGCTAGGATTATGTGATCTGTTTTTATCTCAAAATCTCAGAGAAGTTTGTATCTCATTCTTCCGATTTTGCCCATTTACCATTTGGTAGTATGATCAAATATTAATTTCTTGCACAATTCCAAGTGGATCATCCCTCCCACCTCAGTCGTGTCTCGTCTTGTACTCTTTTTGCGCTAGTTTGCTGCATTCGCTTGATATATTATTTATCGTTTCGTCTCTATCACCACATAACTTACTTTTGCAATTTTGTTGCATCTTATCTATTTTTACTTTTTGTCTTTATAGCGTTGTTTTGCGCTGTTATTAGAAGAGATTCTGTATTATTATTATTATTATTATTTCTCACCTTTCTCTCGTGTAATAATCTGAAAATGAACGTAATAGTGTGGAGTTCGAACTCGCTTACTACGATATCACAGTCTAGCACGTTAGTCATTACGTCACAGGAACTTCCCGACAACTTAAAAGGAGATATATTTTAACTATATGACCCTATTTTGCTACCAAATTAAAAGCAGTAACTTTACATCTAGTCGTTCTCATGGAGGAATGGGGGGGCGCTATTGTTGGTATGACCTTATAGCATCAAGTGGCTCTGATCTAGCCCTGGTGGTCTCCCATCATTGCTTAACTTTGGTAACATGGCTGAAATCAGTACTTTCACAGCCCACTCAATTGAGGCTGTATAATACACCGACTGCATCCCCGCAGAGGGGTAAGACCCTCCCCAATCGAGTGTCCTGGATATGATCCTAAACCATCTGATGGTGATTTGAAGCTTTGGAAATTGTAAAGTACCCCTTTATTGCCATTACTCCCAGGCCCACTCTGACAAAGTGGTGGTACCTGGTAAGGTCCCATCTATGGGTCAAATAGAAGTCGTATCCTGGGCATGACTAGAAACTATATCTGATGTTGCGGTCTGGTCGTGGATCCTTGGGGAATATAGAGTATCTCTTCATTACCATTGTTCCCAGGTCCACTCTGATCTGGAGTAGTAGCACCTGATAGGGTTCTGTCTATAGGTCAAATAGAACTGTTTGACCATTTAAACTGTGTGCAAACAAGTGACTTAAATCGAATTGTTTGGAATAGGGCTCTTTGATACTCGTGAGCAAACAAATTAGTTCTAACTCATTTAAAAATGAAATTACCAACAAGCAATTCATTCACAAATGATACGTATAACTATTCAATAAATGACTAATGTTAAATTAAATTGTTAGTTTTACATTACAATACTTGAAATCATTTAACTGAGTTCAAACAAATCATTAATGATAAATAGAATTATTTGTGTTAGAAATACTGGAAACCATTTAACTGTGTGAAAAGAATGAGTTCGGGCTCATTTAAAAATGTTATCAACAAAATGTGTTTGCAAACCATATATATTTAATGTATATGTATATCGAGGATTTGACATTAAATAACTTACAATGGTTGATATGCCATAAAACTCAACCAAACCAAGCGAAGTACTTTTAGCATGACGAGACCGTAAGTCTTTTAATGTTGTAAAATTATGTTTGGTGTGTATGTATGAGAGGGAAGTAATTAACTTGTCGGGGATTTTGCGAGATGTGTCGGATGTATAAAACAAAATTTTGAGGTCGTACGTGTTCCTCGCAAATAATTTCCAATGTTGTTGTTGTTGTTTTTGTTTTTTTTGCTCGCTTGTTCAGTGTTTAATTTCTATAGTAGTAAATTCCTTTTTTTATTTTTTGGTGGAAGAAGAAAAGGTCTTTGCTTGACAGCGTGGCGCCTCTCTGATTTTGGTGGAGTAAGGAAACACAGCAGCGGTGATCTGTAGAATTGGTTCGTCGCTTTCTTATATTACCCATAAGTGGATCAAAACGGGTATGAATTTTTTTTTTGGGGGGGGGGTTTAAAATATTTGTTTGGTTTAAAAATATGTGGGCGCGAATTTTGTGTATGTGGTTTTAATAATTTTTCCAAGTGTGTTCTAAATTGTTTCCTTTATTGATTGGTTTAAAAATGTGGGCGCGAATTTTGTGTATGTAATTAAAATTCACGCTACAATTACTCCCCTTCCGGATTAATATTTATTAAATATTAAATAAAAATTTAAAACGTGTGATCCTTGGTTTTTACTAGAGGAATCGCACGAACCTGGTGGGGTAGCGGATTGGTTTGCCAGACTTATTGCGCGGTTGGGATGTACTTGCGGGTGCCCTGTCTGTAGCTGGGCACGCTCTTAGCGGCGAACGCCCCGGGGCCTGTTCTAGACTTCGGTCCGGAGCGTGGCCCTGGAAAAGGAACAATGGCAGACTTGGGGCCTTTAATTAGGCACCTAGTTTCGACTAGGCTACCTTTGGGTGGGCGAGCTGCATTTTTGTCTCCTTTGTCCCCCTTGTACGGCACTAGACCATGCGTCTAGTTTAAGCCGCAAACTGGCATACGTGCCCGGACCCACATTTGGGTTCGTGAAACTGCTTGCCTCATCAGGCTCACATTGCACTAAGTGAGCCGATGAGCAGCACAGACAAGCAGGGTTCGAGTCTCGGCTCGTTCCCGACCTCCCCTCCCCTTTATCCCCACTTTAATTGGGCTTCGGGCTTTTGACCTTGTGTCAAGTCGTGTCTGGTGGGAGGCAGCGACAAATACCGCCCTGTCTGTAGCTGAAGGTGTTTGTGGTGGTGTGGGTGGTGATTCGGCCAAAACTTCTTCGATGACAGCTTTTTTTAGTCGATCGACAGAAACTGCCTATTGCTTCCCGTTCATGCCTGGTATGAAATATTTGGCGTGTCTCCGGAGTACTTGGCAAGGACCAAAATATAGTGGTCAAAGATGCGTTGGTACTCCGTCGTTGCGCACGAATACATGAGTCCATTGGTTGATGTCATTACCTTCTTCGTGTGATTTTACACTCTGTGGAAGTGGATGTATGTGTCATGGATGGGACATAAATTCTCGTAAGCGGTGCACGTAGTTCGTCGGGTCCGGAACATTATGTGGTGAGATGGGTGCAACCATTTGGCCAGGTAGAGTCAGTGTCGTGCCATACAGCAGTTCTGCAAGCGTATGTCCAATGTCTTCTTCGATAGAAGCACGGATGCCGAGGAGGACGAAAGGGAGGTACTCCATCCAGTTGGTGTTATTATTATTGAGTGCGGCCTTTAGTTGACGGTGGAATCGTTCAACCATGCCGTTGGCTGCTGGGTAGTACGCTGTTGTGCGGATGTGTTTACATCCAAGCAGGCGAGTTAGCTCTGTAAAGAGGTGGGAGTTGAATTGCCGTCCTCTATCCGTAGTTATGACGTAAGGGTTTTGGCGATAGTCTCCGCCGAAACATCAGGCAGGGGGAATGCTTCGGGCCATCTAGTGTATCTGTCGACGCAGGTGAGTAGATACGTAGTGTTCTGTGAAGGTGGCAGTGGTCCCACGATGTCAATGTGTACGTGTTTAAAACGTGCATCTGGTGTGTGGAAAGTTCCTAGAGGACTCCTGATATGACGACCAATTTTTGCTTTCTGGCACGTGATGCAACTTCGAGTCCACTCGCGGGTGTCTTTGTTGATAGCTGTCCATATAAAACGGGACGTTATCAACTTCTGTGTTGCACGAATGCCTGGGTGCGCTAGGTTGTGTAGCGCTAAAAAACTTGCCGTCGGTGCTTAGCTGGTACATACGGGCGTTCATGTACGGTGGAGGTATCACACCTGATGAGTTCGGCCGAAGAAGGTAATGGCATCTGCTGGAATGTAAGACTTTCGGACTTCTGCAGGGTTGCGAGTTCTTCATCGCCTTCCTGGTCGGCTGCGATCTGTTGAAGGTTGATCGCATCAACTGCCTGTATCCCATTTATATGCATGCGTGACATTGCATCGGCGGCCATGTTTGCCGTGCCTTTTATGTGTCCGTCGTAAACTGGGTTATATAATCCAGATGACGGGCCTCTCTGGGTGAATGACGTCCAGGTTTAGCGTGAAAGGCATGTGCTAACGGTTTATGGTCTGTATATATGTTGAAGACTGCCCCTTCCAGCATGTACCGGAAATGTCGGATTGCAGAATATGCTGCCAGTAGTTCTCGGCCAAAGGTGCTGTATTTAGTCACAGCGGGTTGCAGTCGTCTGGAGAAGAAAGATAATGGCTGCTAGGTGTTGTCAACCAGTTGCTGCAGTACTCCTCCGACTCCGACGTCAGATACGTCGACTAGTAAACAAAGAGGGGTGTCTGCTTTTGGAAAAACCAACATCGTCGCTTCGGCCAGTATTTATTTCAGTTTCGAAAAAGAACTTAGCTCGTGTTCAGTTAGGGTTATGGTCTCGTTCTTTTTCGTTCGGTGTCGAAGAAGGTCTGTGAGTGGCTGGGCCGTTTCTGCACAATGAGGGAGGAGCCACCGGTAAAAGTTAATTAAACCGAGGAATTTCCTAAGCTTTCGTACGGATGTTGGTGCGGGGTAGTCCATGATGGATTTGACCTTCTCAGGCAGAAGGCGGATTCCGTCCTTATCTATGACGTGACCGAGGAAAGATAGAGAAGTAGCTCCGAAGTCGCATTTGCTGGGGTTGACCACTACACCATATTGCGTCAATTGCTGAAATAGTTGATGTAGATGTCGCATGTGTCGGAAGAACTTGCTACTAACATGTCATCTTTATACGCGTATGCGAAGGATAGACTTCGTATAACTGCGTCAATGAAACGTTGGAAAGTTTGAGCAGCATTCCTAAGACCAAACGGCATCCGAAGAAATTCGAATTTTCCAAATGGTGTGGGGATTGCCGTTTTTGGGATGTCTGCCGACGCGACTGGAATCTGGTACGAGCTTGTACGAGATGAATTTTGGAGAAAATGGACATCCCGTGGAGTGAGCCGGAGAAATCGTGCAGATGAGGAATCGGGTAATTATCCGGGGTGGTGCAGCTATTAAGTGCCCGGTAATCTCCACAAGGGTACCAGTCATCGGCCGTTTTCTTAGGGACCATGTGAAGTGGGGAGGAGCAACTACTGCTGGATGGGCGAATGATCCCGAGGTCTATTATGTGTTGAAATTCCTGTTTAGCCACCTTCAAACGATTCAGTCAAGCTGCAACAGGTGGACCCTGTGTCTGAATGTGATGAGTAATATCATGTTTGATGTAGTTGTCTCGAAACACAGGTCGGGTGATGTCAGAGTACTGCTTGAGGATGTCCGCGTACCGGTTGGTTGTAGACTGGAAGACAACAGGGCTGATTATCGGCGATCAGGTGGCTATACCACGCACAGTGAAGCTTATAGTGTTGTCGACTAATCGTCCTCGTTTTACGTCGACTAAGAGGCCAAAGTGGGGCAAAAAATCCTCTCCTAAAACAGTTGGTAACTTCGCTACGACAAAAATCCACTGGAATGTAGGACGAAATCCCAAGTTCAAAGTAAGGGATTTCTCGCCGAATGTTGGGATAGGGGAATGGTTTGCGGCCTGTAGCTGTATCGAGGTTGGTGTGCGTTTTTCGCGCACCAGTTTCACGGGGATGACGTTGGCTTCCGCACCGGTATTCACTTCCTGGTGAATACCGGTTGTATGGTCCCTGACGTAAAATGTGCGACTCCTTCAGGAAGGGCCAGGGGTGTCGGTCGCTCTTACAACTTGGCTTCCTCGTTTCTGGATGGTGAAGAGGTCGACTGTTGATATGAACAGGGACTCTCACACTTGCGTGCCTTTTCACCGAATCGTTGGTGGTTGTAACAATAACTACGAGAGCGGCGACGGCCAAAGTGTTGATTGTCGTTCCATCGCGGTTGGTTCCTAGTGAAGGCTTGTAATTGGTCCATGAGGGTCTGGATTTGTCGCGCTTGCTGCTGGGTTAGAGCTCGTAGTTCAGTAAGCTCTGAGCTGTCAGGTGTCAGCAGGAAAGGATTGGTGGAGGATTGCACCTGAGTCACTGGGGCTACGGTGGTTGTAACTTCCTTTATCCTGTCAGCCAACTCGGCTAGTTCTTCCACTGGTGTGTTTTCTCCGGTGGAAGCGAGGATCATCAGTGCGTTTGCCGGTAATCGATTGACAAACAACTGTTTTAGAATGTCTGGCTGAAGTGGATTTTCGCCCATTAGCTGTTTCATCCGTTTCAACAGCTGCGATGGTCTCCTGTTGCCTAGTTCCTCATCAACGAGAAGCTGACGTAGGCGTTTTTGTCGTGAGTCGGAGGTTCTTCTGGAAAGTGTCGTACGGGATCGTACCAGGTGGAGCCATTATGTCGTCCCTGACTTCTGCCATCACCTCATGAGTGAGTGATCCAACGACGTGGTTCAGTCGTGCTGCGTCGCTGCGTATACGGTGTGTGACGAATTGAGCTTCGACATGTGCGAACCACAAAGTTGGATCGTGTGTCCAAAACGGTGGTATCCTGAGAGCTGACTGGGTAGCTGGTCGTGAAAATAAGGCGTCCATTTCTGTGTTTTCCATAGGTGTTTTTTCTTGTTACTTTGCGTGGTCGAAGTCACCAATTTGTCGGGGATTTTGCGAGATGTGTCGGATGTATAAAACAAAATTTTGAGGTCACGCGTGTTCCTCGCAAATAATTTCCAATGTGGTTGTTGTTGTTTGTTTGCTCGCTTGTTCAGTGTTTAATTTCTGTAATAGTAAATTCCTTTTTTATTCTTTGGTGGAAGAAGAAAGGGTAATATGTCTTTGCTTGACAGCGTGGCGCCTCTCTGATTTTGGTGGAATAAGGGAACAGTTCAGTAACGTGGCTTCTTTCTGTCAGCAGCGGTGATCGGTAGTATTGGTTCATCACTTTCTTTTATCAAAACGGATATAAATGTTTTTTTTGGGGAAAATACTTGAATGGTTTTAAAATATGTGGGCGTGAACTTTGTGTGTGTGGTTTTGATCCTTTTTTTCTAGAATGTTCTAAATTGTTTCCTTTAGTGATAGGTTTAAAATTTACGCCACAAACTCTAATCTAGAGGCTGGTTTGGTTATGTATACAACTGTGTCGACCTTCTGATACCGTAGATCAAGGTAAACAGAATTTCAAATTCAGATTTTCTTAGCAAACAAACTTCGTCGTTTGAAAGATTAGTGTACGTCGTACAATCTTCCTGAAAGTCAGTCCGCTCCGTCTAACCTTAGTAAATTGAGACTCTTTTAGCGATAGACCACCTATAGGAGAAGGTCTGTGAGTGACTGGGCCATTTCTGCACAATGAGGGAGGAACCGCCGGTAAAAAGTTAATTAAACCGAGGAATTCCCTAAGCTTTCGTAAGGACGTTGGTGCGGGATAGTCCATGATGGATTTGACCTTCTCAGGCAGAGGGCGGATTCTGTCATTATCTATGACGTGACCGAGGAAAGATAGAGAAGTAGCTCCGAACTTCGGACCGAGGAAAGATAGAGAAGTAAGTGACTAACTCTAGAAGAAGAAGAAGAAGAAGAAGATATACACGCGGGTACGAACCGATCTCTTTCATTGGAGAAAACATGCAGTTGTGTAAGTCGATTTGATGGATCAAGTTGATGACAGATGAGTTTGATCAGTCTGTACGGGAGGCGAGAAAGTACATTATACTTTTAAGGGTAATCATGGTTGAGGGTAGTGTATGCAATTATCTAACCTTTCTGTTACGAGTAGGATGCAATACAAGGTCAAATCTGTTATCGGATTACAGCTGGTTTAAATTCAGAGTTTTCTTTCTAAACTGGTTGCCTTACCAAGGCTAAAAAACATAGTCTATCCTGCTATTTACCGATAGCTCAGGTGAAAACAGATGGATTCATGCCTTTCCCAAAGGCATTAGCGCAAAGTGAAACGCAAACATCCTCGTCCAGGATTTTGAAATCTGGTTGGGATGAGTGTAAAGTATCTTCACTCGTCTGTCTGGTTCTGAGTTAACTTTTTTTTACGTACCTGTACCGGTATTTATCTAGGGTGGGTTGCTGAACACACACACACACACACACACACACACACAAACATACACACATTGGTTGTACACACGCACTTATCCGTCTGCAAAAACAAGCGCCCGATAAATACACACATTAATTTGACATCATGTATACTGAGTAAGAATTAGGTAGGTAGGTAGGTAGGTAGGTAGGTAAGTAGGTAAAGAGAGAGAGAAAGAGAGAGAGAGAGAGATGCAGATAGACAGACAAACTGAGACAGAGTCAATATCTCCATTCGAAGAAAATAGATTTTATATCATTTCCCTCTCATTCATTCAACCTCTCACATCTCTCTCTCTCTCTCTCTCTCTCTCTCTCTACTTCTCTTTATATATATATATATAGTTCATTTAAATTTCTTGCTCATCCTAGCCTGCATATATATATATATATATATATATATGTATATATCTTTCTCTCCCGAATTCTCTCTTTCTATCTTCCTTTGTCTCCATCTTTTTATGCATATTTATCAATCTATCTGAGACTGTTCTGATGGAGATACCTATGTCTGTTTATTCACATATCTATCTATCTATACCCAGGAACCTTGCTAACAAAGTAAAATCGCTCTCTGACCAGTGCACAATATCAGCAAGTGTGAAATGTACGCATTTTCACTTACACTAGAGAGTACATATGCAAGATCTTTTCTCTCATCTCACATCTAGTGGGTACTTACTACTTACCTAACACTGTAGCGCTCAAAGATTAAAAAAAAAATTAGGCAGTAACCCTACTGGGCCGATATCTTTATAACAAGCCTAACTTTTCTATCTTTTTCAAACACGCAAAAAGTGAAGGAGGGTTCAGAATCTTTTCTTTGCTCTCAGACATTTCTATGTGACTGGCTTCCATCTCGTGTTGATTTGTGAGCAAGTATATTCTTCGTGTTATTGGTGGGAGTGATACAAAAACAAAAGGAAATCGTTAAATTCTTAAGTACTATTGGGATTTGCTCCGTTTGATATTGCTAGATATCATCTTCGAATGAGGGATACTTTTACTACTGTTATTATTACGACTACTCAATTGCTTTCGTTCTATCATTCATTGAGCATTATTATATTACTTTGGTAATAATCGACTAAGTGCTACAGTTAGTTAGGGGTGCGATTACTTATAATCCGAACGTATGTATATATTTCAAACATAGGAGTGAGCAAAATACTTGTAATTGTCATCTGAAGGGAATGACAGATATAGCGTTTTAAAGAAGAAAAAGAAAGAAAAAAAAAACAAAAGAAAAGAAATACTTCTTCGTCATGACTCGTCCTTCGTTTCACTGTCGTCTGAGTAATGCTTAAAAAACTGAAACAATTGCCACCAAGTGCCGGCTGGGAAGGAAGGAAGGAAAGAGAGAAACATAATCAAAGAAAGAAACATAATCAAAGAAAGAAAAAAATGAAAATGAAAGATAAAAAAGGAAGGAAATAAACAGAGACGAAGAAAGAAAGAAAGAAAGAAAGAAAGAGTGACGAAGAATAAATGAAGGAAGGAAGAAAAGAAAGAAGAAAAAGGAAAACAGTAACGATAAAGAAATAAACAGAAAGAAAAATGGAGTTAGAGAAACAGTAGCGATAATGAAAGAGAAAAACAGAAGGAAGGAAAGAACTGAGGAAGGTAACAGCAACGTAGAAAAAAAGAAAGAAAGAAAGCACGAAGGAATAAAAGAAATTGAGCAAGAAGTAGGAAAAATACACCCTAACCTTGATTTTTCCTACATACATAGTGCGTCCCAAATCACACTCCGACTCGGTCAATGATTCTACAGACTATGACTTTCCTCATTAATCGAAGTATAAAAAATGTTGTAAAGGTAACGTATCTGGGCATTCGAAGCGCGCACGAACGTGTCTGGCTTGTCGAAGAGGTTATTTATTGTATAAATAAATACAAATATGGCACAAGGTCTAAAAGTGGGGGGGGAGGCTGGTCAACACTATCCTAATCTCTAACTTAACTAGACTCATTCACTGACCAATACATATCTCCAAATTAAAAAACACCAAAATACCTCAATTAAACATATCACTATCATACTGCATTCACCAAAAACAACAATCACCAAAACAACATTAATGCTCCATGGCCTTCTAAACTTACTCCCATATTTACAGAGTGAGGGGGAGGGGAGCGATTTAAAAAAAAACTAAACGAACGCTATATACATTTATTAAAAACTCCCCTAAAAACGAAAGATGAACAAAACATATATACATTATGATGGTTAGTATGGGGTCCCCCCCCACGTACTAAAACATGGCAGAAAGAGGAGTTAACCAGTCGAAAATAGTGTCGAAGGAGGAAAAATAATCAAATAAGATAAATAAATGGTATAAAATATAAGTAAACAATAAATATGAATTAACATAAGCCCTCCATCGCACTCCTGGAGAACTCCAATTCCTTTCATCTAACAGAGGGGAAGGGAAGGGAGAGTAAAACAAAAGAAGGAGACCAAAAAAAGGGGGGGGCCAATGACCTTGCATACTCTAGCTAAGTTAACTAAATTAGGAACAAACTAAATCAAAATGGCCTAAAAAATTCTAACTTACCTGGGCTGGGTGGTCACGTCCTTCCGGTAACGCAAAATTCTTAGGTCCCTGGGATGTCCAAGGTGAAAATAAGGTTGGCTCCTACCACGCGACACAAGCGCGCAACAGTCACCCACCTTTCGCCAAACTCCAGTGAAGAGAGTCTCTTTCTCTCAGACCGGATTTTGACTTTGATTTGGTGTTTAAAAAATGCCACCAGGGTCTGAGAAGAAAAAGACTCATCCTCAAAGAGTTCCTTCTTTCTCGTCGTCCAAATCACGACACGCATAACGCCGAGTAAGCAGAGAAACACATAATGTTCCTGTCTGTTCAACATCGGCACCACATTGCTTCCAAGACAAAAAACTTTCCATTGAGGATGCAGACCATGTAGCCTTCAAGAAGCTTGCACAGCGGCCGTACGACCGGGCAATATTCAGTACTTCCGACCAATTTTTCTCCAATTGAAGGTCAGGCCCAAACCAGACGCCGAGTATCTTGCACGGACCGTCTTTCCAAATGAAGGGGCCGGGAAGAGCACAGCCTTTCCACGAGCCCAACCGCAAGCCGACAGACTTTTCGCGGTTAATCTTGGCCCCTGTTACAGCTTCGTACCTTCCGATTTCTTTGCTCACCTCCTCCACCTCGGCACTGCTCGTTACAAGCACGCTGACGTCGTCAGCGTATGCAGGGTACCTGGCCACCTCACTGGCGCCAGGTAACGTGAGGCCGCGTAGGACCGGCTTCGCCTTTATCCTGCGTAGAAAAGGCTCTAACGCCAGGATATATAACATGGGCGATAACGGGCAACCTTGCCGAATCGATCGAGTCAGAGTGAAGGGCTCCGACCTTACCCCATTCACCTCCACCATGACTCCGGGGGACGCATAAAGGAGACGTATCCAGGTGCGAAAATCAACCCCGAAGCCGGCCGAAGACAAGACAACCTCCAAAAAAGCATGGTCAACCCTATCAAAGGCCTTGGACTGATCTAAATTGATCAGCGCGGCATTTCCGTCGACTTTTTCTACGATCGTGCGGACCAGATGAAGACTGTCCTGGATAGTCCTACCCTTCACAGCACAAGTCTGCTCGGGGCAAATCAGACTAGGCAGGACAGTCTGCAAGCGGTTTGCCAAGATCTTCGCCAAAATCTTTAAGTCCGTGTTTAACATCGTTAAAGGGCGAAAGTTACTAATTCCATCCCCACCATGTTTGTTCTTACGTAGCAACTTCACTATACCCCTGGTGAAGCGTCTGGGTATAGTACCCTGCCTCATCCAGTTGTTATAGATGGTTGCCAGCAAGGGGACAAACATGTGCGACAACCTCAAGTACACTTCGTAGGGCAGACCATCAATTCCGGGGGACTTATCCAGCCCGACCGACTTCAGTGCATCCCGAATCTTCTCCTCCTTTATGCGCCCCTTACACCCAGCCGCTTCAGTCGCCGAAAGGCGAGGGAAGTCGGCAAGATAGGTGTCGAACTGAGCAGAACTCAGTCCGGGCTCCCTAGTGAAAAGCTTCACGAAGTACTGCCGGAACTCACCACAGATGGCTTCGTTTGTAGTTCGACGGAGCCCCTCCGGCGATGTGACACTGGCGATGTGCCGATCGGAAGCATGCCTGAGTTCCTCGGCACGTAATTCCTGGGCCATATTCGTCGCCTCGCAGGACATTCTCTTTAACCTAGCCCTAACTACCAGAGCTTGGTACTCCTTAATTTGCAAGGAGGCCAGCTCGGCCTTGGCTATGTTAACTTGCCCACTATCTCCCGCCAACACCGCCCTATCTAGCTTATCCTTAATCGACCTTTGCTCCGCTACCCTAGCTGACTTGAGTCTCCTACTATAGTCGGCAGCAAAGGATCTAATGCTATCCTTAAGGTTAGCCCACCACCTATTTCCCATAATAGCCCCCGTCAATTCCCGCTTTATCGTTAGTTCTAGCTGGTTCCGGAAGTCAGCCTCTGCCAAAAGGGAGAGGTTGAACTTCCAGTAACCAGACATCCGACTTCAAGCCTTATCTAACCTAATCGACGCACATAAAAATTTGTGGTCGGAATTTTTATACGGCTCAAAACTTGGACCACGTATATAGTCTAAGTCGACTCGGTCCAAATAGCTATACAGCTGGGCCGAGGCGCCTCTACCGGTCCAAGTCCAAACTACCTTATTTGGATGCCTTTCGCGAAATTTGTCCACCAGATCAAATTTCTGGACAAACTCACGAAAATGTCTGGCATCCAAGGAGTTAGTACCCGTACTAGTAGCCCCTCTATCTAAGTTGGGATCAAGGACGGCGTTCCAATCTCCCACTAAAATTACCCGCTTTGACGGAACGACGTACGGCTCGATGCGCCGGAAAAAGGGAAGTCGGCAAGATAGGTGTCGAACTGAGAGGAACTCAGTCCGGGCTCCCTAGTGAAAAGCTTCAGGAAATACTGCCGAAACTCCCCACAGATGGCTTCGTTTGTAGTTCGACGTTGCCCATCCGGCGATGTGACACTGGCAATATGCCGATCTGATGCATGCCTCAGTTCCTCAGCCCGTAATTCCTGGGCCATATTCGTCGCCTCGCACGACATTCTTTTTAACCTAGCTCTAACTACCAGAGCTTGGTACTCCTTAATTTGCAAGGAGGCCAGCTCGGCTTTAGCTACGTTAACTAACCCACTATCTCCCGCCAAAACCGCCTTATCTAGCTTATCCTTAATCGCTCTTTGCTCCGCTACCCTGGCTGACTTGAGTCTCCTACCATAGTCGGCAGCAAAGGATCTAATGCTATCCTTAAGGTTAGCCCACCACCTATTTCCCATAATAGCCCCCGTCAGTTCCCGCTTCATCATTAGTTGTAGCTGGTTCCGGAAGTCAGCCTCTGCCAAAAGGGAAGAGTTAAACTTCCAGTAACCAGACATCCTACATCTAGCCTTATCTAACCTAATCGACACACATAAAAATTTGTGGTCGGAATCTTTATAGGCATTAAAACTTGGACCACCTAAATAGTCTAGGTCGACTCGCCTAACTAACACTCGGTCCAAATAGCTATAAAGCTGGGCCGAGGCGCCCCTACCGGTCCAATTCCAAGCTTGCTTATTTGGATGCCTTTCGCGAAATTTGTCAACGAGATCAAGTCGCTGTACAAACTCGCGAAAATATCTCGCATCCAAGGTATTAGTAGCCGCACTAATGGCCCCTCTATCCAAATTGGGATCAAGGACGGCGTTCCAATCTCCCACTAAAATTACCCGCTTCGACGAAATAACGTACGGCTCGATGCGCCGGAAAAACGCAGGGAGCTCACTGGTAGCGTTGGGTCCATAAACCCCAATCAAGCGAAGCGCCTTATCCTTTATGGTAACGTCCACCACGCAAAGTCTGCCCGTCGGATCTGAAAGAACAAGAGCACACGTAGCGTCCAGACGTCTACTTATCAGCCAGGTGACACCTCTGGAACGACCATCAAAATAGGCTGAGAAGGACAAATAGTCCTTTGACAGAATATCTTCATGGAAGTTGGAGTCAAAGCGAGTCTCCTGCAAACAACATATATCAATGCCGCGACGCTGGAGGTATAAAAACAAGAACCCGCCCTCAGGCCGCGGCCATTTAGACTAGCCAACCTTAAATCCATCATTAAACATTTACAGGGGTTGGGTGCCTGGACTGAACATGACAGGGGTCAAGACCCCAACGGTCTGGCTCATGGATCCTGTGGCCATGTCATTAGTGATGGCTCCGTCATGAGCGAGACCCCCGATGTCTCGCGGGAAAGTTAATTTTACAGCCCTATACAAGGAAGGGTGTAACACAACAGGGACCCTCCCAATGAGTCCCTTACATGAATCACTGTCGTCCTTTATGAATGAAACAGGGCCGAGGGCCTCGTTGGCTTCCCCCAACATTTTAATTACACCTTCGGACCCCCGGCCCTTCCTGATGACTGATGTTACCCATGCCTTTGGGAAATTTAGAGGGTCCTCCACATTTTTACCGTTCACCTCCTTGAAATTGTGGAGGACCCTCAAGTCTTTGATGAGTTGCGGCTGGACCTTGTGATGACGGTCCAGGACCCCCTCATCCACCCGGCAAATCCTTACACCAGAGTGATGGAGTTTCTTCTCCCCCCTCCTTTCCTTTTTTTGGTGTTTAGGGACCTCATCCCCCGAACTATCGATAGATGAGCTCCGCTGCCGTTTCTTCGGCGATGAGGAGGGCGAAGCTGTTGCTGCTACTGGTGGCGGTGACGGTTTGGAAGGTGGCGACTCCAACGGCAGCGGAGGGGGGTGGGTCCCTTCTTCAGGTGGGCCTTTAAAGCTGTTAGGTTTGGGGGAGGCATGGACTTTGGTGGAGGTGTGGAGGGAGGTCTTAAAGTTCTGGGCTGCTTGGGTGATGAAGGGGTGGATCGAGAGGGTCCTGGTTGGGGGGTTGACTTCCTCTGTAGGTCCAGCCGCTTCTTGAATTCCATCAGCTGCTCGAATTTCTCCCGGCCTGGACTGAAAGACCTGACCAAGGGAGGGGTGGACTGTTTGGGAGGAGTTTTGGGCGGGAATTTTTTGCTGCTGGGTGGGGGACTTGGACAGTTGCGCATATGATTTAGAGGTGGGGGAACTGTTGGTGCCCACCTGGGTTGACTTTCGGGATTGAGGATCCGCTGGTTGGATCTTCCTCCCACCTTTTCCCACCGTCAGCCACTCGCCCCCCGCCTCTTCGGAACTAACCGTAGATGACGTAGGAGGAGTGAGGCTTTTTATTGCCGCTGAAGTGGGCGAGACTACGGGAGCCTCCTTTTTGTCGTTGTTTTTTCCAACAGGTGGGGGGGTACCGGCATCCTGATCGGGCTTCTTCGGGGCCTTCTTCCCCGGGCAAACTGCAGAGAGGTGACCAATCTCGCCACAGTGCCAGCAGGCAGGTTTACGTCCAGAGACGATAACCGGAAGCCTGCGCCCTTCCACATCCAACCAGTTGGGAACGGAGAAGAAGGTCTTAGCGTCTAACATTAGGTCCAACCTCCACTCCCCACGCATTCCGTCATGGGTTGCCGAGACGATGTCACCGAAATTTAGCATAAATGCGGCTAAATTCGCGTCTCTCAGGAAGCTGGGGACCTCGTATACTGAGACCGTGGTCCGCCGTCGCCCCATATACTCCGTCCGGAAAAAGTATTCTTTATTTTCGAGTGTTTTCCGTGTTAGGGCGACGGCTTCTTCTTCAGTCGGCAGCAGTACATCCCAAAAAGCGTAAGAGGAGCCCGCTATAATAGCTTGCACCTTTACGCCCAGGCTGGAGAGCTGACGTAACACCATGTCTTTGACGGGCTTAACAATCTTTCTAGAGCGTTTGTCCACGACAAAGACAGACACCGTTCTTTTCTTTTGGTCGAGTCTCACCTCCTCCAAATTGAACATGAGGCCATGCTCCTGCACCTGGCTGGATATGGCCTTTGCCCTCTGGAGCAAGTCTGCGACATCGACCTGGATTTTCGGCGGCGCTTTCCATATGTTTTCGCCGCCTTCTTTCTGGTCATTTTTCTCCTTGGGAGGTGAGCCCTCCTTCAATGGGGAACTCTTTTTCTCATTTTGGTCCGAAGTAGGGGTATTTTTATGAGGGGAGGGTGATTTTCTTTCTTTTTCAGGTGGAGGGGTATTTTTAGGGGGAGATAGTGGTACAGAATTTTCGTCAGGGGGAGGGTCATTTTTGGGGGAGGGTGATTTCGTTTTCTTTTTTTTGGACAATGTGGGGGGGGTCACCCTTACTGGGGGGAAATAGGGCCTTTATGCCCGAGCCGTCCAACCGGCCGGCCATAAATAATGGGCCGAGTGGAAGAAAAAAAGGGGGGATGAGGATGAAAAAGGGGAAGAAATGAAGTAAAAAAAGGTGCGAGAAAAAAAAACTTAACTTATCGATCCAACAAGGTCAGGACTATTCAGACAAGCCGGGAGAAGATGGTAAAATCCTTTTCGTTTTGCCTGAAAACAAAAAATTCACAACCTTTTCGCCAGCAGCCAAAACCAAAAGTGGCTGGCTACTCTGAACAGAAAAAAACGGGGTTGTCGCAGAGACTATTTATTGTATTTTTTAAAAAGATGAGGGAAAATACAAATTTGGCACAAGGCCTAAAAATGGGGGGGGAAGGCTGGTCAACACTATCCTAATCTCTAACTTAACTAGACTCATTCACTGACCAATACATATCTCCAAATTAAAAAACACCAAAATACCTCAATTAAACATATCACTATCATACTGCATTCACCAAAAACAACAATCGCCAAAACAACACTACTGCTCCATGGACTTCTAAACTTAAACCCATATTTACAAAGTGAGGGGGAGGGGAGCGATTTAAAAAAAAACTAAACGAACGCTATATACATTTATTAAAAACTCCCCTAAAAACGAAAGATGAACAAAACATATATACATTATGATGGTTAGTATGGGGTCCCCCACCACGTACTAAAACATGGCAGAAAGAGGAGTTAACCAGTCGAAAATAGTGTCGAAGGAGGAAAAATAATCAAATAAGATAAATGAATGGTATAAAATATAAGTAAACAATAAATATGAATTAACATAAGCCCTCCATCGCACTCCTGGAGAACTCCAATTCCTGTCATCTAACAGAGGGGAAGGGAAGGGGGAGTAAAACAAAAGAAGGGGACAAAAAAAAAGGGGGGGGCCAATGACCTTGCATACTCTAGCTAAGTTAACTAAATTAGGAACAAACTAAATCAAAATGGCCTAAAAAATTCTAACTTACCTGGGCTGGGTGGTCACGTCCTTCCGGTAACGCAAAATTCTTAGGTCCCTGGGATGTCCAAGGTGAAAATAAGGTTGGCTCCTACCACGCGACACAAGCGCGCAACAGTCACCCACCTTTCGCCAAACTCCAGTGAAGAGAGTCTCTTTCTCTCAGACCGGATTTTGACTTTGATTTGGTGTTTAAAAAATGCCACCAGGGTCTGAGAAGAAAAAGACTCATCCTCAAAGAGTTCCTTCTTTCTCGTCGTCCAAATCACGACACGCATAACGCCGAGTAAGCAGAGAAACACATAATGTTCCTCTCTGTTCAACTTCGGCACCACATTGCTGCACACAGAACTGGCTTCCAGGACAAAAAACTTTCCATTGAGGATTCGGACCATGTAGCCTTCAAGAAGCTTGCACAGCGGCCGTACGACCGGGCAATGAAAGAAGGTGTGACTAATAGTCTCCTCCAAATCACCGCACCGGCCGCACTCAGGCGAAATGACCTGTTGCGCTGCAAACAATTTCTTGCCGACCCAGAGGGCATTCCGAATGACCAGCCAGGTGAGGGAAGCCTCGTCATTATTGAGGCACCTCATCCTGGGGGCCCAAGGCCACAGTAAGCGACCCTCCGCCTCCGTCACACCGAGCTCGCCAATCAGACCATCGCTAGCGGCCCCCCTCACTAAACATCGATATAATGCCCTACTCGACAACGGCCGGCTGTCAGAGAGACATGTCTGCAGCAGAGAGAGAACTTTCAAAGCATGCCGGCACTCGCGATAGAAGGGGCATTCGCATCTGGGCAACCGATGGGCCTCCTCATCTGCAAAATGCACACTTCTTAGCAACGGGAAAGATTGTCTAGCGTCTTCTTTCCAGACGCTTCCCGTCGCTGTGTCCCGTGAACACATCCGGTCTAGGAAAGTAAGACGCAATGTATGGCGCCGTACCTCGACGTTAGGTACTCCTAGACCGCCTTCAGAAGGGTGAAGGTAACAGATCTCCCGTCGCACCAAAGGATGTCTCTTAGCCCAGAGAAACTGGAAGAGAATCCTTTCCAGCTTGAATAGGATGGTGCCGGGATAGGAAGCACTGAAAGTCGGTATACGGCTAGGGAGTAGATGTGCGAACTGCACACCTCTGCCCGACCCCTAAAGGAAAGCCTTCTACACAGCCACAACTCAGTTGCGGCTACGACCTTATCCAGTACTTCCGACCAATTTTTCTCCAATTGAAGATCAGGCCCAAACCAGACGCCGAGTATCTTGGGCTCGTGGAAAGGCTGTGCTCTTCCCGGCCCCTTCACTTGGAAAGACGGTCCGTTTTTCCAAGTGAAGGGGCCGGGAAGAGCACAGCCTTTCCACGAGCCCAACCGCAAGCCGACAGACTTTTCGCGGTTTATCTTGGCCCCTGTTACAGCTTCGTACCTTCCGATTTCTTTGCTCACCTCCTCCACCTCAGCACTGCTCGTTACAAGCACGCTGACGTCGTCAGCGAATGCAGTGTACCTGGCCACCTCACTGGCGCCAGGTAACGTGAGGCCGCGTAGGACCGGGTTCGCCTTTATCCTGCGAAGAAAAGGCTCTAACGCTAGGATATATAACATGGGCGATAACGGGCAACCTTGCCGAATCGATCGAGTCAGAGTGAAGGGCTCCGACCTTACCCCATTCACCTCCACCATGACTCCGGGGGACGCATAAAGGAGACGTATCCAGGTGCGAAAATCAACCCCGAAGCCAGCCGAAGACAAGACAGCCTCCAAAAAAGCATGGTCAACCCTATCGAAGGCCTTGGACTGATCTAAATTGATCAGCGCGGCATTTCCGTCGACTTTTTCTACGATCGTGCGCACCAGATGAAGACTGTCCTGGATAGTCCTACCCTTCACAGCACAAGTCTGCTCGGGGCAAATCAGACTAGGCAGGACAGTCTGCAAGCGGTTTGCCAAGATCTTCGCCAAAATCTTTAAGTCCGTGTTTAACATCGTTAAAGGGCGAAAGTTACTAATCCCATCCCCACCATGTTTGTTCTTACGAAGCAACTTCACTATACCCCTGGTGAAGCGTCTGGGTATAGTACCCTGCCTCATCCAGTTGTTATAGATGGTTGCCAGCAAGGGGACAAACATGTGCGACAACCTCAAGTACACTTCGTAGGGCAGACCATCAATTCCGGGGGACTTATCCAGCCCGACCGACTTCAGTGCATCCCGAATCTCCTCCTCCTTTATGCGCCCCTCACACCCAGCCGCTTCAGTCGCCGAAAGGCGAGGGAAGTCGGCAAGATAGGTGTCGAACTGAGCAGAACTCAGTCCTGGGTCCCTAGTGAAAAGCTTCAAGAAGTACTGCCGGAACTCACCACAGATGGCTTCGTTTGTAGTTCGACGGTGCCCCTCCGGCGATGTGACACTGGCGATGTGCCGATCAGTAGCATGCCTGAGTTCCTCGGCCCGTAATTCCTGGGCCATATTCGTCGCCTCGCAGGACATTCTCTTTAACCTAGCCCTAACTACCAGAGCTTGGTACTCCTTAATTTGCAAGGAGGCCAGCTCGGCCTTAGCTACGTTAACTTGCCCACTATCTCCCGCCAACACCGCCCTATCTACTTATCCTTAATCGACCTTTGCTCCGCTACCCTAGCTGACTTGAGTCTCCTACTATAGTCGGCAGCAAAGGATCTAATGCTATCCTTAAGGTTAGCCCACCACCTATTTCCCATAATAGCCCCCGTCAATTTCCGCTTTATCGTTAGTTCTAGCTGGTTCCGGAAGTCAGCCTCCGCCAAAAGGGAGAGGTTGAACTTCCAGTAACCAGACATCCTACATCTAGCCTTATCTAACCTAATCGACACACATAAAAATTTGTGGTCGGAATCTTTATACGGCTCAAAACTTGGACCACCTATATAGTCTAAGTCGACTCGCTTAACTAACACTCGGTCCAAATAGCTATAAAGCTGGGCCGAGGCGCCCCTACCGGTCCAAGTCCAAACTATCTTATTTGGATGCCTTTCGCGAAATTTGTCCACCAGATCAAATTTCTGGACAAACTCACGAAAATATCTGGCATCCAAGGAGTTAGTACCCGCACTAGTAGCCCCTCTATCCAAGTTGGGATCAAGGACGGCGTTCCAATCTCCCACTAAAATTACCCGCTTTAACGGAACGACGTACGGCTCGATGCGCCGGAAAAAGGCAGGAAGCTCACTGGTAGCATTGGGTCCATAAACCCCAATCACTCGAAACGCCTTATCCGTTATGGTAACATCCAGAACACAAAGTCTGCCCGCCGGATCTGAAAGAACAAGAGCACACGAAGCGTCCAGACGTCTACTTACCAGCCAGGTGACACCTCTAGAACGACCATCAAAGCAAGCTGAGAAGGACAAATAGTCCTTCGCCAGAATACCTTCATGGAAGTTGGAGTCAAAGTGAGTCTCCTGTAAACAACAAATATCAATGCCGCGATGCTGGAGGTATAACAATAATTGGGATCGCTTAGAATCCGACCTCAGGCCGCGGCCATTTAAGCTAGCCAACCTTAGATCCATCATGAAAATTACAGGGGTTGAGTGCCCGGACTGAACATGGCTGGGGTCAGGACTCCGACGGTCTGGCTCATGGATCCTGTGGCCATCTCATTATCGATGGCTCCGTCATGAGCGAGACCCCCGACGTCCCGCGGAAAGGTTAGTTTAAGTGCCCTATAAAGGGAGGGGTGTAAAACAACAGGGACCCTCCCAACGAGCCCCTTACATGATGAAAGATCGCCTTTTAAAAATGATATCGGGCCGAGGGCCTCGTTAGCCTCTCCTAGCATTTTCATAACACCTTCCGACCCTCGGCCCTTTCGGATGACAGTGGTGACCCAGCAGTCTGGAAAATTTTTAGGGTCCTCCACATTTCGTCCATTAACTTCCTTGAAGTTGTGGAGGACCCTTAAATCCCTCAACAGCTGCGGCTGGACCTTGTGAAGACGATCCAGAGCCCCCTCATCCACCCGGCAGATGTTTGTTCCGGTATGATGACGAGGTTTTTCCTTTTTGCTTTTGTGTTTTGGGACCTCATCCCCCGAACTGTCGATTGATGAGCTCGGCTGCCGTTTCTTTGGTGTGGTGGAAGGTGAAGATGCTGCTGCTGTTACTGGTGGTGATGGTTTTGCTGGAGGAGACTCCAACGGCAGCGGAGGGTGGATGGGTCCCTTTTTCCTCTGTACTAAGACAGACATGAGAGGTGGAGGCATGGATCTATGAGGTGGTGTAGTTGGTGGTGGTCTGATGATTCGGGGTTGCCTTGGTGACGACGGGGTGGAATGAGAGAGCCCTGGTCACGGAGCCGATTTTCGCTCCTGGTCCAGCCGCTTTTTGAATTCGAGCAACTTTTCGAACTTCTCCCGGCCTGGGCTGAAGCATCTGATCTTGGGAGGAGTGCGTTGTTTAGGTGGGGTCTTAGGTGGGAGTTTGTTCTTGGGTGGAGATAATGATTTCTTGGCATATGAAGGTGGAATGTTAGTGTTGGACTTTTTTGAGGGGGGGGTTGAACTGTCGGTGCCCACCTGGGACGACTTTTGGGAGCGAGGATCCTCAGGTTGGAGCTTCCTCCCACCTTTTCCCACAGTCAGCCACTCGGCCTTCGCCTCTTCGGAGTTAACCGTAGGGGACGAAGGGGGGGTGGGTTTTTTTTTACCCGCTGGTGTGGGCGAGACTACGGGAGCCTCCTTTTCTGTGTTGCTTTTAACAACAGGTGAGAGGGTACCGGGTTTAGGGTCGGGCTTCTTCGGGGCCTTCTTCCCCGGGCAAACTGCGGAGAGGTGACCAATCTTGCCACAGTGCCAGCAGGCGGGTTTCCTTCCTGATACTATGACAGGAAGCCTGTGCCCTTCCACCTCCAACCAGTTGGGAACGGAGTAGAAGGTTTTCATGTCTAACATTATGTCAAACCTCCATTCCCCACGCATTCCATCGTGTGTCGCAGAGACGATGTCGCCAAATTGTAGCATGTACGCGGCTAAATTTGCGTCTCGAAGGTAGCTCGGGACCTCGTATATTGATACCGTGGTCCGCCGTCGCCCCATATATTCTGTTCTAAAAAAATATTCCTTATTCTCTAAGGGTTTTTTTAGTTAGGGCGACGGCTTCTTCTGTAGTCGGTAACAATATATCCCAGAAAGCGTAAGAAGCACCAGCTTGTGCCTTTACGCCCAGGCTGGAAATCTGACTGAGAACCATGTCTTTGGCGGGTTTAACGATTTTTCTGGATCGTTTATCCACAACAAAGACAGACACCGTTCTTTTTTTCTGGTCTTGTCTTACCTCCTCCAAATTGAACATAAGGCCATGCTCCTGTACTTCACTGGAGATGGCCTTTGCTCGCTGGAGCAAGTCGTCGACATCGACCTGTATTTTCGGGGGTGCTGTCCAACTTTTTTTTTCCTAAATTTTCTTTTTCATTTGGTGACTTGGTGGGTGCATATTTGTCAGGGGAGGGTTGTTTTTTGGGTGGCGATTTTTCATTTTTTTTGTGTTTGGTCAGGGGGAGAGGCATTCTTGTCACAAGGTTACTCACCCTTCTTTTTCACTTGGGGGGGAGGGTCACCCTTGTTAGTGGAAAAAAGGGCCATAAATGATAGGCTGGATGAAATGTGGGGGTGTACAAATGAGAAAAAAAACACAAGAAAAACAAAAAAAAAATGGGAGAAAAAGTGCTTATCTTTGTATTTCCACAATGTCAGAAGATTTCAGCCCGGTCGGGAGAAGTCGACACGATGAGGAGAATGGTAAAATCCTGATGGCTGCAAAAAATGAAACGTTTTTTTGAAAGAAATGGTCAAAATTAGGACCAGAATAGACTGGGTTGTCGCAGAGAGCCGATATGGCTGCCGCGAGCATATTTGACGAGGGGAGATCTCGAACCAGCGAGAGGTAATGTACACGTATGCAAATTAGTGCGAGAGCTTACGAACATACAAATACGCACGTATAAAGAAAATTAAAAACAACATTGAAGAAATGGAAACATCGACGAATCTAAAGAGGAGAAAGGACAGTGGGGAAGGGGCAGCAAAGAAAATGTGCCCGGAAAAAAACCAACCTGAGGCAGGCCCCTCCTCTCAACCACAGTTACCTCTCCCATCTCCACCAGTACCTGCACCACCACCTACACTACCTCCACCACCGTTTCCACCTCCAAAAATAACTTTACAGTCTCCTCCCCAACAAATGGACTCTCTTTCACCCCAACATGAACTTTTTAAAAAATATCACCGCCCATACAAAATCCCACTCCCCAGATCTCAGTCTGCTGAAAGGGCACAACCCTCGGGCCTAGCCCTTCCCTCACTCAGCCCAGCAGACTAATCATCGCAAGAACTTTTCCCGGCAATCATTTCCCCAAAAAGAAAAACCGACCCTCCTAAGAAAAATTACCAAGAACTATCAATCGGACAGATACAGCGGGCAGCGGCTTTGTGCTCTGCGGAGCTGGAGGCAGTTGGGGACTTCCAGCTCCGGAAGGCACTAAAGCCGTTGCTCAGCTTGGAAAAAGTGAAAAATTTAAATGTATCAAATCCCGCGAATTTCAGGAGTGCAGCCATGGTGACCACTTTTGTCCAGTCAGCTGGCGACCGTACCAAGGGCGTATGGAAGTTCTTGAGTACGGTCTGTCAGACTGATACGGGCATAAACCTGGCGGAGTTGGAGCACTCCTCCCTAAAAAAATGTATTACATATTGTTCGGGTAGGGTCCCGATTTTGGTTCACCCGTCTCTTTATAGGGCCCTAAAGCTAAAGTTCCCTATAGATGTCGGCGGAATCACCAGGGACAACCGAGTAACAACTGAACTCGGCACCGGTTCCCTCCGTCAGGCTGTCGGCATCCTCACACCCAAGGATTTCCGGCCCGTAGTCGACGATGAGTAAGGTAAGTCGGATTGATGGCTTTAAACGTTGCAAGTTTGAATGTGAGGGGACAGAGGGATTCAAGCAAGTGTGCGCGCTTGCTTGGTGAACTCAAGAACCTCGCATTAGATGTTGCTGCAGTTCAGGAGACCAACTTCACTTGCGACGCTGACTGTCGGGTGCTGGAAAACGACTTTAACGTTTTCTCAGCATACGGCAGCCACGTCAGCGCTGGGGTCTCCTTGGTAGTTGGACGCAGCCTTGATGCTGATGTTGACGTTGTTTTTGCAGGTGACGGGGGCCGGCTGGTTGTGGCCGATGTTGCCGTGAAAAGTCTCAAGTTTCGTCTGGTTGCGGTTTATGCGCCCAATATCGTTGTGGAGAGGGTTTCCTTTTTTCGTCAGTTGGCGCCGTTCCTGGACGATACGAAGCGGCTTGTCTTAATGGGTGATTGGAATGCGATCCTTGATCCCAAGATAGATAAGGTCGGTCGGGGAGCTAGTCGTGCGGATAGGTGTGAGAGCAGCCTTGTCGGCTTCGTGACTCGTCACGGTCTCGTCGACAGGTTTCGTCTCGATCACCCAGGGCGGGAGATGTGGACGTGGCTAGATAGTTCGCCCTCTGCCAAAGTAGGTTCCTACTTGGACAGAGTGTTAGTGAGACGAGCTGACATTGATTTCGTTAGTTGTCCCACGTTCCACCTGATAGCGTGGACTGACCATAAGCTTGTTAGGGTCAGTCTGAGGTTAGTAAATAGGCCTAGTCTAGCCGGTTACTGGAAGTTCAATACCTCCTTACTGGAGATACGGGACTTCCGGGACCGGCTGGAATCCCTAATTCAGCGGGCGTTAGTGGGGGCGGTTACCGGGAATAGGTGGTGGGCTTCTCTCAAATATAGGATTAGAGACTTCGCCACCAAATACGGTCAACAGCTCAAACTAGATAAGGCCAAGGAGGCGAAGTCTATAGACGATAGACTTTCCCGGGCGGTGGCTGGGGGGGGACTCCCTAGGTGTAGAACTAGCTAGGAGGGACCTTGAGCGTGAGAATAGCGAGCGCTACAAGGGATACGTAGTTAGATCTAGGTTAAATAGAGTTCTCTACGAAGCTGTGAAATCGAAGGCGACTGCGCGTGAGGAAGAAGTGCGAAGGTTCTCCGATCGGTACGTCGCGTCTGTCAAGACCGCGGACGGGCGACTGCTGCATTCGAGTCGTGAGATACGTGATGCCTTTCGGGCGCACTTTCGGGATCACTTTGCCCGCTGCCCTGATCTCCCGATCCGGGAGTTTCGTAGCTATCTTGCCGACTTCCCCCGCCTCCGGGTGGCTAAAGCGGCTAGCTGCGAGGGTGTGGTTACTGAATGCGAAGTCCGTGATGCGTTGAAGCAGGTCGGCCTGAACAAGTCGCCGGGACTAGATGGTTTGCCCTACGAAGTGTACTTGAGGATGTCGCACATGTTTGTGCCTATTCTGACGGATATGTTCAACCATTGGTTCGCCCAGGGAGCCATCCCTGGTAGCGTTACCAAGGGCGTGATCACATTGCTGAAGAAAGGTGGCAGGCATGTTTGGGAGGGTTTAGACGATTACAGGCCCATAACTCTGCTTAACACAGAGTTAAAGATTTTGGCCCGGGTCTTGGCGAATCGTTTACAGCGTGTCATCAGTGATCTGATCGGCCCTGAACAGACCTTTGCTGTGAAGGGAAGATCGATCCAGGACAATCTGCACTTGATTCGCGAGGTCCTAGAGGGGATAGAAGACGACACAGAAGCCGCGCTGATCAGTTTAGATCAGTCCAAGGCCTTCGATAGGGTTGACCATCGGTTCTTGGCGTCTGTTTTGGAGACTGCCGGATTCAAACCGGAGTTCCGCAGGTGGATTAGCATGATGTACCACAACCCTCAGGCAGTGGTGCAGGGGAACGGAAGGCGTTCGAGGGTATTAGCGATCGAGCGTTCGGTGCGGCAGGGCTGCCCCCTGTCTCCTTTTCTCTATGTCCTCGCGTTGGAGCCCCTCCTGTGCAGGCTTAGGGATGAGGGGACAAGTCCGTCCCAGCGCGGTATACCTTTTGTTAGCAGCCTTGCGGCAAGGGTTTCCGCGTTCGCTGATGACATCACAGTCTTTTATCCCGCCGTCTGGATATAAAGGCTGTGAAAGAGGCGGTTGTCGAGTACGAGCGGATCGCAGGAGCCAAGGTCAATTTTGACAAAAGCGAAGGTTTGCGGCTTGGTGCTTGGAGGGGTAGCAATACTCTTCCAGGGCCCTTCCGCTGGAGTGACGGACCCATCCGCATCCTCGGGGTGTGGTTCGGGCCTGACCTCCAACTGGAGCGAAATTGGTCGGAAGTACAAACCAAGGTGAATGCTCAGGTGGGAATCTGGCTTTCAAGGAGGTTGTCCTTAAAGGGCAGGGCGGAGGCGTGCGCCACGTACGTCTTCCCTCTGATCCTTTACCGATTGGCTGTACTTCCTCTGCCTAAGGCACGTCGGTTATCTGGAGAGCCACTGGCTTGCTGAAAGACTTGAATACCTCGGCCGGTTTTTGACAGGGGACTCAGTGTGGAGACGAAAGGCGAGTCGGACTTTTCCTCGCCTCAACTCAGACCCAACGGCTGAAGGTCGACGTAGGCCTTTGGGCGAAGCACTGTTTGTCCGCGAGTGCCGAAAGGCCCTTCGTAACCTTCTTGGGTCCAGTGACCTTTCACGGCCTCGGAAAGAGCTATATCGGGAGTTAGTGGTGGGTTCCGCTTCTGATCCTCTTAGCGTGTGGCGAGGCTGGACGGCGGAGGAGATCCGCTCTCACTGGAATTGGGCGCCAGGATCGAGCTTCTTGAACAACTCCGAGTTCTCGCTCACCTGGCGACTTGTACGGAATGCGTTACCCCTTCTCGGCTTGAACTACAAAGTGGGCCTAGCAGACATGCCTGATTGTCCTCGCTGCGGGAGTGGATTGGAAGAAACGGCTGAGCACGCCTTCTACTACTGCGAGCGAGTTCGCCCGTTTTGGGACCACGTCGGGGAGTGGACGGCTCGCATCGAACCCAAACAGCTCGTGCTGCTCGACGTTGGTTACGTCGTGGACAACGTTCTTCCTCCGTTTCACGGTGAGAAGCGTGTGGTGTTTCTCGCGATCCTAGCTGTAGCTCGAATGGTGATTTGGATCACGCGAAAGAAGGGATTGTATGACGATGCAAACTTTTCTCATCGCGATCTGGTTTTGTATTTTCGGCATCAGCTGAGGGTCAAAATCACATGCGATAGAAAACGCTTGGATCACATAACATTCAACAGAAGGTGGGTGAATGCAGCGAGCCTGGTCGTACGAAAGGGGGCAACGTTGGAGTCATCCTTCCCTCCTCTGCCCGCTCATGGCGTCTACGGTACGGGTCCTTCGGGACCCCACCCCCGGTAAGTAGGCAAAGTTTTCCCCTTGTAACCTAGTTAGCAGTATGTTGTCAGTCATTGTCCCCGTCATCTAGTCATTAGTATTCAAGATCTTCCCCATCCCCATTATTTTTCGACCTCAACCTGTATCCCAGTCCGCTTTTACTGAAGATCTTGAACATTCATATGTATAAAAATCATATTACCGTCTTGTATCGACCCACACCGTGCCCGACCCTTTATTTTCTTTTTTTCCCCCTATAGATTAGGGTCCCAGTCCCACCTAGGGCAGGTCCGACTTGTTTCCGGTTCTTTCGCCCCGGAAAACAGTCGGCCTCCAATTTTATAGACGGGGGGATGGGAGGGCAACCAAACGGGGGATTTTTCCTTGTTTCTTTGTTATTGTATATATTTTGGGGTTTTTCTCCCATCCCCATCATATGAATTCATTTGTAAAAAATCAAAATTTGTAAATAAAATCATGCATCACTTCCGGGGTTTTAAGTAGGACTTTCTCCATAGAGGAAATGTGGTATTTTGGTGGTAGAAGCGCGCAAGGCGACGGATGAATGACTATATATTGTATTGTTGAATGGGTCGGCGAATGTGGCTAGCTAGGTTCCCTTAGTAAAAACATAGTTAATACAAGACCACACCCTTCCCCTTCCCCCCAAAACTTAAGGCCTTATGCCTTCCTGTAAAATATCTACAGGAAATAAACAGAACGATTCCTCGTACAGGATTAAGCCTACTCGTTATTCACGCCGTTTCTTTGATTATTACGATTTGGATTGCTAAAAGTTAAAACATTGTTATTATCTCGGTAAGACTTGGGGTTTTTTTTCCGTTGGACTTTATTTTTTCTTTTTGCAAGCTTACCTGAGAAGTTGTTACCTGTGACAATTTTTGTTTAATTTGGATTTGTCACTTGTTTTCGTTATCCGACGTTTGTTTCTCTTGTGGTCGGACTTGTTCTCCTTTTTTAAGTGTTTTGTCTTGAGTGTTTTTTAATTTTTCAGGGGTATCTACGTGTTCTAATCTTTTTGTATTTTTTCCGGCGTGTTGTACTATTGTCTAATTTTATAATTTTTACTTTTTCTTTGTTGAACAGTAGAACCCCCCACACACACACACACACTTGCAACAGGTGGGGGCCTTAGTTTCACCCTCCTGGCTGCAAGCCCTACTGCAGTCATGGAGGGTTCTACCTCTAAAAATGACAAAACTGAACCCTCGAAAGAACCCTCACAAGAGAGTTTAATAGGAGAGAATTGGCCATCACTGCCGATCCCCGCTGATTCTCCAAGAACAATAGTGGACACATCACAGGACAGCCCAATACAGCCGGCCCAAAAGAGCCCCACACCTTGGAAGGGCCAGCAGAGGGGACCTGCCGACTATGAAAGGGATAGGGTGGAGAAGTACGCGAAGTACTTCAAAGGCAATGAGATTCTGCCCATCCCTGAATTAGTTGAAAAACTTACACCCAGGATCCTCTCGCTGGTCGTTTCGGATCTTAAAACCAAAAGGCTAGTGGGGCTCAAGAAAGAGACATTTGAGGAGCTGTTGAGGAAGGCGGGCATCCCATGCCAGTACTTCTGTCGCAAGAGTTTTGCGACGTGGGATGTCCTCCTTCCTACGGAAGAACAAGCCGCCAAGTTGGCGGCTAATAATATAACGACGAAGTACTTCAGGTTACAGCCGGAATATAGGGGCACCCGTAGGCTCCGAGTCACCATCTGTAACGTCCCGGCCCACATTACTGGGGACGTTTTGGCCGCTTATTTAAGCTCCTACGGCCAAGTGGAGGAGTATAACCTCCTCAGATCCCCGGCCAGGACAGCCTACGGGGATTATGCCTTCCGGCTGTGCCTGACGAGGGATGGCTTCAAAGCCATCCCCGAGACTCTAATCAGCGGGGACCGGCAGATGATCGTGATGGTGGAGGGGCGGAGACCGAGGTGTTGGTCCTGCAAAAAGATTGGCCACATCTCGAAGTTCTGCCCCGAGAAGCCAGAGAATGCAGCAGCAGCAGCAGCAGCAGCAACAACAACAACAACAGCTTCAACAGCCACCATCAGCAAAACAGCGGAGACCCAGGATCCGAGTCAGGGCCAGCCCAAAACAGATGACAAAGAGGGCTGGTCCGAGGTGACCCGGAGGAGGAGGGGTTCCCCCAAACAAGGGGAAAAAAGTTCAACTTCATCCTCCCCTTAAAAGCAAACCAAGGCGCCTGAACCAGTAGCAGCAGCAGCAACAGCAGAACAAGCAACAACGCCAACAACTAAGAAAGGGCCACAGACCCCAACAACAACAACAAAGACAACAGCAACATCAACAACACCAGTATCACCCACATTGGCAAAAAAGAAAAAGAAAAAAACCAAGGATGACCAGGAAAACATGGAAACAACCACAAACTTGAAAAGAAGAAGAGACAGCGGGGAGGGGGCTGCCAAAAAAGTGCGTGCAGGACCTTCCTGCACCGAAGACCCATTGGAAGGCCCTTCAAATGCACATCACCAAAAGCAGCCTCTCCCCCAACAAGTTCCAATGCAGATACCACTCCTGGCTCCTTTTCCGCCACTCTCCTTACCACTACCTCCCCTACCACTTCCGCCAATGTTCCCTCCTCAATATTGCATTCCTCAGAATGCTCCCCCTGAGTCACTACAACCCCCACAATTTTTACAACCCCCATTACCACCACCACAACCACCACAACCTCCCCTACCAACACAAACACCCCCACTTCATCCCCAGTTGAAAAACAGTCGCCGACATCAAATTGTGCATATAAGGCGAGCACAATCCCCCGAAAGGCCATCCCCCCAAAAATTACTCAGCTCACTCTCATTACCATCCCTGAGTCCAATCTCTTCCCCAGAACTATTTCCGGAACGGACTCCCATCCAAACAAACCCCTAGACTACATCATCCCAACATCCAAAAGAGGCGGCAAACGGTGCCGAGCAAGAGAAAGAACAACAACAAAAGGCAAAACATTTATGCACCGTTGGTGCAGAAGCAGTAACGGACCATCTATTAAAAAAGATGTTAAAGCCGTTACTGCAACTGGAAAAAGTAGAAAAAAAAAAGTAAACAACCCTTTTAATTTTAAGAGTGCAGCCATGGTGACCACTTTCATCCGTTCGGCTGGTGACCGTACCAAGGGCGTATGGAAGTTCTTGGATACGGTCTGTCAGACCGACACGGGTGTAAAGCTGGCGGAATTGGAGCACTCTTCCTTGAAAAGATGCTTGCCTTTTTGCTCAGGGAGGGTCCCTATCTTAGTTCACCCCTCCTTTTATAGAACCCTAAAAGTACGGTTCCCGCTGGATGTCGGCGGAGTGTCTAGGGATGGCCGAGTGAACACTGATCTCGGCACCGGCTCTCTGAGACAGGCCGTTGGCATCCTCACCCCTGGGGATTTCCGGCCCATAGTCGACACTGAATAAGGTAAGTCGGATAGATGGCTTTAAACCTTGCCAGTTTGAATGTGAGGGGACTGAGGGATTCAAGCAAGTGTGCGCGCTTGCTTGGTGAACTCAGGAACCTCTGCGTGGATGTTACTGCAGTGCAGGAGACTCAATTCACTTGCGGTGCCGATGTCGGGTGCTGGAAAGCGATTTTAACGTTTTCTCAGCATAAGGCAGCCGCACCAGGGCTGGGGTCTCTTTGCTAGTTGGACGCAGCCTTGATGCTGATGTTGACGTTGTTTTTGCAGGTGACGGGGGCCGGTTGGTTGTGACCGATGTTGCCGTGAAAAGTTTCAAGTTTCGTCTGGTTGCGGTTTATGCGCCCAATATCGCTGCAGAGAGGGTTTCCTTTTTTCGTCGGTTGGCGCCGTTCCTGGACGATACGAAATGGTTAGACTTAATGGGTGATTGGAATGCGATCCTTGATCCCAAGATAGATAAGGTCGGGCGGGGAGCTAGCATATTGGGAAGGTGTGAAAGCAGCCTTGTCAGCTTCGTGACTCGTCACGGTCTCGTCGACAGGTTTCGTCTTGATCACCCTGGGCGGGAGATGTGGACGTGGCTAGATAGCTCGCCCTCTGCCAAAGTAGGCTCCTACTTGGACAGAGTGTTAGTGAGAAGAGCTGACATTGATTTTGTTAGTTGTCCCACGTTCCACTTGATAGCGTGGACTGACCATAAACTCATTAGAGTCAGTCTGCGGTTAGCAAATAGGCCTAGTCTAGCCGGCTACTGGAAGTTCAATACCTCCTTACTGGAGATACGGGACTTCCGGGATCGGCTAGAATCCCTAATTCAGCGGGTGTTAGTGGGGGCGATTACCGGGAATAGGTGGTGGGTTTCTCTTAAGCATAGGATTAGAGATTTCGCCACCAAATACGGCCGACAGCTCAACTTAGATAGGACCGCGGAGGCGAAATCTATAGATGATAGACTCTCCCGGGCGGTGGCTCGGGGGGACTCCCTAGGTGTAGAGCTAGCTAGGGGGGACCTTGAGCGTGAGAGTAGCGAGCGCTACAAGGGATCAGTAGTTAGATCTAGGCTAAAAAGAGTTCTCAACGAAGCTGTGAAAACAAACGCGACTGTCCGTGAAGAAGAAGTGCGAAGGTTCCCCGATCGGTACATCGCATCTGTCAAGACCCCGGACGAGCGTCTGCTGCGATCGGGTCGTGAGATACGTGACGCCTTTCGGGTGCACTTTCGGGATCGCTTTGCCCGCTGCACTGATCTCCCGCTCCGGGAGTTTCGTAGCTATCTCGCCGACTTCCCCCGCCTTGGGGCGGCTGAAGCGGCTAGCTGCGAGGGTGTGGTTACTGAATGCGAAGTCCGTGACGCGTTGAAGCAGGTCGGCCTCAAAAAGTCACCAGAACTAGATGCTTTGCCCTACGTAGTGTACTTGAGGATGACGCACATGTTTGTACCTATTCTGACGGATATGTTCAACCATTGGTTCGCCCAGGGAGCCATCCCTGGTAGCGTTACCAAGGGCGTGATCACATTGCTGAAGAAAGGTGGCAGGCATGTTTGGGAGGGTTTAGACGATTACAGGCCCATAACTCTGCTTAACACAGAGTTAAAGATTTTGGCCCGGGTCTTAGCGAATCGTTTACAGCTTGTCATTAGCGATCTGATCGGCCCCGAGCAGACCTTTGCTTTGAAGGGAAGATCGATCCAGGACAACCTGCACTTGATTCGCGAGGTCCTAGAGGGGATAAAAGACGACACCGAAGCCGCGCTGATCAGTTTAGATCAGTCCAAGGCCTTCGATAGGGTTGACCATCGGTTCTTGGCGTCTGTTTTGGAGACTGCCGGATTCAAACCGGAGTTCCGCAGGTGGATTAGCATGATGTACCACAACCCTCAGGCAGTGGTGCAGGTGAACGGAAGGCGTTCGGGGGTGATCGCGATCGAGCGTTCGGTCCGGCAAGCCTGCCCTCTGTCTCTTCTTCTCTATGTCCTCGCGTTGGAGCTCGTGCTGCTCGACGTTGGTTACGTCGTAGACAACGTTTTTCCTCCGTTTCACGGTGAGAAGCGTGTGGTGTTTCTCGCGATCCTAGCTGTAGCCCGAATGGTAATTTGGACGACGCGAAACAAGGGATTGTATGACGATGCAAACTTTTCTCATCGTGATCTGGTTTTGTATTTTCGGCATCAGCTGAGGGTCAAAATCAGATGCGATAGAAAACGCTTGGATCGCATAACATTCAACAAAAGGTGGGTGCATGCAGCGAGCCTGGTCGTACGAAAGGGGGCAACGTTGGAGTCATCCTTCCCTCCTCTGCCGGCCCATGGCGTCTATGGTACGGGTCCTTAGGGACCCCATCCCTTGTAAGTAGAATTGTTTTTTCCCCCTTGTAACCTAGTTAGCAGTATATTGTGTGTCATTGTCCCCGTCATCTAGTCGGTAGTTTCTCAAGATCTTCCCCCTCCCTATTATTTTTGTACCTCAACCCGAATTCCAGCCCGCTTTTATTGAAGATCTTGAAAATTTATATGTAAAAAATCATATTATCTGCTTCTATCGACCCATACCGCGCCCAACCCTTTATTTCTTTTATCTCTGTAGATTAGGATTCCCGCCCTACCTAGGGTAGTTCCGGCTTGTTTCCGGTTTCTTTCGACCGGAAAACAGTCGGCCTCTAATTTTATAGACGGGGGGATGGGAGGGAAACCAAACGGGGGATTTTTTCCTTGTTTTCGTGTATATATGTTTTTCGGGGTTTTTTCTCCCATTCCCATCATATCCATTGCAAAAAATCATACATTGTAAATAATATCATGCTTCACTTTCGGGTTTTAAGTAGGACTTTTTCATAGAGCAAATGCGGTATTTTGGTGGTTGCTGCGTGCAAGGAGATGGACGAGTGATTATATATTGTATTGTTGAATGGGTCGGCGAATGTGGCTAGCTAGGTTCCCCATAGAAAATATAGTTAAAGCATAACAGCTCCCTTCCCCTACCCCAAAACCACAAGGCCTCGTGCCTTCTTGTATTTACTACAAGAAATAAAGAACGATTCTTCGTTTAGGAATAAGCCTACTCGTTATTCACGCCGTTACTTTGATTATTACGATTTGGATTGCTAAAAGTTAAAACATTGTTATTATCTCGGTAAGACTTGGTTTTTTTTTTTCGTTGGACTTGATTTTTTCTTTTTGAAAGCTTACCTGAGAAGTTGTTACCTGTGACAATTTTTGTTTAATTTGGATTTGTCACTTGTTTTCGTTATCCGACGTTTGTTTCTCTTGTGGTCGGACTTGTTTTCCTTTTTTAAGTGTTTTGTCTTGAGTGTTTTTTAATTTTTCAGGGGTATCTACGTGTTCTAATCTTTTTGTATTTTTTCCGGCGTGTTGTACTATTGTCTAATTTTATAATTTTTACTTTTTCTTTGTTGAACAGTAGAACCCCCCCACACACACACACACACTTGCAACAGGTGGGGGCCTTAGTTTCACCCTCCTGGCTGCAAGCCCTACTGCAGTCATGGAGGGTTCTACCTCTAAAAATGACAAAACTGAACCCTCGAAAGAACCCTCACAAGAGAGTTTAATAGGAGAGAATTGGCCATCACTGCCGATCCCCGCTGATTCTCCAAGAACAATAGTGGACACATCACAGGACAGCCCAATACAGCCGGCCCAAAAGAGCCCCACACCTTGGAAGGGCCAGCAGAGGGGACCTGCCGACTATGAAAGGGATAGGGTGGAGAAGTACGCGAAGTACTTCAAAGGCAATGAGATTCTGCCCATCCCTGAATTAGTTGAAAAACTTACACCCAGGATCCTCTCGCTGGTCGTTTCGGATCTTAAAACCAAAAGGCTAGTGGGGCTCAAGAAAGAGACATTTGAGGAGCTGTTGAGGAAGGCGGGCATCCCATGCCAGTACTTCTGTCGCAAGAGTTTTGCGACGTGGGATGTCCTCCTTCCTACGGAAGAACAAGCCGCCAAGTTGGCGGCTAATAATATAACGACGAAGTACTTCAGGTTACAGCCGGAATATAGGGGCACCCGTAGGCTCCGAGTCACCATCTGTAACGTCCCGGCCCACATTACTGGGGACGTTTTGGCCGCTTATTTAAGCTCGTACGGCCAAGTGGAAGAGTTTAACCTCCTCAGATCCCCGGCCGGGACAGCCTACGGGGATTATGCCTTCCGGCTGTGCCTGACGAGGGATGGCTTCAAAGCCATCCCCGAGACTCTAATCAGCGGGGACCGGCAGATGATTGTAATGGTGGAGGGGCGAGGACCAAGATGCTGGTCTTGCAAGCTGATTGGACATATAGCAAAGTTCTGCCCAGAAAAACCAGAAAACAAAGCAGCAGCAGCAACAACAACAGCTTCAACAGCCATCAGCAAGACAGTGGAGGTCCAGGAACCGGGTCAGGGCCAGCCCAAAACAAATGACCAAGAGGGCTGGTCTGAGGTGACAGGGAAGAGGAGGGGATCCCCCAAGCAAGGGGGAAAAAGTCCAATTTCATCCCCTCCTCAAAAACAAACCAAGGCTCCAGCAACACCAACAACTGAATCATCAGAAACACCAGCAGTAACTTCAACAAAGGCAGCAACCAACAACAGAGTAACGTCAAAAGTACCAGAGATGTCAAAAACACCAGAAACTTTAGCGACACCAGCATCTCCAGTATCCCCAACAGCAAAAAAAAATTTAAAAAAGAAAAAATCAGCAGCCCACGAGGAAATGGAGACAAACATCAATTTAAAAAGGAGAAGGGACAGTGGGGATGGGGCCGCAAAAAAATTGTGCCCAGAAAAACCCCAGCCCGAGGCAGGCCCTTCCAACCAAAGAAAACCACAACCACAGCTACCTCCTCCAGCAATACCATCAACATCAACACTACCTCCACCAACCTTCCCCCCTCCAAAAATAACACTACAATCACCTCCCCAACGAATGGCCCCCCTTTCACCTCTCTCACCACAACAGGAACATCTTATTCATAAACACCACCACCCTTACAAAATCCCCCTGCCTAGATCACAGTCGGCAGAAAGGGCACAGCCCTCGAGCGTAGCTCGAACCCCATCCCTTCCCTCACTCAGTCCTTCAGAGTTTTCATCCCAAAACTTATTCCCTGCAATCCCGTCACCCAAAAGAAAACCTGATCCTCCTGCCGGAAAAAAGAAACCGAATCAGCAGGAGGATGAACTGTCAATTGAACAGATGCAGCGGGCAGCGGCTTTGTGCTCGGTGGAGCTGGAAGCAGTTGGGGACTTCCAGCTCCGGAAAGCACTAAAGCCGCTACTCAACCTTGAAAAAATCAACAATAAAAACATTACAAATCCTTCGAACTTTAGGAGTGCAGCCATGGTGACCACTTTTGTCCGGTCAGCTGGCGACCGTACCAAGGGCGTGTGGAAGTTCTTGAGTACGGTCTGTCAGACTGATACGGGCATGAAGTTGGCGGAGTTGGAGCACTCCTCACTAAAGAAATGTATTACCTTTTGTGCAGGGAGGGTCCCTATCTTGGTTCACCCTTCTCTTTATAGGTCCCTAAAGTTGCGGTTCCCCATAGATGTCGGTGGAATAACCAGGGATAACCGAGTTAGCACTGATCTCGGCACCGGTTCCCTGCGTCAGGCCGTCGGCATCCTCACCCCGAAGGATTTCCAGCCCGTAGTCCACACTGAGTAAGGTAAGTTGGATAGATGGCTTTAAACCTTTCCGGTTTGAATGTGAGGGGACTGAGGGATTCAAGCAAGTGTACGTGCTTGCTTGCTGAACTCAAGAACCTCGGAGTAGATGTTGCTGCAGTGCAGGAGACTCACTTCACTTGCGGTGCCGACTGTCGGGTGCTGGAAAGCGATTTTAACGTTTTCTCAGCATACGGCAGCCGCACCAGCGCTGGCGTCTCTTTGCTAGTTGGACGCAGCCTTGATGCTGATGTTGACGTTGTTTTTGCAGGTGACGGGGGCCGGCTGGTTGTGGCCGATGTTGCCGTGAAAGGTTTCAAGTTTCGTCTGGTTGCGGTTTATGCGTCCAATATCGCTGCAGAGAGGGTTTCCTTTTTTCGTCGGTTGGCGCCGTTCCTGGACGATACGAAGCGGCTAGTCTTAATGGGTGATTGGAATACGATCCTTGATCCCAAGATAGGTAAGGTCGGTTGGGGAGCTAGTCGTGCGGGAAGGTGTGAAAGCAGCCTTGTCGGCTTCGTGACTCGTCACGGTCTCGTCGACAGGTTTCGTCTTGATCACCCTGGGCGGGAGATGTGGACGTGGCTAGATAGCTCGCCCTCTGCCAAAGTAGGTTCCTACTTGGACAGAGTGTTAGTTAGACGAGCTGACATTGATTTTGTTAGTTGTCCCACGTTCCACTTGATAGCGTGGACTGACCATAAACTCGTTAGAGTCAGTCTGCGGTTAGTTAATAGACCTAGACTAGCCGGCTACTGGAAGTTCAATACCTCCTTACTGGAGATACGGGACTTCCGGGACCAGCTGGAATCCCTAATTCAGCGGGCGTTAGTGGGGGCGGTTACCGGGAATAGGTGGTGGGTTTCTCTGAAATATAGGATTAGAGACTTCGCCACCAAATACGGTCAACAGCTCAGCCTAGATAAGGCCAAGGAGGCGAAGTCTATAGAAGATAGACTTTCCCGGGCGGTGGCTGGGGGGACTCCCTAGGTGTAGAACTAGCTAGGAGGGACCTTGAGCGTGAGAATAGCAAGCGCTACAAGGGACTCGTAGTTAGATCTAGGTTAAAAAGAGTTCTCTACGAAGCTGTGAAATCGAACGCGACTGCGCGTGAAGAAGAAGTGCGAAGGTTCCCCGATCGGTACATCGCGTCTGTCAAGACCGCGGACGGGCGACTGCTGCGATCAGGTCGTGAGATGCGTGATGCCTTTCGGGCGCACTTTCGGGATCGCTTTGCCCGCTGCCCTGATCTCCCGCTCCGGGAGTTTCGTAGCTATCTTGCCGACTTCCCCCGCCTTGGGGTGGCTGAAGCGGCTAGCTGCGAGGGTGTGGTTACTGAATTCGAAGTCCGTGATGCGTTGAAGCAGGTCGGCCTCAACAAGTCGCCGGGACTAGATGGTTTTCCGTACGAAGTGTACTTGAGGATGTCGCACATGTTTGTCCCTATTCTGACGGATGTGTTCAACCATTGGTTCGCCCATGGAGCCATCCCTGGTTGCGTTACCAAGGGCGTGATCACATTGCTGAAGAAAGGTGGCAGGCATGTTTGGGAGGGTTTAGATGACTACAGGCCCATAACTCTGCTTAACACAGAGTTAAAGATTTTTGCCCGGGTCTTAGCGAATCGTTTACAGCGTGTCATCAGTGATCTGATCGGCCCTGAACAGACCTTTGCTTTGAAGGGAAGATCGATCCAGGACAATCTGCACTTGATTCGCGAGGTCCTAGAGGGTATAGAAGACGGCACCGAGGCCGCGCTGATCAGTTTAGATCAGTCCAAGGCCTTCGATAGGGTTGACCATCGGTTTTTGGCGTCATTTTGGAGACTGCCGGATTCCAACCGGAGTTCCGCAGATGGATTAGTATGATGTACCACAACCCTCAGGCTGTGGTGCAGGTGAACGGAAGGCGTTCGTGGGTATTCGCGATCGAGCGTTCGGTCCGGCAGGGCTGCCCCCTGTCTCCTCTACTCTATGTCCTCACGTTGGAGCCCCTCCTGCGCAGGCTTAGGGATGAGAGGACAGGTCCGTCCCTGCGCGGTATACCTTTTGTCAGCAGCCTTGCTGCAAGGGTTTCCGCGTTCGCTGATGACATCACAGTCTTTGTGTCCCGCCGTCTGGATATAAAGGTTGTGAAAGAGGCGGTTGTCGAGTACGAGCGGATCACAGAAGCCAAGGTCAATTTTGACAAAAATGAAGGTTTGCGGCTTGGTGCTTGGAGGGGTAGCAATACTCTTCCAGGGCCCTTCCGCTGGAGTGACGGACCCATCCGCATCCTCGGGGTGTGGTTCGGGCCCGACCTCCAACTGGAGCGAAATTGGTCGGAAGTACAAGCTAAGGTGAATGCTCAGGTGGGAATCTGGCTTTCAAGGAGGTTGTCCTTAAAGGGCAGGGCGGAGGCGTGCGCCACGTACGTCTTCCCTCTGATCCTTTACCGATTGGCTGTACTTCCTCTGCCTAAGGCACGTCGGTTGGCCCTGCAACAATCCCTCTCCAGATTGCTCTGGGGAGGTGCAAGGCCGATGGTCCGTAGGCAGGTCTGTATCCAACGTACTCGCAATGGGGGTCTGGGTATGCCTTATCTGGAGAGCCACTGGCTTGCTGAAAGACTTGCATATCTGGGCCGTGTCTTGACGGGGGACTCAGTGTGGAGACGAAAGGCAAGTCGGACTTTTCCTCGCCTCAAGTCAGACCCAAAGGCTGAAGGTCGACGTAAGCCTTTGGGCGAAGCACTGTGGCTCTCCAGATCAGGCATACCCAGACCCCCGTTGCGAGTACGTTGGATACAGACCTGCCTACGGACCATCGGCCTTGCACCTCCCCAGAGCAATCTGGAGAGGGATCGTTGCAGTGCCAACCGATTTACCCTAGGCAGAGGAAGTAGAGCCAATCGGTAAAGGATCAAGGGGAAGACGTACGTGGCGCACGCCTCAGCCCTGCCCTTTAAGGACAACCTCCTTGAAAGCCAGATTCCCACCTAAGCATTCACCTTAGCTTGTACTTCCGACCAAGTCGCCGGGACTAGATGGTTTACCCTACGAAGTGTACTTGAGGATGTCGCACATGTTTGTGCCTATTCTGACGGATATGTTCAACCATTGGTTCGCCCAGGGAGCCATCCCTGGTAGCGTTACCAAGGGCGTGATCACATTGTATCCAACGTACTCGCAACGGGGGTCTAGGTATGCCTGATCTGGAGAGCCACTGGCTTGCTGAAAGACTTGCATACTTGAGCAGAGCGTTGACGGGGGACGCAGTGTGGAGACTGAAGGCGAGGCGGACTTTTCCAAAGGCTGAAGGTCGACGTAGGCCTTTGGGCGAAACACTGTTTCTCCGCGAGTGCCGAACGGCCCTTCGTCACCTTCTTGGGTCCAGTGACCTTTCACGACCTCGAAAAGAACTATATCGGGAGCTAGTGGTGGGTTCCGCTTCTGATCCTCTCAGCGAGCGGCGCGGCTGGACGACGGAGGAGATTCGCTCTCATTGGAATTGGGCGCCAGGATCGAGCTTCTTGAACAACTCCGAGTTCTCGCTCACCTGGTTACTTGTGCGAAATGCGTTACCCCTTGTCGGCTTGAACTACAAGGCGGGCCTGGCAGACATGCCCGATTGCGCTCGCTGCGGCAGTGGTCTGGAAGAAACGGCTGAGCACGCCTTCTACTACTGCGAGTGAGTTCGCCCGTTTTGGGATCACGTCGGCGAGTGGACGGCTCGCATCGAACCCAAACAGCTCGTGCTGCTCGACGTTGGTTACGTCGTGGACAACGTTCTTCCTCCGTATCAGGGTGAGAAGCGTGTGGTGTTTCTTGCGATCCTAGCTGTAGCTAGAATGGTGATTTGGACGACGCGAAACAAGGGATTGTATGACGATGCAAACTTTTCTCATCGTGATCTGATTTTGTATTTTCGGCATCAGCTGAGGGTCAAAATCAGATGCGATAGAAAACGCTTGGATCGCATAACATTCAGCAAAAGGTGGGTGCATGCAGCGAGCCTGGTCGTGCGAAAGGGAGCAACGTTGGAGTCATCCTTCCCTCCTCTGCCGGCTCATGGCGTCTACGGTACGGGTCCTTTAGGACCCCACCCCTGGTGAGTAGAACTGTTCCCTTTTTCTTTTGGTACCCAGGTACCTAGTTAGTAGTATGTTGTGAGTCATTGTCCCCGTCATCTAGTCGTTAGTTATTAAGATCTTCCCCATCCCCATTATTTTTCGACCTCAACCCGCCTCCCAGGCCACGTTTACTGAAGATCTTGAACATTCATATGTATAAAAATCATATCACCAGCTCATATCAACCCATACCGCGCCCGAACCCTTATTTCTTTTACCCCGGTAGATTAGGATTCCTGTCCCACCTAGGGTAGGTCCGACTTGTTTCCGGTTCTTTCGCTCCGGAAAACAGTCGGCCTCCAATTTTATAGACGGGGGGATGGGAGGGCAACCAAACGGGGGATTTTTCCTTTGTTTTTGTATATATTTCGGGGTTTTTTTCCCCCATTCCCATCACATTCATTGTAAATAAATCATACATGTAAATAAAATCATTCATGAATCTCGGGATTTTAAGTAAGACTTCTTCATAGAGCAAATGTGGTATTTTGGTGATTGCAGCGCGCATGACGATGGAAGAATGGCTATATATTGTATTGTTGAATGGGTCGGCGAATGTGGCTAGCTAGGTCTCCTTAGTATATATAGAAACGTATGACCGCACCCTTCCCCTCCCCCAAAAACTTCAAGGCCTTGTGCCTTCTGTATATTTTATACAGGAATAAACAGAACGATTCTAAGTCAGACTTGTTCCTTCACGTAGATTAGAAGGTAAAATTTTTTGTCTGCGAAAAAGTAAGTTGTTTTATTGTTAAAATTGTTATTACTTCGAAAAGTATTGTTATTTGTTGGAATTTTCTTGTTACTGTTTTTGAACTGTGATTGTTGACTGCCCCTCCCCCAAACAATTGTTATTTTGTTTGTTGAGGGAGGGTCAACGCTTGTTATCCTCGGATCATTTTTGAAAAAACGTAACGACTTACTCCATCATCATACAAAGTACTTTCACCTATACATAAACAAGAACATTCGACGGTCATCCTCTCCTAGCTGCCTCATAAGCAGCTATGGCAGAGGCACCAACTTCACCAGGGTCATCATCACCCGACATTTTCTCAGATCAAAGTCCCCCCTCAAAGCCGGAAGAAAGATGGCCTGCACTCTCGCAGCCGTCTTCGTCGGCCAGTTCAATCCAACCGGCGCAAAAGGTACCTTCACTGCCAGCCTCTTGGACAACAAAAATAACTCAAAAAAGCCCTATGGACTATAACGCAATTAGGAAGAAATACGAAAAATACTTCCAAGGGAATAGGATCCTCCCTATTCCCGAACTTGTACAGGAAGTAGAACCCAAAATAATATCATACGTAGTGACAGATTTAAAAGCAAAGAGGCTGGCAGGTATCAAAAAAGATACTTTTGAAGGCTTGCTAAAAGCAGCAGACATTCCCGCAAAGTACTACTGTAGACGTAGCTTTGCAACATGGGATGTTCTACTACCATCAAAAGACCTTGCAGCCAAGCTGGCCGGCGAAAATTTCATCTCCAAGTACTTCCGGCTTCAGCCAGAGTACATGGGAAGACGTAAAATCCGAATCACCGTGTGTAATGTCGCGATACAGCTGAATGAGGAGGTCCTGGCTGCCTACCTCGTAAAACACGGAGAAATAGAGGATATTACCAAAGCTAAGTCAGTTAACGGGACAGCGCACGGTGATTATATCTTCACCATGTGCCTGGACAGAGGGGGGTTCACAGCCATACCTCACGTAATCGAGTATGAACATCAGATCATGACAGTCGTTGTTGAGGGCAGGAAGCCCCAGTGCTGGAATTGCAAGCAGCTGGGGCACTTTTCAAAATCCTGCCCTCAAAAAACAACCAAAACAACTCCGGCCACAACAACAACAGAAACGACAACGAACACAACGAACACAACGACAACTATAGCAGCAGCAGCAACAGCAGCGACCGAAGTAAACAAAAACGAAACCCCTAAAGCTAAAACCGGGGACAGCCCCGACAAAGAAGAGGGCTGGACCCAGGTCGGTAAGGGGGGGAAAAAGAAAAAGACTCCTACCAAAGAATCAACCATCACAAAACCAACAAATACTTCGACTGCAAACATTGACACTATCGCTACTACAACTACTACTACTACTGCCACAGCCAAATCATCATCATCGTCATCTGCAAGATCATCATCATCGTCATCAACAAAAAAGAAAAGTAAAGAAAAACACGCTGAAAAAGAAAATGAAGCCATGGACTGTTCCATTAATTTAAAAAGGCGAAGGGATAGTGGGGAATCGGTAGCTGGGGAGGGGGAGAAAAAACATATTAAGGGACCAACACAAACACAAACACAGTCCCAAACACCCTCCCAACCTCAAGAAAAGGGCGTAAAGAAAATTGAAAGACCAGCCCAAATCATTCCTCCCCCACAAAAACCTCAAAATACACCAGGACACCTCTCTGACTTCCAACTTTCCCCCAAATCACCTTCACTCTCACCCATCACAACCCCTAAGCTCCTTACACGGGCACAATCGGTGACCAGGGAGTCACCAACAGCAACAGCATCATCATCATCAACAGAACTCAAGCCAAGGTCACGGTCGGCTTCAAACGAAGTCCAACGTGCCTTCACTGCTTTTCATTATTGTCAAGACATTCTAGAGCCCCAAAATATGGATCATACCTTGAAACAAACTTTAAAACCATTAGTATCACTGAAAAAAATAGACGGCAAGGACATCACCAACCCGTATCTTTTCAAGAGTGCCGCAATGGTGACCACATTCGTCCGTTCGGCTGGACCCCGAACCAAAGAGCTTTGGCACTTTCTTGAGGGGGCCAGTCGAGCGGACGCAATGTTGGCGGATTTGCGCCACCAAAGTTTGAAAAAATTGCTTCCTTTTTGTTCGGGCAGGGTCCCGATTTTAGTTCACCCATCATTCTATAGGTCCTTAAAGTTGCGGTACCCCGTGGATGTCGGTGGAATTACCAGGGACGACCGAGTCAACACTGAGCTCGGCAGCGGATCCCTGCGTCAGGCCGTCGGCATCCTTACTCCCGAGGATTTCCGGCCCATAGTCGACACTGAGTAAGGTAAGTGGGATTGATGGCTCTAAACCTTGCCAGTTTGAATGTGAGGGGACTGAGGGATTCAAGCAAGTGTGCGCACTTGTTTGCTGAACTCAAGAACCTCGGGGTAGATGTTGCTGCAGTGCAAGAGACCCACTTCACTTGCGATGCCGACTGTCGGGTGCTGGAAAGCGACTTTAACGTTTTCTCAGCATACGGCAGCTGCATCAGCGCTGGGGTCTCTTTGCTAGTTGGACGCAGCCTTGATGCTGATGTTGACGTTGTTTTTGCAGGTAACGGGGGCCGACTGGTTGTGGCCGATGTTGCCGTGAAAAGTTTCAAGTTCCGTCTGGTTACGGTTTATGCACCCAATATCGTTGTGGAGAGGGTTTCCTTTTTTCGTCGGTTGGCGCTGTTCCTGGACGATACGAAGCGGCTAGTTTTAATGGGTGATTGGAATGCGATCCTTGATCCCAAGATAGATAAGGTCGGGCGGGGAGCTAGGCGTGTATCAGGGTGTGAAAGCAGCCTTGCCGGCCTCATGACTCGTCATGACCTCGTCGACAGGTTTCGCCTGGATCACCCAGGGCGGGAGATGTGGACGTGGCTAGATAGTTCGCCCTCTGCCAAAGGTTCTTACTTGGACAGAGTGTTAGTGAGACGAGCTGACATTGATTTTGTTAGTTGTCCCACGTTCCACTTGACAGCGTGGACTGACCATAAACTTGTTAGAGTCAGTCTACGGTTAGCAAATAGGCCTAGACTGGCCGGCTACTGGAAGTTCAATACCTCCTTACTGGAGATACGGGACTTCCAGGACCGGCTAGAATCCCTAATTCAGCGGGCGTTAGTGGGGGCGGTTACCGGGAATAGGTGGTGGGGATCTCTTAAACATAGGATTAGAGATTTCGCTACCAAGTACGGTCGACAGCTCAACCTAGATAGGACCAAGGAAGCGAAATCTATAGACGATAGACTTTCCCGGGCGGTGGGGGGGACTCCCTAAACGTAGAGCTAGCTAAGGGGGACCTTGAGCGCGAGAGTAGCGAGCGCTACAAGGGATACGTAGTTAGATCTAGGTTAAAGAGAGTTCTCAACGAAGCTGTGAAAACGAACGCGACTGCGCGTGAAGAAGAAGTGCGAAGGTTCCCCGATCGGTATATCGGTTCTGTCAAGGCCCCGGATGGGCGACTGCTGCGATCGGCTCGCGAGATTCGTGACGCCTTTCGGGCGCACTTTCGGGATTGCTTTGCCCGCTGTACTGATCTCCCGCTCCGGGAGTTTCGTAGCTATCTTACCGACTTCCCCCGCCTTGGGGTGGCTGAAGCGGCTAGCTGCGAGGGTGTGGTTACTGAATGCGAAGTCCGTGACGCGTTGAAGCAGGTCGGCGGGACGAGATGGTTTGCCCTACGAAGTGTACTCGAGGATGTCGCACGTGTTTGTGCCCATTCTGACGGATATGTTCAGCCATTGGTTCGCCCAGGGAGCCATCCATGGTAGCGTTACCAAGGGCGTGATCATATTGCTGAAGAAAGGTGGCAGGCATGTTTGGGAGGGTTTAGACGATTACAGGCCCATAACTCTGCTTAACACATATTTTTGGTATTTTTTTCAGTGTCTTTTCTTTACAAGTGTTTTTGTATTGATTGTTTTCACTGTATTATTTGCCTTCTCGTCCTAAAGTAGAACCCCACTCCATTCTTGCAACAGACGGAGGCTAAATTTTACCCTCCTGGCTGCGAATTTTTCTGCAGTCATTGAGGGGTCCACGACTTCTGATACCCCCCCCCAACAAAAGACTCAACACAGGAAAGCCTTATAGGGGCAAACTGGCCTTCATTGCCGGTCCCCGCTGAGACACAGGAAATCATCAACAGTCAAGACAGCCCGATACAGCCGGCCCAAAAGAGCCCCACAGCTTGGAAGGGCCAGCAGAGGGGACCTGCTGATTTCGAGAGAGACAGGGTGGGCAGATACGCCAAGTATTTCAAGGGGAATGAGATACTGCCCATCCCTGAGTTGGTCGAAAAGTTAACACCCAGGATCCTCTCGCTGGTCGTCTCTGACCTCAAAACGAAAAAGCTTTAAAAAAAAAAAAAAAAAAAGCATCCCATGCCAATACTTTTGTCGTAAAAGTTTTGCGACATGGGATGTCCTGCTGCCCACTGAAGAACAGGCAGCGAAGGCGGCAGCAAACAACATTGTCACCAAACACTTCAGGCTACAGCCGGAGTATAGGGGGACCCGTAGGCTGCGCGTCACGGTATCAAACGTCCCGGTCGTCATCACTGGGGAGGTTTTGGCCGCCTACCTAAGCGCATTTGGCCAGGTAGAGGAATTTAACCTCCTCAGATCCCCGGCCGGGACAGCCTACGGGGAGTACGCCTTCCGGCTGTGCCTGACGAGGGATGGCTTCAAGGCCATCCCCGAGACTATAATCAGCGGGGACCGGCAAATGATGGTAATGGTGGAAGGGCGTAGACCAAGATGCTGGGCTTGTAGACAAATTGGGCACATTGCCAGATTTTGTCCACAGAAAAATGAAAACACAGCAGCCACAACAACAACAACAGATTCAGCAACCACCAGCACCACCACCACCACCATCAGCAAACAAACGGAGGCCCAGGGTGCGAGTCAGGTCCAGCCCAAAACAAACGAACAGGAGGGCTGGACCGAGGTAAACCGGAAGAAAAAGGGGCCCCCTAAACAGGGAGAAAAAAATCCAAATGCATCCCCTTCTCAGAGACAAGACAAGGCCCAACCACCAGCAGCGCCGGAATCGCCAAAAACACCGGCAACAACTACGTCAAAAGTATCAGCAACACCGGCACCCAAAACCACACCAAAGTCATCAACAACACCAGTAACCCCAACGACATCAACAGCACCAGTACCATTAGCAACCACAGCATCTCCAGCATCCAAAAAGATGAAAAAGAAAAAAACAACTAACCCTACAGAAGAAATGGAGACCTACACCAATTTGAAACGGAGGAGGGACAGTGGGGAAGGGGCCGCAAAAAAAATGTGCCCGGAAAAACCCCAGCCCGAGGCAGGCCCTTCCCCCCAAAAACAACCACAACCACAGTCACCCCCTCCATCTCTACCATCACCATCGCCTTCAACACTACCTCCACCACTTTCCCCCCCCAAAAAAAATATCACTACAGTCTCCTCCCCAACAAATGGACCCTCCTTCACCTCTCTCACCACAACAAGAACACTTTCTGCACAAATACCATCGCCCTTACAAAATCCCCCTGCCTAGATCCCAATCGGCAGAAAGGGCACAACCCTCGAGCCTAGCTCGAACCCCATCCCTTCCCACACTTAGCCCCAGAGACATATCATCCCAGGAACTATTCCCCGCGATTCGCTTACCTAAAAGAAAAACTGACCCCCCTGCCGGAAAAAAGAAACCAAATCGGCAGGAGGAGAAACTTTCAATTGGACAGATACAGCGGGCAGCGGCTTTGTGTTCGGTGGAGCTGGAAGCAGTTGGGGACTTCCAGCTCCGGAAGGCACTAAAGCCGCTGCTCAGCTTGGAAAAGATAAATGATTTAAACATTACAAACCCTTCGAACTTTAGGAGTGCAGCCATGGTGACCACTTTTGTCAGGTCAGCTGGCGACCGTACCAAGGGCGTGTGGAAGTTCTTGAGTACGGTCTGTCAGACTGATACGGGCATGAAGTTGGCGGAGTTGGAGCACTCCTCACTAAAGAAATGTATTACCTTTTGTGCAGGGAGGGTCCCTATCTTGGTTCACCCTTCTCTTTATAGGTCCCTAAAGTTGCGGTTCCCCATAGATGTCGGTGGAATAACCAGGGATAACCGAGTTAGCACTGAACTCGGCACCGGTTCCCTGCGTCAGGCCGTCGGCATCCTCATCCCGAAGGATTTCCGGCCCGTAGTCGACACTGAGTAAGGTAAGTTGGATTGATGGCTTTAAACCTTGTTTGAATGTGAGGGGACTGAGGGATTCAAGCAAGTGTACGCGCTTGCTTGCTGAACTCAAGAACCTCGGAGTAGATGTTGCTGCAGTGCAGGAGACTCACTTCACTTGCGGTGCCGACTGTCGGGTGCTGGAAAGCGATTTTAACGTTTTCTCAGCATACGGCAGCCGCACCAGCGCTGGGGTCTCTTTGCTAGTTGGACGCAGCCTTGATGCTGATGTTGACGTTGTTTTTGCAGGTGACGGGGGCCGGCTGGTTGTGGCCGATGTTGCCGTGAAAAGTTTCAAGTTCCGTCTGGTTGCGGTTTATGCGTTCAATACCGCTGCGGAGAGGGTTTCTTTTTTTCGTCAGTTGGCGCCGTTCCAGGACGATACGAAGCGGCTAGTCTTAATGGGTGATTGGAATGCGATCCTTGATCCCAAGATAGATAAGGTCGGTTGGGGAGCTAGTCGTGCGGGAAGGTGTGAGAGCAGCCTTGTCGGCTTCGTGACTCGTCACGGTCTCGTCGACAGGTTTCGTCTTGATCACCCTGGGTGGGAGATGTGGACGTGGTTAGATAGCTCGCCCTCTGCCAAAGTAGGTTCCTACTTGGACAGAGTGTTAGATAGACGAGCTGACATTGATTTCGTTACTTGTCCCACGTTCCACTTGATAGCGTGGACTGACCATAAACTCGTTAGAGTCAGTCTGCGGTTAGTTAATAGACCTAGTCTAGCCGGCCTCTGGAAGTTCAATACCTCCTTACTGGAGATACGGGACTTCCGGGACCGGCTGGAATCCCTAATTCAGCGGGCGTTAGTGGGGGCGGTTACCGGGAATAGGTGGTGGGTTTCTCTGAAATATAGGATTAGAGACTTCGCCACCAAATACGGTCAACAGCTCAGCCTAGATAAGGCCAAGGAGGCGAAGTCTATAGAAGATAGACTTTCCCGGGCGGTGGCTGGGGGGGACTCCCTAGGTGTAGAACTAGCTAGGAGGGACCTTGAGCGTAAGAATAGCGAGCGCTACAAGGGACACGTAGTTAGATCTAGGTTAAATATAGTTCTCTACGAAGCTGTGAAATCGAACGCGACTGCGCGTAAAGAAGAAGTGCGAAGGTTCCCCGATCGGTATATCGCGTCTGTCAAGACCGCGGACGGGCGACTGCTGCATTCGAGTCGTGAGATGCGTGATGTTTTTCGGGCGCACTTTCGGGATCGCTTTGCCCGCAGCCCTGATCTCCCGATCCGGGAGTTTCGTAGCTATCTTGCCGACTTCCCCCGCCTTCGGGTGGCTGAAGCGGCTAGCTGCGAGGGTGTGGTTACTGAATGCGAAGTCCGTGATGCGTTGCAGCTGGTCGGCCTCAACAAGTCGCCGGGACTTAACACAGAGTTAAAGATTTTGGCCCGGTTCTTGGCGAATCGTTTACAGCGTGTCATCAGTGATCTGATCGGCCCTGAACAGACCTTTGCTGTGAAGGGAAGATCGATCCAGGACAATCTGCACTTGATTCGCGAGGTCCTAGAGGGGATAGAAGACGACACAGAAGCTGCGCTGATCAGTTTAGATCAGTCCAAGGCCTTCGATAGGGTTGACCATCGGTTCTTGGCGACTGTTTTGGAGACTGCCGGATTCCAAACGGAGTTCCGCAGATGGATTAGCATGATGTACCACAACCCTCAGGTGAACGGAAGGCGTTCGAGGATATTCGCGATCGAGCGTTCGGTCCGGCAGGGCTGCCCCCGGTCTCCTCTACTCTATGTCCTCACGTTGGAGCCCCTCCTGCGCAGGCTTAGGGATGAGAGGACAGGTCCGTCCCTGCGCGGTATACCTTTTTTCAGCAGCCTTGCTGCAAGGGTTTCCGCGTTCGCTGATGACATCACAGTCTTTGTGTCCCGCCGTCTGGATATAAAGGCTGTGAAAGAGGCGGTTGTCGAGTACGAGCGGATTGCAGGAGCCAAGGTCAATTTTGACAAAAGCGAAGGTTTGCGGCTTGGTGCTTGGAGGGGTAGCAATACTCTTCCAGGGCCCTTCCGCTTGAGTGACGGACCCATCCGCATCCTCGGGGTGTGGTTCGGGCCCGACCTCCAACTGGAGCGAAATAGGTCGGAAGTACATGCTAAGGTGAATGCTCAGGTGGGAATCTGGCTTTCAAGGAGGTTGTCCTTAAAGGGCAGGGCGGAGGCGTGCGCCACGTACGTCTTCCCTCTGATCCTTTACCGATTGGCTGTACTTCCTCTGCCTAAGGTAAATCGGTTGGCGCTGCAACGATCCCTTTCCAGATTGCTCTGGGGAGGTGCAAGGCCGATGGTCCGTAGGCAGGTCTGTATCCAACGTACACGCAACGGGGGTCTGGGTATGCCTTATCTGGAGAGCCACTGGCTTGCTGAAAGACTTGCATACTTGGGCAGAGCTTTGACGGGGGACGCAGTGTGGAGACTGAAGACGAGTCGGACTTTTCCTCGCCTAAAGTCAGACCCAAAGGCCGAAGGTCGACGTAGGCCTTTGGGCGAAACACTGTTTGTCCGCGAGTGCCGAACGGCCCTTCGTAACCTTCTTGGGTCCAGTGACCTTTCACGGCCTCGAAAAGAACTATATCGGGAGCTAGTGGTGGGTTCCGCTTCTGATCCTCTCAGCGAGTGGCGTGGCTGGACGACGGGGCAGATTCGCTCTCACTGGAATTAGGCGCCAGGATCGAGCTTCTGGAACAACTCCGAGTTCTCGCTCACCTGGCGACTTGTGCGAAATGCGTTACCCCTTGTCGGCTTGAACTACAAGGCGGGCCTGGCAGACATGCCCGATTGCACTCGCTGCGGCAGTGGCCTGGAAGAAACGGCTGAGCACGCCTTCTACTACGGCGAGCGAGTTCGCCCGTTTTGGGATCACGTCGGCGAGTGGACGGCTCGCATCGAACCCAAACAGCTCGTGCTGCTCGACGTTGGTTACGTCGTGGACAACGTTCTTCCTCCGTATCAGGGTGAGAAGCGTGTGGTGTTTCTTGCGATCCTAGCTGTAGCTAGAATGGTGATTTGGACGACGCGAAACAAGGGATTGTATGACGATGCAAACTTTTCTCATCGTGATCTGATTTTGTATTTTCGGCATCAGCTGAGGGTCAAAATCAGATGCGATAGAAAACGCTTGGATCGCATAACATTCAGCAAAAGGTGGGTGCATGCAGCGAGCCTGGTCGTGCGAAAGGGGGCAATATTGGAGTCATCCTTCCCTCCTCTGCCGGCTCATGGCGTCTACGGTACGGGTCCTTCGGGACCCCACCCCCGGTAAGTAGGCAAAGCTTTTTTTTCCCTTGTAACCTAGTTAGCAGTATGTTGTCAGTCATTGTCCCCGTCATCTAGTCATTAGTATCCAAGATCTTCCCCACCCCCATTATTTTTGTACCGTAACCCGCCTTTACTGAAGATCTTGAACATTCATGTGTATACAAATCATATTACCTGTTTGAATCAACCCATACCGCGCCCGACCCCTTATTTTCTTTTACCCCTGTAGATTAGGATCCCTGCCCCACCTAGGGTAGGTCCGGCTTGTTTTCGGTTCTTTTCGCCCCGGAAAACAGTCGGCCTCCAATTTTATAGACGGGGGGATGGGAGGGCAACCAAACGGGGGTTTTTTCCTTTGTTTCTGTATATATTTCGGGGTTTTTCCTCCCATCCCCATCATATGAATTCATTTGTAAAAATCTCAATTTGTAAATAAAATCATGTATCACTCTCGGGGTTTTAAGTAGGCCTTTCTTCATCGAGCAAATGTGGTATTTTGGTGGCAGCAGCGCGCATGGCGACGGATGAATGACTATATATTGTATTGTTGAATGGGTCGGCGAATGTGGCAAGCTAGGTCCCACTAGTTAAAACATAGTTATTGCAAGACCGCACCCTTCCCCTTCCCCACAAAACTTAAGGCCTTGTGCCTTCCTGTAATTTGCAGGAAATAAACAGAACGATTCTAAGTCAGACTTGTTCCTTCACGTAGATTAGAAGGTAAAATTTTTTGTCTGCGAAAAAGTAAGTTGTTTTATTGTTAAAATTGTTATTACTTCGAAAAGTATTGTTATTTGTTGAAATTTTCTTGTTACTGTTTTTGAACTGTGATTGTTAACTGCCCCTCCCCCAAACAATTGTTATTTTGTTTGTTGAGGGAGGGTCAACGCTTGTTATCCTCGGATCATTTTTGTAAAAACAAACCGACTTATTCCATCATCATCCAACGTATTTTCACCTACACAGAACATTCGACGGTCATCCTCTCCTAGCTGCTTCATAAGCAGCTATGGCAGAGGCACCAACTTAACCAGGGTCATCATCACCCGACATTTTTAAAGACACAAGTCCCCCCTCAAAGCCGGAAGAAAGATGGCCTGTACTTTCGCAGCCATCTTCGTCGGCCAGTTCAATCCAACCGGCGCAAAAGTAACACAAAAAAGCCCAAAAGACTATTCAAAAATAAGACAAAAATACGAGAAGTACTTCCAAGGGAATAGGATCCTTCCTATTCCCGAACTTGTACAGGAAGTACAGCCAAAAATAATCTCGTTCGTCGTCACAGATTTAAAAACAAAGAGGCTGGCAGGTATCAAAAAAGATACTTTTGAAGGCTTGCTAAAAGCAGCAGACATTCCCGCAAAGTACTACTGTAGACGTAGCTTTGCAACATGGGATGTGTTGCTACCATCAGAAGACCTTGCAGCCAAGCTGGCCGGCGAAAACGTCATCTCCAAGTACTTCCGGCTACAGCCAGAGTACATGGGAAGACGTAAAATCCGAATCACCGTGTGTAATGTCCCGATACAGCTAAATGAGGAGGTCCTAGCTGCCTACCTCGTAAAACATGGCGAAATAGAGGACATAACCAAAGCAAAATCGGTTAACGGGACAGCGCACGGTGATTATATCTTCACCATGTGCCTGGACAGAGGGGGGTTCACAGCCATACCTCAAGTAATCGAGTATGAACATCAGATCATGACAGTCGTTGTTGAGGGCAGGAAGCCCCAGTGCTGGAATTGCAAGCAGCTGGGGCACTTTTCAAAATCCTGCCCTCAAAAAACAACCAAAACAACTCCGGCCACAACAACAACAACAACAACAGAAACGACAACGAACACAACGAACACAACGACAACTATAGCAGCAGAATCAACAACAGCGACCGAAGTAAACAAAAACGAAACCCCTAAAGCTAAAACCGGGGACAGCCCCGACAAAGAAGAGGGCTGGACCCAGGTCGTTAAGTGGGGGAAAAGAAAAAGACTCCTACCAAAGAATCAACCATCACAAAACCAACAAATACTTCGACTGCAAACATTGACACTATCGCTACTACAACTACTACTACTGCCACAGCCAAATCATCATCATCGTCATCTGCAAGATTATCATCATCATCGTCATCAACAAAAAAGAAAAACAAAGAAAAACACACTGAAAAAGAAAATGAAGCCATGGATTATTCGATCAATCTAAAACGGCGAAGGGATAGTGGGGACTCGGTAGCTGGGGAGGGGGAGAAAAAACATATTAAGGGACAAACACAAGAAACACCAACACAGTCCCAAACACCCTCCCAACCTCAAGAAAAGGGCGAAAAGAAAAAAATTGAAAGACCAGCCCAAATTATCCCACCCCCACAAAAACATCAAAATACCCCAGCACACCTCTCTGACTTGCCACTTTCCCCCAAATCACCTTCACTCTCACCCATCACAACCCCTAAGCTCCTTACAAGAGCACACTCGGTGACCAGAGAGTCACCAACAGCAGCAGCATCATCACCAACAGAACCTAAACCAAGGTCACGGTCGGCTTCAAACGAAGTCCGACGTGCCTTCACTGCATTTCATTTCTGTCAGGACATCCTCGAGCCCCAAAACATGGACCATATCTTAAAACAATCATTAAAACCCTTATCATCACTAAAAACATTAGACGGAAAAGATATAACCAACCCTTACTTATTCAAAAATGCAGCAATGGTGACCACATTCTTCCGTTCGGCTGGACCCCGAACCAAAGAGCTTTGGCACTTTCTTGAGGGGGCCAGTCGAGCGGACGCAATGTTGGCGGATTTGCGCCACCAAAGTTTGAAAAAATTGCTTCCTTTTTGTTCGGGCAGGGTCCCGATTTTAGTTCACCCATCATTCTATAGGTCCTTAAAGTTGCGGTACCCCGTGGATGTCGGTGGAATTACCAGGGACGACCGAGTCAACACTGAGCTCGGCAATGGATCCCTGCGTCAGACCGTCGGCATCCTTACTCCCAAGGATTTCCGGCCCGTAGTCGACACTGAGTAAGGTAAGTGGGATTGATGGCTCTAAACCTTGCTACTTTGAATGTGAGGGAATTGAGGGATCCGGGGAAAGTGTACGCGCTTGCTTGCTGAACTCAAGAACCTCGGGGTAGATGTTGCTGCAGTGCAGGAAACCCACTTCACTTGCGGTGCCGACTGTCATGTGCTGGAAAGCGATTTTGACGTTTTCTCAGCATACGGCAGCCGTACCAGCGTTGGGGTTTCTTTGCTAGTTGGACGAAGCCTTGATGCTGATGTTGACGTTGTTTTTGCAGGTGACGGGGGCCGGCTGGTTGTGGCCGATGTTGCCGTGAAAAGTTTCAGGTTTCGTCTGGTTGCGGTTTATGCGTCCAATGTCGCTGCGGAGAGGGTTTCCTTTTTTAGTCGGTTGGCGCCGTTCCTGGACGATACGAAGCGGCTAGAGAGTTCTCAACGAAGCTGTGAAAACGAACGCGACTGCGCGTGAAGAAGAAGTGCGAAGGTTCCCCGATCGGTATATCAGTTCTGTCAAGGCCCCGGATAGGCGACTGCTGCGATCGGCTCGCGAGATTCGTGACGCCTTTCGGGCGCACTTTCGGGATCGCTTTGCCCGCTGTACTGATCTCCCGATCCGGGAGTTTCGTAGCTATCTTGCCGACTTCCCCCGCCTTGGGGTGGCTGAAGCGATTAGCTGCGAGGGTGTGGTTACTGAATGCGAAGTCCGTGATGCGTTGAAGCAGGTCGGCCTCAACAAGTCGCCGGGACTAGATGGTTTGCCCTACGAAGTGTACTTGAGGATGTCGCACATGTTTGTGCCTATTCTGACGGATATGTTCAACCATTGGTTCGCCCAGGGAGCCACCCCTGTTAGCGTTACCAAGGGCGTGATCACATTGCTGAAGAAATGTGGCAGGCATGTTTGGGAGGGTTTAGATGATTACAGGCCCATAACTCTGCTTAACACAGAGTTAAAGATTTTGGCCCGGGTCTTAGCGAATCGTTTACAGATTGTCATTAGCGATCTGATCGGCTCTGAGCAGACCTTTGCTGTGAAGGGAAGATCGATCCAGGACAACCTGCACTTGATTTGCGAGGTCCTAGAGGGTATAGAAGACGGCACCGAGGCCGCGCTGATCAGTTTAGATCAGTCCAAGGCCTTCGATAGGGTTGACCATCGGTTTTTGGCGACTGTTTTGGAGACTGCCGGATTCCAACCGGAGTTCCGCAGATGGATTAGCATGATGTACCACAGTGGTGCAGGTGAACGGAAGGCGTTCGAGGGTGTTCGCGGTCGAGCGTTCCGTCCGGCAGGGCTGCCCGTTGTCTCCTCTTCTCTATGTCCTAGCTTTGGAGCCCCTGCTCCGTAGGCTTAGGGATAGGACGACGAATCCGGCCCTGCGTGGTGTCCCTTTTGCTGGCCCTCTTACGGCAAGGGTTTCCGCGTTCGCCGATGATATCACAGTGTTTGTATCCCGCCGTCTGGATATAAAGGCTGTGAAAGAGGCGGTTGTCGAGTACGAGCGGATTGCAGGAGCCAAGGTCAATTTTGACAAAAGCGAAGGTTTGCGGCTTGGTGCTTGGAGGGGTAGCAATACTCTTCCAGGGCCCTTCCGCTTGAGTGACGGACCCATCCGCATCCTCGGGGTGTGGTTCGGGCCCGACCTCCAACTGGAGCGAAATAGGTCGGAAGTACATGCCCGATTGCGCTCGCTGCGGCAGTGGCCTGGAAGAAACGGCTGAGCACGCCTTCTACTACGGCGAGCGAGTTCGCCCGTTTTGGGATCACGTCGGCGAGTGGACGGCTCGCATCGAACCCAAACAGCTCGTGCTGCTCGACGTTGGTTACGTCGTGGACAACGTTCTTCCTCCGTATCAGGGTGAGAAGCGTGTGGTGTTTCTTGCGATCCTAGCTGTAGCTAGAATGGTGATTTGGACGACGCGAAACAAGGGATTGTATGACGATGCAAACTTTTCTCATCGTGATCTGATTTTGTATTTTCGGCATCAGCTGAGGGTCAAAATCAGATGCGATAGAAAACGCTTGGATCGCATAACATTCAGCAAAAGGTGGGTGCATGCAGCGAGCCTGGTCGTGCGAAAGGGGGCAATATTGGAGTCATCCTTCCCTCCTCTGCCGGCTCATGGCGTCTACGGTACGGGTCCTTCGGGACCCCACCCCCGGTAAGTAGGCAAAGCTTTTTTTTCCCTTGTAACCTAGTTAGCAGTATGTTGTCAGTCATTGTCCCCGTCATCTAGTCATTAGTATCCAAGATCTTCCCCACCCCCATTATTTTTGTACCGTAACCCGCCTTTACTGAAGATCTTGAACATTCATGTGTATACAAATCATATTACCTGTTTGAATCAACCCATACCGCGCCCGACCCCTTATTTTCTTTTACCCCTGTAGATTAGGATCCCTGCCCCACCTAGGGTAGGTCCGGCTTGTTTTCGGTTCTTTTCGCCCCGGAAAACAGTCGGCCTCCAATTTTATAGACGGGGGGATGGGAGGGCAACCAAACGGGGGTTTTTTCCTTTGTTTCTGTATATATTTCGGGGTTTTTCCTCCCATCCCCATCATATGAATTCATTTGTAAAAATCTCAATTTGTAAATAAAATCATGTATCACTCTCGGGGTTTTAAGTAGGCCTTTCTTCATCGAGCAAATGTGGTATTTTGGTGGCAGCAGCGCGCATGGCGACGGATGAATGACTATATATTGTATTGTTGAATGGGTCGGCGAATGTGGTAAGCTAGGTCCCACTAGTTAAAACATAGTTATTGCAAGACCGCACCCTTCCCCTTCCCCACAAAACTTAAGGCCTTGTGCCTTCCTGTAATTTGCAGGAAATAAACAGAACGATTCTAAGTACAGTTGCCTGACGAACGCGTTACAACTCAACGAACGAACGAACGTAGGAAGGAAGGAAGGAAGGAAGGAGAACTAGGGAGAAAGCGAGAGAGAAGGAACAGCTACCGAGAGAGGGAGAGAGCGCTCAACTCAATACGCCCTGAAACCAACAATAGTGGTCTCTGTTGGATTGATACAAGAAGCAGTTTCCTATTGCCTTTTACGCCCGCTCTGGACAACAAATGTCCCACTCTCCAAAAGTAAATTTAAATTAACCTTGCCAATTTTTACAAACAATTACCATTCTCTGAATCTGAAATATAAAAATACCTACCAAAATACAAACAGTTTTTATATCACAAACCCTTTTTTTAATATATACTTTCATTTTTAAAAAAAGTAATTAATAAATAAATAACCACAATTTGCCGCAATCTGGATAATATTGTCTTCTTTTTTGCTACCGACGCTTATTTTTTAAAAATAGCACCTCCGAGTCTAAAAAGACTTAAATTGTAAATTTTACAAGTATATGCAGGTACTAACTACTCTTTGTACTTGGTAGCACTACTCGGATTGCTTGTGAATTTCCATCTTCACAGTACTCGCCGGTGCGATATTGAATATTTTGTTTTCAGCTTTAAAGGGATCGTCCTCTGTGCGCATTCGCTCTATAGCAGAAGTTATACTCCCCCACATCAAGGGCTTTACCATAATATTATCAAAATTACAGGGTGAAAGAATTATGTTCTACCATTGGTTAATGTTACTTGTGAGACGGAAGACGAAAATTGACCAATAACGACTTGGGACGACTTTGTGGAGGGGGTCATTTGCAGTTTTTTGGGGAGGGTTTTAGCCGGATATATATATATATATATATATATATATATATATATATATATATATATATATATATATATATATATTCTTTTTTGTTGTTGTTTTACGTACAGTGTGAGGAATTGGCCACACCCAAATAAATCGATTAAAAAAGAAAAAAAAAGAAGGAAAAAAGGAAAGGAAAGGTGTAATCTTTGCCTTTAAAAACAAACAAACAAATTTTCAACAATTACTTCCTTGTTTGCTTGAGTGCAAGATCTGATTTTGATTCTAAAAAAAAAAATTTTTTTCTCTAAAATTTTGGCTTTACAACAACAATAATAACAATAACAAACATAATGAAAGAAAATATAAAGGAAAGAAAAAGAAGAAAAAAGAAATAAAGCGAAGTCTTCCTCGAACTATTTCTGAAAGTAAGTATATTATTGTTTCCTTTAAGTATTCAATGTATATATATAAGACAGAAAAACAGTATTTTCTCTACGTGTATGTTAAGAGATTGTTACTTAGAAAGTTGGATATTTATTTATTGACACGAGCACCTGTCGGAAGTGCGATGTTTTTGCAAGATATCATTTATGATGTCCTGACTGAAATAACAAGTTCGATTCTCGTAAGATGCCTAGGTTTATGTCAAACTTATTTATTTATTCATTTGTTTCAGTTCTTTCTCTAAGTTACCATCTCATTTTTAAATTTGATTTATTTTTCAAAATTTAATTTATCTTAAGTTAACAACTTGCAGGGAGATAAAAAGTATTTTCAAAAGAAAAATTCAGAAGAAAATAAACGGTAAACGTTCTTGGAAGAAATAAAGACTTTATTTCATATATATATATATATATATATATATATATATATATATATATATAATTATTGAAGATGAAAAAGTTAAGTGTTTACTAGTGTTTAATGTTTAAATAGTGTTAATACTTAAGTGCGTAAAAACGTTTTCCCAGGATTGAAATATGCTTGCGAATCTATCTATCTATCTATCTATCTATTTCTTTTTTTCTGTGTCTATTCGTTTAACTATTTCATTATTACTATTTTGCTGTCCGTCTCTCTGTCTCATATTGACTTTCTGTCAGTCAGTTAGTCTGTCGGTCTCTGGTTCATTTTTACTTTCTATTAGTCTGTCTGCCTGTCTATTTCATTTTTACTTACTATCTATCTATCTATCTATCTATCTATCTATCTGTTTGTCCGTCAGTCCGTCTGTTTGTTGATCTATTTCATTTTACTCTCTATCGATCTGTCTGTCAATTTGTCTGATTTTTACTGTCTGTCTGTTTGTCTGTCTGATTTTTGCTATCTATCTATTTATGAATAAATTAAATTCTCTTGGATAGTATCTATCAGTCTATCGATCGATCAAATGATTGATCGTTCGATCCGTGTAATAAATATTTGTTTTTGGATGCAACAGCTCTTTCATTATTGATTTTAAACTTGCTTTATTAAAATCTCTGCCGCGCTCATCAAATCAAAATACTTGAATAAATAGATAAATAAATAGATAAACAGTGACATTTATCTTCAACATTTTGAAAGAAAATGTAATGGATTTTCTTTTCACAGAATTTTTTCCTGTGACAGTCAGCTAAAAATATTACCAATTTTTCACGAGAGAAGGGATTACAACTTTGGCAACATTTTTCAAGAGCTGAATTATTTGTGCATATTACCCATAATAAATTTTCATTAAAAAATAAATAAAAATCCTCTATTTGTATCGATAAACACAAAACAAAGCAAACCTCGGAAAACTTGTTAAGAGTAAAATACGTCTAAAATGTTTTTTAATCCATTTCCAGTTATAATTAAGGAAATGTATTAAAAAAAAAAGAAAGAAAACATTGTTCCTATACAGGTACGGTTGAAGCGACGATTATTGGTTGATCGATCGATTGATTGATTTTAACAGTATGTCAACTCGTCTAAGGTTATATTATGCAAAGAGGTAAGAGAATCCCGTTCTTTGTACGGTCATATTTACGTTTATTGTGTAGTTATTTCTGGAGACTTTTTTGCACACATATATAATTTCAAGTATTCCTAATACAAACAATTTGCATGCAATTGTTTATGTTTAAGTATTTTAATAACTAATTACCCTTAATAAACAATTATGCCAACCAAGAACGAATAATTTTCAATCAGTTCTATTTGATCCATAGATGGGTCCCTAACAGGTGTTACCACTCCAGGACAGAGTGGATCTGGGAGTAATGGTAATGAATGCCCAATATCTTCAGAACCGGAGCCTTGCTATCAGATGAAATTTAGTATCATACCCAAGACACCTTTTTGGGGGAGTGGGTCTTACCCCTCCGCAAAGGTTTCAGTCAGTATATTGTAAACCTCGCCAATAGAATGAGACGATTATTGGATGTGTTAATTTTGAAATAATCATATTTTGATTTTACTTTCCACTTTTATAACTGAAGGCAAGGCCGGATTTACCAATAGACAGTGTCCATATCCTCTTCTATGGTAGAGCGTTGGCCTCGAGCTCACGGGTATTTAGTGAGGGACACCGAAACTAATTTGTCGCGCAATTATATTATAATATTTGGCTAATGAGTAGAATGTTTGCTAATGGTCCGGGAGACCAGGGTTCAATCCCTGATCGAGTCACACCAAAGACTAAAAAAAAAATGGTACTTGTGCCGCGACCGGCTTACGAACGTAAACATATCAGATTACACCTTCGCCCTAGAGAAATAACATCCAGGCGCGGCCGGAAATCATGAAGCCTTTTTTCGACTCTAACCGGCCGTTACAGCTAAGAAGGGGAAAAATTAATATTTAGGCAGGGGTTTGCCTTTAGCTACCGCTCCACCACCCGCGCAGCGCTAAGATAACGCCAATCTTAGCCTCGGCCTTCTGGCCAGTTCGCTCGTCAGTGCAGATCTTTGGCGCGCCAGCCTTAGCTATCGTCTCGATACGTCAACACCGCTTTGGCGCGAAACAGCCTAAGCTACCGCCTCGATACGTCCGCACAGCTTTGGCGCGAAACAGCCTAAGCTACCGCCTCGATACGTCCGCACCGCTTTGGCGCAAAACAGCCTTAGCTACCACCTCGATACGTCTGCACAGCTTTGGCGCGAAACAGCCATAGCTACCGCCTCGATACGTCCGCACAGCTTTGGCGCGAAACAGCCATAGCTACCGCCTCGATACGTCCGCACAGCTTAATACTTATAATGCTGAGGAGGCATCAAGTGTTGCGGAGCCGATAAGCGCGTCGACTCCGCAAATGAATTTAAGTTAAATGCCGGCGAGTGTGCATGGCCAAAGACAATGAAGGATAAACTGGAGCAATCCAGGGAATGGAATAGCGCCCTCTTCTACACATTAATGTAGAAGCTATTGAAAAGGAAGCCTTTCAGGTCACTCTCGACAACGGTCGCCAACTTTACTTTTACTTATATAGTATTTGTTGACTTTTGGCCATAGCAAAAAATTTCAGTATTATATATTTCTTTCTCTTTTTTGTTTAATGGCATATCAAACTTCTTGGGTTATTTAATGCCAAAGCCATCTTTGTAGAAGAATAGTGAATGTACTATTTAACCCATAATTGGCGGTATAAGAAGGTTCACACCTCCCCTAAGGGGATTTGTCCAAAAGTGAACGAAAGAGCGTGACTGGAGTTCGAACTTGCTTACTTCGAGGCAGCATTTCGCCACTTTAGCCATTGAGACCCCATGATTATTAGAAAACTGATAAAAACAGAGATATATTTATTTTCAGATCTAATCAGGCTCCTTTGAATTGATTAGAAACAATTTAGAGTACTTAGGCTCCTCTTGCTGAATGGGTCTGTAACATATTGACCCTCGACCGAGCCGTCATTCAAGAGATGCACCTGTGTAAATAAGCGGAAGAACAGCGGAAGCAGGTGTACGTGAGACAATTATATAACCAGGTGCCCGAGGCGGTTCGAGCCAGTTGGAGTCATTTGGGGACAAGATGCCGAAGTGAGTGCCAGCGGCAGACAGAGGGCTTTGGGCCCTCAGTGACCCACGGTTGAGCAACCCCAGCCAAGATGAGAAAGAAGTACTGCTATGTTAACTTTGTTGACTTACGCTTGACTGAATTGTTAGAAATAGAACTGTTTGATCCTTTAACAGTGTTTATCTAAAAATGTTTACAAGTCATATATCTAATATATATGTAAAAACAAGATTTGGCACTAAATAACCAATAATGGCTGATATGCCAGAAAACCAAACCAAACCAAACCAAACCGAAGCGATCATACTAAAAATCAATACCACTAAGTAATTATTTAGTAAACCCGGTTTTGATAAAACCGGGTATTTACACAATACATATGTAATCATTATTTCACATTGCAGGATTTTAAATGCATTACAAACATAGGGTAGATCTTTGTTTAATGGTATATCAACCATCCTTGTAAAAAACAGCAGTGATCCTATTTAACTCATAGCCGAGGGAATGAAAGGGTTCATACCTTTTCCAAGAGCATTAGTCCGAAAGTGAACGTAATAGGGCAAGTGGAGTTCGAACTCGCTTACTTCGAGGTTGCAATCCAGCCATTACACCGCGAGGACTCCTCCTCAACAACGTTAGCTGTTTTAAGGCAAATCTAACTGCAGCTAGACTTTAATGGGGGCATCGTTGATGAATAAGATCCTAATTAGGATTAAATAATTATTATTCAATAATCATTGAGAAAATAATGTAAATAACTAAGGGAATTTTGACGTCGGTAATGACATAGTTTATCGATAGGCAGACAGACACATAATCTTCATTATAATAAGATTCTAAAGACGAACAAGACATGCTGGAGAAACAGGGACGAACTTATAAGTGACGTTCTCCTGTGGACTCCTGTACATGGATACACCAGCGTTGGCCGACCAGTAAACTCACAGACATCCGCTTTCAGGACAATAGGGACGGATGATGAGAGAGAGAGAGAGAGATAGAGAGAGAGAGAATCCGTTCTTTCAGCACGACAATGATGATGATGATGCCAATATCACCCAGCGTCCCATATACTGGTATATGGAATGAGGGTTATCTACAGAGGTTTAAAATTGACAGCTAGTGTAATTGAAGTGAGTGGGAATCTACCAAATACCTATATAAACCATGCGGCTCATATACCGTCTAGATAAATGAATAAAAATTGATATTAGTTTTACAGTACACAGACACAAATTTGGGGCATCGACAACAACAGGTCTATGAAACAGAACCTCATTAATTCCTGGAAAAGACCCGGGAGAAAGTTTAAATCCTGAGATATAAGAAGGGGTTTTCAAAATCACACAACTAGCATCCAAGTTTGGTGGTCTCTGAAAATTAACGCCCCACCTTCCCTTAAAAGTTGGATTGTTGCGCCTCTCAGCTGAACACGACTGAACTTAGGACTTTTTTCAATTTTGTTCCCGACCGGGAGGTATGCTTCCTGCTGGAACCCCACATTAAAACGATCTTGTGTCACATTTCCAACATTGTGTGTGAATGGGGGTCGTTAAATCTCAAGGAGAGGTTTCGGAAAATAATGATGATAATAAACTGTAATTTAATACAAAATAAAATTAAAAGGTTATTAAAGTTACGTGATCCCCCCGCAACCCGCTTCAAGCCCCCTTCAAAAATTTAGGTTCACCAGTTCCCTATTGGGTAGAGTGTTTGTCAATGGCCCGGGAGACCAGGATTCAATCCCAGTTTGTGTCATACCAAAGACTCAAAAAATGGTACTTGATATCCCCTCGCTTAACACTCGGCATTATAAGGTACGTATCAAGGGTAAAGTGGAACAATCCAAGGAAAGGAATAGCACCCTTCACAACATCTCAGTGTAGTAGCTATTAAAAAAGGGCCTTCGGGTCACTCTCAACTATGGTCGCCAACTTTACTTACTTATTACTTGGTATTGGATTCACAACAGTAGGAGTGATTTATAGAACTTAATAAACTAGTTTAACCATCAGAATAACAGTAGTATCAGTCTAGCACAAAGCTAAAATTATGGAGCATCCAGTGAGAACCAAACTCACTACTGTTGTAATTTTATGCAAGACTACCCAAAGCACCTTCCCCAGATGAAATATCTAAGAGTTATAGATGTCCACCCATTTATCTGTGCTTTTGCTTTTCACATTTTAACTTGCTGGCAATCAGCCCAATATCCCTCCTAAATGTAGAAGGGAAAATATTTTTTTGAGTTCTTGCTCGTCGTATGACAACCTTTCTGATGAGCAATCATTATATAAATACATCTACCCAGAAGGCTTGGATACCTGGCTTCCCCAGATGTCTGGAACATTCACAAATGATATGGAACTCAATACTCTCAGCTAGAAGGGACAAAACAGAACTACATGTGATCTGGCTTGATCTTGCCACTGCGTACGGTTCAGTTCCGCACCACTTAATCCGAATGGCCCTCGAATTTTTCAACTTCCCTAGCAAGGTTGGGGAAATCATAATGAAATACTTCAATTCAGCTTTCATGAAATTTACCGTTAAAAACTATACCACCAAGTGGCAGGCACTTGAGATCGGCATCATGATGGGCTGTGTGATTTCCCCACTTCTTTTCGTTCTAGCCATGGAATTCATTTTACGAGGTGTAGCAAATACGTCGAAAGGAGTAATGAAAAATGAACATCTAACTCTTCCTCCTTCCAGGGCTTTTATGGACGACATCACCATTCTCGTCCCCATTCCAAATCTCTGCCGATGGTTTACTACAAAGGTATTATGACCTTTTTACATGGGCGAGAATGAAGGCTAAGGCAAAGAAAATACGAAGCCTATCGTTAGTCGGAGGATCTGTCAGGGAGATCCATTTCAAAATTGGGGGTGATAAAATCCATACAGTCAGGGAGAAGCCGGTAAAGAGTCTCGGACGTCTTTATTCAATCCCACTGACTGATCGTCATAGGGGTACAGAGGTCCAGAAAGTAGCCTTGAAGGGGCTTAAATCAATTGATAAAACTTGTTTACCCGGAAAGATGAAGGCTTGGTGTTACCAACATGGTCTGCTACCCTGTATTTTGTGGCCCTTACAGATGTACGAGATTGCGATATCTCGTGTTGAACGGATCCAATAGTATAGCAGCAAATACCTGCGTAAGTGGCTCGGAGTTCCTCATTGTTTTTCGAAAGTGGGTTTATATACCAATTCTGGAAACCTAAAGCTCCCAATATCCTCACTGGTAGAAGAATTCAAAATTGGGAAAGTACGCCTTCACATGATGATGAAGGACTCAGCCGACGAGATCATTCAGAAGGCGTATCCAGAAATAAAATCAGGTACGAAGTGGTCGGCCGTTAAGACCGCCGAGGAGGCGGAATGCAGCCTCCGAATCAAAGACATCATAGGCGTCACTCAAACCAATCGAGCAGAGCTGGGTAGCACGAGCAAAAAGGTATTCTCCAAAATGGACCCAAAAGGAAAAAAAGACATGGTGAGCGAAGAAGTCAGGATGTTTGAGGAAGAGCAAAGAAAAGCCAGTGCTGTTACTCAGGCCAAACAATGTGCTTGGACAAAATGGAATGATATCGAACCAATTAAATTATCGTGGAAATCCTTAATTGCAATGGAAGCACTGGCGATATCATTCTTTCTTCGCTCTACTTATGATCTCTTACCAAATGCGACCAACCTAAAATTATGGGGATATACCAATTCGGACCTGTGCTTGTCGTGTAAACGTGATCGGGGTACTTTTCGCCACGTACCATCCACACTCACTTCAGATGTACACATGGCGACATAACAAGGTATTAGAAGTGATAATAGAATTGTTAAGAGCACAATGTGAGACAGAAAATCAGCAATCCATAATAGCCAAGGAACCCATAATTCAGTTTCTCAAGGAAGGTGAATGTCCTGTGAGGAAACAAAAAAATCTTAACATGACGCTACTGAACGGAGCTAGTGACTAGAAAGTTTCAGATCTCAAGACATCTCTACAATTTCCTGTTCACATTATTTAAACAGAAAAGCGGCCGGACATTGTAGCATGGTCCGATTCAAAGAAGAGTGTCCTCCTCATAGAATTGACTGTCCCCTAGGAAGAAAACCGGGAGGAAGCACACGAGCGGAAGAAAAACCGCTATGAGACACTGCGTGGCGACTGCGCGGAAAAGGATTGGATATGCCATGTGATTCCTAGTGAGGTTGGCTGTCGTAGTTTTACAGGACACTCAGTCATTTCGTTTCTTTCAAAAATAGGAATCACTGGCCGCAGTTTGAAAGTTGCCTCAAATCGTCTTCAGACCACGGCGCGATATGCATCAAGTTGGATTTGGTCGAAAGCGAGAAAGTTTTCAGCATGTAAGAAATACACGCGGAACCACCTTTCGCGTGTGATTACGTAAGAAACGGTTACTGTAAACACGTAATAACATCAACCGCCGAAAGTAAACGCGTTTTTTTTGTTTTTGTTTTTGTTTTTTAAATCACAAACTGCATTCAGAAAATGAAGATTAACGTCCAATGTAGTCTCTGCATTTAATTGATCTGGCGTATATATATATAAATATATGATTCTCTTAATACCCTGTCCGGTGGCAAAAGCTGCTTGGTAGCGCCAGGAGTGGCAGTACCGCCTTGAGCTACCGAAACTGAGTTATCACCCCTGGTTAGCGGCTGATGAGGTCATGGTATCGCACGTGCTTTCACACGTTGTATGATGGAAAAAAAAAAGAAAAAAATATGTATGTTTGTATGTATATATGTATGCTTGTTTGTATGTAAGTCTGTTTATAAGTATATATGTATATATGTATGTATGTTTGCATGCATGTATATCTGTACATATATAACAGCAACCAATTAAATACAGCATTATATATTGAGATGTTAAAACAAATTGCTTAGAGAATTATTATTAGAGCAATTGTGAGGATCTTGGACCCACATTACTGCAATCCACGTTAACTTTTCTTCACTGCACCCTCCCCTGCTTTTCTTTTATCCCATTAGTTTAGACCCACTCCCCCATAGGTGTAGTTTGGCTTGTTTTTGGCCCATTTAGATACTGGAAAAGAGTAGACTTTCCATACCATAGATGGGGAGATGGGAGGGAAACCAAATGGCGTTTTTTCCTTTGTTGCTTTCAAACTGTTTGGGTTTTTTTCTCCCCTTCCCCATCATGTTGTATATATGTTATTTTTTCACTGTGAATAAAATCATTCATTTCACGTGGTTCTAAGTAGGTTGGGCTCCCTAGAATAACATAATTCCCCTTCCTTCCCCTCCCTTTCAAATTTTTGGGACTTCATGCTCCCCCAAATTTTGCTATTTTATAACTTTTTTTGTCGAAATAAAATCACATGAATAACTGGGGGTGCCCTCGTGGTGTAATGTTAAAGCAATGAACTGTGGAATTGTAGTGAGTTAGAATTCTAGTCACACTATTATATTCACTTTCAGACGAATTCTCTTGGGAAATATATGAACCCCCTTATCCTCCCAGCTATGGGTTAAATAGTACCACAACTGTTCTATTAGAAGGATGGCTTTGGCATAAAATACCCTACATCGGTTGATATGCCATTAAACAAAAGAAACCAAACCAATGATAATCATGAAATGCTAATTAGTATCTTTCATTCCTTCCAAAATAAAAACATTAGTATCATCTAAGACTGCTGTTAAAATAGGAATTTAACTGATTCATAAGTCATCTAATATTTTATATTTGAGTAAAATTTTACTCCATCTTAAATATTCATTTGTTCTTTATTATTCTCTCTTTGTATTAACTTCCTACCTACTGGATGTGCTGGAGGTCAAATACACCCTCAAAACTAAGTGTGTAGGATGAAAATCATTATTTATATCCTTTGTCTTCCAGAACATAAGAAACACAATATGTCAAAATAGGAATAATTGGGAGCTCCATTGAAATAAGGTACAACAGAACATTATCATATACAGGAATTTATTAATAATCAATAATTGATAATTATAATTAAAAATTATTAATAATTATAGGTATTATAAAGCTATATGATAAATTGGGTAACTTTTTCAGTTTGTTTTTTGCTTATTCATCCATAACTTTGCTTGTATGAGAGTGTATATCAGAATTGTTAACAGTAATTGGAGATGTTAATGGTATTTTGTTTGGTTTGGTTGGTTTTTATGGCATATCAACCATCCTAGGTTATTTAATGCCAAATCCATTTTTATACATATATAGCGGTTTCGAAAAAATTGTTAATTTTCCCGAACACTATATTTTTTTAGGCACACAAATGAATTACGAAACTCTGCTTTAACAACACACAACAACGAAAGTTTTTATTTGCAGCTTTGAATATGGTTTGTTCTTGGTGCTGCAAGACTCGTCGTGTTTAGGCTTGTTAGTTTTGGAGACGCGATGGCTTAGCAGGATGTTGAGATGGCAGCGTGTTGTTGGACGTGTGAGGAAAGTATTCAAAGTCACCGTGTAGTTTTGTGTGTCGAGAGCGGAGTGACGCTCGGATCGACATAGTCAATTTTTGGGTGACACGAAGTGGTGCCTGTGGAAGGCATGCGTATGTTTCTAATTTATATTCCACTGGGATTCCTCGTAAAGAATCCATAAATTAGATGGTTCCCTCATTGAGTGTCCATGTTGCTGCTGCTAGTGTTAAAGCCACAGTGAGATGTCCACACTGGGTGGCTTGTTTAGCTAAAAAGCATCGCTAAGCAGGGACGACCAGAGGCACGTCTGTTCTGGTCGCCGTCTCACGCTGAAGAGAGTGGATTTGGCCGCTCACCCGTTTTGCTAGCCGGAAATGAAGGTCCGGGCTGAATAGGATGAGTCATCCTGATTGGGTGAAATTCAGTGTTGAATTAAATTGCGCGCCAAAACAAAATACGAGATTTTCCTCTTCTCTACATAGTTTGGCCCCAGAATTTCAGGTATGGAGTACCTGATATTCGATACACAAAATTGTAAGAGAAGCGAAATGAAAGAAAAGAGCCACGAATCTCACAACACAAAAGAGCAAAATACAAACAATGAAAAAAAAAAATACATACATATATAAAAAAAAACGAGCAAAAGCAAATTAATAAAAAAGGGCAAAGTGTCCTGTTTAGTTCTTTTTTTGTGTACCTCGTGGTACGTTTTTTTTAAAAAACAAAATGTCACTTTGAGAAAAAAGTTCATGAGCCGAGAAGGTGGCATACAGAAGTAGCAGTATACTTCAGAGGAGTAGTGTGAGTTTTTTTTGGGGGGGTCCTCTGGAATTCCTAGCAGTTGCTGGTGGTTTATTGAGGTAGTGGGAGTGATAACCCATGTTGCTGAAGAAACCAAAATAGGAGTAGGGTGAGTGAAAGTTAAAAAGTTACCTATTTTGCTAGTTGGGAAGTGAAAAAGTGTGTTGATAGTTTTGCTGAAAAAAAAATTCCGCGTTGTATTTACGTTCATTTTGCATTGTCCTTGAAGTTAGTTCGGCGGGGACATTTGAAAATTTTTCTCGATGTTTCGCTGGGTTTTTTCTTTCGTGGTGGAATGATGCATGTTCGTAAGGCTGTGTTTCGTAAAGGTTGTATTTGTTATCAGAAGGTTGTTCGTTTACGAGGTTAATTTTAGTGATGTTTGAAGTGAGTATTATTGTTTAGCGGGAGGAAACCATTTTTGTAGCCAGAGTTTTGGTATGAGGTTTAGTGTAGAATAATTTTAGCTGGAGAAGTTGGTTTGTTAGCGAGGGAAAGTTGGGTGTAACGTATGTGTGTTTACGTTGTTTTGTTTCCTCGCTGAGTGTTGTAAGGCTCTCGCTAATGCTTGTTGGAAATATAAAGGGTGGTTGAAGATGATGAAGATGAAGTAGGTCGAAAGGTGTTGTTTTTAGTTGTCTCGCAATTCAGAAGGTGCCATGCGGAGTCACCAATTTATAGCGATGAGTGAAATGGTTATTTGTTTAGCTATATTTTTTTAAGGCAACGCAAATGAATTACGAAACTATTCTTTAACAACACACAACGAAAGTTCTTTATTTGCAGCTTTGAATATTTGGTTTGTTATTGGTGCTGCAAGACTCGTGGTGTTTAGGCTTGTTAGTTTTGGAGACGCGATGGCTTAGCGGGATGTTGAGATAGCAGCGTGTTGTTGGACGTGTGAGGGAATTTGTGTTTAGAGTCACCGTGTAGTTTTGTGTGTCGAGAGCGGAGTGACGCTCGGATCGACATAGTCAATTTTTAGGGTGACAAGAAGTGGTGCGTATGTTTCTAATTTATGTTTCTAAGGCATGCGTATGTTTCTAATTTATGTTCCACTTGGATTCCTCGTAAAGAATCCATAAATTAGATGGTTCCCTCATTGAGTGTCCATGTTGATGCTGCTAGTGTTAAAGCCACAGTGAGAGGTCCACACTGGGTGGCTTGTTTAGCTAAAAAGCATCGCTAAGCAGGGACGACCAGAGGCACGTCTGTTCTGGTCGCCGTCTCACGCTGAAGAGAGTGGATTTGGCCGCTCACCCGTTTTGCTAGCCGGAAATGAAGGTCCGGGCTGAATAGGATGAGTCATCCTGATTGGGTGAAATTCAGTGTTGAATTAAATTGCGCGCCAAACTAAAATACGAGATTTTTCTCTTCTCTACAAGTGCCTATAAAATGCAACCTGTTATTTAACAGATGTTATATCCCCAGCATCATTATCAAGTCATGCTGATAGCATAGAGTCCCAATAAGTTCCAATCATTCATAACTCCTAGCAGGTCCTCAAGACGGTATCCAGTGTCCACACAGAACTGATGTATGTATTTACCAACACCTCCACTGATTGTCCTACTATTTGCCCATTGTTGGAGGGAGAGTAGTTGGAATCATACCTCATCCAGGATTTGAACTTGTGTTACAGTGTCCATTTCCAACAATGATAATCATTACACCACAGGCACAGAGCTGATGCATGAAGTCTTTACTGGTTTCCCAGCACTGGTGTGTCTAGGTGTAGGAGTCCATTGGAGAGTGACACTTATGAGTTTGTTCTCAGTTCACCAGATATACCCAGCATCAGCCCAGTTGGCCGGGACTGTGAAATACACCAAATGCATCTCTGCAGAGAGGTAAGACCCCCACCCAAGTGTCTGAGACTAAACAAACTTATGGTGAGGCTCCAGTAATGCTGGAGCTTTGGGGAATGCTGTGTACCCCTTCATGGTCATTGCTCCTTAGCCCACTTTGGTAGAGGTATCCCCTGATAGGGTCCTATCTATGGGCCAAATAGAACTGTTGGCATTTAAACTGAGTGAAAAGAAATGACTGATGCTAAATTGAATTGTTCGAAATAGAACTGTTTGATCATTTAACTCTCTGTCTGTACCCAGCATGTCTTGTTCATCTTACTTGAATGGTATGTGAGAAGGAAGACAGCAGTTTTGTGAGATGTTTGACTCTAATTCAAAGCTGTTGAATAACACATTACAAGATCTGATATTTTCTGATATTTTTCAACAATGATCCTTGGGAGAGAGACCTGACAGGCATAAGGGGCTGGGGTTCTAAGGCAACATCCTCGTCTTCAAAATAGATGCTATACTGTTAGCTTTTAGGTATAAAATTATTTTGTTGTTCACTAATAGTCTGGGATACCAGGGTTCAATCCCAGGTTGAGTCATACCAAAGACTCAAAAAATGGTACTTGATGCCACCTTGCTTAACACTCAGCATTATAAGGTACAGATCAATGGTAAAGTGGAGCAATCCAGGGAAAGGAAGAGTGCTCTCTTCTCCACTTTAATATTGTAGCTATTGAAAAGGGAGCCTTTGGTCGCTCTCAATTACAGTTGCCAACTTTACTTACTTACTTGGGTAAGTCAAAAGTTTTGCAATATTCTGGAAAGATGAGACACAGTTCAGCAGCTGTGGATGCTTTTGCTGAGATCATCAATGTAACAATCCTCACTGTAATTGTGAGATGCTGAGCTCACCTAATATTCTCTGAGTACTACTTGCAAGATTTGCCTCATGACTTGCAGCATAATCTTGAAATTCATGATTTTAGACCTAGCTAACTTTGCAAGATTGTTGGGCAAAATTTCTTTGACAATCTGGTTACTCTACTGTGATTAACTGCACTTTCAGTTTTTGCTTAACATGTTTTTGTTGCTTCTGTGATGTTCTGGCTCAGTTTGAACTCATAAAGCATAAATTCCTGAATTAGACTACATTGCATGTTCATCTGCATAGCTTTCAGAACACATATGCAGTGAAACAATACACATGTCAGCACACTAACTACCAGAATACTATCAACCACAGTTTGAAATTCTTTGGTCACATGATATACCTGCTGCAAACAAGCATGTACTACCAAAATATTGCAAAACTTTTGACTCAGCTAAGTATAATGTAAAATATGGTAAGATAGGTTTGTATAAAAAAATATTCCCACCAAAAGCGCAAAAAACTACACAAACATCACTTTGAAATGAAATAGGGTCCAATATCAGAGTCAACATTCTTACATTCTCCAAGGCATTTTGGAACTGTTTTAAATGAAGCTGGCAGGGCAAACTCTTCCAGAATTCATTCTTAATGGATTGCAATGCAAAGAGCTTAAGTGGTTCCTGAAGGCAATGGATTCATACATATATATTTTTTTTTTTGACACTTCCATCTTTCATTTCTTTGATAAAGAATTTGGCATTGTACTTTGGTAAAATACCTGTCAGCAAATGAAGAAGATCAAAGATATAATGGGGAGTAGTTAAATGTAAATAAATTATACACACACACACACACACACACACACACACACAAACATAAACACCCACCCATGCTCACACACATGCACATGTTCACTTTTATTTTACAGATATGCTTTTAACAGTAAATTTGGTGACAAAGCAGTGGCATTTTAGTCTTTTGTCTAACTCATTTACAACTCAATTCTCAATCTCTGTTGGTTTATATCTATCAATCTATCTGCTTATCTATCTTAGTCTGTTAATATCTATCAATCTATCTCTCTTCATATCAATCTATCTATTTCAGTCTGTTCATTATCTATCTATCTATCTATCTTAGTATGTTTTTTCTATTTCATTCTGTTCATATCTATCTATCTATCTATCTATCTATCTATCTATCTCAGTCTGTTCATATCTATCTATCTATCTATCTATCTATCTATCTATCTATCTATGTTCATATCTAGCTATCTATACATGCTTTTCCATGTACGTATGTGTATGTATAGTTATGCATCAGTGTCTGCATACACATGCACACAAACACACACAAATATATACATATATTAGCATAGTACCCATCAAAAGTGACAGAATATTTACATTTGCATTGACATTTCTGTATCCATGTACTCTTCCTAGGTGTAAAGTATCATTTACTCTACTTCTTCCTAGGATCGGAGTATATCTGAATAATCTGTGAAGTATTACACACACTCACACACACTCACACACACACACACACACACACACACACATATATATATATATATATATATATATATATATATATATATAAAATTGTAACATCTTGAAATATGGTTCAGTTTGCTCAAGATTAATCGTATCTGTATTATGGCTGGATACAATAAATGATTGCATATAGGGATCAATATGTGTACAGGTTCCAAAATAAGGGGTGTATCAACAATACAGCTAACATAACTGGATTATAGTAAATGATCACATATAGGGATCAATATGTGTGAAAAGAATAAGTGGAAAAGTGGATAAACCAAAACACAGACAATGGATTCAAATATTATTTTTTCCACATTTTGTTGGACTTTTCGAATCTGGTATTTCTCCAGATCAATATGTGTATTGGTTCCAAAATAAGGGGTCAACCAACAATACATTGATATAACTAGATTACAGTAAATGATCACATATAGAGATCAATATGTGTACAGGTTCCAAAATAAGACGTGCATCAACAGTATTAACTCCCTATGCCTATAGTATACCCTGGTGTTGCAATTTCATTTTCTGTCAGTGTATATGGTCACACATTGCATTACACACACACACTCACACACACACACACACACACACACACACACACACACACACATATATATATATATATATATATATATATATATATATATATATATATATATATATACCATGGTATATAAGGTGCAATAGGTTAACTGTCATCTAAGTTATGCAAAAATGAAAACATCACCAATATCTCACTTTATCAGATAAATTTACCAAAAATGAAAGAAAATATCTTGTAATACTATAGATTAAATTTGTTCAAAGAAATTGCCATGGTTTTTAACCATAGGCTTCAGATGACTTTGGAATCTCCAGCAAGCCTTTCTAACAGTCTTTTTATTTAAATTGGTAAATTCTGCCATTATCCTTGCCTTCATTTCCTTTTTACAGTTACAAAGAGTTGGTCAACAGTGCTTTACACATAATAATCAAGAGAATTGCAATCTGGGGATTTAGGCAGTCAAATGTTAGGGTTGATGTGGTCACAGAAAATTTCTCTCATCCAACACTAGGTTCTCCTGCTTGTGTGGCAAGTGAGGAGTCCTAGTTTCAGACATAGGGTTTTCTGGCAACCTCTCTCTCAATATAGAGCAGCACTCCTTCCTCTAGACACTTGATGCAGGCCTCCATGTTGAGTCTGAGGCCTTGTGGGAAGATGAATGGAGGTATACAGTTTGGTTCTCTTGTGAGCCCCCACCAAACACCATGATGTGAATGAGATGTTTGGTTTTCCTCAATATGAATATGAATCTCTTCTCAGATTGATATCCAAACACTCTGAAATCTTCACATTGGCCCTTCCAATGTGAATGCCAAGCAATACAGTATGCTGTTTCCAAATTTCTGGGGGAGTGAATTGCATCATGGAGCTGTTTTCATCACAGACATTACCTAACTGACTCTAATTTGCTGCACAGTAGACAAAACTTAAAACAAATAAAGTGCATGAACAAAATCGATAATTTATGATGGCATCAGTTTAATCATTGCTTCCTGTCTAATACATTGTACAATCAGGGTTTTGAATTAGCAGTAAGTATTTTGTAATAATTATTTTTGTGAGAAAAGTTCATTGTTTTTTTTTATAGCGGAAGGGGCATTTACTTTGGAAATTGAGGGGGCAGGGATTAATGTTAGGTTTTTATATGTGGAGGTGATAAATCGGACATTATTGTTTGTGTCTATTAGTACACCAAGAAATGGAATTTTATTGTTGATTTTGATTTCTTGTGTAAAATTGAGAACAGAACTATTTTATTTCTAATAACACTTCCCCTCTACTGAACGTCTTTATAGAACCAATGTCATATATATGTGCAAATGTCCCTTGGGAGACTGTGTCTCCAAAGAAAATAGTGTGTAAGTTGATCTTACCACTACAACTCTTTCTAGATGACTTTCAATGCACCTTAATGATTTTAGCTCCATAGCCTTACATCTTAAAAACCCATTCTATTCCTAAATCCAAGTTTCAAAAAATTCTAGTTGAAAACACCACTATAATTGCACACAAAATTGATAATCTATGACTACAAATCCAAGAAGCCCTACATATAAAAACAAAAAACCTAAAATCAATAGAATTAATTTTGAAAATAGTGACAATTACCTACAGGCTGTTCATTTACAGATCAAATATATATATATATATATATATATATATATATATATATATATATATATATATATTTGTAAACAGGATTTGGCATTAAATAACCATCAAGGGTTGATATGCCATGAAACCAAATAACCTAAACATAAAAATTGTTACCTAAAAACTATTTGCTTACAAATCATATATATTTATACATATATTAAACCATATTTGGCATCAAATGACCTTCAAGGGTTGAGATGCCATAAAACACAATCAATCAAATCAAGAAAAAATTTCAAACATTGAAAATTTTTGATAAACCCATGAAAATTCATATAGTCTGTATGTTTTAAAGTTCTTTTTTTCAAGTCCTAAAGTTTTAAAGTTTAAGTTTCCAACATATGTGAAGTTAGTCCTGTCATATTCATATACCTTCAGTCTTGAAATGTAAGCAGTCATAAAATAAATTTCTTCTGATATTAGCCAATGGCTAAAATCAGTCAAGATTAATAAATTTATATTTAAAAAAAGAATTTTCCATTTCCTATCTTTTGTTCATATCTCTCTATCTCTCTCTCTTTCTCTCTCTCTCTCTATATATACATATATATCAATTTGCTTGGGTGCTTGTTACCGTTGCCTAATATGCCAATTGTTTTAATGGTATTTGTCAGAGGGAAACAGGGGACACATATGGTTCCTAGAGATGCTTGAAAGATTTTTGCTTAAAATTGATTAAAAAGTCATATTTATCTGAATAAAACTGGCATTTACAAAAGTTTCCCTTATGCATTTGGCATTTGAGTAGCCCCTTTGCATCTGGTCTTTGAGTGTCCTCTTTGCATTTGGCATATGAGTGTCCCCTTTGCATCTGGTCTTTGAGTGTCCTCATGGCATTTAGAATTTGGGTGTCCCCTTTGCATTTGGCCTTTGAGTGTCCCCTTTGCATTGGTATTCAAGTGTCCTCTTTGCATTTGGCATTCAAGTGTCCTCTATGCATTTGGCATTTGGGTGTCCCTTTTGCATTTAGCCTTTTAGTGTCCCCTTCAAATTGGCATTTGAATGTCCCCTTTGCAGAGTACTGAAATTGCTGGGAGGAAAATTTATGAGAAAGGATTTATTCTATCTACAGACTTCTTGGCTAATGGGCAAATCTTGATGAAATTTGGCATGTGAACTCTCTGGACCTTGAGTGTTTTAAAGACATCTGAAGTGTGGAGGAATGTGAAGGATCCCAGTGGTGCTCAGATCAATTTAGCTTCAAACTAATTATGGAAGTCTAATTCACCCTGAAAGCAAACAAGACTGCCTCCCACCTCATCATCTACTGAGGAACTGTGATGTTTTAGAAAAAATTGATGACTCATTTATACAGAAAATGAATAAATTTTTGTTTAACAAAATGTGTTTTAGTATACTATACTTATCATGGGTAATACCAAGTTCTGGTGCTAGTGTGTATGAGTGTAACTATGTGTGCGTGTGTGTGTGTGTCTATACATATATATAGATATATATATCCAAGTAAGACGAACAAGACATGTGGGACACTGATGGAGATACAAGGATAAACTCATAAGTAACGTTCTTCAGTGGACTCCTACACATGGATGTAATGTCATTGTCTGTTGTCATGTATCCATATTTATCAAAAAAGAATTTTTAACAAGACTTTCCTTCAGGCTATCTGATTGAATTGGGGTCCAGAGAATTTGCTGATGAGATGTGGTAGAGAAAGCCAGCTGAGTGGGCCTCTGGGTCTCTGGTTGAGCAGCCCAGAAGAACGAGAAAGACACAATGCTGACAGCCATAAGAGTGGGGGTCAATACGTTGCAGTTATTTTCGGTCTCCAACTTCCTCTCACATGCAAACGTTACAAATAAAGTGAGAGGTACATATTTGTAGAGAAGTCTTCCTGCGTCTTTATTATTGTGTCGTTATGATACTGCATATGGGAATATAACATACCGCGATTTGGTGCCCGTGCCAGCCGAGGTCTTCAAGGACTCAGAACGAACCTAGTTACCGTAAACGATAGTTTTAAGCATCACAACACGATATCAACGAAAAGGAAAAGAAAAATGCTGGAATTGAAAGAAGAAAAAAAGAAAAAACAAGAACAAACCAGCAACAAAAAAAATGAAGGAAAAGAAACAGACCGACGCGAAAAGAACAGAAAAAAAAGAAAAGAGGAAGACACTGCAACGTGCTGGAAGAAAAGAAGAAAAAAAAGAAAACAAAACAAAAAAAAAACAGCAACAAAAAAAAAAGAGAAGAAGAAAAAAAACTGACTGTAAGTAGATTGCTTATTTAAATACTTCTCTACCTCTCTCTTAATAAATTAAAAATTGGGTTCGTAAAAAAAAGGATTTAAATTGATGATAATGGTGAAAACATTAGTTTTAATGACAAGGGCCTTTCTAGAAGGATAAAATTGGAAATAATTTTTTTTTAATGCTCGTAAGCTATTGAGAAAGTTTTATTATAAATAAGGCTTAATTTATGGTACTATAGACTGAAATTGAATAAACTGGGAAGTGAACCTATAGTTATTGTATTAAGGTAAGGACAGAGAGAGGTAGATATAAGGTTGAAAAAAAAAAGGGACATTGAATGAGCAATTTATTATGAAAAAAAAAAAAAGAAAAAAAATGAAAACAAAAAGAAAAAAAAGGTACAGGACAATGAAATGTAACAGAAAAAAAAAGAAAAGAACTTGAATATTGTTGAACACAGCATATAGAAAAAAAAGAAAGAAAGAACAGATATTTTTAGTAAAATAGACAGTACATAGATTGAAAAAGAAGAAAAGAAAACTGAACATTTGTGAACTGTGATTGTAATATTGTTTTGACTTGTTGTAAAGTGAAAATTTTTGAGTTGACATTAGAAATTTTTTTTTCTGTTTCATATTGTGAAATTTGACGAAAACCATTAACAGAGGATTTTATACTAGGTTTACTAATATTTGTAATTATATTGATTCTAAATTTTTTTTTTAGAATTTGGGTTTTCGTGGAATAGGGAATATTTGGGGGGGTTCTGTTTTGACGAATCGTGGGCTGATGCGAGATAAGGACAGAGATTCATCCAAGTGGTGTTACAGATTGTTGTTGGGTAGATGACAAAGAAAGCAATTCTATCGAAGAATTCGCCGGCCCATGAAGTTGTTGAGGGCCTATGGTGGCTACTATTTTTTAGATTGGAGTTCCAAGGATGGAATAAAAGAAAAAAAGGCGTGGCGTACTCCAATATTTTGTGGATGATGTCGGAGTCTTTCACTCACAGTGGTGTTTTGGATTTGTGTGTGATTTGGCGAAACGAAACGAATCTGGGAAAGGCGAGGTGCCTATATATTGGTAGCCACGAGGGTTCCTGATTAAATTGAAAAGAAACCCAGCTTGGGTTTGATCAGGTAAAGCATGTTTCCTCAAAGGCTTGCAAACCAATGGGCATGGAAACAGAGACTTAATAATGAAAAAAAGATGAGTAACACATTGCTAATTAGTATTTCGCGTGGACTATTTTCGGTGGTTTACAGCATGCGTGCCAGATTGTGATACATTCGGATGTATTGTGATACTTTGTTTTGGACCATGATTTTTGTATTTTTGTGGAATGCTTTGGGCCTTGAAGATATTGTGTTTTAGTTTATGGAATTCTCCGGTTACTCCAGGTAGGAACCTGTTCAGCGAAGAACTGGAGTGTGGTCATGAGGAATCCAGGCAAAATGTATTGCTGGAATGACCAGGGTCACTAAGTTTGGGACCAGGATCTGGGACCAGAGTATGGTCCAGTTAGGGTTTTGAAATTCTTCAAGGAATAATAGAGGGCCTGTTGCGTTTGGGAGGATAAAAGATGCATCCGTATTGTACCTTGATGCACACATGTTAAGATGACCAACCACGGAAAGATAGTAAAAAAAATTTAGATGATAATTAGCCGGGCAAGTGTTACATAAGGAGAAGGTCACCTTCTAAATAATTTGTTTGCTGTGTTTCAAGTGATTTTTTTTTTTGTGTTTTCAGCCATTATTGTACTTGTAAATTATTCTGTAAAATATATGTGAGGGTGATGGAGACGAACGTGAAGAAAATTCCACATGTGGAATTTTGAAAAATAATTAATGGATGATTGTTGTATTTTGACCTTCGACCCAGCCAAAAATGCTATTCAAAGTGATGCACCGGAAGGAAGTGACACATTCCAATGGCAGTTATGAGAGGAAATCGCGTGGGCGGAAATTGGCTAACAAAATGGGACAAGCTAAAATTCCCATGGTACACTCATAGACTGATGCACCGGAAGAGAGTGATCTGTGAACTGCATGACAGTTATTTCCACTTGATGACGATCAAACATGCCATTCCAAAGATCGAGTAGGCGATTGAGTGGGCATTGAACTATTATATAACTCAGTCAAGACAAGTCAGACAGTTACAGTTGGAGTATTAGACGAGTTGTGGTAGGGAAAGCCACATCAGGCCGAAGGGGCCCTTGGGGCCCCTGATGAGTTGGAGATCAGACGAGTTATAGACAATATGTGGTAGGGAAAGCCATGCCAGGCCGAATGGGTCCTCGGGGCCTCCGATGAGTTGGGATCCAGAGAAGTTGCTGATAAGATGCAGTAAAGAAAGCCATCACCCAGGTGAGTGGGCCTCTGGGCCTCCGGTTGAGCAGCCCTGGAGAACGAGAAAGACACAACGTTGATGGCCATAAGAGTGGGGGCCAATATATTGCAGTTCTGTTTGGTCTCCAGCTCCCTCTCACAGTAGAACCCCACACAACCCTTTCGAACCTTGCAAATAAATTGAGAGGTATATATTTTGTTAAAGAAGTCTTCGCTCGTCCTTTATCATTGTGTCATTGTGATTTATTCTGCATGTATGTAGATGACAATACAACAGTAAATCTCTACTTTTATAGATGTGATATTCAGTGATACACTTTGTTATACTTGTTTCAGTATCACCTGCTTTTATTTAGTCCTATTTATGACAAACAGCTTATTTAAATATAATCAGTAACTTTACACAGTAAATAAAACCTTTTTTTCCAATAATCTCACCCCTAGCAGCTAGAAACAATACCTGGTAAATTCTTTATTTTAATAGATGTTTATTTACTTTCTTTCAATCCTGCTTTTCTTAAAGAGGCATACACAGTACAGTTGGCAAACTGTACTGCAATTACTGTGTTTGACAGTAGAAAGTGCCTGCTTGGCTAACACAGGAATTTGATAGAACTTCTCAGAGTGCAAATAATCTTGTAACTATAGCAACATAACTGAATTAACCTTCATCTTTTTCTGAAAAGTAAGAAAACTACAGCATTAAATAGTGTATAAGTGGCTGTATATATGTACATGTATACCTTTGAGAGATAAAAATCTGCTTGTGCAGATAGATAAAAAGATAGATTGATAGATAGATAAATAGAGCTGGCTGACAGTTTCATAAACAAATTGACAGGATTGATAAAACAGATTGACTGATAGACAAATATCTAGACAAATTGCTATATATATATATATATATATATATGTATATATATATATGTATATATGAATATATAAGTATATGAATATATATATGCACATGAAAAATACATAAAGAAGATGAGTTGGGAATGATTCAATTTGAGAATATATAAGAGGATTCTCATAAATCTCCAGGAGTGCTCAATGTATGATAATTGATATATAAATTTATAAATTTCATACAGAGAATATTCATATAATTGGAAGAAAAAATCAATAGACTGTCATTTGGCTATTATAAATTTATTTCAGCCAGTGAGAAAAATAAGCATCATTAGATATATATTTATTTGCCCACTATTAAATAAATCTAATGAACTGATTTTTAAATGTCACCTGAAAAATAGATTTAAACTCATGTGAAAAAGGTAGATAATTGAAAAATTGATAGTGATAACAATAATAAAGTTGGCAACCATATTCAAGGGTGACCCGAAGGCTACTTTTTCAATAGCTTCTACACCAAGGTGTAGTGAAGGGCGCTACTCTTTTCCCTGGATAGCTCCACTTTACCCTTGAAAAGTACCTTATAATGCTGAGTGTTAAGCAAGGAGGTATCAAGTACCATTTTTTTGAGTCTTTGGTATGACTCAACCTGAGATTGAACCCCAGTCTCCTGGGCCATTGGATAACACTCTACTAATTGATATTGTTGGTAATGGTAACAATAATGATAAATTAGCAATAATTCTAAAAATAGTTAATTTTTTATTATTACTGACATAATTATTAATGATTAATTATTATGAGGATATAAATGATTTTAATGGTAATTAGAATGGCAGTATTCAGAATAAAAAATATTCATAAAATATTAAGAAATTGAATTAAAACTAAATTTCAATCTTAAATAGAAATCAGATAAAACATGAAAAAAATTTCAATTAAAGATAAGTTTGATATGAGTAATAATATTTATACCCACGTTTTCCTTAATAAATAAATAAACAAATATATTTTTTCTTGAAATAAAATAAGTAAACTTATTGAAAAGATTTCCATTGTTGAAGGTTTTATGAGTCTTGTTAAAAATTCTTTTTTGATAAATATGGATACATGACAACAGACAATGACATTACATCCAGTTTTGACACCAACTTCAAGCTGATATTTTTTAGTCCTCATCATCTTTATTTATTTATTCATTTTTTTTAATGAGTAAGAATCCATTGAAAGAATATTCTTATAATTTTTCTCTCCATTGTGTGATGGCTATCTGAAGTCATTGGTTTCTCATACGAAGCAGTCAACTGAAATAAATGATGGTTTGTTGAGTTTTTCTGCCAATTATATAAATGCATATATATGTGTATATATATGTGTATATATGTATACCTGTATATATGAATATATATATGTATATATGAATAATTATGGATATATATATATATATATATATCTTCAATACTAATATACTAAACAAAGCACACCAATCCACCACGAATAAATCCTTCCAAAAAATAAATATTGCTCCAAAACTAATCATAAACAAACAATATCTCAATCCTTATATATATATATATATATATACATATATATATATATATATATATATATATATATATGCTTATCTTATGAGATGACAGACCAATTTTTATGATTTTAAGTTCGAATGAACAGCTACAGCAGCAATTGGAATACACCCTACTAAAGTCTAATTGTCACAGCTGGTGAATTTCAAAAATGCAATGAGGACACTCAGAAGAACGATATGCAATAAAATTCTGTTTTAAATTTGGAAAAAATGTCACAGAAACGTATGGAATGCTTCAGACTGCTTTTTGACCATCTTGCATGAATTGAGCATCAGTTTTTGAGTGGCATAAGAGATTCAAGGAAAGCAGGGAGTCTGTGAGGGTTGATGAGAGGTGTGGGAGGAGTACAGAAGTCAATACACCAGAGTTGATTGGCCAAAGGGTTAGTGTAAGGGTTACTATGTTGAGGTTTTAAGGGAGTTCAGGAAGAGATTCTGTCACAAGAGGCCAGTACTCTTCAAATCAGGTCAGTGGCATTTCTACCAGGACAATGCACCAGTCCACAACTCCATCCTTGTCACAGACTATTTGACCAAGATGAGCATCAAGACAGTTCCTCAGCCTCCCTATAGTCCAGAACTTGCTCCCTGTGACTTTTGGTTATTCCCTAAGCTCAGAGGCTATCATTAGGAGAAAATTGAGGAGATGAAAGATGCTGTGACGAAGGTCATAGACACGCTCACACAAGAGGACTTCAATGGTGCCTTCCAGAAGTTGTTGGAATGGTACTAGTGCATTGCAGCTGGAGGAGATTACTTCGAAAGGGACTAGAGTTTCATTTGTGTACTATCAATAAAAGTGCCCATATGAAAAAAGTCAGGAAACTTATTTAATGATCCTCGTATGTATGTATTTATATATGTACATATATATGCATATATGCATTCATATAGTCAAATAGTCTGTGACAAGGATAGAGTTGTCGACTGGTGCAGTGTCCTGGTGGAAATGCCTTTTGGCCAATGAACTCTGGTATATTGACTTCCTTACTCCTCCCACACCTCTCATCCTCCCTCACAGATTTCCTGCCTTCCTTGAATCTCTTATGCCACTCAAAAACTGATACTCGATTCATGCAAGAGGATCCAAAAGCAGTTTGAAGCATTCCATACGTTTCTGTGGCATTTTTTCCAAGTTTAAAACACAATTTTATTGCATATTGTTCTTCTAAAGTGTCAGATTGCATTTTTGAAATTCACTAGCTGTGACAATCTGGCTTTAGTAGGGTGTATTCCAATTCCTGCTGGAGCTGTTCATTTGAACCTGAAGTCATAAGAATTGGTCAGTCATCTCATAAGACATATAGCAATAACATACTGAATTTCCAAGAGTCTTCAACAATTTTAAATGCCTGTACAAAAAAAGTGTGGAAACTTATCGTATGCACCTTGTAATTCAGCTCTTAATCTTAAATGTATAACATTAAGTATCCTAATGTCAAAATTCATAATCTCTCCCATCAAAAACAACTCCTTAACAAGATATTGCTTCTAAAGAGCACAAGTATGAATTTACCCAGCTATTCCACAACAAGCAGGATGTGACACAAGGTCAATTCATTAACAGAGTACAACTCTGAGTTTTCCTTCTTTTAGATTGGTTGCCATACAAAGGTCCTACTATTTACCCATAGCTGGAGAGAGAATAGTTGGATTTGTAACTTTTATAAAAGGTATAAACATGATGTGAAATGCAAACAGCTTCATCTAGGATTTGAACTCTGGTTGCCATGTTCATTTCTTATAGCAATAACTATTTCCCCATGTGTGCTTCCAACAAAGTACACTAGCATGTCAAATCCTATATCCCTATCACATACATCGTGTATAAGTGCATGTGTCTGAAAAGGTTTGGGAAGTTTAAAAATGAAGATTTTATGCTTAGGATAAAGAATACTCTTTTAAGATGTCTGAACTTGAAAACTGACAAATTTGAAGAAGATACTGTCACGTGATATCCCACTGGGAGGAGAAAGATAAAATTACTACTACTCATATTTGAATTGACAGTATCAAGCCGTCAAAAAAAGTGACCGTTAAGGAAGGAATGTGGGTCACACAGGGGAGACCAGGTGTTGGCACTTAGTAACCTCAGGTCGCCGGACACCGGAAGGGGAAAGAGAGAGAAGCCAAATGATTGGCTGGGACCCCAAAACGGAAGTGGGGCTCCCTTCCCCTCAGCGGAAGTAAAGGATAAGAAAAATAATTTTTGAGCAGGGTTCGTAGCGAGTGGACGAACCATAGCCATTTTACTCCAGGTGGAAGACAAAAGAATTACTGAGACACGAAGGACCCCAAGTCCTTCAAGCCAGTATTAAAAACAGAACAAAGTCTATTAGCCCGTGAAAGAAGAACGATTCCCCAGTGGAACCCCGTCGAGAAAAAGATAAGTAACTTTGGGGGACATTTTTCTTTTATACCCAAATTTTATATACCACTCTCTCTCTCAATTTGAAGAAAGATAAAAGTCAAGAAAAGACATTTATATTCGTGGACTGTCAATTTATTATATGTTTTTGACACTGTGAAAGTGTACATAACTGTAGTAAAGGAATTCATGTATCTTATGTTACCATGTGGTCTATGTTGTTATTTCATGCTTCTTTTCAGCTTCTATTCGCCTTATGTTATCTTGCTTAGAATTGTCCTATTAATTCCTAAAATATCACACGGGAAACCGGAGTTGCCGACTACTACAATATTAATATTATTACGACTAAAACCTATAGGCTCATTATCTTCCATTGTCTCAGGGAAGGAAGAAAGCGGCCTGGTGGGTGCGTGATAGTGTGAAATTTGGAACCCCTTGCCAGCGGCGGTCAGTCTGGTCCTAAATTATTCCCTCACGTAATATGCCAGTTCTTATATGCCTGAGAGAAAAACTCTGAACGAGGACTTATTTCATAGGGGATCAAGTGCCAACCTGCCCCGTCTTCACACGTGCGAAAATAAAGTCCCGCTTTGGGATTTTAATCAATTTGCCGTCACAATACAGTACAAAAGACAAGTGAACTTAAAATAAAATTAGAGGTGAAACTATCAAGTGTAGTATATTGGCTGAGAAAAAACTTTTTAAAAATACAGAAGCTTGGGAAAAAGAGCCCACATTAATTTATACTACCTCTGATAAAAATTAGAAGAAGCAGAATTAACACACTCAGATGTTCAAGTAGTTTTTTTTTTATTTACTAGTGATTAAAGTATGATCACTATTGGTGTATAACACCCCTCCTAACTTTGGGCAATGAAATTCTTGGGGAAAAAATCCTCATTCATAACACACAGACTTTTTATAATGTGTGGCTGCTAAACTTAACCTAAATTTAGCATTTGTTTAATTTCTTTTCAGTTCATACGGACTAATATTAATGTTTTGAAGCACAAAACTTGCATAGTACAAGTGTAAGTGAAAAAGTAATGCCTTTTTCCTTAGTATAGGAATAATTACCAACACAGAAACATGTGTCATACATCAAAATGAAGCTGATCCTCTGAGGATCACATCCCTACTTCTCAACATAGTCACCATTTCACTCAACAGCAATGATCCACCTTTGAATGAGAGCATGTATCTCTACCTTGTAAAATTCTGTTGGCTGTTCTTTGAGCCACTTCATCACTGCAGTTTTCACTTTCTCATTACTGGCATAATGTTTGCCTCTTAGACCCTCTTTTATGAAGTCAAAGAGATGATAAACCTTATGTTACATATTGGAATTTGATTTTGTCCTCCTTACAGAAGAATTTTGTGAGTGTCAGTCAGGTCTATGAATAGATGAAAATCATGATAATAATAATAGTGGTTAATTTTATCCACTGAATTTTGCAATTTTTAACCTAAGATTTTTGTGGTCAAATTTTGGCAATCAGTCACAGCTTTATATAACAAAAATCAGGAAAAAAGATTGTCAGTGAAAGAAATGTATGCCTTATTGATAGAATAGGCCTTCTATATGTATAATCTGAATGTATTGCTTATATTTTTATTATAGAAATGCACCGAAAATCATGAAGAAAGGGATTATCTGTGGTTAGGAATTAATGTAAGCCTTACTGATAAAATAGAGCTATTAGATGTATAATATACTCCAAGCATTGCTAATACTTTTAGTAAGGAAGAAAGGGATAATTGGTTTGGGCTTGTTTTGGTTTTATGGCATATCATCCATTGTAGGTTATTTTATGCCAAATACAATTTATTCATATATATTAGATATATATGATTTGCAAACATAAGTGAAAGTTAAATAGTTCCAAGTATTACTATCTATCACTAACATCAGTCATTCATTTACACACAGTTAAATGATCAAACAGTTCCATTTCTATTTTCAATTTAGCATAAGTCAACATAGTTAAATGGTTCCAAGTATTGCTATGTATCTGTAAAAATTCAATTAAACATCAGTCAAACAATTTAATTAAGCAAAAGTCATTTGCTTGCCCTCAGTTTAAATGTCAAACAGTTCTATCTGGTACTACCACTCCTGACCAGATACTCCATATTCCCCAAAGCTTCAAGACTGAAGCCTCACCATCATATTGTTCAATGTCATATCCAGGGCACCTGTTGGAGGAGTCTTACCTCTCTGCAGAGATGCACAGTGTATTCTACAGCCCATCCGACTGGGGGATAATTAGTGGTCAGGAATTAATGCAAGTTTTCTTCATAAAATACCAACAATTTTATGATTGTCTTGCTTAGTAAACATTATAACAAAATAAATTAAAAAATATTGAGAAAAAACTTTAAGAGAAAATTTACAATTTAATTTTCTTAACCATTATTTGCTCTGAATAGATTTGATAAAAAAAATTAATTGTAAAAGATGAGTAAAATATAAATCTTCCTAATTGAAAAATACCAAATGCTTTCCAACTGGTCAACCATTATTTTATATCTTACACCAAGAAAGTCATTCAACCGCTCAGTGTTATTTTTAGCCTAATTATACACAAAAATAGACCCAGCCTATGTCTTGTACAAATAATAAGAATGGAAAGGCTAGCTTTGTTTTCACCAGATTCTTTCTTGGATAAATAGCTACCTAGGGTTGTCTGTTGGTCCAAGTGTCCAGATAGACAATAAAACAGTGGTGCAACCAAAAATTTGGCATTAGTTGGGGGAGCAAGTAATCAGAGAATTTTAAAAATAGAAAGACAGGCAAGACACTTACCTGACCTTTAAATTCCTTCCATCCATCCCCCTTTCCTTCCATCAGTCTGTTCTTTAATATTTCATTTAATTTCAAGTATTTAATAATATTCTTTCTTTCTTTTTGATTGTCTTTTCTTCTTTCCTTTTTCCCTTCTATTTTTCATTTCTTCTTTCTACCTTTCCAATCCTTCTTTTTTCTTTCTTTTAATTCCAAGTATTTAATAATATTCTTTCTTTCTTTTTGTTCTTTTTTCTTTGATCTTTTTATTTCTTCTTTCTACATTTCCTGTCATTTTTCTTTCTTGTACTTTCAAACTTTTAAAGATATTCTATCTTTTTATCTTCCTTCCTTTCATCCAGTTGTTATTTCCTGTATCTTTCTCATAATTTCAATCATTTAATCCCATTCTTTCTTTTTTCTTTCTTTTTTCTTTCTTTCTTTCTTTCCTACCTTCATCCCTTCCTTCTATCTTTTCATTCCTTTTTTATTTTTATTTCAAACTTTTAATGATACTCCTTCCTTCTTTCTTACCTTCCTTGTTTAATTGTTTTGATTGTTCCTTCTTTCAATCTCTTTACTTTTTCTTTTCTCCTTTCATTTGGTAAATTTTGAAACATTCAAAATTTCTTGAGTTTCTTGTTAAAAAATATTAAAAACAATAAAAAATTATTTGGCAGAAAACTGAAAAATCTCTTTATTTATTGTTTAATATATATATATTTACCAACCCCATTACACGAGCAGGATGCAACACAAAGTCAATTTTTCAAGCTGAGTTTAACAAGTTTGAATTTAGAGTTTTTGTTTTCCTAGACTGGTGGTCATCCTATTTACCAACCCCTCCACTCGGGCAGGATATGACACAAGGTCAATTTCTAAGCGGAGTTTAACAGGTTTCGAATTCAGAGTTTTCCTTCTCCTAGACTAGTTGCCTAACCAAGGCTGAAGAACCTAGTCTGCCCTACTATTTACCCATAGCTGGAGGGAGGATAATTGGATTCATACCTTTCCCAAGGGTATTAGTGCTATGTGAAATGCAATGAGTTTCGTCCAGGATTTGAACTCGTGTCGCCGTGTTCATTTCCTACAACGATAACAATTACACCACGGGCACCTCCTAGACTGGTGGTCATACCAAAGCAAAAGATCCTAGTCTGCCCTACTATTTTATTCATAGCTGGAGGAAGGAGAGTTGGATTCATACTATTCCATACTATGTAAAATGCAAACAGCCTTGACCAAGATTTGAACTCAGGGTCACTGTGTCCATTTCCTATGTAATATCCATTACACTACAAGCATAACACACTACAACTTCCTATTAAGTTTAATGCATTATCTATTTAAATTGAATTGTATAACATTTTTGTGCAACTCTATGAATTTATATTTATTGTAATGAACACTTGAAACTTGTCAGCAGATATTCACTTTTGAAAATGGGTACCTCTGATATACGAAAATTCAATTTGCAAACATCTCTTTCCATAATAAAGAGATATCATACTTTGCAAGAAAACATGGGGTAAATGGATAATGACTACAGCAATTAAATATACAGAGCATTCTGCTGATGATGATTTGGGAAGAGAAAGTAGGCCAATACTCAGTATTTTTAATACTATTTCACTGTTGTAAATATTTATTTTTTTATTTTGTTTCAATTGAATTCATTACTTTTCATTATCATCATAGATCTTGAATGATGACATTAACTTGAATAATTGTATAATGCAAATAGAAATTATTATAATTTAAGGGTAAAAACTTTTTTGAATTAATCAAATTTTGTTTTGAAAGTTATACTTATTGGTTTGTTACTATAAGCACAAACACTTCTTATTTAGTACTAAATCAATAAGATTATTAATATTTTTCAGGACATGCGACTGTTGTGTGCATAAATGGTTCTGATTGAGACTTTTACAGATATATATATATATATATATATATATATATATATATATATATATATATATCGTGAGAAGGAGGGGGAGAGAGAAAGAGAAAATAGATAGAGATGAACAGACTGACATATAGATAGATAGATCTAATTAATATTTTTATTTTATAGTCCATGACACCTTTTTCATGTTCAATATAATTATTCAAATTGACATTTTTGTTTTTCATTTACTCTAAATCAATTTATTCTTTTTACATGATTTCAATTGATATTATAAGGATCATTAAATAAGTTTCCAGACTTTTTTTGTATGGGCACTTTTATTGATAGTACACACTTGAAACTCTAATCCCCTTCGAAGTAATCTCCTCTGGTTGCAATGCACTTGCTGTACCGTTCCAACAACTTCTGGAAAGCCCTATGGAAGTCATTTTGTGTGAGCATGTCAATGACCTTCATCACAGCCTCTTTCATCTCCTCAATTGTCTCATAATGACAGCCTCTGAGCTTAGGGAATAACCAAAAGTCACAGGGAGCAAGATCTAGACTATAGGGAGGGTGAGGAACTGTCTTGATGCCTATCTTGGTCAAATAGTCTGTGACAAGGATGGAGTTGTGGACTGGTGCATTGTCCAGGTGGAAATGCCACTGACCCAATTTGAAGAGTGCTGATGGAATCTCTTCTTGAACTCACTAAAAACCTCAACATAGTAACCCTAACCCTAACCCTTTGCAATGTTTCACTCTATTTCTTTGACCTATTTTCTTCTTTAATGACAAACTAATTTGCTCTAAATTATCTCTTTGTGATTAATGTCAAGGGAACTATAATTGTTTTATATTTTTAGCAAATTCAACTGGAAATAGACCACAAAATTAAACCAGTTAATTATTGGCTAAATGGACATAAGATTATATTTCATCATCTTCAAGCTATCTCTCTGCCTTCTTATCTTCTAGTGATCTAATTTGGTTTTTATCTACCAATCTTTCTCAATTGTAATTTCCTTAAATGTTTAACAACCTATAGTTCTAAAATTTCTCTCTCTCTCTCTCTATATATATATATATATATATATATACATATGCGTGTATATATATATATATGTGTGTGTGTGTGTGTGTGTGTGTGTGTGTGTGTGTGTGTGTGTGTGTGTGTGTGTGTGTGTGTGTGTGTGTGTTTGATTAAATAATAAAGACACATCTTGTCTATATAATTTTATTAAGATTCTTTCAAGTTTCCTAAAAAGTGTCTTGGTTTTAGGTTGGAAAATTGTTGTAGATGAATTTACCAAAATTGTCCTAAGCACTTTCAGACCTTTCATTCCATCATCAAGAGTTGTTTGCATGTGTAAAGAGTGTTTTTTATTTTTTGTAAATTGCTCTACCAATTCCAACCCAGACACTTGTCAGGAAAGTTGAAAGAATCTTGATTAAATTATATAGACAAAACATGTCTTTATTATTTAATTAAACATGCTTAAATGAAAGACTGATGCCCAACTATACACATACATACATACACACACAAATACACACACACACACACACACACACACACACACCTGGATTCAATCCCAGGTCGAGTCATACCAAAGACTCAAAAAATGGTACTTGATGCCTCCTTGCTTAACACTCAGCATTATAAGGTACGGATCAAGGGTAAAGTGGAGCAATCCAGGGAAAGGAGTAGCGCCCTCCCCTACACCTTGGTGTAGTAAGCTATCGAAAAGGGAGCCTTCGGGTCACCCTCGACTATGGTCGCCTACTTTACTTACTTACCTTTCCCAAGAGTATTTGTCTGAAAGTGAAAGTAATAGTGCAAATGGAGTTTGAACTCTCTTACTTTGAAGCTGCAATCCAGCACATTAGCCACTATGCCGCAGATCTGATATGCAATAGCTCTTCTTAAGAACTGACCTCTCCAGGTAGATGATAATGTATATATAAAAAATATATAGGTAAAAAGCTAGCATGTATTAAAAAATTCCTTCACTTACACCAAGAATGACAATAGCTTTGGGGTAAGATGTCTGACTGATGTAAAGTCACCCAGGTTTTGGTCCCAGCTTGGAGCATCTAACTGGTTTAGCCACACTGAAGAGTTATAATACAATGAAACAGTCTGTCTTTGGATGATAATATATACATATATATATATATATATATATATATATATATATATATATATATGTATCTACTGGATTAGGGTTAGGGGTCAGGTTAAGGTTATATAGATATATATATATATATATGTGTGTGTGTGTGTGTCAATGTACATCTATCTGGGGGAGTCCCTGTGACATGGTGGCTAATGCATTGGACTGTAACCTTAAAGTAAGCAAGTTCAAACTTCATTTGTTCTATATATATGATGTCTTAATATATATGGGACCAATGTGACTGCTAATAACTCTACTGATAATAATGTTGAGTTCTTTATTGTTTGACATTTGAAAATAGTATACTATAACAACAGTTAGTCCTCAATCACAATGCCTTGGTTAAGAGAGGAAAAAATATTTTGCATCATCACTTATTTGGAGACAAAATCATTCAAAACTGTCTCAAAATGGATGCAACCCATTAATATGATAATGATTTATAACTGACAAGAAACTCAAAAAAAGACTGCACATCCAGTAAGCTGATATAACAATTAAAAAAACACATTTGATGCCTCTACCTCAAAGGATGCATTTTTAACAGGACATATTCTAAATGACCACCAGTGTGCTTGTCTCAGTAATAAATCGTTATCATATTAATGGGCTGCATCTATTTAGACACCATATATATATATATATATACATACACTTTGATCTCTCTATCTACCAATCTCTGTCAAAGTACATCTATCTATCTATTTATCTATCTATCTATCTATCTGTTTTTATCTGTTCATTTCCATTTCTACTCTCTTTTTTCCATCTTTTCCACAATTTATTTTCTCTTATTTATTGTTTTTCATTGTTTTTTCATTTCCACTCTTAATTTCATTCTTCTAATCCTTCCCAGTAAAATTCTGGACTTTCATCCATGTCTTCTTTTTCCTCAATCATGAATTATAACTCTATCTCCATAATATCCACATTTTTTCTTTACTGCTACTCTCAATTTTATCCTTTTTTACCTACCCATGTTCACATCCCACTCTTAGAAATATTCTTCATTATCATTTCTGTTCTTTATACCAATTCCTTCCTTCTTTTCTTTCTCTTTCACTTCCCACCTTCCTTTGTTTTGAAATTTTTATCCTTTTTTCTTTCCTTAATGTATTTCTTTTGAATCAAACTTATTTTCCCTATCTAAAATCTCTCTCCCTCACAATATCTCTGTGTTTCTCTCTCTCTCTCTCTTTTTGTCTCCTCTAATTTCTCTTCTCTCTTCCCCTCACTTTTATACTTCCAACCAGTTTTATCAATCTTGTATCTTCAAGCAGAAATCAGTTAAGCTTTAAATTAAATAATTTCCTCTCTGACCTTTACTTAAAGGTTAATCCATAAAGGACTGGGAAAATGTATAAGGGGATTTTTATTTTTTTCATTTTTTTGTTTTTTGTTGTTAAATTGTATCAACAAAGAGTTGATTAAAGGGTTACCATCACTTTGCATGCACTACGAATGAGATATAAACCAGTTTTTAAGAATTGTCTGATACTGGCATATTCAATGGTTGCCAAATAAGCAGAGAGGAGAGTTGGTTTGTAGTGAAAATTGGAAACAAGTAAAAATCCTATTTTTATCCTAATTTTTCTTTATGTTAAGGTCAGATATCTTTTTAATACCAGGAAGGGTCAAAAGTTTTCCAACATTTTGGCACGTGCTAGTTTGCGGAGCCTATATCAAATGACCAAAGTGGTTGGTACCCACAATGGTTGGTAATATCATGGTAGTTTGTGCACTGATGGAATTGTACATAGCTTCACTTTGTGTATGATTTGAAAGCCAAACAGATGAATGTGCAACCTAGTCTAATTCAGGAATGTATGTTTTACAAGTTGGAAGCAATCAAAAACATTTGTTGTGTGAAAGGTAAAGTTGCTGTTGATCACAGTTCAGTAACCAGATGGTTCAAGAAATTTTGTTCAGGTTGCAAAAACCTTAATGAGCAGGCAAGATCAAGTAGGCTTAAAACCAGGGATTCTGAGGATGTGCTTTAAGCCATAAAGGTTTACAATTGTGTGGTAGCTGGAAGAATGTTATTTGGGGATATTTTAATGAAGTGGCACAACTGGTTTATAAATATGCACACACACACACACACACACACACACACACACACACACACACACACACACACACACACACCCATGTGCAATGCAAATATGATCATACAGCACACATACAGAAGAAACATTAGTGGCAATCAACAGCAGTTAGTCAGCTGAGTAGTATATACCATCACATAAGCACAGTCAATGCTCCAGTTCTTCTACGACTACAACCAATGATGCTGACCTCTGCCAATGCAACAACAATCAGGTGCAGTTCATCACCTTGACAACCTCAACAAAAGCACCAGGAGCTACCAAAGTGTCCTTCCCATTATTGCAAAACTTTCAACTCACCCTAAGTATATTTTCTATAGCTACATACTATACCAATTGTGTCTTTGTTAAGACATATTATGCATTCACCCAACCCCTCCAATGCAGGCATAATGTAACACAAGGTCACTTTTTTCGGGAGTAAAACTTCAGAGTTCTTCTTGGTTGCCTAACCAAGGCTAAAGAACTTGCTTTGTCCAGCTTTTAGCACAAGTAAAAAACAAAATGCTTTGTCCGGGATTTGAACTTGGGTCACCAATTCTTTTTCATTGGACAATAACCATTACACTAAGTGCACCTCCTTTGAAGCTTAGTAAATATCTACTTATTTTTACAAGCAAGCTAAACAAGTAAACCTACATGAGTGAGTTTGAATCTCATTGGGTACACCATTCATTCAGTCTTGTGCCACATCAAAGCAAAAAGTTTAGTAAATTACTACTTATTTTTGCAAGCATATTTACTCAAACATCCTGCTAGGACTTAAAAATCATATCATCTCTCACATCTATGTTAATTATCTTTAGACAGGATGCAATAAAAATAAAATGAGGTTAGTCTGAACCAACCATGTAACAGCACCATGTAACAGTACCTCCCCCATTGCATTAAAGAGAAAGGGTGAGAGTAGTCTGATGTTTGAGAAACCTATTTTTGAACTTGCTCAGGTAAATACACATGAGATGCTTTGTTAAACTAATCACAAGTTAATTATTAGAGCCAAAGGGATGCACTTGAATACAAACACAGATACTCTTAAGAGGGATGATTGATAGTTTTATGGTGTCCGGTACACAGACATGCATAACACAGTTTTAACTAAATTCAAATCTTTCACACATTGCTCAGAAAATTTAAACTTCATGACAATTTTATTTTTATTCAAGAAAATTTAATTTTAGATAAGTTTCCAGACTTTTTCATATGGGCACTTTTATTGATAGTACACACATGAAACTCTAGTCCTCTTCAAAGTAATCTCCTCCAGCTGCAATGCACTTGCTGTACCATTCCAACAACTTCTGGAAGGCACCATAGAAGTCCTCTTGTGTGAGCGTGTCTATGACCTTCGTCACAGTCTCTTTCATCTCCTCAATTGTCTCATAACGACAGCCTCTGAGCTTGGGGAATAATCAAAATCACAGGGAGCAAGATCTGGACTCTAGGGAGGGTGAGGAACTGTCTTGATGCCTATCTTGGTCAAATAGTCTGTGACAAGGATGGAGTTGTGGACTGGTGCATTGTCCTGGTAGAAATGCCACTGACCCGATTTGAAGAGTGCTGGCTTCTTCTGACGGAATCTCTTCTTGAACTCCCTTAAAACCTCAACATAGTAACCCTAACCCTAACCCTTTGGCCAATCAACTCTGGTGTATTGACTTCCTTACTCCTCCCACACCTCTCATCAACCCTCACAGACTCCCTGCTTTCCTTGAATCTCTTATGCCACTCAAAAACTGATGCTCAATTCATGCAAGATGGTCAAAAAGCAGTCTGAAGGATTTCATACCTTTCTGTGACATTTTTTCCAAGTTTAAAACACAATTTTATTGCATATCATTCTTCTAAAGTGTCCTCACGTCCCGATTGCATTTTTGAAATACACCAGCTGTGACAATTAGACTTTAGTAGGGTGTATTCCAATTGCTGCTGTAGCTGTTTATTTGAACCTGAAATCATAAAAATTGGTCAGTCATCTCATAAGATGTATAGCAATAACATACAGAATTTTCAAGAGACTACGGCAATTTTAAATGCCGGTACAAAAAAGGTCTAGAAACTTATTGAAATCACCTCATACATATGCACATATATATATCCATATATATATATACATCAATATCTACATATATGTACATATATATATATAAACACATATGGTTGGTTGGTTGGTTGGTTGGTTGGATTTTATGGCATATCAACTATATTAACACATATACTAGTATCATTAAATATGTTTCCAGTTTTTTTTTCGTATGGGCACTTTTATTGATAGTACACATGTGAAACTCTAGTCCCCTTCGAAGTAATCTCTTCCAGCTGCAATGCACTAGTATCATTCCAACAACTTCTGGAAGGCCCCATGGAAGTCCTCTTGTGTGAGCATGTCTTTGACCTTTTTCACAGCATCTTTCATCTCCTTAATTTTCTCATAACAATAGCCTTTGAGCTTTGGGAATAACCAAAAGTCACAGGGAGCAAGGTCTGGACAATAGGGAGGGTGAGGAACTGTCTTGATGCCCATCTTGGTCAAATAGTCAGTGACAAGGATGGTGTTATGGACTGGTGCATTGTCCTGGTGGAAATGCCACTGATCTGATTTGAAGTTTACTAGACTCTTGCGACGGAATCTCTTCATGAACTCCCTTAAAACCTCAATATAGTATTCCTTGTTGACTGTCTGTCCAGTGGGAACCCAGTGCATGTAGATCATGCCAGTGCTGTCAAAAAAAGGTATCATCAAAAGTTTGTGGGTGGATTTGCTCTGTCTGGCCTTTTTGGGTCTGGCAGAGCCAGCATGCTTCCACTGGGAACTCTGTCTCATGGTCTCTGGGTCATAGCAGTAGATCTAGCTTTCACTGCAAGGCATTTTTTCCAAGTTTAAAACAGAATTTTATTGCATATCATTCTTCCTCTCGTCCAGATTATATTTTTGAAATTCACCAGCTGTGACAATCAGGCTTTAGTAGGGTGTATTCCAATTCCTGCTGGAGCTGTTTATTTGAACCTGAAATCATAAAAATTGGTCAGTCATCTCATAAGATGTATAGCAATAACATATTGAATTGTCAAGAGTCTACGACAATTTTAAATGCCTGTACAAGAAAAGTCTGGAAACTTACTGAATGCACCTCATATGTTCATATATATGCATATATCTGCATACATAGAACTGAAACATAATAGTGTCAACTTTGCTTCTGAATAAATCTCTCCTACTTGGATTACCTTGTTATTAATTTTTCTTTATATATGCATATATATGTTTATATATATATGTGTGTGTGTGTGTGTGTGTGTGTGTATATATATATGTGTGTGTGTGTATATATATATATATATATATGTTCTTATTTTCTTCAAATATGACTATAAAATAACAAAGAAAACAAGAAATACTGATAAAAAATTTTGTAATTTATGTACAAAAGAGAAACTTTGCATCATCAAATATTTCTGTTTCAGTCTCATCAATGGACTCGGTTAATCTGAAATAAGATTTAAAATGATTTCTAACCATAATTGTTCTTAACATTTTCATATTGTTGCTAAGTATGAAGTATTTATCTTTTTAAAATGATTGAAGTTTATTAACACATTGGTTCTTGAAATATTCATATTGACAGGATTTGTTGATTGGAGATATGTAATTGTTACTAGATAAGTTAGCAAATAAGTAGTATTGTTGCTTATTAGTATTAGACAGGAATACTTGAAACCATATAGCTGTGCAAATTACTTGTATTAAGAACAGTTACTTGAAGTTATAATTGTTTGCAAATTATTATTAGATTGGAATAGTTATTTGATTTGGTTTGGTTTGGTTTGGTTTCTTTGTTTAATGGCATATCAACCTTTGTTGGTTATTTAATGCCAAAGCCATCCTTCTGGAGAACAGTAGTGATACTATTTAACCCATTACTGGGAGTATAAGCGGGTGCATACCTTTCCCAAGGGTATTTGTCTGAAAGTGACTGTAATAGCACAACTGGAATTCAAACTCACCATGATCCCGTAGTCCATTGCTTTAACCATTAGACCACAAGGACACCCCACTTGTTATTTGGAACAATATAATTTCCTTGCCAAAAAAAAAAAAAAAGGAAAAAGAAAAGTTTGACTTTGGTATTGAATAACCTAACAAGACCAAACTAAATCAAACCTTTTTCAATTAGGAATTATTTTTACTTACACCCCTACCCACATATATATATCTATATATATATATTCTCTTACTGGCCAGTTTACTGCCCACAATGTACTTCCATTTTATTACTGGTCTCACCCTTCTTTTCATTGTCTGGTGAAATCACTTAATTTAATTTTTCTATCATCAAGGAGATTCATCAAATGTTTTTTTGTCACACAGGTACCACTTGAAAACTGCATGGGTTCACCTGCTGTCTGTGAAGCTTGTGGCCCAGTTGAACTTTGCATTACTTGACAATCACGTTCTTTATATACATAGATATACATATAGAAAAATCTTACTTTGGGTATAATAAGAATGCTTTGCATGAATCTGTTTTGCAATCTATAGAGGATAGGTAGCAAACTCTTCCGTGATTATTTATATAATATAATTTACTAATCTAATATCTATAAGAAATAAAAAGATATACTTTGGGTCGACGCAAGGGGATTTTAAGACTAGGTACTATAACCATAAAACATGTTTCTTGCACGGGAAATATAGGCACTGCATTATCTAGTTATGTGTGGGAGCTTAAGGAGAACACAGGGGTAGATCCTATAATGAAATGGGAAGTAATAAAGAAATGCCATAAATATAGGGCAGGCAATAGAGCTTGTAGGCTTTGTATGGAGGAAAAATTGGAAATAGCATCTTGTAAAAGTAGGAATATGTTAAACAAAAGATCGGAGGTGTTAAATAGTTGTAGACACAAAAGGGCGAGGTTACTCTATAATTAGGGATAGGTTTTAGAGAAATTTTTTTTTTTCAATTATATTTTTTTCTTTTTTTTTCTTTTTTCTTTTTTTTTTATGCAAATTTTAAGCTAGGTGGGTTTTTGGTGAATAAAAGAAAGCGATTTCTCCCAGAATTCAGTTGAAGTTAGGCTTCCTGATGATCCGTTAAGGTGAAACTTTAATAGAAGATTTTCGACTTGCGATTTAGGTTAATTTTATAATATAATTTATATAATTATTTATATAATATTAATAGATAATTTTTTTTCTTTTGCTTTTGCAGGATGGCTCTTATAAAATCCAGCACTGAAAAATTACATCTAAGTGTTTCCTTAGAAGGAACTTGTGCTTACCAGATATCATTTCTAAAATCTGTGAACCAGCAACCAGAACTCTATAACCCTGATTTTCTCAAGAAATCCCTGTATCAGTATGAAGTCTTTTGGTTACCTCTGGCAGCAAAATATGACCCACAAATTCTTGTGGCACCTTTGGATATAGAATGGGTTTGGCACTGCCATATACTATCTCCAATAGCTTATGCTGAAGACTGTAAAGCATTGGTTGGCAAACTAATCATCCATGCCCTTTTTTCAGAACAAACCCGAAAAAGCCTTTTGTGAAAGAGTCAAGATGCCTGGCAGAAGATGTATCCTGATCAACCTTTTGAGATCTCACCCAGTGCCAACAATAAAATTAAATCCAATTTCAAGTCCAAGATAACCTATGATGTTATTGCTGCTGCTTTGCGCCAAAAAGTTATTTTTTACCAAGTATCCCTTCCACATTACACTGATGGCAGGTTTCTTAAACGGGCTTTGGCCCGTTACAAAATGTACCTACTGTTAACCCCCCCCCGTGCCTTTCTTGTTCCATGTTATGATATTGATCTTATGTGGCACACTCACCAGCTTCACCCGGTAAATTATGCCAATGATACAATAAAGCTCTTTCAACATGTGTTTAACCATGATGATTCTGTCAATGACCGGAGTCTGAATTCTAAGCTGAGCCTCTCTGATGTTGACAGACGTCTCTTGTGGAAGAACACTTACAATGAGAATTTTGTGATGCCAGGAGCTATGTTTCGAGGGGATCCACCAGATGGAAAACTTTACAAAATCACAAGAGAGAATTTATTTCGAGTCTGTTATAAAAAAACAAAGTTTGTGGTGAAAAAGGTCCGAATTGAAAATGTATGACAAAATTCCACTTGGCCATGAAGATATGACATGACAAAATTCCACTTGGCCATGAAGATAATCCAGAAAACAGAACCTGTGGCAGTAAAAAAGCTAAAAGGTCCCTTGCAGGAGTGGGAAGGAAAGGCATTGCTAAAATCTGAACTCACAACAGTTTCAAAGTGTTTGTTGGAGCTGAGCCTCTATAATAAAGTTGGTGTGGTGTGGTGCTGTAACATGATTGATCTTGGGAAATGCAGTTTTGATTTGCAGTCTGAGATACACTTTTCTACAGATGGACAGACATTTTGTAAAAACTTTACCATCAATCACAGTGCGCAGACGATGGTGGAAGTGACAGGGCATTTCACTGCACGAATAATCTCAGGCTGCAAGTTTAATGTGACAGCCCACGTTTATACAGAGTGTACAATGCCATTACATATTGAAAATATGTGGGGGCCAGTACCATTACCACAACATGCAACTAAAGCAGAAAAATGTAGTGTTGCTGAACACTTGTAAGAATTGTATATTTATACCTTTTTTGAATCAAATGTAGTCATTGTATTTGTATATTGTAAGACATGTACACTTTTACATGCACATATATTTACACATTTACACTCACTCATGCATGTATAAATGTACACACATACATGCATATGTACACATATACATACACACATATGTACATATATATATGTATACATACACACACACAACAATATTTACACACTCATGTATGCACACATACACCCACACATACAAACATAAGTGCTCATGGTGTTATAGTTACCCTCATAAGAAATGGACGCAGCAATCCAAGTTCAAATCTTGAACTATGCTGTTTGTATTTCTCAAAGACCTAATACCCTTGATAAATATATAAATCCAACTATTCTCCCTCCAGCTATGGGTAAATAATAGGGCAGACTGGGTTCTTTAATCTTGGTATAGCAACCAGTATCAAAGAAAGAGAGTTCAAACCTGTTAAACTGCACTTGAAAAAAATTGACCTAATGTTGCATCCTGCTTGGATGGAGGGGTTTGCTAAATATATATATATATATATATATATATATATATATATATATATATATATATACACACATGTATACATTCTTAGATGCATGCATACATATACATACACATATGCATACACAGATACATACACATATGTATACATACAATACACACATACATAGATGCATACATGTATACATAGACATTTACATACATAGATATATACACATGTGTATACATACAAAACACACATACATAGATGCACACATATCTACTTACACATATTCATACATAAATGTAGAATGCTATTATACATTGAAAACATGTAGGAGGCCAGGAGCATTACCACAATGTGCAACTAAAGTTGAAAATGTAGTGTTGCTGAATATACATGGATGTACACACATATACACATACACATATATACATATAACATACCTGAAAGAATAGCATATTTATCCATCTTTACAACCGAATGTTGTCATTGTATTTGTATACCATAAGAAGACACACGCATGCATGGATTCATACACACACACATACACACATACACACACACATACACATATACATACATACATATAATACACTTGAAAAATAGCATATTTATAGATTTTTAGAATTGAATGTTGTCATTGTATTTGTATACCATAAGAAGACACACACATACTCGTACATGGATGCATACACACACATATCCATAGAGGAGTTGCACTTAGCATAATGGTTATTGTCTAAACTGCATTTGGTGGTGAGGCTCCAGTTCTGATGCTCTGGTTGTATGGAGTCATGCCAAGTCATCTCTGAGTCAGAATTGTTGTTTCTATCAGCATCCAATCTATAGATCAAATAGAACTGCTTGAAAATTATTCGCATTAGATAGGAATACTTAATGCCTTATAACTATGTTCAAATTATTAGTATTAGGAATAGTTACTTAAAAAAACTTACCATTTCTTTCATTTTGAAATAATTTTGATATATACATTGTTTTATAATGTTGTTGTCTGTTCTTTTGATTTCATCAAAGTCCAAAAATGAGTTTTCATACTGTATACAACAATATGTGACTTTATGCTTTATTGTGTACTTTTCTTTGCATATTTAATCAGATACCAATTCTAAACAAGTGATGGCATGGACTGTGTTTCACTTTGAATAAATGCTCTTCAGAAAGATATGAATTCAATTGTTCTCCCTCCAGCTATGGGTAAATATTAGGGCAAACTAGATTCTTTTTTTCTTTGTAAGTCAAAGAGTCTTGGAGAAGGAAAAACTTTAATTTCAAACCAGTTTTAATCTGCTTCAAAACTAACCTTGTGACACATCCTGCCCATGGCAGAGAGATTCAGTAAAAGCATGTGTATGCACTGATTTTGTGCAAAGAAGTAGGATTTCAATCCCTGTCCATTACAAGGTCTTCTCTAGAAGATCCTCTGGAATCTGTGTCACCTAAACAGTACCAAATTATTCTAACTAGCTAACAGAAGAACAAGAGCTTGAGACTGAAGACAAAGATGTTTAAAAAGGTGAGAGAGAAGGAGAAGGGACAAGATTAAGATAGAGAGGAAAATACCAAGACAGTATGAAAGAGGAGGAGGAGGAGGAGGAGGAGGAGGAGGAGGAGAGTAGAAGGAGGAAAGATTGAGGAAATGAATTCTTCAAATAGCAATTCTATCATCCTTTGATGGTTTTTTGGTGAAGTTCAGAATTCAGAGGATATGTTAGCTCTGAAGGTCAAGCACTTGACATGTTAATTACCACTCATCAAAACTCAAGTTCTTTTAATGGATCAAAGTTCAAATTCTGTTTGTGGTAAATAGTAGAGCAAACTCGGTTCTTTAATCTTGGTATGGCAACCAGTCAAGGAGAAGGAAAACACTAAATCCAAATGAACTCTACTCCAATTGAAGATTACCTTATACATAGCAAGAATGGCATAATATAGCCAAATTACACAATAGTGTTTAAATGTCATGATTTAAAGAATAAAGCAATATCCAGTCTAATTGAATTCAAATCAGTTGTACTCAGCTTAAAAATTGACTCTGAGTCATATTCTGCTCATGATGAAGGGGTTGGGTAAATACATATACATACACACATGCATATACACTGCAAATACAAGGGGATTTAAAAGTCACTCATATATAACAGGAAGTTACTTTATTATATATATATATATATATACATTATAAAATAAATTGGTCAACAAGTGTATTTGTTATCTTAAATTTTTATTTTTTATAACTTTGTCCTACATGTGTTTCTTTGGGAGGCTAATATGAATATACGTATGATAAAATATATATATCGTATGATAAAAAAGTAACTCCCTATTGCGTAAGAGTTATTTTTCAACCACACTATATATATATATATATATATATATATATATATATATATATATATATATAAATGTATGTATACAGTGATTGAAAATTAACTCTGATATAATTGGAAGTTGCTTTTTTATATTATATATATATATATATATATATATATATATATATATATATATATATATATATATATATATATAAACAAAACTCCTTTCCTTTGGAGGTCTCACTCCTCTGCAACAGATGTAGTTAGCATGCCAAGTGTTATATATAGAAAACTGTGTCTCAGGAAAAGTACTTATATATATATATATATATATATATATATATACACCCTGGACAAAAATATAAGAACACCCTCAAAAATGAAGAAAAGGATATTGTTTACAGTTTTTAAATTATGAAAATCAGATACATGGAAGATAAGGTGAAAAGACATTTAAATTTAAAATAAGAAGAAATTTCAATTCATTTTTTATATGTGTATTAGCATTTATGGTAAATTTTAAAATTCATTTGTGACATGAATATAAAACTACTAATAAAAACTAAAGAAAACGGACTTAATTATATATATATATATATATATATATATATATATATATATATATATCAGGGGCGGAGACGGGAGTAGTGCTACTCGTGCCCGGCACGACCAATAACTCGGTCAATGTTATTCAAAATGGATTAAAAATCATCCATTAATTTCAAGCAAACATACTTAGTCTGATCTCAATTAAATTACATATTTATTCAAGTTTCGATAACTAAGTAGCCAAAAGTTCATAAATATATCTGGGAATAATACAACGATGCTGTTTTGAACGGATGGTCTTTGTCCGGTCACCGTCAGATTCATTGAACATCCCATAAAATCGGCTATAATGTTGAACATGCGCTATCCGTGCCCAGCACTAGACCCTTATAATAACAGTAATGTTAGAGAAATACGCTTTTGGCTGTAGCCAATAGCAAAAAATGCTGAAAAATCTTAGCACAGACTGCTGATAGATATATTGGGAAGAGGGAGAGGAACAAAGAGAGAAAGAGAGAGAGAGGATAGCAGATTAGAGCCATCGCAACGTCATCATCATCGCTATGGTAAATGTTGGTTAAACGGCGTGTTTTAATTCGTTTTTTCACTAATAGATGTCTATTTCTATTATGAATGTTGAATATATTACATTCTGTAACTAAAATTTGTTTATTTGAATACATTTTCAACAAATAATCTTTATTTTAAGCGAAATTGTAACTACTAGCTGTGTCTGTGTATATTGTCATCAGTTTCTTTATTCTAATAAACATATTTTTCTCGTCATAGTAATGAACATCTTCTCTTTTCTTCTATACTTTTGAAAGGAAAAAAAATTATCTTATCTACTGTATTAACAAGACTACAAATTATATAGTATCTTGATTGTTTACAAAAAAAACACCATGAGAGGTACGTTAGTCAATCTGTGCTATACAATGGAGAATCACGCAATAGCAACTATGATGACTTACTTTGGGTCCACGGACCACGGGTTGGGAACTGAAGTTGACAGAGGGCGGGGGGGCACGAGTAGCGAAAATAGGCTAGAGTCGCCACTGATATATATATACCAAAGACTAAAAAAATGGTATTTGATGCCGCCTTGCTTAACACTCAGTATTATAAGGTATGGATCAATGGTAAAGTGGAGCAATCCAAGGAAAAGAGTAGTGCTTTCCCCTACACTTTGGTGTAGTAGCTATTGAAAAGGGAGCCTTCTGGTCACCCTAAACTATGGTTGCCAACTTTACTTATACACACACATACACACACACACACACATATATATATATATATATATATATATATATATATATATATATATATATATATATACATACATATATATATATATATACAGGGTGATTGTAAAAATAACTTTAATATAATAGGAAGTTAATTTTGAATCATCCTATATATTAAACAATTTCCTTGCCTTATTCTATTGTGCTTCCTGTATCTCTAGTAGTTTCCAGGGAAATAAATGGTTATTTGGTTTCCTAGTTTAATAGCATATGGGGGTTATTTAATGCCAAAGCCAATCTTATAGAGGAATAGCAGTAATACTATTTAATCCATAGCTGGGGGATAAGAAGGTTAGTACCTTTCCCAAGGGTATTAGTTCAAAAGGGAACATAATAGCATGATGAGCTCAAATTCACTTAATTTGGGGCCATTATGTCATTGGGGACTCCTGGAAATAAATAGGAAACATTGCTTACAGAGCATTTCCCATATAAAAACCTCAAAAGGCATTTTTACATTGTCTGAAAAAATACAGGGTGACTCACGAAATGTTAATACTTCAATGAGAGCACCTTTATGATATGATTTCTCTATCTATTCATTTTCTCTGTCAACACATTCTTAGAATCTTCACAAGGTGATTCAAGAAATATTCTCACTTCTATTGAAGAAACTTTATTTCAAAAGCAGAATTAATATTATAGAGAGAGTACCAGGGGAAGATTCCAAAAATATGCTGAAAGGCATGGGGGAACAAGTGAACACTGTTTTAAATTATAATATTACATAGAGGTGTAACATTTTTTAGTCACTATTGGCCTAGTGAGTAGAGTGTTTGCCAATTGCCTGGGAGACTGGGGTTCAATCCCGAATCAAGTCATACCAAAAACTCAAAAAATGGTACTTGATGCTGCTTTGCTTAACACTCAGCATAATAAGCTACAGATCAAGAGTAAAGTGGAACAATCCGAGGAAAGGAGTAGTGCCCTCTCCTACACCTCAGTGTAGTAGCTATTGAAAAGAGAGCCTTTGGGTCATCCTCAACTATGGTTACCAACTTTACATACATAAAATGATAGACTCTCCCATCTATCCTAACATAGGAGGGCCTAACAGTTCTGTTAAAGATGTGAAATGTTGGACTACTGACACAAGAGATTTGTTTATAGTGATGAAGGCCTCAGTTGGACCAGCAACCTTTTTGATTAAGCTGATAGCTGAATAATGGTACACAAGAGTGCCACAGATTTTCTTAAACCATACTCCTTAGGTTTTGAATTCAGTTTTTCCTTCTCTTAGACTGGTTTCCTTTCCAAAGCTTGAGAGCCCTATCAGCCCCACTATTTTACACATAGCAGGAGCAAGAATAAATCATTAATAAGAGAAACATTTTAGAAGAAAAGAAATTTTGAAAACTTGTAAAAGAGAATTCAAAAGAACTGATATTTCACAAAAGAAGAGAAGAAAAATGTTTTATATCCATTTACAGAATGGGAATTATTTTCTGGTATCAAAGTATTTTTTGAACATCGCATATAGTAACCACCTAAAAATATTTGACAGACATTTGTTTATTTAGGAGTTTATATGGTAACCCATCTGCTGATCTTATTACAAATTGGGGGAAGAGCCCATGCATGATGTTGTGGCTATTGTGGTGGACTGTGACATTATAGTAAGTGGGAGGTGAGGTTCCTGTGGCATTGTGGTTAACATGCTGGACTGTGGGGTTACAATAAGTTGGGGGTGAGGTCTCTGTGGCATTTTGACTAACATGCTGGACAGTGGGATTGTAGTAAGTGAATTCAAACTCCAATTGTGCTATTTCTAAAACATTGTTTTTAGTCAGATTAGTCCAGTTTTTGAAAAAAATGCAATAAATCTAAATTTTCATGATTAGCACAATTATTCAAGCACTTTTTCATTAAAATTCAGCCCAATATGAGTGAGCAAGAAAAAATTACAAATAATCTATGATCTGTTTAATGCTGAAACCAAACCAAAACAAATTTCCAAAATGATTTGAGTTTCTTTATGGCTTCCATCAAGCCCTGACAATAACCTCCTTGATTACGCTACATGGGGCGTTTTAGGAAACAAAACAAATGTGACTTCCCTTCCAAATATTGGTTCACTAAAGACTGCTATTGAGGAGGAATGGAATAAAATGTCTAAAGAATTTATTTTGATGGTGTGTTAATACAATAATAGAAAAAAATGGTGGCCACATTGAGTAAATTTACTGTTTTGTATCTGTCTTCTTATTTTCTTGTTTATCTTTTTAAATTAAAATAATCTTGTTAGATAACAGAGTCATTTACTATCATACAAGAATAATCCCTAATTTTACTTCTGCACTCCTTGTTTGTTAGTGTTTTATGGCATATCAACCTTTGTAAGTTATTTAATAGCAAATCCATTTTTATACAAATAAATAGTTCTTTTTCAAACAATTCTGTTTAGCATAAGTATGCAGTTTAGTTCTATTTGACCCATAGATAGTACCCTATCAGGTGCTACCACTCCAGGTCAGAGTGAACCTGTAAGCGATGACAATGAAGGGAAACTCCACATTTCCCATTACTGGAACCTCACCATCAGATTGTTGTGTCATATCCAGGACATCTTACCCCTCTAGAGAGATGCAGTCAATGTATTCTACAGCCGCAGCTAACTGGGCACCCTGTGTATCCACTTAAAAATTAATACAATAGGGAAAAGTATGAACTTCTCTATTCTTTCTAGCTATAGGTTAAATATTACCTCTACTGTTCTTCTACAATGATGGTTTTAGTACTAAATAACCCACAAACGTTTATATGCCCTTAATCAAAGAAACCAAAACAAAACAAAACTACTCAAAAGTGATGTTTTGAGAGTTGTTTAGCTTGATGTTAAAACCATCTGGCTTATTTAAATACTATGATTTTAGTATTTCTAATGGGAAAAGTATTAAATCAAAATGGATATTATTAGATATTATCGATTACAAAACTCTACAACATTGAAACTCTTTTACTAAAAATATGAATATGTCATCATTATCATCATGGCACGTAGACAGTATGGATTCCCTTGATTCTCTCTTATCATCCATCTCTATAAGTTATTGCTCTTGATAAGTCCTCTCAATGGCATCCAATGTCTACACAGAGATGTTGAATGTAGGTTTTTCATGGCTGTTCAACACTGGTGTATCCATTGGATCTAAACAAATATGTAACAGCTTAAAAATAAGTTTGCCTCTAATATATAATTATGCAAATTTATTTTTGGTTACAGATGTGATATATATATATATATATATAAGTGTCATTCAATAAATATGGTGAATTTTGTCCAAGGAATCAGCAATAAGAAGGACTGCTTGTACCTTTTTCAAGGGAATTAATAGTCATGGATCCTTTCATGTCCCAGAAGATTGTCAGTATTACCTCCATACTGACTTCTGCATCAAGAAAATTTTCATTTTTACTGAGTCAGTGTGTTTCCACTCCATGAACTATTTTTTCAGCTCAGGCTCATAGTGGTAAACCCATGCTTAGCCCATTTGTCAACATTTCTTTTTACCAAGACATGCTTCTCTGTACACATCATATATTCTTCTGTAAATAAGACTGGAGAACTCTGTTTGATTTGCCTCCATTTTGAATAGCCTCAAAACAAATATAATTAGGGATTTTGATTAATCATTTTTGTGAATCATTTTATCTTTGTGATAAATTGTGTGCTAACAAAAAAACTTTGAGTTCTAAGTCGTAAGTTTTTGATTTCTAAAGGTCTGGACTTGCATAGGCCTTATTTTGTATTCACGTGTCATTTCCTGTCAAAATAGAGTTGACACGTTTGTTTTGAAATCAGCTGTGATCGATATATTAAAATAAACTTCTAGATACATATTAGCTGATATCTAGAACGACATGGCACAAAAAAGTTTTAGTGATTACGTGTAATTAAGACATTAGTCAAGAGAATAATTAGAATAAAATATATAAGATTTCTAAGATGCAGAGTGAGTTGAAGTTGGACTGTGGGTAAGAAGTTGGATTTGAAGTTGGAGAAGTGAGAGTCACAGTTGAGTTTGGCAGCCTCATTGGGGTAGGGCTTGATCGGTAAAGAAGAAATGTCTAAGTCTGTGGTTGCCTGTTTTGTCTGCTACATGTTAAAGTTCCTGTCAATCTAATGGCTGATCTCTCTCGTTTAGTGGCAACTATTGGAAAAACAGCGGGATCATTTTTGTATCATGAAACAACAGAAATGTTTTGTATTTGTGTTATGTTACAACTTTTGACATGATCCCATAGTGTTACAATATGTCTTGCAAGATTAAAATCATTTTTGCTATAAACCAATTCCAAACAATATAGAGTTTACATTTATAGAAAAAAATTCTGAAAAAAAATTTTCTTTTCACAAAAAAATTCCCCATATTTATTGAATGAGCCTAGTATATATACATATTTGTATGTGTGTGTGTGTGTGTGTGTGTGTGTGTGTGTGTGTGTGTGTGTGTGTGTGTTATTTAATGAATGATTCTTTTTTTTTCAGTTTATTCAACTCTATGAATATGAAAGAATTTATGTGCCGTATTGTACATTGTATATCATTGCATATTTCTGTCATTCAAGTTTTTTTCCATGATAAGATGGCAGTTGTTGCACATCTGATTGGTGTAGACCAGTTACCATCAGAAGCTCAGGTATGTAAAAAATATTCAATACATGATGTGTCATAAAGGTGGGCAACTTTTACATGTTTCATCACCACACTAAAATTTATTGGCTACTAATAAGGCTTCAATCAAAACATTTTTGGTATATCTACAACAAAATCCAAAATTCAAATATCTAATTAATGATGTCATCAAAATTTAATGAGCTTATAGTTTTACACATAAACAAGTTCATACCTAATAATATTTTTTGTAAGAAGTCTATTTCCTTCTGAACCCAAAATACTAGGATTTTAATATTTCTTGTGAAATATCATAGAATCAAAATGGATATTATGAGATATCATTCACAGTATTGTCAAAAAATAAATATTCCCTAATATTTCTTTAAAAGTTCATTTAATCAGATATTATTATTGATTAAAAATAAGTTAATATGTTATATATATTTGTGCATATTTAGTTTTGGTTACATATTGCATTCAAAGCACAGAGTTCTACATCTCCCTATACTCAATTATTAAAAAATGTTAAAAAATATACATATATATATATATATATATATTTACCAACCCCTCCGCTCAGGCAGGATATGACACAAGGTCAATTATTAAGCTGAGTTTAACAGGTTTGAATTCAGAGTTTTCCTTCTCCTAGACTTGTTGCCACACCAAGGCTGAAGAGCCTAGTCTGCCCTACTATTTACCCATAGCTGGAGAGAGAATTATGGGATTCATATAATACAATCTGTCTCGTGGATGATTTGAACTCGTGTTATTGGGTCCATTTCCTATATATATATATATATATATATATATATATATATATATATATATATCATTAGGAAAACATTAATACTTATATTAATTTTGAATCTATTTCCTCAGTTACCTATTTTTTGCCTTGTACGTATACAAGATAATGCCGTGTACGTTATACAAGATAATGTTTTTCTTACGAAAAAGTTATTATTTATAAAAAAAACATAAATAAAGTTAATTATCAAATTCAGTTAAAAAAGAAAATAAATAAAATAAGTAACAAAAAAATAAAAAAGTTAAATTACTATAATTCCAACTGACAATAAAAATAAAAAAGAATAAATAAATAAAAATAAATAAATAAAAAACGGAAGTGAGAAAAAACAAGGGGATAAATCTTCACCCCTCTTCCATCGCCTAACACCCTTCCCCTCCCATGTCTATTCTGATTAATTTTATCCATAAGATCTGAAGAATTCCTGTTAAATTTTTCTTCATGTTTTTGGTTTACATCAGAAACACATAACAGGATGGAAATAAATTTATAATCCTAAAGTGACCGGTTTTCGGTTTTTCTTAAAGATATATATATATATATAAAATGAAATTGCATATATATATATATATATATATATGCAATTTCATTTTTGGTTATAGGGGTGTTACAATTTTATTTTTAGTTACTAATAATCCGTAGTAAACAATTATAGCTTCAAGTAACTATTCATAATACAAATAATTTGCAGTTATATATCATGTATTCTATTTAATTCTAATAATTTTCAAATGTTTCTATTTGACCTATAGATAGGACCCTAACATACTAACACTCCAGAGTGGACCAGGGGGAGTAATGACAATGAAGTGTTACTCCACACTCCTCAGACCTCCAGAACTGGAGCTGCTCTATCAGATACAGTTCTACTCAGATACAGTCCTACTCAGGACACCCCTTTTTAGTGGGGCCTTACCTCTCTGACTGGGAAGCAATCAGTGCATTTTAAGGCTCCACTAACAAGGTAGATAGCAAATAGAGGAAGCATTCTTAGTGTAGTGGTTATTGTTTTGATTAATGAAATTAGCAACCCAAGTTCAAATTTTGGAGGAGGCTGTTTTCATTTCACTTCTTGCTATAATGCCCTGGGGAAGGCATGAATATATCTGCTCTCCCTTGCTAAGGGTAAATAGAAAAACAGACATTTTTAGTCTTGGTTTTATAGTTAAGAGATAGGAGAAGAAAAACTCTGAATTGAAACCAGCTTTACTCCACTTAAAAACTGACCTTGTGTCTCATCCAGAGAGGCTGGGTAAATAGGTAACGAGGATCATTAGATAAGTTTCCAGACTTTTTTCGTATGGGCACTTTTATTGATAGTACACACATGAAACTCTAGTCCCCTTTGAAGTAATCTCCTCTGGCTACAATGCACTTGCTGTACCGTTCCAACAACTTCTGGAAGGCCCCATAGAAGTCCTCTTGTTGGAGCATGCCAATGACCTTCATCACAGCCTCTTTCATCTCCTCAATTGTTTTATAACAACAACCTCTGAGCTTGGGGAATAACTAAAAGTCACAGGGAGCAAGGTCTGGACTCTAGGGAGGCTGAGGAACTGTCTTGATGCCCATCTTGGTCAAATAGTCTGTGACAAGGATGGAGTTGTGGACTGGTGCATTGTCCTGCTGGAAGTGCCACTGACCTGATTTGAAGAGTGCTGGCCTCTTCTGACGGAATCTCTTCTTGAACTCCCTTAAAACCTCAACATAGTAACTCTAACCCTAACCCTAACCCTTTTGCCAATCAACTCTGGTGTATTGACTTCCTTACTCCACCCACACCTCTCATCATCCCTCACAGACTCCCTGCCTTCCTTGAATCTCTTATGCCACTCAAAAACTGATGCTCAATTCATGCAAAATGCTCCAAAAACAGGCTGAAGCATTCCATACGTTTCTGTGGCATTTTTTCCAAGTTTAAAACAGAATTTTATTGCATATCATTCTTCTAAAGTGTCCTCACATCCCGATTGCATTTTTGAAATTCACCAGCTGTGACAATCAGGCTTTAGTAGGGTGTATTCCAATTGCTGCTGTAGCTGTTTATTTGAACCTGAAATCATAAAAATTGGTCAGTCATCTCATAAGATGTATAGCAATAACATACTGAATTTTCAAGAGTCTACAACAATTTTAAATGCCTGTACAAAAAAAGTCTGGAAACTTATTGAATGAACCACATAACAATTAGTAAAGTGTCAATAGTATTAACCCATAGAAACCTAAGACTCCTCCCACCCCATGTGCATAGGAGCCTCTGCCCTGGGCTGAAAAGTAACTGAAAATGTAAAATGTTATAATTTGTTATTTGACAGCCTCACTAATCATTTGTAAACAAATGAGCTTGAGCTCATTTGTTTGCACACAGTTAAATGATCGAACACTTCAGTTTAGTATAAATACATAGTTTAAATGTCAAAATCAGTTCTATTTCAAGCTATTCAGTTTAGTCAACAATGTTAAATGGTTCCAAGTATTCATATATATCACTAACAATTCAATTAAACATCTATCATTTATTTACACACAGTCAAATGTCAAAACAGTTCTATTTCAAACAATTCAGTTTAACATAAGTACACTGTTTAAATATCAAAACAGTTAATCTTAAACAATTCAGTTTAGCATAAGCACACAGTTTAGTTCTATTTGACCCATACATAGAACCCTATCAGGTGCTACCATTCCGGGCCAGAGTGGACCTGGGAGTGATGGAAATAAAGAGGTACTCCGCATTCCCTGAAGCTCCAGCATTACTGGAGCCTCACTATCAAATTGTTTAGTGTCATATCAGGACATTCGTTGGAGGAGACTTACTCCTCTGCAGAGATGCAGTCAGTGTATTCTGCAGTCCCAGCTGACCGCGCCATCTCTGGATGGAATGAAGGTTGCTCAAGTATATATACTTCTAAGTGGTAGCACAAATATTTCCTGCACATGCTTTAATAATTTTATCATGTTATACACTCATTTAAACATCGTTCCATTTATCGTTTGTCAGCTTTGTCACTTTCTAAAGAGGATGGTTTTTGACAAATAAATAAGTATATATATATATGTATATATATATCTTACAAATGACTGAGATACAAGTAAAATGTGTAGCCAGTGACAATAACAATATGGAAAATAGTATTTTGTTGCTGAAAACATGCTCTATCTAATGGTGTTGTAATTTTTGTGGAAATAAAGAGAGAAATTACTTTCAGAGCTCTTCTTGTATAAGTGAGTCAAAAGTTTTGCAACATTTTGTTACATATGTATATCATATATATCATGCCACCAAAGCAGTCCAAGCCACTGAAAGGTACTCATTGATGTTGATAGTATTGTGCAAGTTGGTGTGCTGACATGTTTTCCATTTCTCTACTTCGCCTGTGATTTCTAAGCTACACAGATAAATGTGTAAGATAGCCTAATTTGGAAACTTATACTTTATGAATTCAAATTGCCCTGTAACACCATGGAAGCAACCAAAAAACATTTGGTTGAAAGTTGTGTAGTTGATCACAGTAACCAGATGATTCAAGAAATTTTGCAAGGATTGCAAGAACCTCCTCAATCAAGCAAGGACAGGTAGACCTAAAACTGTGGATTTCAAGACTGTGCTTCAAGCTATTGAGGCAAATCTGACAATTAGCTATTGAAAAGTATCAGGTGAGTTTGACATCTCACTGTCCAGTTTGGTTCATCATTTTCACAAACTGTGCCCCATGTTTACAAAACATTGGAAAACATTTGACTCAACCAAGTATTTCTATATAAAATCAAAATATGATCAACAATCATAAAATATACTTGGAAATGATAACTATAAAATGTATGTTTTTGCAGAGTTTTGGAATAAGCTCCACCTCCTGCCTCATTGTTATAAATTGAATATTTTTTCCCAAAATGTCTTTGCTTTATCATCTTTTAACCAGCTGTAATTCAGACTATAAAAACTATTGTAATGTTACTGGGGTGGGTTATTGTAATAATAACTCCAATCGTAACAAACAATGAAAAAGGGTTTGCTGTACAAAAAGGTGTTAACAGACATATATTGTAATCTTGTCTCACTAAGAGGAACCAGCTAAACACTGTGACTGCTTATATTCAAATGGAATAGTCCATTCTAATACAAGGGGTATCATCTCTTCTCTACAACAAAAACAAAATCAATTTTTAATATCATTAATTTTTACTAGCTAAAAAATAGTCCCTGATTTTGATTGCAGCGTCAGATTCAAGCTTTCCTTTAAAAATACTGCCTCCTAACATGAATAAGTTGCCAAAAGAAACATAACAAAAACCATGCACATGTGTAGTTATACCTTCTTTTGGCAGAGGCAATATCTTTATTGCAGTATCTTTATAGCAATATCTGAAAAGGAATACTAAAATCTAACACTGGACACAAAGTCATGGTTAGTTTTATCATGAATATAAATTGCAAACTGGACCCAAGGTAAACTTTATAAAAAAATCATTTCCAAATTTAGAGATAACTGTGGTTTACTTAATAACCTGAAGGCATTTTTTGAAAAAAAATGCAAAAAAGGAAGAAAAAATGCACTATTACATTGGTTGGGGCAGTATCTAATTTTGTTTTCTTTGTTTTATGGTATATCAAACTTCATGGATTATTTAATGCTAAAGCAATCCTTATAGGACTGTAGAAGCATTATTTAACCCATATCTGGGTGGGGGATAAAAAAAGTTAAAACCTTCTCAAAGGTATGAGTTTGAAAGTGAGTGTAATAGCACAACTGGAGTTTGAACTTGTTTACTTCAATGTCACAGTCAAGCATGTTAGCTACTATTCCACAAGAACTCTTCTCAGGAGTATCTGTGAAGAAATGCAAAAGTTTGACACTAGACACAGAGTATATTGCAAACTGAACCCCCTTGTAAAACTTAATAAACTTTATTCAATTTATAATATAATTCCTCTACTTTAAAAAAATGTACACTTAATAAAATAAATCTTCCAAATTTTAAAGTTTTATTTTAGATAATTCAATCCTCCATAGTCTATTTCATAATCTGAAGAAATTTAGATACTTATTTCAAAAGTCTGCCTTAAAAAATATCATCCGTACCTACTTTTTACCTTTTCCATAAGGATTTTAAGACATTTTAAGTGCTAATTGAAAATGATGTTTCTGTGTTTGTCTCCTAAGGTTGCCTATTCAGACTGCTGTGCCACATTGAATTCCAAGGATGGGGAGAGAGCTGTGCTGATTAAAAACCATTATGGTGACTGGGGAATTATTCTTGGTAAATGGGAAGGTGCCCAAATGGGTGTTCCTGGGATTCCAGGTACAAATATAGACATTATCTATAGACATATGATAGGACTTATATATATATATATATATATATATATATATATATATATATATATATAAAGAAATAATATAGGGCCTGCTGAAATGAATATTATCACAAAAAATATGAGTCATTTTTAAAGGTTTTTCTTTTATATAGAATTATTGGCTCTGTACTTTAATCTATTATTATTTTACATAGAGATCTCTTTTGAGTTTTGAATTACATGGATATCGTAGAAAGAAAATCTCAAAATAGAATCATTCCCACCATCAGCTGATTTATTTCATTCCCACCATCGGCTGACTTGTAAATATGCCCCACATGTGGGGCATATTTACATATTTACTAACTTTGTGGTCCTCTTAAACTAATAATGTGTAATAACATCTAATGAAACTAATAATGTGTAATAACATCTAATAATAGTAACACATTTTTTTAAGAGAACCACTAAGTCCAAAATAATAATGTGTAATAATGTCTAGCAATAACAGCACATTATTAGTCTCCTGAAGGAAACCATGACATCTGAAGCACATGTGGAACATACTTATATGTAATAAAAACCCAAAGTACAACATTCAAATTTGTTTGCATTTTGAAATATTTATTTTTTTCTTATTAGACCAACTAAGAAAATTTATATATATATATATGTATTAATGAAAATATCAGACAAGGATTAGTGTTTAGCTTTTTATTCATCTTTTGTTGTTGGTGAACAAGATACCACAACTGTGACTGAAACCAATTTAAAAGTACTATTTTTTCAAACATTTTTGTCATTTTTGAGAACTGTCTTCTAGAGTTCAGGAATTGTTTTTTGCTCAAGGAATTTTTTGAGTGAGTGCATTCAAAAAAATTAGAAGTAATACTTATAAAGAATTGACATCCTGCACTAAACAGAATCTCTTTTATCTTGGGAGTGCTAAAATGCATCTGACTTAGGCGCAAAGTCCTACATACTTGGTGGATTCATATTCATTTTATCCTTGGCTGTTAAATATATACATTCAGGCCAGCACCAATGATCTATGCATTCATAAATGGCATCACCTGCACATGATGAATATGTCTACTCAAAGAATAAATTCTAAACTCCAAAATGCAGTCTTAGCCACATCATTGACAATGGCCAATGATGATGGAAAGTCCTTATACTCGGACTACACCAATAGAGACTTAGGACATATCTTTTTTTAAGAAGAGGAATTATATTATAAATTGAACTACCAAGACCAGAAAATCCAGCAAGAACTGCATGCAACATATGGAACCACTGGACAGCTGTTTTGACCTTATTAGATCTCTCACCAGTGTATACCATTATCTCACCAGTGTATACCATTATCAAACCAGTGACCACAGAATGCAGAGCTAAAACTCTACCACTGAGCTCCTGGTCCACATTGTACATAAGCGATGCTAAATTAACTAGTCATGATAAAGGCACAGCCAATTAACCTGATGTGTCTGGTAGTTACTTCTATACTCTAGAGAGGACACAATCACCTCCAGGTTTATGTCGATGTGCGATCTGGACCAGTAGCTTAGTAGTAGAGTTTTGGCCCTGCATTCCATAGTCACTGGTTCAATCTCCAGTGGGTGGGATCATGGTATACACAGCTGATGAGACCTAATAAGGTCAAAACAGCAGTCCAGGGGTTCTGTATGTTGCTTGCAGTGCTTACTAGAATTTTTATAATTTATAAGACTTAGAATAGTTCTTAAACTGTCTTCAATCACTGTTGTGACATCTTGCTCTCCAACAAGAAAAAGCTAAATACCACATCCTTGTTTGTTATTTTCATAAAAATATACCAATTAGAAAATCTTCTGCCTAAATACATATATATATATATATATATATATATATATATAAAGACTTTAAATATTAAAATCATATTCCAACATAATTCACTCCATTATTTAGAGTTTAATTTTTCCACAGTCATGAGTTAGAAAGTCTTTTTGTCTGATAATTGTGAAAACATGTAAATTCAAGTTGATTATGCAGGAATGTTATTTTAATATTTTAAGTCTTAAATCTGCTCTACTACTACAGTATCGAGCTCTTTTTATACTCTTTTCTCATTTGTTTGTTTTTTTTAATTTCTTCTCTCTCTCTCTCTCTCTCTCTCTCTCTCTCTCTCTCTCTCTCTCTCTCACACAAATATAACATCTAAAAAATATTGAAATTATGAACAGTAAAAGTCTGAAACTTTAAGTTTCATATTGTTTACACAATCATTCGATAGTATTGGGAGAAAAGTGGTTAATCAAACATCTATATAGCATGAGGTAAAGCCAGCAGAAAAAATATATATATATGTTTGATTTAATAATAAAGACACATTTTGTCTATATAATTTTATCAAGATCCTTTCAAGTTTCCTGATAAGTGTCTTGGTTTCAGGTTGGAATTGGTGGATGAATTTACCAAGATAAAATACTGCTGCCCAACTACACACACACACACACACACACACACATATATATATATATATATATAATTCATGGCAACCAAGGTTATCTTCGAGAGGCAATGGAATTGGTGACTCAAGTTCTGACCCTGAATGAGACTGTTTTTGTTTTACAGCAATGACTTTGATGAAGACATGAATTCATTTGTTCTTTCATTAGCTGGGAGTAAATAGTAAGCAGACTTGGCGTAACAGGTCTAGAAGGAAAAAGAAGGAAAACTGAATTTTAAAAAAACAGCTAAAAATTGACCTTGTGTTACATCCTGCCCATGGTGGACAGGTTGGGTAAATACATAGACAGCATCCTCAGTCTCGCTTTCTTCTCTACCATGATAGCATGATGTCAGTAATGATTATTTGGTCAAGATAAAAAAAAGTGAGCGGAGGTGAATGAAGGGAAGACATTTCATATCTGTATGAAAGTAATAATCCTGGTCAGCTGGAATCAGAATTTGAACCTAGATCAGCAATAGTGGCAGTTTTTTTATCTGCTGAAGCTAATTCCATTAAAGTGGAATCCTCTGAGTCAATCAAATTGACAAAGCCACTGATTAATTACTCTTTCTTGGATTTCTTCCCAGTTGCATTAGTTACAGCATTACCTACAAGAAAACATGGTAAATAACTTGAGAAACTACTATTAGAATTATATACATTTTCTTTTTTTTTGTGGGGGGTTTATGATATGTCAACCCTTGTTGAGTTATTTAATATTAAAATCAGTCTTTTCAAGTAACTATTCCTATTTAAAAATAATTTGTTTGCACAGATATACGGTTTTAAGCATTCCTATCCATTCTCTTTACCCTTTTATCTTTCTCTCTCCCCTTTGATCTTTCCCTTTCTATCCTCCTTTTCCTTCCTCACTATAACTTTCTATACTTCACTCTCTGAGTCATTTCATCATTGCACTAAACTCCCTTTGGAAAGACATGAACCCATCTGTTCTTCCCTTAGTTGTAGACAAATAGTAAGACAGACTAGGTTTTCTAGCCTTGCTTAATGACCAGTCTAGAAGGAAAATTCTGAATTAAAAAGAAAACAGCTGTACTCCACTTAAGAATTAACCATGTGTCACATCCTGCTGTGATACATAATCTCTCTCTCTCACATTTTACCTTCTCTTTCCTCTCTTCAGTCTCTGTGTCATTTCATCATTTTTTTTGTTTTAAATTTCTTTATTCTTTTAACTGCCTTCATGTTTTTTTGTTTTTTGCTTTATTTATTTATTTATTTTTTCTTCAGGATCCAGTTCTCGCAAAGGAGTCAGAGGTATTCCAGGAAGTCCGGGTCACTTAGTAATTAGATTGTTTGAGTTTTCTAAGAAATCCTGGAAAAAAGTCATCATCCCCTATGAAGAAAAGGACTATATTCTTCAGTTGTACCCACTGATTGCAAATGTCCAAAATGGTGAGATTTTGATTGCCCTTGAAAATAAAGAAGAAGTAGCTGAATATATTGCCGTTGCTTTTTCAGTCGGACTGCTACATGTCCTTTGTCAACCTCATACATCTAATTGGAAGCCTGGTACAAAGATTACGTCTTCAAGTGCCCACAATGTAATACCATCTGATAACATGATGATGGTAATTGCAGTGGGATATAATGTAGACACACCCTCAAACTTTTATTACTATAAAAAAAAGACAGAATGCAACTGTGGTGGTTGCACCTGAGACATATGCTCAGGTGATTATGCATGTCTAGGAGATGTAGACAGTGGTGGATGTGGTGGTTGCGGTGGGTGTGGGGGCTGTGGTGGTTGTGGTGGTTGTGGGGGATGTGGTGGGTGTGGAGGTTGTGGGGGGTGCAGAGGTTAACTATTGGTATGTATTGGTGTCTTTTAAGCAAGTGTAAAATATTTAAAAAGCTAATTTTTTCTTTTTTAATTTAAATTGCCATCAAAATTTGGCTTGACCTTATTTTGTTGATACAAAATTTAGATTAAAATTTGGATAATTGGAATAAAATAGGTTTTTTTATGTATGCTATGTTTAAAAACAACTTACTTATTTTGGGAAAATTTTCAGTTTTGACAAAATTTTTTTTTTAAAGTGGGACATGGAGTGCCATAAAGGGGGTGTTCAGTTTACAATATTACATAATGCAAAATTGGTCACTGACTTTGTATTTAAACTTATGACAACCAGTGTTCAATTTACAATCTTAATTTAATTGTAAAATGTACCTTGACTTTATGTCCATTAGATACATATATTGTAAAATGAATGCAACTTTTTAATTGACGTTTTTAAGAGATAATTTTTTTTTTTTAAATGAGCCATTTTCCAACCAAAGCAGACTTAAATACACTTGAAAAAAATTTTTCAGACAAAAATTATAACTAGACTTAAAGTCAACATTCTGTTTAAATAAAATATATATTTTGAGTTGAGCAAACATTATTTTTTATGACAATGTTCACTCAACTCAAAATATATATTCTATTTAAACTGACAGGAAGTCAGTGTCTAATTATACATTGTATGTATATTGTAAACTGAATCCCCTCTTTTTAATCATAGTGTCATAAAAGCTGACTGGAAGTCACCATCTAATGATACATTGTTTACATATATTGTAAACTGAACCCCACTTCTGACTACTTGGTCATATTTTTCTCAAAAAAGTTAATTTTTCTCAAAAATGAAAAAAAATTAAAATAAAGTATTTTTCAAATGTAAGTAAATTTCCAATGAAATTACCATACATTGATTATCCAAATGTCAATGAAGATTTGTCCAAAAACTAAACAAATTCTGATGAGCCACATTTCATATCATGACTACCTATTAATAGTTATGCCAATCAAACTAAAATGGTTACACTCTTTTAGTTCTGTTTGTTTATTTGGGTTTATGGCATATCAATCCATTTTTATATAAATAAACACTTCTATTTCAAACAATTCAGTTTAGCATAAGTACACAGTTTAATTGTCAAAAACATTTCTATTTCAAGCTATTCAGTTTAGTCAAACAGTTCTAATTCAGACAAATCAGTTTAGTATAAGTATAGTTTTTGTTTACACACAGTTAAAAGTCAAAACAGTCCTATTTCAAACAATTCCTTTTAGCATACAAAAACAATTCCATTTCAACCGATTCAGTTTAGCATAAGTATGTAGTTTAGATGTCAAAATAGTTCTATTTCAAGCAATTCAGTTTAGCATTAGCATGAAGTTTAGTTCTGTTTGACCCACAGATAGGACCCTTTCAAGTGCTACCACTTTGGGTCAGAATGAACTTGGGAGTGATGGCAATGAAGGAGTACACCGCATTCTCTAAAGCTCCAGCATTACTGGAACCTCACCATCAGATTGTTTAGTGTCATATCCAGGACACTCGTGGGGGTGGGTCTTACCCCTCTGTTGAGATGCAGTCAGTGTATTCTTCAGCCCCAGCTAACTGGATAATTTAGTTCTGTGTGTTCCATATACAGTTTTATTGATCATTCAAGGATGACACAAAAGTTTTGCAATATTTGCTTACTTGCTAGTTTCCTGAATAAACTCCAGGAACTTAAGGGAATTGAACTGATGTCATCCCCAGCATAGAGTCTAGACCAAGCTCCCTCGGATTTGTTCCGATTTATGGCTCACTTCCTACACTTAAAACACTTCAACAACAAAGAAGAGTTGGAAGCTTCAATGAAGGAGTTCTTTGCCTTGAAGGACAAAAACTAGTATCAGCACAAGATCAAAGAACTGGCAGAAAGTTCCCTTCAGATAGTGCAACACAATGTCTTCTACTTGAATGTTTGGCTGCTTTTGTTGCAACAAGAAAAACAAAACAAATAAGTTACTAAAATATTGCAAAATTTTTACTCACTCTAATATTTCCATTCTGTTTAAGTTACTCTATTTCATACTATCCTATTACAAGAACTAATGAATGAATATTGAATATAGTACAGTAAAAAAATATAAATTTAAAAGTGTAATGACTGACCGTCAACCTGATTAATAGTTCCAGAAAAGGTGAAAAGCCAAGATCGGCTCTTTCAGAAGCCCCTCAAATATTTCTTCAGATTTATTATTGTGTAATATCAGTTGATATGTAGAAGCCAAAAAAAAGGAAAAAAAACTTTTTTTGTGCTCACCCCCTCTTGGGCATATTTGGTGGGGTATGTTCTTAAATAACCCCTTCTGTCCTTAGCAATCCACCTGCTGACCTGATTTGAAGGTTATAGAATGTAAACACAAAGAAAATGAATAACTCATGAATCATTTTATTTATGATTTAAAATCAAAAGAGAAATTGGCTTCTTTTAATATCTTAAGGTTAAACCACCAGTTTTTTTATTGGCAGCATTTGAGTGAAAACTCATAAAATATTATATCTAAATATTATACATCATATCACACTTCTCTATCAGAAGGACAAAATCAAGTTCTATTTTTAAAAATCTTTCTGCAACTTTGAGAAGAGTAAAAATAATACACCAACTTTGTTCCATAATTCCATAACTGTTTTGCCAAAACTAAAAATAGAAAAAGATCCATGTGTGTCATTATTTCCAAAAATAACTTCTCTCATTTTGCCATAAAAAGTGAGAGGGTCTGAATACCAGCTATCCCTAGAAGTCCCCATAGTATAGTTGCTTATGTGCTGGATTGTGACATCATAGTAAGTTAGTTCAAAGTTCAGTCATGCTACAATGTTCTCTTTCAGACTTTTACTCTTGGCAAAGGTTCCTTCATCTCTCCAGCTATGGATTAGTAGCAGTCTAGCAGCCAGGCTGAACCAAAATTATCAGTCCTGAATTTCACAATGATAACCACGTTTTATCTTCAAAGGAATTCAGGACTTACAAACAAGTGCAAATAAACAATTAAAAACGAATATTAAAAACATTTACATAAATTGTATGCATACAAAAATTATTACTCACACAACTCAACCTCCTGTTATTTGTTTTATGTAAGCTTATTTTATTTTATAATTCATCTCAGCATTAACCTTTTATCACAGTTACCTAGAAGATTCCTCTGTTACAATATTAAGTAACATTTAACTACAAATACATTATGCATAATTTGCTACATTCATACTACCCTTGTAACAATTGTTAGATTTTCTTTATATATTTCAAACTATTATGGGACAGAGGTTGAATCTTCAATTTTTTCTTAAAGGTTGAGATTTAATTTTTATTGGTATTTCCATCTATGATTATTGTTTTCTATGTCAAAATATTACAGACTGGTTGTCTGTAAATTTGAGGAACTGTTCAGCCAATTAAGCTTCTTTTTCTTCATATTCTGGCCTTTTTTAATAGAATAATACACCCTATCCATTCTTTGACCAATCAGAATTGTTACTGGTTATTGGAAACATTACCAGTATTTGGTGCTAGGGAAGATATTTAATCATTTCCCTGTTCACCAAGGCCCATAGATACACCAACACTGAATAAATGGAAAGGAAAGAGAAGATAAGCTCATATGAATATATAGGACATTTAATGCATATGTATATATACAGTGTATCACAAAAGTGAGTACACATTTCTGCAGATATTTAAGTATATCTCTTCATGGGACAACACTGACAAAATGACACTTTGACACAATGAAAAGTAGTCTGTGTGCAGCATATATAACAGAGTTAATTCATTTTCCTCTCAAAATAACTCAAAATATAGCCATTAAAAGCTAAACCCCCGCCAACAAAAGTGAGTACACCCCTAAGAAACTACACCCCTAAATGTCCAAATTGAGTACTGCTTGTCATTTTCCCTCGAAAATGTCATTAGTGTTACTAGGCCCATGTGCACATAGGGAGCAGGTATGTTCAAATTTGTAGTGCAGCTTTCACACTCTCTCATACTGGTCACTAAAAGTTCCAGCATGGCACCACATGGCAAAGAACTCTCTGAGGATCTTAAAAGATGTATTGTTGCGCTACATGAAGATGGCCAACACCCTGAAACTGAGCTGCAGCACAGTGGCTAAGATCATCCAGCATTTTAAAAGAGCAGGGTCCTCTCAGAACAGGCCTCGGGTAGGTTGTCCAAAGAAGCTGAGCACACATGCTGAGCGTCACATCCAAATGCTTTCTTTGAAAGATTGGCGTAGGACTGCTGTCAGCATTACTGCAGAGATTGAAGAGGTAAGGGGTCAGCCTGTTAGTGCTCTGACCATACGCCGCACTATACATCAAATTAGTATGCATTGGTATGTATCTGAAGATCCTATTTACCAACCCCTCCGCTCGGGCAGGATATGACACAAGGTCAATTTTTAAGCGGAGTTTAACAGGTTTGAATTCAGAGTATTCCTTCTCCTAGACTAGTTGCCTCACCAAGGCTGAAGAACCCAGTCTGTCCTACTATTTACCCATAGCTGGAGGGAGACTAATTGGATTCATACCTTTCCCAAGGGTATTAGTGCTATGTGAAATGCAAAGATGATACCCAAGATGAAGATGATACCCAAGAAAGCCTGCAAACAATTTGTTTGGTTCCGATGGCTTCAAGCATATGTGGCAGCGACCAGGTGAGGAGTACAAAGATAAGTGTGACATGTCTACAGTCAAGCATGGTGGTGGGAATATCATGGTCTGGGGCTGCATGAGTACTGCAGGTGTTGGAGAGTTTCATTGAGGGAAACATGAACTCCAACATGTGCTGTGAAATACTGCAGCAGAGCATGATCCCCTCCCTCCAGAAACTGGGTCACAGAGCAGTGTTCCAGCATGACAATGACACTAAACACACCCCCAAGACGACCACTGCTTTACTGAAGAGGGTAAAGGTGATGGAATGGCCAAGCATATCTCCAGATTTGGGGGATCCTCAACTGGAAGATGGAGGTGAGCAAAGTCTCAAATATCCGCCAGCTCCGCGATGTCGTCATGGAGGAGTGGAAGAGCATTCCAGTGGCTACCTGTGAAGCTCTGGTAAACTCCATTCCCAGGAGAGTAAAGGCAGTTCTGGATAATGATGGCGGCCACACAAAATATTGACAGTTGACATGGTCTATGTTAATATTGACAACTTACCCTAAGGGGTGTACTCACTTTTGTTGGCAGGGGTTTAGCGTTTAATGGCTATATTTTGAGTTATTTTGAGGAGAAGATAAATTAACTCTGTTATATATGCTGCACACAGACTACTTTTCATTGTGTCAAAGTGTCATTTTGTCAGTGTTGTCCCATGAAGAGATATACTTAAATATCTGCAAAAATGTGAGGGGTGTACTCACTTTTGTGATACACTATATATATATATATATATATATATATATATATATATGACAAGTATTACAGGAATATTATAACAATACACAAACATTTATTAAACAGATGAAATGTGGACTGTGTTCCTTGGACAAGCAGCACATAAAAAAGTGTACCAAATTAGTAAAAAGCCTTGTGTTCTTTGGTGGGTTTCATCTCAATAGTGAATCAAAGAACAATGCCACTTACTAGTGCGGAGAGACTAAATCTACTCAATGAACGATGCAGCAAAATGTGGTCTTGTTTGTTCAAAGAATAGAAACCAAAAGAGGAAGAGAAAGCACCAAACAAAGTCCAATAGTAGCATTAGTATATTCATTGGCATTTGTAAATGCTAAAGGATACACTAAATACTATGTATGGAGTAATTTGTAAATTCTTTTACTTTATTTTCTTTTTTAAAAATTTTCATAGTATGACAGTTTAAAGTATGATGCATATTTTTTCAATAAAAATAGAATAATACATATTTTTGAAAACATAAAAAAAAATCAAATAAATAATTAACTTGAACATTATGATTTTCTTATAAAATAATTAACTATTGTTGAATATTTGTTTAACTTGCCTTTAATTCTGTATACCCCAAGTTAAAAGCACATTTTGAACCTGGACTAGTATTTTTATATCAATGTGGCTTAATCATCATCATCATTTTTACAATATTTTTTTTGTATCAACCAAACAGATAGTGCACCTGTTGCTAATGGAATCTATGTAGCATAATTATTTATGTATAACATGCACTCATATCTTTGGATCATGAAATTCTTGAAAAATATCCTTGTGTATAATACATTTTAGAATTTGTAGCATATAAATTTAACCAAAATTTAGCATTTGTTCAACTTTTTATTGTTTGTACTAACTGAAAATAAAAATTCATATACTTTACATTATGTTTTAAAACACAAAATTTTCACAGACATGTTCACACAAAAATGCAACTAATCAACTGCAACTTCAACTTGTAGAAAAAATAAGCTGACATTAGGAGAAAGAAAATTCAAAACAAACACACATTTTGGTTGATATTTCTCTGTAATGGTGTAAAACACATTAATTTGGATTACAGATTTGAATTACTTTTGGTTATCCTGGGTTGAATTATATGTAGCCTGAAAAAAGTTAATGATATAGTTCTATCGTATAATATGCATTCCTACCAGAAGAATCTAGAAAAATAGTACATCTAATATACAAATAATTACAGTATGATAAAAGAGAAAATTCAAAACTATTGCCAAAAAATAATTACAGGTGGACAGAAATTATATAAAATACATTTTTCTCCAACACAAAAAAGAAAAATTAATTCAAAGGTACTATGTATGAAATATACAGTAGAAAAGCCATTTTTTTTATTACTAGAAGCAAATTATCAATTACTTGAGCGACTGTTTTAAAAATCATTTCTATTTTATAAAAAAAAAAACAAATAGATAAAAATGAAGTGTCAAACTCTGTATTGTTCATATTTGTATCTGTATTGTTTAATTGTAAGGCTGAGGTTGAATTCTATGTTTCAATGAGTCTTTGATCTGAGATTTAACTTGGCCCCACATAAAAATTCAGTCAGACTTATTACAGCTATCTACGAGATACAAAATTTTTAGTAATGTGAAGCTCAAATTCAGTCGCACTGGATGCTCTTGTTGAGATCATGAAGGTGATGAACCACACAGTGGTGAGATGTCAAGCTCCCAGTGCTACTGACCAAATTTACCTCTATGGCTTGGAGCACAGTCAGAATTTATGGTTTTAGGCTTTCCTGACTTTGCCTAAAAATTCAGATTCTTTCAAACCTAGCAAAATGTCTTGAACCATCTGGTTTCTGTACTGTGATCAACTGCAACTTTACCTTTTGCACAACAAATGTTTTTGGTTGTTTCCACAGTTTTAAAGCCCAGTTCAAACTTGTAAAGTACAACTTCTCAAATTAAACTATGTTGTACATTAATCTTTGTGGCTTTCAAATTACATACAGTATGAAGCACATTTTACCACAATAACTATCAAGTATCTTTCCACAGCTGTAACTGCTTTGGTCACATGATATACATGCTGCTAACAAGCAACTACTAAAATATTGCAAAACTTGTGATTCACACTAGAATTATAACAACTGTTATTAGGTTGGTGAAAAAGTGATTAAAGTTTTTAAACCATAAACTTTAAAGGAGCATATTTCAGCTAAAGTTTATTAATCAAAATAAGAAGCAATAATACAAAAATGTTTCTTCCATACTGGAGTCTTAGAACTGATAATTTTTTCTGCTTGGTTATTGAAGATCTTCTCTTGCATAAAATTGTCAGTCATCTGTTGGACAGAGGTCTGAAGAATAAGTAGAATTCCATTGTCTAGTTTGTTCAATTTCTGGAGTCATTTGTGATACATACAGTCAGGCATTAACATGGAAAAGAAAATTTGAATGGTTTACATTTAGTAACCTCTGGAGTTGTTTTGCATAAATCTAGCTGCAATAAAGATGCTGTATTGAGTCTTATAAATCACAGAAGGATGTCTGAAAAGCTGCTCTTCTTCAAGGCTCTTGTCTGGAATGTGATTTTTAGAACCAATTTTGAGTTGTTTGTCCATTTATGGATCAAACTTGGTTGATTTTAAAAGTAGCTTCTTCTGCTTTATATTCTGTTTTGAACTCATGCAATAAAATTACTTGAATCTGCTTTGCTTCCATCTTTAAATGTAAAAAACATCAAATAAACAAGAATAAACAATGAAAAAACATAAATCAGTTGAATCTAATTAGCACTTTAAAATGGTTAATTACAAGAACCTAATTAAATAGTATTTTATGAAAAAAATATGTATCAAAATTTAGAATAACAAAAACTGCATTTATATTAATACCAACCTAATATCTTGATTGTAAGGAGTTCAAAATTTCAAAGAACCACCACCACCACCACCATCATCATTAGTTATATGACTCTTATAATCTTTTCTCAGGGATAAAACTATTCTTTTTCTTTTCTTTTCTTTTTTTTTAGTTTGTAGTTTTCAAAATCTGAAAATTGAAGTAAGAAAATGACTATGTAATGTAAGAAAATTTATCAGATGATGTAATGCAACTATTTCAGTTTGAGAATTTTAGAAAACAAAGAAGTTTTTAAAGAATAGACAAATAAACATGATGATTCTGAGATTAGCTCATGTTAAAAGTTTTAAGTCTGTCACTTTGAAATGCACCAATGCCTTCAATCTGTGGTTTTAAGAAACAAGTTTCCTTAATTCTGTTTCAAGTATTTTTAACTGATCTGCCATATTTTACTTTATATAGTCCCATTACAATATTTCAAAATATTTTTATCATTACAACAAATACTTTCTGATCTATATGAAATAACTGGTATGATTTTATAATTAAAAAATCCTGATCATTTTTTTGTTCAACAAAGTATTGTCACCCATTCTTTTTGTGACAAGTTTTTCTTTCATCTTAAATGTGGTATCCTATTTAGCATCCATTTAATATCAATATCAATATCTATCTATCTATCTATCTATCTATCTATACAATAACATTATGTTACTATAACAAAAACTTTCATGAAAAATATCTAATCTATATGAAATAACTGGTATGATCTTGGCCATTTTTTCTTGTTCAACCATTCTTTTTTGTGGCAAGTTTTTCTTTCATTTTAAATGTGGTATCCTGTTTTAGCATTCATTTATTATCAAATATCAATATATATATATATATATATATATATATATATATATATATATATATATATATATATATATATATATATACATATATATATATATATATATATATACAATCACATTATGCTACTATAACAAAAACTTTCAGGAAAAACATGATCTATATGAAATAACTGGTATGATTGTATTGTTAAATGATCCTGGCCATTTTTTATTAGACCATTCAACCATTGTTCATTTTTGACCAATTTATTTATTTAATTATAATAATTTGATTATAATTAGTTAATTATGATTATTATTTTTACCAATTTTTCTTTTATCTTAATTGAATGTATTTACTTAACCCCTCTGTGACAAGCAGTATTTGACACAAGGTCAATTTTTAAGCTAAATACCACTAGTTGGAATTCAGAATTTTCCTTCTCCTAGACTTGTTGCCTAACAATGGAATATATAAAGAAATAGTAACAGACAGACATTTTGATAATTTGATAGTGAGAAACCAATATATGTTTTTTTAATAAATGAATAATGTAAAATGCGGTATTGTCAAGTCTAAATATCTACTTGTCTGACTGCTTACCTGTCTGTCTGTCTGTCTGTCTGTCAGTTTGTCTGTCTATAACACATTTATTATTCTCCTTCATTATATATATATATATATATATATACACATACACATTATATATATATATATATATATATATATATATATATATATATATATATATATATATACACAGAAAGGGAGAGGTGGGGAGACAAATAATAAAGCGGACTGTATTCTTTAGCCTTGGTTAGGCCACCAATCAAGGAGAAGGAAAAAAAAGAACTCTAGATTAAAACTAGCTTTACTCCACTTAAAAATTTACCTAGTGTCACATTCTGTTTATTGCAAAGGGGTTGAATAAATACATACTTGACTAAAATTAGTTTGTCATCAAAAAAAAGGAAAAGAGGAAATGTATGAAGAGGTTCTAAGATCAGAGGAAAGCTGCATTTTCATGTACCTGGCACTTGAATACTATGAATGAAACTATCAAATCTTGGTGATATCATGGGGTACTGCTTGGGACAAGATAATGATGCTTCAGTTGGAACCAATGCCTGACTCCAGGTTCATCATCTGATAAAGACCTTTTGGAGACACTGCTGCTGTTTTTGTGGTAGCAATTGTATGAATTTACTGTATTCAAAGGTTACAATATCTACAAAAAGATGGCTCAATATATATGAGGGGGCCTACAGATTTGGTTTGGTTTGGTTTGGTTTTATGACATATCAACTATTGTAGGTTATTTAATATCAAATTCTTTTTATACATATATTAAATACATGATTTTTAAACACATTTTGTAGATAATATTTTTAAACAAGCCTGATCTCTTTTTTTTTGCTCACAGTTGAATGGTTTCACTTAATTTCAAACAATTCAGTTTAGCATAAGTACACAGTTTTTTGTTTACACACAGACATTTGTTTATATATAGATTTTTGTTTACGCACAGTTAAATGGAATTAAATAAGGGAATAAATCCAATAACATGAAGAAAATTTGAAAAAAATCCAAAATCTGATGAATTTATTTTGAAAGTTGATGTTGAATGTGTTAGTTTTAATAACCTTCTACAGGATTTTAAATTCATGAAAAATGTTGTTAGAATAGCAATGGATTTTTAATAAAATAACAGGAGAAACATCCATCACTATTTTAACAAAATTTTTCATGAATTTAGAGTCCTGAAGAAGGAGATTGTTACCACCAAATTTTGGATCTTTTGTTTTTTCAACTTTTCTTCACACAGTTAAATGTAAAAACAGTTCTATTTCAAACAATTCAATTTACCATAAGTATACTTTAAATGTCTAACAGTTCTACTAGACCCATAGGTAGGACCCTATCAGGTGCTACCACTCCAAGCCAGAGTAAACTTGGGAGCAATCGCAATGAAGAGGTACTCCATATTCCCCAAAGCTCCAGTATTACTGGATCCTCACCATCAGTTTGTTTAATGTCATATCCAGGACACTAGTTGGATGGGTATTCTTACCTCTCTGCAGAGATGAAGTCAGTCTATTCTACAGCCCCAGCTGACTGAGGAAAAAAGAGCCAATAGAGAATATGTTTATTCCACTATTTACCCCTCCATTATGAATGATAAGAAACAACTTATTTTAGAATATTTAAATTTTCATAATTCAAAATTTTGGAATCTTTCTTAAGGAATCTTCAAATGTAAGCAATACTGATAAATGGAATAGAACAAAATGTCTGTATATATTGAAATTAGATTAACAAAATGAAAGGGGGTCACATGATAATAAGGTTCTATTAAGCTTGTTATAACATAACTGTAACACAATATATATGAATTGATCACCCACTCCCCCATGAGTAGGATGTGACACAGGGTCATTTTTAAGAAAACTTTATTAGGTTTGAATTCAGAGTTTTCCTTCCCGGTGACTAGAGAAACAGGAAATTAGAGCAAGAATTGAAACCATCCAAACCACAGCATTGTTACGGTCAAGTAAAATATTCAGAAGAGTCCTGAAGACTTGGTTTCACTCAGACTCCAATGAAATACCACTAGTTAAAAATGGTGTAAAAAGCTTACAAGAAGTGAAATAATGATAATAATAATATAGACAAACAGGACTTTCCAAAACAACAAAAGAAAATTCTATCAACAACTGGGAGGAAATGACACAAAAACATACCAACAACCGGATGCGAAAGAAACTGAACAATTTTGAACTGAAATATGGCAACCAAAAAAACACGATGAAAAGGCTGAATGGATAAACAACATGACAAGAGAATTAGAAGGGCTTGAAGAAGGCCCAAAAGTGGAACTACACATATATTTACTCAAAATGACACTAAAAAAGATATCAAACTGGAAAATCCCAGGCCATGATGGAACACATGGTTTATGGTTCAAGAAATTCCCCTCCATTCATGACAGACTAGCACTAGAAATGAACAGATGCCTACAAGAAGCACACGTACCCAAATGGATGACCAAAGGAAAGACCACATTGATTCAAAAGGATCCAAGCAAAGGAACCACTCCAAACAACTACAGACCCTTAACCTACCTGATGACGATGTGGAAAATATTAACAGCACAAATAAGGGAAGAGATTTACTACTCGCTAACAAGATGTGGACTGTTCCCTGAGGAACAGAAAGGATGCCACAAAGGATCCAAAAGCACGGCAGAGTTACTTTACATAAACCAACACATCCTAAACGAGGGCAAGACCAGATGGAAAAATCTAGCCATAGTCTGGATTGACGACAAAAAGGCATATGATATGGTTCCACAAAGCTGGCTATTAAAGTGCCTCAAAATGTACAAAATATCAGATGAAGTCATAAACTTTATCAACAAAACCATGAAAATCTGGAGAGTGGAATTGACAGCAGGAGGAAGAAGCTTAGCTGAAACAAAGATTCAAAATGTGCTATGCTAGTTATGAAAAGTGGCAAATGACATCTGACAGACAGAATGGAACTACCAAATCAAGACAAGATTAGAACACTCGGAGAGAAGGAAACATACAAATACTTGGGCATCTTGGAGGCAGACACCATCAAACAAGAAGAGAAGAAAGAAAAAATTCAGAAAGAATATCTCAGGAGAACCAGAAAGCTACCCAAGACAAAATTATCATGCAGAAACCTTATCAAAGGAATAAATACCTGGGCTGTACAGTCATATATTGGACGAAAAACTCGTAGATATATAAAAATATAATTTATATTTTTATTCTTCGATGGCAATGTGTGAAGTAGGAATACAGTCTGAGAGAGTTCGCACATATCTTTCTTCTGTGACGGGGACTCTTTTTGTGAATTAGTATGACGGCTGGAGAACACACATGACATGTTTGCTTGAGTGACCCGCAGGTCTCTCCCTTCACTTAAGAGACCAGTGGACCTCTCCCTTTTGCTTGAGCGACCAGCAGATCTCTACCTTCAGTCCAAATTTACAGACTTTATATTGTCTTTTCAAGTCCCATACCGAAGTATGAACATCCTCTTCGCCTCACGCATTTTTCTGTTTATGGCTGGTTATCGGAACTTACATACTTCCGTTTTTTTCCAGTAATTTGTTGATCTTATCTGTGAACAGATTTATCTGTCACTCTATCCATATCATATTCTCTTTCCCATGAAACCATTTTGTTGATGTTATCTTGTGACCATGTTGAATCTACTAAGTTCATCGTCGCCAGCTAAGCTAGTATATTACAGTACCCCTCGTTAAATATCTGGAACCCTTTTCAAAGTGGACCAGAGACGAACTTAATCAAATGAACCAAAGAACAAGAAAACAAATGACCATGCATAAGGCATTACATCTGAGAGACGACGGTTATATGAATTGTGATTGGTTCTTTTGTTACAGTAACAAAAGGATTATTAAAAAGACTGGAGGACTTGGAAGTTAGAGGACGAGTAGAGGGCATCCAAATCACAACATTAAGAATGGCCATAATACTGAGAAGAATCCTGGAGACTTGAGGAGACTTGCTTTCACTCAAACTCCAGTGAAAGACCATCAGCTAATGCTGATATGAAAAACTCTCAAGGAGTAAATAATAATTATGATAATAATAATAATCTTCTCTATAGAGGACTTGGCCATTCCACCAAAACATGGAGTGAAAATCAAAGAAAGTGAAAAGAAAGACAAGTACTAGGATCTTGCCCAAAAATTGAAAAAGCTGTGGACACATGAGGATGACAATGATGCCAATTATAATTGGCATACTTGATGCAGTCCACAAAGATTTGGAAAGAAAACTGGAAAAGTTGGAAATTGGAGAATGAATTGAGACCATCCAAACTACAGCATTATTAAGACAGGCTAAAATACTGAGAAGAGTTCTGGAGACCTAAGGTGACTTGCTGTCACTCAAACTCTGATGAAAGATCATCAGTTAATGCTGGTGGGATAAACGTGCAAGGAGTATGATGATAATAACAATGATAAATAATGATAAAAAATTGAAAGTTTCACACCATCATAATTTTTACAGCATTGCACGCATAAACATTTTTTAATTGGAAAGTCTAACAGCCATCTCATCATCATGATGGTCATTATCATCATCATCCTCCTCCTCATCATCATTGTCATCCTCTTCATCAGCTTCATTGTTCTCCTCATCATGAGCATGATTGTTTTCATCATCATTAACATCATAATCATTGTCCTCCTCCTCATCATCATCATTGTTCTCCTCATCATTATCAACATAATCAACATTGTCCTTCTCATCATCATCATCATCATTGTTCTCATTAGCATCATCATTGCCCTCCTCATCATCAGCATCATTGTTCCCTTCCTCATCAGCAGCAGCATCATTGTTCTCCTTCTTATCATCATCATTATTGTCCTCATCACCATCATTGTTCTCTTCATCATTAGCATCATCATTGTCCTTCTCATCATCTTCATCATTGTTTTCCTCAACTTCAGCATCATTATCATCAAAATCATCATCATCATTGTCCTCATTATTATCAGTACTATTATCAGCATCAGCATCATCATCCGTTACAGTCTCAGTCAATACTCTTCAATCATCCTATGTTATAGTCATGTGATCTTGCTTTTCATTCACAACAAAATGCCAAAAGTTAATGTCATTTCTTTTTAATACAATTTCCTCCACTCATAAATGATACACCAATGGCAACTCTACAGAGAAGTAAGACCTTCCCCCAACTAGTGTCCTGGATATGACATTAAACAATCTGATAGTGAGGCTCCAGCATTGGAGCTTTGGGGAATATGGAGTACTTTTTCATTGCCATTGTTCCCTGGTTCACTCTGACCCAGAGAGGTAGTACCTGATAGGGTCCTATCTATGGGTCAAATAAAACAAACTGTGTGTCCAAACAAAGAAGAAGTCCTGTTAAATTTTTTTTTGTGTTTTTGAATTTTTCAAAAACGCATAACAGGATGGAAATAAATTTATAATCTTAATGTGACCAGTTTGTTGTTTTTTCTTAATGATATATATATATATATATGTGTGTGTGTGTGTGTGTGTGTGTGTGTGTGTGTATGTGTGTGTGTGTGTGTGTACAGGAAGTGAAAGCAAAAAATGTAATAATTTTTCAAGTTTTTTGTCTGATTAGTCCAGTTTTTGAAAAAAATGCGATTAATCTAAATTTTCATGATTAGCTCTATTATTCAAGCACTTTTTCATTAAAATTTAGCCCAATATGAGTAAGCAAGAAAAGAAACGACAAAGAATCTATGATTTGCCTAATGCCAAAACAAAGCTAAAAAATATTTCAAAAATAATTAGAATTTCTTTATGGCCTTCCTCAAGCCCAGACCTTAACCTCCTTGATTATGCAATATAGGGCATTTTAGAAAACGAACAAATGCAACTTCCTATCCAAATATTGATTCAAATAAAACTGCTATGGAGGAGGAATGGAATAAAATGTCTGAAGAATTTATTTTGAAAACATGCAAATCATTTCATAGGGGTACTGACACAATAATTGAAAAAAAATGACTGCCATATTGAATAAATTTACTGTTTTGTGTCTATCTTCTTATTTTGTTGTTTATATTTTAAAATTGAAATTTATCTTGTTTTATAACAGAGTCATCTATTATTACACAAGAATATTTCTAATTTTGCTTCCACACCCAGTATATATTTCTGAAATGAAAATGACAAAATGTTTTATTTTTCAACAGTCCACCTCTTCCACCACTGTTGTAGTGCTTGGATTGCATGGGTCAAAAATGTCATTAACAGGAGATGATATGTCATCATATGCACTTTTCAGCCTATGAACTTTTCAGCCCACTCTCATATATATATATATATATATATATATATGAGTGTATGCATACTTACAGATATTTTTAATTATTTCTGGCACTAGGCTACAGTAGAGCAACACCCAGTAAGGACCAAACTCACTAACAATAATTTTCAAGATTAGCCAGCTGTCACTTGACATATATATACATAACTTTGCCTAGTAACTTACAGGGTCATAATAGTTGAGCTCTCCTAAGGATTCATGAAAAATATTTTGCAAGATTAGCTTGATAACCATCAAGTCATATCAGGTAACATATGTAAATATTTACTAAACCTAAGCCTGGTACCAGGACTTAATTATAGAGCACTCAGGACTGAACTCACTTATCTGAAATCACTTATCTGAAATCACTTATCTGGTGAAATGTTTTTCTTGTTAATCCCATGAATTATTGCTATAAAGTTGTTGGGGGTGGACAACTCATTTCAGGAGGCAGCAAAATTCACATGTTATCCAGTGGGCTTGCCACCCACTGGATAACCTGAAGAGACTGTTCCTCCCTTTTTTTTTGTTTCTAAAAGATTAACTTTTGGTGGAAGTGTAATTGTGGGATGTTTTATTTTATTTTCCTATTTTATTATTTGTTCTATCTTCTTATTTCATTTGTTTTATTTTTGTATTTCATTATTTGTTTTTATTTTTCATTTGGAACTTTATTTATTTATCAATCTCTACAATGTGTTTGTGTATGTGTGAAAAAAATGTACATTTCTGGTTGTGTGGGACAATTAATGTCTATGTGTATATGTGTATGAGTGTGTTATTACCAGGGCTCCAGAGTAACTTTTTTCACTAATGTCAGGGGGGGGGACACGGAACTGTCCCCAAAACATTTTAATTGTCTCAAAACAATTTCAAACTGTCTCAAAAATCAAAATTTTTTTTTCTTTGTTATCAGTTAAAGTTTATTATATAAACAAAACCTCATGCTTTCTGTTTTTGAAACCTTTGTCTAATACATTTTTTTTTGTAAATAAACAAAACTTTTAGTTCCAAAAACAAAGGAAATATAAAAGGAAATATACCATTACAAGCCAAGACCCATCAAAGAGAACAGAGAGACATAAAGAATCTGTGGACATTGTATAAAGAAATGAGCAGAAAATGACAGAGATAAGAAACAAAAGATAAAAATAAATTTTGTTTTTCAGGAGTGTTATTTTTCTTTCCTTGATATTATTTTAGTAAAAAACATTTTTCCCTAAATTCTCTATTTTTTAGTGGATATTCATGATCTGAAGAAAATTATTATTTCTAGTTGTGGGGTATTATTACTATCATTGATAAAGTCCAGATCATATGTATAAAGATTTTCTTTTAAAATAACTTTTTCAATTTTATTTTTCCAATATTATTATGGTATTGAGTGAGAATGGACTTGCTTTCTCTTTGTGTCTCTTTTTATCGATTAATTAGTGGACTAGTCTTAGAAATATAATAGAATCTCTGATAAAAACCTTCCTTGTTTGATTGATGTTTCATTGAAAATATGAAAATCCATGAGAGTTTTTCGTTCATTAATAGTTGGTTATACTTATTTTAGATTTAAAAAAAAAATGACTGTTCTATGGGATGTCCCCAATGAGGAGGTTCTGTGTCTCCCATAAATATTCTAATGGTACTTGGGCAGTGGGACATTATTAACCTCAAAGCCTGGTTATTACTGTAATTGAAGAGATAGTACTATCTGAGTCAGGGTTTTGTGTGAGTATGTTTGTTTGTATGAGAGATTGTATGTATGAATGTGCTTGTCTTTATGTATCTATATCAGTGTGTGTGTGTGTGTGTGTGTGTGTGTGTGTGTGTGTGTGTGTGTGTGTGTGTGTGTGTGTGTGTGTGTGTTGACATTGTTTTAAATATTCTTCCCTTAAAATAAATAAACTATCCATATGATAGTTTATCATAGTTGTTTTGTAAGTGAAAAAATGTATTAAAAGAACATTTTTTTACATGTATATGAAGTTTCATGTTTAAAACACTGATACATTCTGGATCCTGTAATGACAGAAGAGCCATCTGGATATAGTGGGTTAAATTGACAATTTTGAGGACATTTGGATTGAACATTGCAAATTTATAAAAGAAATATGATAAACCATACAATGGGCATATATCTATTGGCTAAAATTTCACCAGGAATCGATTTATGTTGCCTAAATAGCAATAAGTTGGACATAATTTGATATTTATTTGATTTTGGATACATATAAAAGCAAAAATAAAAGCAAAATATTACATTTACAACCCGGCCTTAGAGGAGTATTAATATCACATGGTAGTATCAAATGAAATAAATACACACACAGTTTAACTTAGATTTTTGGTACTATCAATGGAATTATACATTTTATGTACCTGATATTTTTACTGGAAACCAACTTCTATGGAAAAACATTGGCATTTTGATTATTTCCAAATAACCAAGGCAGTACTGAAAGAAATTATTCTTAAGAGATGACTTATAGAGCCTTGTTTTAGAATATATATATATATATATATATATATATATATATATATATATATATATATATACTCCCCCATGGGGGTTGAGCTCTCTGGCGAAGGAATTGCCGGCCGCAGCTAGCGTAATGCAAAGCTCTTCGAAAGAATTGAGCACTCTGGTAGCCGATAGGGTATAAAAAATGTAAACAAAGGCTGCTGCTGCTGTTTCTAAAAATAAAAATACCTTAAAATTCCCTTTGCCAACGTGGTCTGCTTGGTGGCCGAGTGGTCTGTAACACAGTCTAACGCAAAGTTGGACGGGTTTCGATCCCGGCTTTGAGCGTCCTGCGTGTCTAGCCACACTGAAGAGTTCTGATAGAACGAAACAGTCTGTCTGTGGATGACTATATATATATATATATATATATATATGAGCAGTATGTTCTACCTCAAGTGTTTTTATGATATTTCCAGATATACAAAAAAATTTTATGCTTTTTACCCCCAAAATGGGCATTTTTTGAGGGGTTTTATCTTAAAATCTGGTTATAAAATGTTACATTCTACTGAAAATCTTAAAAATGCATTACGAAACCTTTTCGTTCCAAAAAACAGAAAATTTCTGGAAAGCCTAGCAGTATTTTGTCTTAATTTAGCATGTATCTGAGCCAGAAAGCCATTTTAAAGATAGCAACATAATTTCAATGGTAAATTTACATGCACAAATTTTAACATTAATTTTTCAATAAAACTGCCAACTTCAGAACACTATAACTTTTCAACTAAAAAGGACAGAAACAAAATTTTAAAAATTTACATTAGCCTAAAAATTCATAATTAAGAATATGCACCTGTCCTGATACGTTAACAATCTTCAAAAAGAGCCAATGTCTGGCCATAACCCACTGTCTTGTGTTCAATATACAATTGAACTTTTGTCAACTCTAAATGGTAGACTTACTCAAATATGAAGGACTCCTATCATTTTATACAAGAACATATATGATTTGAAATGCGCACCACTTAAAACTAGAGTTATATCCATGTCAAATAAAAATCTACCTTACTCAAGATTTATTTCCCTTTCAAAACTATATTGATTTCTGCTAGTCTGTAAGGGTCATTACAGCAGACAGTAGTCACTGCAAAAAGCTATTGTGATTAGAAAACTGATAATATTACAACAGTTTGGTCAATATATGTAGCCAGCCAGCACAGAAATCAATATAGTTTTGAAAGGGAAATAAATCTTGAGTAAGCCAAGTTTAAATGAAAGAGAGAGAGAGAGAAAGAGAGAGAGAGAGAAAGAGAAAGAGAGATAGAGGGGGAGAGGGAGTAAGAAAGAATAGGGAAGAGAAAAAGAAGCAGCTGGAGAGAAGAAAAAAAAGGAAATAAAAGAAAAAATAAGAAAAAGAAGTAAATTTTTCAATGGACTGGAAAGATTTAAAAATGATGAGATGATGAATTTTTCAATTTCAAAAATCTTTCTATTCAATGCTCTTTAGATTATTTTCTAAAAGAATCACCTCAATGAAATTCATAAATATTCATGATTTTCTTTTTGCTGGAAATAAATTTTCATTTATTAATTTTCAGTAAATTATTATTAGATTTTTGACTGTATTTTGTTTGACAAGATTTGTTATTGACATTTTTTGTTAATAAGAGATATTCCTTCATCTGAGTACTTCATTTAACTTTCATATATATATATATATATATATATATATATATATATATATATATATATTACATTGCCACAGAAATTTTCATCACAAGCACCAAATTATGGAGTTCTATCAGTGTCAATAAAAATATTGTAATTTTTATGATGGTGTTAGATTTTTTATTTTATTTTATTGTTGATGTCTAGTGTTCATTGGAATACCAATCAACTATTTTAAAACTATTTTAAAAACTTAAAAAAAAACTTTTCTCCTATTGATGATCTAATGTCAAAACTAGTAAAGAATAATTGAAAATAAATAATGACAAAGAAATATCTCAATTTGTTTCATCACTTTAGTTTATCTTTTTATATACAAAGTTCATTCAATAAATATGGGGAATTTTTAAAAAAACAAGATTATTTGTTATTTTGGGAATTTTTTTCCATGAATGTAGATTCTGCATTGTTTTGAATTCTTTTATAGCAAAAATTATTCTAATCTTAGAAAATATTTTTGAGGCAATTGAAAATGGTAACCAAATCTAACAGAGTGCTCCAGACTTGAACAGGGCCTGTCATCAAATTTTTGATGGCTAAGAAATACAAATAACATGAAATTTACAGAAATTTGCAATGTGTAAGAAGAAGTATGTTTTGGTGAAAAGAATGTTTACAAATGGGCTAAACATGGGTTTGTCACAAGCCTGAGTAGAAAACACACTGACTCTGTGGCAAAGAAAAAGATATGGGCATAGTGGTCATTAAAGAAGGTCATTCTGACAGTCTTCTGAGACATGAAAGAATGCATCATTGTTGATTTGCTTGAAAAAGGAGCAATCATAAACAGTGCTTCCTATTGCCAACTCTTTGGGCAAAAATTCACATTAACTATTGAATGACCCTCATATATAGCAGCCCATTGGTTAGTGGGTAGAGTGTTCGCCAATAGTTCAGGTTGGTTGGTTGGCTAGTTGGTTGGTTAGTTGTTTGTTTGTTTGGTTGGTTGGTTGGTTAGTTTGTTTGTTTTATGGCGTATCAACCCTTTGCAGGTCACTCAATGCCAAATTAAATTTCAAACAGTTCAGTTTAGTATAAGTATAGTTTTTGTTTACAAACGGTTAAATCTATAAACAGTTCTCAAAACAGTTCTATTTCAAACAATTCAGTTAAGCATAAGTATACAGTTTCAATGTCAAAAACTGTCCTATTTCAAGCAATTCAGTCTAGCAAAAGTTCAGACAGTTCTATTTCAAACAATTCAGTTTAGCATAAGTACACAGTTTAGTCCTATTTGGTAGGTGCTACCACTTTGAGCCGACCAGTTCATTTGCCTATTGGGTAGAGTGTTCACCAATGAGCCGGGAGACCGGAGTTCAATCCCAGGTCTAGTCATGCTAAAGACTCAAAAAATGGTACTTGATGCCTCCTTGCTTAACACTCAGCATTATAAGGTATGTATCAAGGATAAAGTTGAGCAATCAAGGAAAAAGAGTAACATCCTCCTCTACACATCGATGTAGTAGCTAATGAAAAGGGAGCCTTCGGGTCACCCTTGACTTTGGTCGCCAACTTTGGGCCAGAGTAGATGTAGGAGCAATGGCAATGAAGGGGTACTCCACATTCCCCAAAGCTCTACCATTACTGGAAACTCACCAGCAGATTGTTTAATGCCATATCCAGGACACTCATAGGGGGAGTCTTACTCCTCTGCAGAGAAGCAGTCAGTGTCTTCTACAGTCCCAGCTGACTGGACAACAATGGTCCAGGATACCAGGGTTCAATCCCTGGTCAAATCATACCAAAGACTCAAAAAATGGTACTTGATGCTTATCGCTCGGCATTACAAGGGTGAGTTGAGCAAGCCAGAGGAAGGAGTAGTGCCCTTCACAACACCTCAGTGTAGTAGCTATTGAAAAGAGAGCTTTTGGGTTGCCCTCGACAAATAATTTAATCATATATATATATATGTATATATATATATATATATATATATGAAATAGAAAGCATATTTTATTAGTACTGTACAACTATGCAATATATATATTTACCTACCTCTCTGCATAAACAGGATGTGACACAAGGTCAATTTTTAAGCAGAGTTTAACAGGTTTGAACTCAGAATTTTCCTTCTCCTAGATTGGTTGCTATATGAAGGTTGAAAAGTCCAGTCTACCCTACTATTTTACCCATAGTTGGAGAGGGAATAATTGGATACATACCTTTTCCAAAGGTATTAGTGCTATGTGAATTGCAAACAGTCTTGACTAGAATTTGAACTTGTGCTGACATATCTATTTCCTATGACAATAACCATTACACAATGAACACCCCAAATGACTGTGCATTATATTGATACAAGAAGATGAAGGTCATTCACTGGGCTATAAATGAATAAAAGAGAATGATTAGAGTAATATTAGGGTTTAAAAGTAGAATTTGATGATTTAATCAAGAAAAATTTTGCTGATTTTGACTTAAATTTATTCTATTGAATTTCAGCACTTAGTCTATATTTTGCGCATTGAAAACAAAGAAAGAAAGGTATTAACAGTCGTCTCGAAAAATTTAAATATTGAAAAGAGTGCTTGATATTTCAAAACTATAAAAATAAAAGCTCAAAAGGTTAAAATACTCACTATTCTAAAAGTTTCACAAGATATGAACATCAAACAGGAATCAATCAATCTATCTTTGAACAGCCCATTGTCATAATAGTTAGAGTGTTCACTAAAGGCCTTGGAGACTGGAGTTCAAACCCAGGTTGATTCATGCCAAAGATTCAAAAAATGGTAATCGATGCCTCCTTGCTTAACACTCAGCATTATACGATATGGATCAAGGGCAAGTGGATCAAGCCAAGAAAAGGTGTAGTGGCCTCCCCAACACCTCAGAGTGTAGTAGCTATTGAAAAGAGAACTTTTGGTTTGCTCTTGACTAAGATCAGCCAACTTAGTATATATATATATGTATATATATATGTATATATATTTACTAACCTACTATCTACCAGCATTCACTGTTACCAGGAAAAAAGAAAAAAAAACGCCAGGAACAAGAGATAACAATATCTCGAAACACCGCCCGGGGGAAAAAGAAAATATATCATAGGACAAAAAAAAAAAAAGAAAAGGCCAACTTCGTCACACCAGTTGAAAAAAATCCAGAGATATGCAATCAGTTGATCAAAAGAAAAAGAAAAACCCATCGTAAATTGCTGCAATGCTACAGTTACAAGAGTGCTCAATACAAAAATTAAATCGCGAGTCGGAATTTTCCTGCAAATGTTTCGCCTCAACGGTTTATCAGGGAGTGTCGTACCGACCAACGACAAAGGAGAAAACACCATTTTATTAACCAAAACCTACTCAGCTGAAAATTTACATAGCAATAAAAAAAATAATGATAATAAATCAACCAAGACCACTACTTTTAATATCTAGTTTATTTGCAACTCCCCCCCCCAAAAAAACAAACACTTCTGGTATAAATACGTAGAAACCTAACTCTAATTATAGAGTAGCTTCCCCCTTTTGTGTTTACAACTGTTTAAAACCTCCGACGTTTGGTTTAACATATCCCTTGCAAGAAGCTATAGTTAACTTCTCCTCATTGCGAAGCATGCAATCTTTGTCGCCAGCCCTTTATTTACGGAATTTTTTTATAACTTCCCATTTCAATATGGGATCTATTCCTTTTTATCTTTAACCTCCCACACATAACTAGAAAACGTGGTACAATGCCTATATTTTTTCGAGGGAGAAACTCGTTTTATGGTTATAGTACCAAATTTTAAATTCCCCTTGCGTTGACCAAAAATATACCTTTTTATTGCTATCACTACACGAATCACTATACACTTCCACTTTATGTACCACACATTCCTGTTTACATTTGCCTTTGAGTGGACACGTAACCTTATCCCTACAATTACATTTAGCAATCTCCTTATATTTTTCTTTGTTAAGCTTAGTTATATTACTCTTGTTTATTATACAATTGATGTTAGGCATACAACTATAGCATAGTTTAATAGTATTTTTATTGAATATCTTATGTAGCGGGTTCGCTCTGGGGAAATTTCTTTTTAACAACTTAAAGAATTCTTTCCCTAAGTTATTGACGACCTCTAAGTTATACGGGGGGTTAAACCATAGGATTTTTCTAGGTCTTTTTCTTCTTTTTTGTGTATTATTTCTCTCTCTATCTTTATATTCCAAGTTAACGCCAATGCCTTCAATGCCTTTTCATACACCTGCTTCCTCCGTTCAAATATGTCCTTATTAGAGGAGTTAGTAGATAACCTATGCTCTATTCCCTTCGGGATATGCTTAAATACCTGGTTTGGATGGTTGGATCCCCTGTCCACATAACACAGGTACTGGTTCTTTTTTCTAAATGGGGATACAGATTTATTGTAAAGGTTTAAGGTGACATCAAGATAATCGGCAATTTTTAGGTCTGTTTGTATAGCTAACTTAAATCCAAATTCGACAAACAGCCTATGCTATCTCTTTCTAATACCATGACATTTTCTCGGTGTGCTTTTATCCACAATAACCAAGTCATCAATATGATTCAGCCCGTGGTCACCTGGATCCACTATCTGATTAACAATACACACCACACGAGCTCAAAAATTTCGGCCCCATCAAAGGCCCCTATGGATGTGTCGAAGTTACCACTTTCTCCTTTATCCATATACTATCCTCATAATATAGCCACGTCTTACGACAATGCTTAATTATCTCCACCTTGTCTAAAGGTATAACCATATATTCCTTAGCCAAATCTAAAGCTCTATCTAATGCCCTTTCAGTTATCGACGGGTAAAATTCCTTAATATCATATTTAATAAAGGAACACCTATCATCTTTGTCGTATTTCTCAAACCACCTAATACAATCTTTTGTGCTTCGCCACTGGTTGATATTTAATGCAAGCCTAAGCGAAGCATATATGTCTTGCATGATTATCTTGCTAACCCTACCTATCTGCGTTTTAACCGGATTAACAAGCCTACATTAAGAATTAGTCTTGAAATCACTTTTGTGATCCTTAATAGTAATGAAACAATTTTTGGTATTGTATTTTTTCACTCTATCTACAATACCTAACCTATGCACTAACATTTTTGCCTCGCTATTCAATTCCTTTTCGAGATCTGGTGTTGCTTTCCTATAATGTTTAAACACCTCCTTAAACATCATTTGCTTATATCTTCCCTTATCAATTTCATAAAGATTTCCCAACTTCTGAGACTTTACAAATATGCCGTCGGACCCCTTAATTCTCCTCATATCATTATACAATAGTGATTTCAAGACTAATCCTGAATGTAGGATTATTAACCCGGCTAAAACGCAGATAGGTAGTGTTAGCAAGATAATCGTGCAAGACATATGTGCTTCGCTTAAGCTAGCATTTAATATTAACAGTTGGCGTAGCACAAAAGGTTGTATTAGGTGATTTGAGATGATAGGTGTTCCTATATTAAATATGATATTAGGGAATTTTACCCGTCGATATCTGAAAAGGCATTACATAGAGCTTTGGTTTAGCCTGAGTAGGTTTTCGTTAATAAAAATGGTGTTTTCTCCTTTGACTTTACTCGGTACTACACTCCCTGATGAGCCGTTGAGGCGAAACATTAGTAGGAAAATTCCGACTCACGATTTAATTTTTGTAATTGGCTCTACTTCGTATTGAGCATTCTTGTAATTGTAGCAATGCAGCAATTTAAGGTGGGTTTTTTTTTCTTTTGACCAACTGATTGCAAATCTCTTGATGTTTTTCAACTGGTGTGACGAAGTTGGCCTTTTTTTTCTTTTCTTTTTTTTGTCCTATATATATTTTCTTTTTCCCCCGGGCGGTAATTCGAGATATATCTTGTTCCTGGGGGTTTTCTATTTTCTTTTTTCCAGGTAACCGTGAATGCTGGTAGATAGTAGGTTAGTAATCATTTTAGCTCTAGTGTATACCATTGAGTACATTTTGCTTCTTTTACTATGGAGAAGGCGAATATAAATTATTCATATAAAAGTATACCAATACCTAATAGGTTAGTTCTGTTGAGAAAGATTGAATCCTTCATAAGAAATATGAGATGGAAAGCATATTTTTTTCTCAATGCGATTGACTGCACTGAAAAGGAAGGACGGGATAGGTGCGGATTTAAAACGAGGAAACACCCCCCCCATATTAAAGAAATGGATAGGTTTGAGGTTGAGAGAGATAAAGTTTAAGAAACTGCGCAATAATATTCAGCAGCAAATGTATAAGGATACGAGGAGAATTAAGGTGTCCGCCGGCATATTTGTAAAGTGTGATAAGTCGGGCAATCTGTATGAAATTGATTAGGTAAGATATAAGCAAATGATGTTTAAGGAGGTGTTTAAACATTATAGGAAAGCAACACCAGATCTCGAAAAGGAATTGAATAGCGAGGCAAAAATGTTAGCGCATAGGTTAGGTATTGTAGATAGAGTGGAAAAATACAATACCAAAAATTGTTTCATTACTACTAAGGATCACAAAAGTGATTTCAAGACTAATCCTTAATGTAGGCTTATTGACCCGGCAGAAAGGTAGGGTTAGCAAGATAATCGTGCAAGACATATGTGCTTCGCTTAGGCTAAGCATTAAATATTAACCAGTGGTGAAGCACAAAAGATTGTATTAGGTGGTTTGAGAAATACGACAAATATGATAGGTGTTCTTTTATTAAATATGATATTAAGGAATTTTACCCGTCGATAACTGAAAGAGATTTAGATAGAGCTTTAGATTTGGCTAAGGAATATATGGTTATACCTTTAAACAAGGTGGAGATAATTAAGCATTGTCGTAAAACGTTGCTATATTATGAGGATAGTATATGGATAAAGAAAGGAGAAAGTGGTAACTTCGACACACCCATAGGGGAATATGATAGGGCCGAAATTTTTGAGCTCGTGGGGTGTGTATTATTGAATAAAATTAATGAGATAGTGGACGCTGGTATCCATGGGCTATACCATAATGATGGCTTGGTTATTGTGGATAAAAGCATACCGAGAAAAAGAGATTGTATCGGCTGTTTAGCGAATTTGGATTTAATTTAAACAGACTTAAAAATTGCCGATTATCTTAATGTCAACTTAAACCTTTACATTAGAAAAAAGAACCAGGACAGGGGATCCAACAATCCAAGGGGATCCAACAATCCAAGCCAGGTATGTAAGCATTGTTTAGTAGATATAACTCCAAGACTCATGTGTGACAACACACGTGCTTTATTGCTGCCATCTTTTTCTGATTGTGTCCCAGTAAAAAGGCCCCTTAAGGCATTACCAATATTGGGCCGCTTATGTATATAAGTCGACCAACATCCTCCATACATACAAAAGTCTGAAGTGTTCATTTTATGTGAGTTGCCATTCACTATATCGGTTGGGTGTCTTGCCTGCGGTGACTCTCTTCAGACGTGGTTGTCTTTCAGCCATGTCTGGTTGTTACTGTTTGATGTTTTGTTCACTGTCATTGCTGGTGATATCTTGTTTGTGGTTTGTTTTAGTCATGTTGCTATGTTTTGGTTTAGTTGTGAGTCTTAGGTGTCTCCTATTTCTCACTAGTCTTTTCCCATTTTCCAGTTCGATCATGTATCGTCGGTATTCAAACTTTTTTATGACAACTGCCCTTTTCCAATATTGGCTCTTGCCATATGGCTGCACAGTCACCTGGTCACCTTCTCTTAATTCTATCAGGTCATGGGCATTTTTGCCATAGTATTTCTTTTGATGTTGTTTTGCCTTTTGTATTTTAGTTTTTGTTTCTTCCACATTAAATGGGGATAGAAATTTCTTCATCGTAGGCAGTACACTTCTCAATTGTCTTCCAAAGAATCTCTGTGCTGGGGACATTCCTATGGATTTTAATGGTGTGTTGGTGAATTCTAGTATGGCCATACAAGGATCGCTGTTTTCATTATTACATTTTTTTATGATGCCTTTTATTTGTTTTACAGTTGATTCTGCCATTCCATTGGAGTTTGGCATCTCTGGTGAGCAGGGATTCCATCTAAATCCGTATTTGTGGGCCAATTCTCTCATCATTTTGTTATCAAATTCAGGGCCCCCATCACTTACAACTTCTTCTAGGATTCCATATCTCATGAAGTGTTTCCTTATCAGCTTGATTGTGCACCATGATGATGTTCCGTGAAGTCGATCAACCAAGGTGTAATTGGAGAAATAATCCACACAGACTAGGTATTTCCTTCCATCCAGTGTCATGGTATCGAGGCCATTACGTTGGAATGGGTATTCCGGCACTGGTCTTATGATTAGTGTCTCTTTCCTATTTCTTGCAGAATATCTGCTACACTGTTTACAGTTGATATAACATTCCTGTAGTTCGTGCCTCATTCCTGGCCAGAAGATTGTGTCTAGGGTGTGTCTCATGTTAAATGGCTTGTGTGTGCCTTCTTCTTCATGTCGTTTCTCATTGAGGCAGGTACAAAGACTCTGTCTTTATAAAATATTAGATTATCCTTTGTTGACAGGTAGTCTCTGAATTTATACAGGTGCTTCAACTGAGGTTCAAGGACTTTATATTGCATTGGGAAGCCTTGTTTAATTAGTTTTATGAGCTTCTGTAGATCCATTATCTTCTTTGGTGGCACTGACTAGCCTGTCTCTGGTCTGTTCACTTACAGCAAGAAATTCTAATAGATTCACTTCACTGAAATTAAACTGGAAATTGTCATCCTCTACTGGGGCTCGCGAAAGAGCATCAGCAATGATTATGTCACTGCCCTTTTTGTATGTTATTTTGTAGTCAAACTTTTGTATTGAAAGCACCATTCTTAACAGTCTTTTTGGTACTTCGCTTAGAGGCTTGTTGCTGATTGCTTCTAATGGTTTGTGGTCCGACTGTATTGTTACATGTCTTCCGTAACAATAGTCACTAAACTTGTGTAGTCCAAGCACAACGGCTCTCATCTCTTTTTCAATTTGTGCGTAGTTCTTTTCATAGTCGTTCCACACCTTTGATGCGTATGATACTGATTTTCCATTCTGTAGGAGGACAGCTCCCACACCTACATCAGACATGTCAGTCTGTATCGTGACTGGCTTTTCTAAGTTATAGTAAGCCAAGATAGGTGTGTTTGCTATAGCTTTCTTTATGTCTTCGAATGCTCTTTGTTGTACCTCCGCCCATTGGAAAATCTGGTCCTTCCGCGTTAGCCTGTTTAGAGGTTCACATTTTGTCGTCAGTGAGTGATCAAATTTCGAGAGGTATTTAACCATTCCTATGAAGCGTCTTAGATTATGCAAATCGCGAGGTGCTGGGAACTCTATGATTGCCCGTATTTTTTCTTCATCAGGCTTCAAGCCTGTGTTAGTCAGAGTATGACCCATGTAAGTGACTTCCTCTGTGAGGAATTTGCATTTGTCGAGGCTAATTTTTATGTTTCTTTCTCTGCATCTCTGCAAATATGCCCGCAGGTTCTGGTTGTGGTTATTGATGGCTTGGTCTGAGTTGTTTCCAAATCCTTCAACCACAGTCATCTTGAATAATGCTAACCCCGTTTATCCCTTGGAACTGTTCGATCATTTTTGTTTGGAATGCTTTGCTGGCTGGTGTGATACCCATGGGTAATCTTTTGTATCGATAATTGCCCCGAGGCGTTCCGAAGGCGGTCAGTTCTCTTGTCTTGTCGTTCAACTTGCAATGCCAGTATCCACTTCTTACGTCCAATTTACTAAATTTTATTGCGTTTTTATTTGCAAACCTGTGTGTGATGGATTCCAAGCTTGGTACCTGGCAGTGGTAGTTGTTGATCAGTGCCTTGTTTAATGGTTTGGGGTCTAAACATATCCGAAGTTTCCGCTGCGTTTTCTTTCAATCACATAGCTGTTGAGCCATGAGCTAGGTCCTTCCAGTTTCTCAATTATATTGTCCCTCATCATTTTTTCTAGTTCTTGTTTAAATTGTTTTTCCAGTGCAAATGGGACACCTCTTATGGGTTGTTGTATAGGAACTGTGCCTGGCTCAGTTTGAAGTGTTAGTTCGCCTTCAAATTCACCAACTCTCTCTTCAAAAACGTCTGGGAATTCTAGTAGAATCCCTTTGAGGGAATCATCAATGTCTAGTTTTCTGATGTTTTTCAGGGCTTGTTCTTTGAGGTCATCGCATTCTACAGCTGAAACTGTCGAGTCAAACTGATCTAGGTTGAACCGTATTAAATTTAGCTTTTGGCAAAGACTACAGCTTAAAATTGGTTGTACCTTCTCATTCACAACCATGACTGAGGCTGTCACTTTTCTTCTGTTGACAGGGTTGATAAGTTCTACCCTCATTGTTCCTTCGGTTCTGACCTTTTTCCCTCCGTATACTGAAATATCAAGTTTCTTACCTTTTTTTAGTAAGTGCTCCATCTTGTTGTCCTTAACGAATGTTGCAGGAATTACATTTACAGTTGCTCCAGAATCTATCATGAATTTAATGGGCTTCCCGTTTAATTCTAAATTCGCATGAACTTTATGAATTGTCTCCCCTACAACGTGAAAACATTCGTTAACTTTTTTTTCGCTCTGGTTACCTTTGCAAACTTTTGATTTGGCGAAATGGTTTTTTCTTTTGCATCTAAAACATTCCTGACCATAAGCTGGACAGTTTCTGGTTCCTTTTACATGGCTTCTCTGACAATAAATGCAATCATATTGTTTTTTTCTTCCAGTCGCATTGATATCTTTCTCGTATGTGTCGTCATCGACATTTAATTTTTCGTATTTTTCAATTTTTTGCGACTGGATTTTACTTTGTTCTGCAGCTCTGCATCGGTCAATACACTGTGTCAGGGTTAAATCTGGTTCCCTCAGGAGAATTTTGCACGTTTTTTTTATTGTGTATTCCTTTTATTATTTCGTTCTCAGTGACGTTATTCCATTCACAATCTTTAGAACTCGATTTCAAATTTAACAAATAGTCCTCAAAGCTTTCATCTTTACTTTGTTCTTTCCGTAGGAATTCCACTCTGTCTACAGTCAATGTTTTCATAGGTTTGCAGTAGTCCTTGAATGCTTCGATAACCATTTCAATTTTTTTTTCGTCATCATTTTCAATCGTTTCTCCTTTTGCATTTTTAATTGTTAGGGTTTTGTATATTTGTTGACTCTTTTTTCCTAAAAGGTAAATAAACAAACTTCTTTTTTTCTTTTCAACATTTCTAGCTTTAGTGGCACTATCTCTACCTTCGCCTTCAAATTTCTGAAATTCAAAAAAAAAAAAGATTCGCTTCTTCAAGCCACTCGTTAAAGGCTTTATGCAAATTCCTTACTGTCCAGTCAAAACTTTGGGGTGGGTTGATTGACATCATCTTTTGATGTTTTAAACAAAGTAGTACACACTCAGATTATCGTCAAGTTCGTCCTTCTGACACCATGTTTAGTTGGTATAACTCCAAGACTCATGTGTGACAACACACGGGCTTTTTTGCTGCCATCTTTTTCTGATTGTGTCCCAGTAAAAAGGCCCCTTAAGGCATTACCAATATTGGGCCGCTTATGTATATAAGTCGACCAACAAGCATGTTCTGACGGAAAGAGAGCGTAGGTTATCTACAAACTTATCAAATAAGGACATATATGAACGGAGGGAGAAGGGGTATGAAAAGGCATTGACGAATGGCGGATATGGTGTTATGTTAAAATATAAAGATAGAGAGAGAAATAATACACAAAAAAGAAGAAATAGACCTTGAAATCTCCTATGGTTTAAACCCCCACCCCCGTATTACACAGAGGTCATCAATAACTTAGGGAAAGAAATCTTTAAGTTGTTAAAGAGAAATTTTCCCAGTGCGAACACGTTACATAAGATATTCAATAAAAATACTATTAAACTAAGCTATATTTGTATGCCTACCATCAATAGTATAATAAAAGAGAGTAATATAACTAAGCTTAACAAAGAAAAAAATAAGGAGATTGCTAAATGTAATTGTAGGGATAAGGTTACGTGTCCCCTAAAAGGCAAATGAGTGGTGTATCAAGTAGAAGTGTATAGTGATCCGTGTAATGATAGATATAAAAAGGTATATTTATGGTCAACGCAAGGGGAATTTAAAATTAGGTAGAACGAGTTTCTCCCACGAAAAAAAATAGGCATAGTACCACGTTATCTAGTTATATGTGGGAGGTTAAAGATAAAAAATGGAAAGTAATTAAAAAAATGCAGTAAATATAGGGCTGGCGACAACGATTGCATGCTTTGCAATGAGAAGTTAGCAATAGCTTCTTGCAAACGTAGGGATATGTTAAAACATAGGTCGGAGATTTTAAACAGTTGTAAACATAAAAGGGGCTGGCTACTCTGTAATTAGAGCTACGTGTTTGTTTGTTTTTTCGGGCGGGGGGTTGTTTGCAAATAAACTAGATATTAAAAGTAGCGTTCTTGGTTGATTTACTTTTTTTTCTTGTTTTTATGTAAATGTTCAGCTGAGTAGGTTTTGGTTAATAAAAATGATGTTTTTTCCTTTGTTGTTAGTAAGTACGAAACTCCCAGATGAGCCGTTGAGGTGAAACATTAGTAGGAATATTCCGACTCACGATTTAATTTTTGTAATTGGTTTTTATTTTTCTTTTGATCAACTGATTGCATGTCTCTTGATTTTTTTCAACTGGTTGGCCTTTCTTTTTTTCTTTTTTTTTTTTTGTCCCATGATATTTTTTCTTTTTCCCTTGGGTGGTGATTCGAAATATTGTTATCTCTTGTTCCTGGCGTTTTTTTTTCTTTTTTCCTAGTAACCGTGAATGCTGGTAGATAGTAGGTTAGTAATCATTTTAGCTTCTTTTACTATGGAGAATGTGAATATAAATTATTCATATAAAAGTATACCAATACCAAATAGGTATAAGTTAGTTCTGTTGAGAAAGATTGAATCCTTCATAAGAAATATGAGATGGAAAATATATTTTTTTCTCAATGCGATTGACTGCACTGAAAAGGAAGGACGGGATAAGTGCGGATTTAAAAAGAGGAACCCCCCACATTAGAGAAATGGATAGGTTTGAGGGTGAAATGATAGGGAGATAAAGTTTAAGAAACTGCGCAATAATATTCAGCAGCAAATGTATAAGTATACGAGGAGAACTATGGTGTCCGACGGCATATTTGTATAGTCTGATAAGTCGGGCAATCTGAATGAAATTGATATGGGAAATGATGTTTAAGGAGGTGTTTAAACATTATAGGAAAGCAACACCAGATCTCGAAAAGGAATTGAATAGCGAGGCAAAAATGTTAGCGCATAGGTTAGGTATTGTAGATAGAGTGGAAAAATACAATACCAAAAATTGTTTCATTACTACTAAGGATCACAAAAGTGATTTCAAGACTAATCCTTAATGTAGGCTTATTGACCTGGCAGAAAGGTAGGGTCAGCAAGATAATCGTGCAAGACATATGTGCTTCGCTTAGGCTAAAGCATTAAATATTAAACAGTGGTGAAGCACAAAAGATTGTATCAGGTGGTTTGAGAAATACGACAAATATGATAGGTGTTCCTTTATTAAATATGATATTAAGGAATTTTACCCGTCGATAACAGAAAGAGATTTAGATAGAGCTTTAGATTTGGCTAAGGAATATATGGTTATACCTTTAAACAGGGTGGAGATAATTAAGCATTGTCGTAAAACGTTGCTATATTACGAGGATAGTATATAGATAACGAAAGGAGAAAGTGGTAACTTCGACACACCCATAGGGGACTATGATAGGGCCGAAATTTTCGAGCTCGTGGGGTATGTCACCATCATCATCATGTCGCGCCGCCAGCACGGATATCCCTGACCCTCTCTCGCCACTTCTCCCTATCATTCATCGCCTCCGGCAGGTCCTCAGGGTTACATCCTGTGTCCTCACATAGTTGCTGTATGTAAGTTCGTGCTGGTCGTCCTGCTTTTGCACATCTATATGTGGGGGTCCACAGGAGTACATCGCTTATGAGCTCGTCATTGCTTCTCCAGCAGTGTCCCGCGTGTCTGGTTCGTCTAACTTGTATAGTTTTCGTGATGGGGGGGGCAAGTGTCCGTATAGTTGGTGTCTCGTGGGGTGTTGTCGCCAGGACTTGTTTAATACTGCTCTCAACATTCTTGCGTAATTTCCGTCCAGTTTCCTCTCCAGCTGCTTAGTTAGCGTCCATGTCGTGCATCCATATAGCAGTATCGACACAACCGCTGCCTGGAAGAAACTGCGTTTCATTTTATCGGTTAGGTCCGACTTCCATATGATCGAGAGCCTATCGATAGCTGTCCATGCCTTCGTCAGTCGTGTGTCGATGTTTTTTTCGGTTGATGAGACGCTACTTCCTAGGTAGGTGAATTTGTCTACTAGTTTCAGTGAGACTCCGTCTAGTGTGGTAATGTTGCCCGTTTGGTTGTAACACATATATTCAGTTTTGTGTGCATTGACATGGAGGCCAATGCCAGCTGCGGCTCGTTCCAGACTATGCAGTAGTGTCTCTGCTTGATTAGGCGTATTCGCCAGTAACGCCAAGTCATCAGCGTAGTCGGCGTCCGTGATTGTTTTTGCGGGGTACCTTTTGCTTCTTCTCTTAGTCAGCTCGAAGCCATTTTCTCTGATTTTGTCGATCGAAGTCCTAAGCACATAGTCTAGACAGATGATAAAGAGGTACGGGGCTAGTGTGTCTCCTTGTAGTACTCCTGCAACAATGTCGAAGTATTCCGTGTCTCCATCTGGTGAACGTACTTTCACTTTGGTGTTTCATTATCGCTGCTATGGTTTCTTTTGGTAGGCCGTATGCTAGTAGGATTTGCTCCATCTTCCCTGTGTATGGAATCGAAGGCCTTGGTAAAGTCGACAAATAGTAATGTCGCCTGAAGGTTTTTTGCCCGAACGCCTTCAAGGATTCTACGGATGGTCAGTATTTGTGAGGTTGTGGATCTATTTCTCCTGAAGCCATTTTGGTTTTTCCTAAGGATGTTGTCTATTTTGGGTTCGATGCGGTTTCGTAGTAGGGCATTGTAGATTTTGGCTGCTATGGATGTAAGTGTTATCCCTCAGTAGCTCTTGGCTAGTCCGAGGTCGCCTTTTTTAGGGAAAGGAAGGATGCATCCCTTCGTCCATCTTTCTATCCTATTTTGACTATAGATTGCGTTGCATTGCCGGAGCAGTATATCGTCGAATTGTCTAGTCTTCCACACTTCTGGGGGGATCTCGTCTAGCCCTGCAGCTTTCCTATTTTTAATTCTTCTGAGAACTGAGTCGAGTTCTTCTTTGGTGATTGGACCTAGTTTAACGTCTAATTGCTTACTGATAATTCTGGTGATCGGTTCATCCGTTATTTTCGGTGGGTTTCCTAGTAGATTTTTGAAATGCTGTTCCCACAGTTTTACTCTTTCTTGTTGGCTTGCAGCTTTCAATTTTGCTTTGGCTGTGCCCTTCCTTCTACTTACTTCGTTTATTGTTTGCCAGGCTATCCTGGATTGTCTATCTTCCACCGAGTCTCTAATCTTATCTATCTGATTTTGTATGTATTCTGCATGTTATTTTAGATATATTCCTGTTAATTGATATTGTGCCTTTTCTAGTTTTCGGGCATTTGTGTTTGTTGGGTTCTTTCGATAGCTTTTGGAGGCAGTTTTCACGAGTGCACGCTAACCGCTAGCGTTTCCCAAGGGACTCTAATTTAGTTCTAGGTTTTGTTGGAATACACTTTGCTGCCGCCTCAAGGTGTGCTTCTACAAAATTTTCATATTCGTCACAGGCTATACCATAATGATGGCTTGGTTATCGTGGATAAAAGCACACCGAGAAAAAGAGATTGCATCGATTGTTTGGCGAATTTAGATTTAATTTAAACAGACTTAAAAATCGCTGATTTTCTTGATGTCACCTTTACAATAGAAAAAAGAACCAGGATCTGCTTTATGTGGACAGGGGATCCAACAATCCAAGCCAGGTATTTCAGCATATCCCGAAGGAAATACAGAATAGGTTATCTACTAACTTATCTAATAAGGACATATTTGAACGGAGGAAGAAGGAGTATGAAAAGGCATTGACGAATGGTGGATATCGCGTTAACTTGGAATATAAAGATTGAGAGAGAAATAACACACAAAAAAGAAAAAAATAGACCGAGAAAAATCCTATGGTTTAAACCCCCGCCTTTAACATAGAGGTCGTCAATAACATAGGGAAAGAATTATTTAAGTTGTTAAAAAGAAATTTCCCCAGTGCGAACACGTTACATAAAATATTCAATAAAAATACTATTAAACTAAGCTATATTTGTATGCCTACCATCAATAGTATAATAAAAGAGAGTAATATAACTAAGCTTAACAAAGAAAAAAATAAGGAGATTGCTAAATGTAATTGTAGGGATAAGGTTACGTGTCCACTTAAAGGCAAATGTGTGGTGAATCAAGTAGAAGTGTTTCGTGATCCGTGTAATGATAGATATAAAAAGGTATATTTATGGCCAACGCAAAGGGAATTTAAATTTAGGTAGAACGAGTTTCTCCCACGAAAAAAATATCGGCATAGTACCACGTTATATAGTTATGTGTGGGAGGTTAAAGATAAAAAAGGAATACCCCATATTGAAATGGAAAGTAATAAAAAATGCAGTAAATATAGGGCTGGCGACAACGATTGCATGCTTTGCAATGAGAAGTTAGCTATAGCTTCTTGCAAACGTAGGGATATGTTAAAACATAGGTCGGAGATTTTAAACAGTTGTAAACATAAAAGGGGCCGGCTACTCTGTAATTAGAGCTACGTGTTGTTTTTTTTTTAGGGGGAGGAGGTTCAAATAAACAAGGTATTAAAAGTAGTGTTCTTGGTTGATTTACTTTTTTTTCTTGTTATTATGTAAATGTTCAGCTGAGTAGGTTTTGGTTAATAAAAATGGTGTTTTCTCCTTTGTCGTTAGTCGGTACAAAACTCCCAGATGAGCCGTTGAGGCGAAACTTTAGTAGGAATATTCCGACTCACGATTTAACTTTTGTAATTGGCTCTACTTCGTATTGAGCACTTTAGTAATTGTGCATTGCAGCAATTTACGGTGGGTTTTTCTTTTTCTTTTGACCAACTGATTGCATATCTCTTGATTTTTTTTCAACTGGTATGACGAAGGTAGCCTTTTCTTTTCTTTTTTTTTTTTGTCCAATAATATTTTTATTTTTCCCCGGGCATTGAATAATGGCGGATACCGCGTTAACTTTGAATATTTTATATTCAAAGTTAACGCGATATCCGCCATTATTCAAGAGAGAGAGAAATAATACACAAGAAAGAAGAAATACACCTAGAAAAATCCTATGGTTAACCCGCCCCCACCGTATAACATAGAGGTTGTCAATAACTTGGGGAAAGAAATCTTTAAGTTGTTAAAAAGATATTTCCGCAGTGCGAACCCGTTACATAAGATGTAATGAAAATACTATTAAAACTAAGCTATATTTCTATGCCTAACGTCAAGAGTAATATAACTACGCTTAACAAAGAAAAAATAAGGAGATTGCTAAATGTAATTGTAGGAAATAAGGTTACGTATCCACTCAAAGGTGTCATGTATAAAATAGAAGTGTATAGTGATCCGTGTAGTGATAGATATAAAAAAGGTATATTTATGGTCAACGCAAGGGGAATTTAAAATTAGGTAGAACGAGTTTCTCCCACGAAAAAAAAATAGGCATAGTACCACGTTATCTAGTTATGTGTGGCAGGTAAAAGATAAAAAAGGAATAGATCCCATATTGAAATGGGAAGTAAAAAAAAAAATTCCGTAAATATAAGGCTGGTTACAAAGATTGCATACTTTGCAATGAGAAGTTAACATCAACACATGTTTTTCAAAAGTTTTATTTAGTTAACGTATATATCGTGTGCACATGCACATGTTCATGACAAAAAGTATATTTTCAATGTTATTTAACTAATTTTACATACCCGTTCACAACTTTGAAGTTTCACTAAAAGACGTATGAAAATAGAGCTAAAATGCCTACTTTTTAAAAATGTTTTACTTAGTTTAGCTAGTATAATCTTCAGCGTTTTATCCGTCCTTTAATTATGCTAACCGTATATATCGTAAGCTCATGCACATGTTTATAACAAAATCGAGATTTGTACAAAAATTTGACCAAAAAACGATTACTTCTTTAAGATTTTTCTGTTACTTAGATAGTATAAATGATTAGTTTTTCATGATAGTTCACGTAGGTTTTCTAGTAAAAATTACAGTGTTTTTCAAAGGTTTTATTTATGTTAACGTATATACCGTGTGCACATGCATATGTTTATGACAAAAAGTATATTTTCAATGTTATTTAACTAATTATACATACCCGTTCATAACTTTAAATTTTCACTAAAAGACGTATGAATATAGAACTAAAATACCTACTTTTTAACAATGTTTTACTTAGTTTACCTTGAATAATCTTCTGCGTTTTATCCGTAGTTTTAGTTATGCTAAACGTATATATCGTAAGCTCATGCACATGTTTATAACAAAATCGAGATTTGCACTGTAATTTGATTAAAACCGATTACTTTTTTATGATTTTTCTCTCAGTTTGATAGAAATGATTACGTTTTCATGATAGTTCACGTAGTTTTCCTAGTATAAATTACAGTGTTTTTCAAAAGTTTTATTTTTGTTAACGTATATATCGTGTACACATACATATGTTTATGACAAAAAGGATATTTGCAAAGTTATTTAACTAATTTTACACACCCGTTCATAACTTTGAAGTTTCGCTTAAAGACGTATGAAAATAGAGCAAAAATACCGACTTTTTAACGATGTTTTTAGTTTAGCTTGTATAATCTTCAACGTTTTATCCGTAGTTTTAGTTATGCTAACCGTATATATCGTAAGCTCATGCACATGTTTATAACAAAATCGAGATTTGCCTGTTGCGGAGCCGATAAGCGCGTCGGCCCCGTAAATAAATTTAAGTGGTTTGATGCGTGCATGTGTATTGACAACCAGAGACAATGAAGGAAGACAGAAGGCGAGATAACAGATACCACAAAAGTGACGATTTTATTTGCCGGAATTACAAACGTGTATGTAAATGTCCGAGGCGGTTGTATGTGGTCTTCAGCTAGGATGGGTTACGTCGTTAGCTGGTATGGTCGAGTTGTAGTTGTATTTGTGTGCAGCAGGACGTTCGACGAGGGTAGCTGGCGTAGGTCGAGTTGTAGAGATACAGCTAGATGTTTGATGTGGGTAAGCTGAGATCGGTCGAGTCGTTGTGTGCAGCTGGATGGTCGTTGCGGGCAGCTGAGGTCGGTCGAATTGTTGGTAAATCGATGTCCCGGTTTTGACATTTCGGGGGCGTGTCGATTTGGTCGTTACGTGGGCTAGTTGTTGCAATGCTAGGGCAGTCCGTAACAGCGAGTCGTTACGTGGACTAGATACTACGTTGCTGGGGCAGTCCGTAACAGCGAGTCGTTACGCGGACTAGATGCTGCATTGCTAAAGCGTCGTAGTCGGCAGCAATGGCTTTGTCGTGCCAGATAGCTGTGCGGGCGTATCGTTTACGGTAGCTATGGCTTTGTCGTGCCAAAGCTGTGCAGACGAGTCGGGGCAGTAGTTATGGCTGTTTCGCGCCAAAGTTGTGCAGACGTATCGAGACGATAGCAAAGGCTTGCGTGCCAAAGCTCTGAAATGTCGAGCGAACGGGCCAGGAGGCCGAGGCTAAGATTGGCGTTATCTTAGCGCTGCGCGGATGGTGGAGCGGTAGCTAAAGGTCAACCCCTGCCTTTAGCGCTTCGCAGCCAAACGGACGAACGGAACCGAGCGATGGTTAAGACCGGCAGGTCTTTGTGAGTCCTCTTCGTGTTTGCCTCCAGGCCGTCTATTTCGACTCAGTTCTCAGAAGAATTAAAAATAGGAAAGCTGCAGGACTAGACGAGATCCCCCCCAGAAGTGTGGAAGACTAGACAATTCGACGATATACTGCTCCGGCAATGCAACGCAGTCTATAGTCAAAATAGGATAGAAAGATGGACGAAGGGATGCATCCTTCCTTTCCCTAAAAAAGGCGACCTCGGACTAGCCAAGAGCTACTGAGGGATAACACTTACATCCATAGCAGCCAAAATCTACAATGCCCTACTACGAAACCGCATAGAACCCAAAATAGACAACATCCTTAGGAAAAACCAAAATGACCGCCAGAGATTCTCCGATCCGCAGAAGGTGACCTCTCATAGCCCTTAAAAAGGACCGTAAAAAAAAGGTTGCTGAATCTACCACTACAAGTGGCAGTGAGGTGGGTGCAGCCACGATAACGTAGGACCCGAGCCTCGTGGAGCCGAGTGGCCTCTGAGAGCGTCCGAATAGACCTCTGAATTTTCGCCGCCTGAAGCCTTTTTCATATGGAAGGAAGGGAACTCCACTTCTGTCGAGCCACGTGAATATAAAGTTCTTCAACAAAAAATGGACTTAGAACATAAGTACTTCTATAGTCCGGTATAGGCTAGCGAAGAGTATTATTACCTCCATTTTTATAGAGTTATTTTTGGCAGAAGTGTATTGCAAAAGTTGATAAATGTTAATCTATCCCTTTCTTAGCTGTAACGGCCGGTTAGAGTCGAAAAAGGGCTTTCTATTTCCAGCCGCGCCCGGATGTTACTTCTCTAGGGCGAAAAGTGTAATCCGATCTGTTTACGTTCGTAGGGCGGTCGCGGCATGCCCTGTAATTTGACCAATACGATTACTCTTTTTAGATTTTTCTGTTAGTTCGATGGTACAAATGATTAGTTTTTCATGAAAGATCACGTAGATTTTCTAGTTTAAATTTCAGTGTTTTTTAAAGGTTTCTAGTATAAATTATAGTGCTTTTCAAAGGTTTTATTCATGTTACCGTATATATCGCGTGAACTTACATATATTTATTACAAAAAGTATATTTGCAATGTTATATAACTAACTTTAAACACCCGGTCATGACTTTGAAGTTTCGCTTAAAGACGTATGAAAATAGAGCAAAAATACCGACTATTTAACAATGTTTTACTTAGTTTAGCCAGTACAATCTTCAGCGATTTATCGGCGCTTTTAGTTATGCTAAATGTATATATCGTAAGCTCAAGGACATATAACAAAATCGAGATTTGCACTGTAATTTGACCAAAAACGATTACTTTTTTAAGATTTTTCTGTTTGTTTAATAGTATAAATGATTAGTTTTTCATGATAGTTCACGTAGTTTTTCTAGTAAAAATTACAGTGTTTTTCAAAGGTTTTATTTATGTTAACGTATATATCGTGTGCACATACATATGTTAATAACAAAAAGTATATTTGCAATGGTATTTAACTAATTTTACATACCCGTTCATAACTTTGAAATTTCACTGAAAGACGTATGAATATAAAGCTAAAATACATACTATTTAACAATGTTTTATTTAGTTTAGCTGGTATAATCTTCTGCGTTTTATCCGTGGTTGTAGTTATGCTAAACGTATATATTGTAAGTTCATGCACATTTTTATAACAAAATCGAGATTTGCACTGTAATTTGACCGAAAACGATTACTTTTTAAAGATTTTTCTGTTCGTTTGATAGCAAAAAAGATCAGTTTTTCATGATAGTTCACGTAGGTTTTCTAGTATAAATTACAGTTTTCTTCAAAGGTTTTATTTATATTAACGTATATATCGTGTGCACATACATATGTTTATGACAAAAAGTATATTTGAAATGTTACTTAACTAATTTTCATAACTTTGAAGTTTCACTAAATGACGTATGAAAATACAGCTAAAATACATACTTTTAAACAATGTTTTCTGAGTTTAGCTTGGATAATCATCACCGTTTTATCCATGGCTTTAGTTATGCTAAAAGTATATATCGTAAGCTCATGCACATGTTTATAACAAAATCGAGATTTGCACTGTAATTTGACCAAAACCAATTACTTTTTTTAAATATTTCTGTTAGATAGTAGAAAAGATTAGTTTTTCATGATAGTTCACGTAGTATAAATTACAGTGTTTTTCAAAGGTTTTATTTATGTTAACGAATATATCTTGTGCACATACATATGTTAATGACAAAAAGTATATTTGCAATGTTACTTACCTAATTTTCATAACTTTGAAGTTTCACTAAATGACGTATGAAAATAGAGCTAAAATAGCTACTTTTTAACAATGTTTTACTTAGTTTAGCTTGTATAATCTTCAGCTTTTTATCCGTGCTTTTAGTTATGCTAACCTATATATCGTAAGGTAATGCACATGTTTATAACAAAATCGAGATTTACACACAATTTGACCAAAAACGATTACTTTTTTAAGATTTTTCTGTTAGTTTGATAGTAGAAATGATTAGTTTTTCATGATAGTTTACGTAGGTTTTCTAGTATAAATTACAGTGTTTTTCAAACGTTTTATTTATGGTAACGTATATATCGTGTGAACATACATATGTTTATGACAAAAAGTATATTTGCAATGTTACTTAATTTTACATACCCGTTCATAACATTGAAGTTTCACTAAAAGACCAATGAAAATAGAGCTTAAATACCTACTTTTTAACAATGTTTTACTTAGTTTAGCTTGTATAATCTTCTGCGTTTTATCGGTGCTTTTAGTTATGCTAAACGTATATATCGTAAGCTCATGCACATGTTTATAAAAAAAAATCGAGATTTGCACTGTAATTTGACCAAAACCGATTATTTTTTAAGATTTTTCTCTTAGTTTGATAGTAGGAATAATTAGTTTTTCATGATTAGTTCACGTAGGATTTCTAGTATAAATTAGAGTGTTTTTAAAAGGTTTTATTTATGTTAACGTATATATCTTGTGCATATACATATGCACATACTAGAATAAAGATAAAAAATGGCTACTTATTCATAATGTTTTACTTAGTTTACCTGGTATAATCTTCTGCGTTTTGTCCGTCAGGCTAAACGTATATATGTTATATTCTGAGTTGTTGATATCTGTGATATGAATGTTGTGGGCGAGAAATGCGTATGGTTGCAAAACAAAGAACGTATAGATACTCACAATAACACAGTAATGATATTATAGAAAATTTTTATAAATATACTAAGTACAGAGAGTAGAATGGAGAAATATGTGCACAGTTAAAGAATGAATTCAGTGGTAGTAGTTACAAAGTTCATGTACTGCCCTTGTCTCGTGGTGAAGGGATGGTTTTCTCGGAATTAGGGCAGCGTTCCTAGCGGCGGCGATCGTTTGATGTATCGGATGACAGGCGCCGGACGGTGGCGAAGAATCTTTAACACGAGTCGTGTGAAAGAACCAGTCTGGTGATAATTATTTGGTCCGTCTATTTATATATTTTCTGTAGGCTCAGAAACGGCAATTTTTGTGCCCCGCGGGAAGCGTTCCGATTGGATATTTATTAATGTATTTTTTTTTTGTTAATTTATCGCAAACGGAAGTTCTGCGCGGAGCCCAAGCGTGAGCGACTAACTTTTCATTTTGAGTTGAGAACTCGAAGTGGTAACTTCCGTTTTTTTGTTTTTCCATTTCTTCTTTTCCTTCTTTTTGTTTTTTCAAATCAAGGCAAGATCTTGTCTTGTAATATATATAATGAGCTCATGGACATGTTGATAACAAAATCGTTATTTGCACTCCAATTTGACCAAAACCGATTACTTTTTTAAGATTTTTCTCTTAGTTTCATAGTAGAAACGATTAGTTTTTCATGATAGTTCAGGTAGGATTTCTAGTATAAATTACAGTATTTTTTAAAGGTTTTATGCATGTTAACGTATATATCTTGTGCATATACATATGTTTATGACAGAAAGTATATTTGCAATGTTATTAAACTAATTTTACACACCTGTTCATAACTTTAAAGTTTCATTGAACGACGTATGTAAATGGATAAAAAAATAGCTACTTTGCCGCGACCTGCGGATAAACATAAACGGATCAAGTTAGACGCCCGCTGTAGGAGAATTATATCCGGGTAGGGCCAGAACTGACTAAGCCCTTTTTCTTTCTAACGACCTTGACACCTCGTGACAGCTAAAAGAAAAGGATGAATTATAATTAACAATATTTACAAAGCACTTCGGCCAAAAATAACGTGATAAAACTGGAACTAATAGTCGTCGCCAGCTTATAATAGGTAAAGAAAATACTAAATGGCTACACTCACTTTTTATTAAGAATTTTATATTCACGCGGCTGGAGCTGTGTGTCACAGCACCTTCATAATATCAGAAAGCCCTTTCAAAACTCGTCGGTGCGCACTCGGCTTGGGCTTCGGCCCTGCGACAGGACCCACCTTAAAAACGGCCTTGTGCCATATTCGTACGTTGGTGGGACGTAGGATAAATACAGCGAACTCGGCTTTTAGCTTTTTGCGGAGCCCCGGAGCCTGTTGTTGACTTCAGTCCGGAGCGTGCCTCTGCAAAAGGAACAATGGCAGACTTGGGGTCTTTAATTAAGCACCTAGTTTCGACTAGGCTACATTCGGGTTGGAGAGCTGCATTTTTGTTTCCTTTGAACCTCTTGTACAGAACTAGACCATGCGTCCAGTTTAAGCCGTAATCTGGCATACGTGCCCGGACCCACATTTGGGTTCGTGAAATTGCTTGCCTTATCAGGCTCACATTGCACTAAGTGAGCCGATGAGCAGCACTGACAAGCAGGGTTCGAGTCTCGATTCGTTCCAGACCTCCCCGCCCCGTTATCCCCACTTTAATCGGCCTTCGGGCTTTTGACCTTGTGTCAAGTCGAGTCTGGTGGGAGACAGCGACAAATATCGGTGCGCACTCGGCTTTTACCTTTTTGCAGAGCCCCGGAGCCTGTCCTGGACTTCTGTCCGGAGCGTGGCTCTGCAAAAGGAACAATGGCAGACTTGGGGTCTTTAATTAAGCACCTAGTTCCAACTAGGCTACATTCGGGTGGGCGATCTGCATTTTTGTCTCCTTTGTCCCCAATGTACGGCACTAGACCAAGCGTCTAGTTTAAGCCGTAAACTGGCATACGTGCCCGGACCCACATTTGGGTTCGTGAAACTGCTAGCCTCATCAGGCTCACATTACAATAAGTGAGCCGATGTGCAGCACTGTCAAGCCCGAAGGCCGATTAAAGTGGGGATAAAGGGGAGGTGAGGTCGGGAACGAATCGAGACTCAAACCCTGCTTGTCAGTGCTACTCCTCGGCTCACTTAGTGCAATGTGAGCCTGACCACTTTATCCCCACTTTAATCGGCCTTCGGGCTTTTGACCTTGTGTCAAGTCATGTCTGGTGGGAGGCAGCGACAAATATCGGCGTGCACTCGGCTTTTTAGGCGTGCACTAGGCTTTTAGCTTTTTGCGAAGCCCCGGAGCCTGTTCTGGACTTCGGTCCGGAGCGTGGCTCTGCAAAAGGAACAAAGGCAGACGTAGGGCCTTTAATTAGGAACGTGGTTTCGACTCGGCTACCTTCGGGTGGGTCAGCTGCACTTTTGTTTCCTTTGTCCCCCTTGTACAGTACTCGACCATGCGTCTAGTTTAAGCCGTAAACTGGCATACGTGCCCGGACTGACATTTGTGTTCGTGAAACTGCTTGCCTACTCAGGCTCACATTGCACTAAGTGAGCCGATGAGCAGCATTGACAAGCAGGGTTCGAGTCTCGATTAGTTCCCGACCTCATTTCCCCTTTATCCCCACTTTAATCGGCCTTCGGGCTTTTGAACTTGTGTCAAGTCGTGTCTGGTGGGAGGCAGCGACAAATATCGGCGCACTCGGCTTTTAGCTTTTTGCGAAGCCCCGGGGCCTCTTCTGGACTTCGGTCCGGAGCGTGGCTCTGCAAAAGGATTAATGGCAGACTTAGGGCATTTAATTAAGCACTTAGTTTCGACTAGGCTACCTTCGGGTAGGCGAGCTGCATTTTTGTCTCCTCTGTCCCCCATGTACGGCACTAGACCAAGCGTCTAGTTTAAGCTGTAAACTGGCATACGTGCCCGGACCCACATTTTGGTTCGTGAAACTGCTTGCCTCATCAGGCTCACATTGCACTAAGTGAGCCGATGAGCAGCACTGACAAGCAGGGTTCACGTCTCGACTCGTTCCCAAACCCCTCCCCTTTATCCCCACTTTAATAGGCCTTCGGACTTTTGACCTTGTGTCAAGTCGTGTCTGGTGGGAGGCAGCGACAAATATCGGCGCACACTCGGCTTTTAGCTTTTTGCGAAGCCCCGGGGCCTATTCTGGACTTCGGTCCGGAGCGTGGCTCTGCAAAAGGAACAATGGCACATTTGGGTTATTGAAACTGCTTGCCTGATGAGGCAAGCAGTTTCATCAGGCTCATATTGCACTAATAGAGCCGATAAGCAGCATTAACAAGCAGGGTTCGAGTCTCGATTCGTTCCCGACCTCCCCTCCCCTTTATCCCCACTTTAATCGGCCTTAGGGCTTTTGACCTTGTGTCAAGTCGTGTCTGGTGGGAGGCAGCGACAAATATCGGCGTGCACTAGGCTTTTTAGGCGCGCACTAGGCTTTAAGCTTTTTGCAAAGCCCCGGAGCCTCTTCTGGACTTTCGTCCGGAGTGTGGCTCTGCAAAAGGAACAATGGCAGACGTGGGACCTTTAATTAGGAACCTAGTTTCGACTAGGCTACCTTCGGGTGGGCAAGCTGCATTTTTGGTTCCTTTGTCCCTCTTTTACGGCACTAGACCATGCGTCTAGTGTAAGCCGTAAACTGGCACACGTGCTGGACTGACCTTTGGGTTCTTGAAACTGCTTGCCTCATCAGGCTCACATTGCACTAAGTGAGCCGAGGAGTAGCACTGACAAGCAGGGTTCGAGTCTCGATTCGTTCCCGACCTCCCCTCCCCTTTATCCCCACTTTAATCGGCCTTCGGGCTTTTGACCTTGTGTCAAGATGTGTCTGGTGGGAGGCAGCGACAAATATTGGCGCGCACTCGGCTTTTAGCTTTTTGCGAAGCCCCAGAGCCTGTTCTGGACTTCGGTCCGGAGCGTGAATCTGCAAAAGGAACAATGGCAGACTTGGGGCCTTTAATTAGCCACCAAATTTCGACTAGGCTACCTTCGGGTGTGCGAGCTGCATTTTTATCTCCATTGTTCCCCTTGTACGGCACTAGACCATGCGTCTATTTTAAGCCGTAATCTGGCATATGTGCCCGGACCCACATTTTGTTTCGTGAAACTGCTTGCCTCATCAGGCTCACATTGCACTAAGTGAGCCAAAGAGCAGCACTGACAAGCAGGGTTCAAGTCTCGGCTCGTTCCCAACCTCCACTCCCCTTTATTCTCACTTTAATCGGCCTTCGGGCTTTCGAACTTGTGTCAAGTCGTGTCTGGTGGGCGGCAGCGACAAATGTCGGCGTGCATTCGGCTTTTTAGGCGCACTCTCGGCTTTTAGCTTTTTGCGAAGCCCCGGAGCCTGTTCTGGACTTCGGTCCGGAGCGTGGCTCTGCAAAAGGAACAATGGCAGACTTGGGGCCTTTAATTAGGCACTAGTTTCAACTAGGTTGACTTCGGGTGGGTGAGCTGCATTTTTGTCTCCTTTGTCCCCCTTGTACGGCACTAGACCAAGCGTCTAGTTTAAGCTTTAAACTGGCATACGTGCCCGGACTGATATTTGGGTTCGTGAAACTGCTTGCCTTATCAGGCTCACATTGCACTAAGTGAGTCGATGAGCAGCACTGACAAGCAGGGTTCGAGTCTCAGTTCGTTCCCGACGTCCCCTCCACTTTATCCCCACTTTAATCGGCCTTCGGGCTTTTGACCTTATGTCAAGTCGTGTCTGGTGGGAGACAGCGACAAATATCGGGGCGCATTCGGCTTTTAGCATTTGCAAAGCCCCGGAGCCTGTTCTGGACTTCGGTCCGGAGCGTGGCTCTGCAAAAGGAACGATGGCAGACTTGGGGCCTTTAATTAGGCACTTAGTTTCGACTAGGCTACCTTCGGGTGGGCGAGCTGCATTTTTATCTCCATTGTTCCCCTTGTACGGCACTAGACCATGCGTCTATTTTAAGCCGTAATGTGTCATATGTGCCCGGACCCACATTTTAGTTCGTGAAACTGCTTGCCTCATCAGGCTCACATTGCACTAAGTGAGCCGATGAGCAGCACTGACAAGCAGGGTCCGAGTCTCAGTCCGTTCCCGACCTCCCCTCCACTTTATCCCCACTTTAATCGGCCTTCGGGCTTTTCAACTTGTGTCAAGTCGTGTCTGGTGGGAGGCAGCGACAAATATTGGCGCGAACTCGGCTTTTAGCTTTTTGCGATGCCCCGGAGCCTGTTCTGGACTTCGGTCCGGAGCGTGGCTCTGCAAAAGGAACAAAGGCAGACTTGGGGCCTTTAATTAGGCACATAGTTTCGACTAGGCTACCTTCGGGTGGGCGAGCTGCATTTTTGTTTCCTTTGTCCCTCTTGTACGGCACTAGACCATGCGTCTAGTTTAAGCTTTAAGCTGGCATACGTGCCCGGACTGACATTTGTGTTCATGAAACTGCTTGACTCATCAGGCTCACATTGCACTAAGTGAGCCGATGAGCAGCACTGATAAGTAGGGTTCGAGTCTCGATTCATTCCCGACCTCCCCTCCCCTTTATCCCCACTTTAATCGGCCTTCGGGCCTTTGAACTTGTGTCAAGTCGTGTCTGGTGGGAGGCAGCAACAAATATTGGCGCGCACTCGGCTTTTAGCTTTTTGCGACGCCCCAGAGCCTTTTCAGGACTTCGGTCCGGAGCGTGGTTCTGCAAAAGGAGCAATGGCAGACTTGGGGCATTTAATGAGGCACCTAGTTTCGACTAGGCTACCTTCAGGTAGGCGAGCTGCATTTTTGTCTCCTTTGTCCCCCATGTACGGCACTAGACCAAGCGTCTATTTTAAGCCGTAAACTGGCATACGTGCCAGGACCCACATTTGGGTTCGTGAAACTGCTTGCCTCATCAGGCTCACATTGCACTAAGTGAGCCGATGAGCAGCACTGACAAGCAGGGTTCGAGTCTCAATTCGGTCCCGACCTCCCCGCCTCTTTATCCCCACTTTAATCAGCCTTCGGGCTTTTGACCTTGTGTCAAGTCGTGTCTGGTGGGAGGCAGCGACAAATATCGGCGTGCACTCGGCTTTTTAGGTGGGCATTCGGCTTTTAGCTTTTTGCGAAGCCCCGGAGCCTGTTCTGGACTTCGGTCCAGAGCGTGGCTTTGCAAAAGGAACAATGGCAGACTTGAGGCCTTTAATTAGGCACCTAGTCTCGACTAGGCTACCATCGGGTGGGTGAGCTGCATTTTTGTCTTCTTTGTCCCCCTTGTACGGCACTAGACCATGCGTCTAGTTTAAGCCGTAAAACTGGCATACATGCCCGGACCTACATTTGGGTTCGTGAAACTGCTTGCCTCATCAGGCTCACATTGCACTAAGTGAGCCGATGAGCAGCACTGACAAGCAGGGTCCGAGTCTCGATTCGTTCCCGACCTCCCCTCCCCTTTATCCCCACTTTAATCGGCCTTCGGGCTATTGACCTTGTTTCAAGTCGTGTCTGGTGGGAGGCAGCGAAAAATATCGGTGCACACTCGGCTTTTAGCTTTTGGCGGAGCCCCGGAGCCTGTTCTGGACTTCGGTCCGGAGCGTGGCTCTGCAAAAGGAACGATGGCAGACTTGGGGCCTTTAATTAGGCACCTAGTTTCGACTAGGCTACCTTCGGGTGTGCGAGATGCATTTTTGTCTACTTTGTCCCCCATGTACGGCACTAGACCAAGCGTCTACTTTAAGCCGTAAACTGGCATATGTGCCCGGACCCATATTTGCGTTCGTGAAACTGCTTGCCTCATCAGGCTCACATTGCACTAAGTGAGCCGATGAGCAGCACTAAAAAGCAGGGTTCGAGTCTCGATTCGTTCCCGACCTCCCGTCCGCTTTATCTCCACTTTAATCGGCCTTCGGGCTTTTGACCTTCTGTCAAGTCATGTCTGGTGGGAGGCAGCGACAAATATCGGCGCGCACTCGGCTTTTAGCTTTTTGCGAAGCCTCGGAGCCTGTTCTGGACTTCGGTCCGGAGCGTAGCTCTGCAAAAGGAAAATGGTACACTTGGGGCATTTAATTAAGCACCTAGTTTCGACTAGGCTACCTTCTGGTGGGCGAGCTGCATTTTTGTCTCCTTTGTCTCCTTTGTCAGGCACTAGACCATGCGTCTAGTTTAAGCCGTAAAGCTGGCATATGTGCCCAGACCCACATTTGGGTTCGTGAAACTGCTCTCCTCATCAGGCTCACATTGCATTAAGTGAGCTGATTAGCAGCACTGACAAGCAGGGTTCGTCTCTATTCGTTCCCGACCTCCCCTCCCCTTTATCCCCACTTTAATCGGCCTTCGGGCTTTTGACCTTATGTCAAGTCGTGTCTAGTGGGAGGCAGTGACAAATAAACGGCGCTCACTCGGCTTTAAGCTTTTTGCGAAGCCCCGGAGCCTCTTCTGGACTTCGGTCCGGAGCGTGGCTCTGCAAAAGGAACAATGGCAGACTTGGGGCCTTTAATTAGGCACCTAGTTTCGAAGAGGCTACCTTCGGGTGGGCGAGCTGCATTTTTGTCTCCTTTGTCCCTCTTGTACTGCACAAGACCATGCGCCTTGTTTAAGCCATTAACTGGCATACGTGCGCGGACTGAGATTTAGGTTCGTTAAACTGCTCTCCTCATCAGGCTCACATTGCATTAAGTGAGCTGATTAGCAGCACTGACAAGCAGGGTTCAAATCTCGGCTCGTTCCCGACCTCCCCTCCCCTTTATCCCCACTTTAATCGGCCTCCAGGCTTTTGAACTTGTGTCAAGTCGTGTCTGGTGGGAGACAGCGACAAATATCGTTGCGCACTCGGCTTTAAGCTTTTTGCGGAGCCCTGGAGCCTGTTCTGGACTTCGGTCCGGAGCGTGGTTCTGCAAAACGAACAATGGCAGACTTGGGGCTTTTAATTAAGCACCTAGTTTCATCTAGGCTACCTTCGGGTGGGCGAGCTGCATTTTTGTTTCCGTTGTCCCCCATGTACGGCACTGGACCAAGCGTCTAGTTTAAGCCGTAAACTGGCATACGTGCCTGGACCCACATTTGGGTTCGTGAAACTGCTTGCCTCATCAGGCTCACACTGCAGTAAGAGAGCCGATGAGCAGCACTGACAAGCAGGGTTCGAGTCTCGATTCGTTTCCGACATCCCCGCCCATTTATCCCCACTTTGATCGGCCTTCGGGCTTTTGACCTTGTGTCAAGTCGTGTGTGGTGGGAGGCAGCGACAAATATCGGCGTGCACTCGGCTTTTTAGACGCGCACTCGGCTTTTAGCGTTTTGCAAAGCTCCGGAGCCCGTTCTGGACTTCGGTCCAGAGCGTGGCTCTTCAAAAGGAACAATGGCAGACTTGGGGCTTTTAATTAGGCACCTAGTTTCGACTCGGCTACCTTCGGGTGGGCGAGCTGCTTTTTTGTCTCTTTATCACCCATGTACGGCACTAGACCAAGCGTCTAGTTTAAGCCGTAAACTGGCATACGTTCCCGGACCCACATTTGCGTTCGTGAAACTGCTTGCCTCATCAAGCTCACATTGCACTAAGTGAGCCGAGAAGCAGCACTGACAAGCGGGGTTCGATTCTCGATACGTTCCAGACCTCCCCTTTCCTTTATCCCCACATTAATTGGTTTTCGGCTATTGACCTTGTGTCAAGTCGTGTCTGGTGGGAGGCAACGACAAATATCGGTGTGCACTCGGCTTTTAGCTTTTTGCAGAGCCCCGGAGCCTGTTGTGGACTTCGGTCCGGAGCGTGGCTCTGTAAAAGGAACAATGGCAGACTTGGGGCTTTTATTAAGCACCTAATTTCGACTAGGCTACCTTCGGGTTGGCGAGCTGCATTTTTGTCTCCTTTGTCCCACATGTACGGCAGTAGAATAAGCGTCTAGTTTAAGCCGTAAACTGGCATACGTGCCCGGACCCACATTTGGGTTCGTGAAACTGCTTGCCTTATCAGGCTCACATTGCACTAAGTGAACCGATGAGCAGCACTGACAAGCAGGGTTCGAGTCTCAATTCGTTTCCCACATCCCTGCCCCTTTATCCCCTCTTTAATCGGCCTTCGGCCTTTTGACCTTGTGTCAAATCGTGTCTGGTGGGAGGCAGCTACAAATATCGGCGTGCACTCGGCTTTTTAGGCGCGCACTAGGCTTTTAGCTTTTTGCGAAGCCCCGGAGCCTGTTCTGGACTTCGGTCCGGAGCGTGGCTCTGCAAAAGGAACAAAGGCAGACTTGGGGCCTTTAATTAGGCACATAGTTTTGACTAGGCTACCTTCGGGTGGGCGAACTGCATTTTTGTTTCCTTTGTCCCTCTTTTACGGCACTAGACCATGCGTCTAGTTTAAGCTTTAAACTGGTATACGTGCCTGGACTGACATTTGTGTTCATGAAACTGCTTGACTCATCAGGCTCACATTGCACTAAGTGAGCCGATGAGCAGCACTGACGAGCAGGGTTCGAGTCTCGATTCGTTCCCGACCTCCTCTCCCCTTTATCCCCACTTTAATCGGCCTTCGGGCTTTTGAACTTGTGTCAAGTCGTGTCTGGTGGGAGGCAGTGACAAATATTGGCGCGCACTCGGCTTTTAGCTTTTTGCGAAGCCGCAGAGCCTGTTCTGGACTTCGGTCCGGAGCGTGGCTCTGCAAAAGGAGCAATGGCAGACTTGGGGCATTTAATGAGGCACCTAGTTTCGACTAGGCTACCTTCGGGTAGGCGAGCTGCATTTTTGTCTCCTTTGTTCCCCTTCTACGGCACTAGACCATGCGTCTAGTTTAAGCTGTAAAACTGGCATACATGCCCGGACCCACATTTGGGTTCGTGAAACTGCTTGCCTCAGGTTCACATTGCACTAAGTGAGCCAATGAGCAGCACTGACAAGCAGGGTTCGAGTCTCGGCTCATTCCCGACTTCCCGTCCCTTTATCCCCACTTTAATCGGCCTTCGGGCTTTTGACCTTGTGTCAAGTTGTGTCTGGTGGGAGACAGCGACAAATATCGGTGCGCACTCGGCTTTTAGCTTTTTGCTAAGCCCCGGAGCCTGTTCTGGACTTCAGTCAGGAGCATGGCTCTGCAAAAGGAACAAAAGCAGACTTGGGGACTTTAATTATGCACCTAGTTTCGACTAGGCTACCTTCGGGTGGGAGAGCTGCATTTTTGTTTCCTTTGTACCTCTTGTACAGAACTAGACCAAGCGTCCAGTTTAAGCCGTAAACTGGCATACGTGCCCGGACCCACATTTGGGTCCGTGAAATTGCTTGCCTTATCAAGCTCACATTGCACTAAGTGAGCCGATGAGCAGCACTGACAAGCAGGGTTCGGGTCTCGATTCGTTCCCGACCTCCCCTTCCCTTTATCCCCACATCAATTGGCCTTCGGGCTATTGACCTTTTGGCAAGTCGTGTCTGGTGGGAAGCAGCGACAAATATCGGCGTGCACTCGGCTTTTTAGGTGGGCACTCGGCTTTTAGCTTTTTGCGAAGCCCCGGAGCCTGTTCTGGACTTCGGCCCGGAGCGTGGCTCTGCAAAAGGAACAATGGCAGACTTGGGGCCTTTAATAAGGCACCTAGTTTCGACTAGGCTACCTTCGGGTGGGCGGGCTGCATTTTTGTTTCCTTTGCTGTTTTGTACGGCACTAGACCATGCGTCTAGTTTAAGCCGTAAAACTGGCATACGTGCTCGGACCCACATTTGGCTTCGTGAAACTGCTTGCCTCATCAGTCTCATATTGCACTAAGTGAGCCGATGAGCAGCACTGACAAGCAGGGTTCGAGTCTCGATTAACTCCCGACCTCCCCTCCCCTTTATCCCCACTTTAATCGGCCTTCGGGCTTTTGACCTTGTGTCAAGTCGTGTCTGGTGGGAGGCAGCGACAATTAAACGGCGCTCACTCGGCTTTGAGCTTTTTGCGAAGCCCCGGAGCCTGTTCTGGACTTCGATCCGGAGCGTGGCTCTGCAAAAGGAGCAATGGCAGACGTGGGGCTTTTAATTATGCACCTAGTTTCGACTAGGCTACCTTCGGGTAGGCGAGCTGCTTTTTTATCTCCTTTGTCCCCCATGTACGGCACTAGACCAAGCGTCTATTTTAAGCCGTAAACTGGCATACGTGCCAGGACCCACATTTGGGTTCGTGAAACTGCTTGCCTTATCAGGCTCACATTGCACTAAGTGAGCCGATAAGCAGCACTGACAAGCAGGGTTCGAGTCTGGATTCGTTCCCAACCTCCCTGCCCCTTTATCCCCACTTTAATCGGCCTTCGGGCTTTTGACCTTGTGTCAAGTCGTGTCTGGTTGGAGACAGCGACAAATATCGGTGTGCACTCGGCTTTTTAGGCGCGCACTAGGCTTTTAGCTTTTTCCGAAGCCCCGGAGCCTGTTCTGGACTTCGGGCCGGAGCGTGGCTCTGCAAAAGGAACAAAGGCTGACTGGGGGCCTTTAATAAGGCACCTAGTTTCGACTAGGCTACCTTCGGGTGGGCGTGCTGCATTTTTGTTTCCTTTGCTGTTTTGTACGGCACTAGACCAAGCGTCTAGTTTAAGCCGTAAACTGGCATATGTGCCCGGACCCACATTTGCGTTCGTGAAACTGCTTTCCTCATCAGGCTCACATTGCACTAAGTGAGCCGATGAGCAGCACTGACAGGCAGGGTTCAAGTCTCGATTCGTTCCCAACCTCCCCTCCCCTTTATGCCCTCTTTAATCGGCCTTCGGGCTTTTCACCTTGTTTCAAGTTGTGTCTGGTGGGAGGCAGCGACAAATATCGGCACGCTCTTAGCAAAGCTCATTTAAGGATGAATCCTGCATTTTGTGCGGTCGCGTTCACCTTACCTTCCGGTGTTGGTCCCACTTCTCCTGGTAGATCTGTCTTTCTTCCACCTACATCGGTTCGCACTCGGCTTTTAGCTCTTTGCGGAGCCCAGGAGCCTGTTCTGGACTTCGGTCCGGAGCGTGGCTCTGCAAAAGGAACAATGGCAGACTTGGGGCCTTTAATTAGGCACCTAGTTTAAACTAGGCTACCCTCGGGTGGGCGAGCTTCATTTTTGTTTCCTTTTCCCTCATGAACGGCACTAGACCATGCGTCTAGTTTAAGCCGTAAAACTGGCATACATGCCCGGACCTACATTTGGGTTTGTGAAAGTGCTTGACTCATCAGGCTCATATTGCACTAAGTGAGCCGATGAGCAGCACTGACAAGCAGGGTTCGAGTCTCGATTTGTTCCCGACCTCCCCTCCCCTCCCCTTTATCCCCACTTTAATCGGCCTTCGGGCTTTTGACCTTGTGTCAAGTCGTGTCTGGTGGGAGGCAGCGACAAATAAACGGCGCTCACTCGGCTTTTAGCTTTTTGCGAACCCCGGAGCCTGTTCTGGACTTCGGTCAGGAGCGTGGCTCTGCAAAAGGAACAATGGCAGACTTGGGGCCTTTAATTAAGCAACTAGTTTCAACTAGGCTACCTTCGGGTGGGCGAGCTGCATTTTTGTCTCCGTTGTCCCCCATGTACGGCACTAGACCAAGCGTCTACTTTAAGCCGTAAACTGGAATACGTGCCCGGACCCACATTTGGGTTCGTGAATCTGCTTGCCTCATCAGGCTCACATTGCACTAAGTGAGCCAATGAGCAGCACTGACAAGCAGGGTTCAAGTCTGGATTCGTTTCCGACATCCCCGCCCCTTTATCCCCACTTTTATCGTTCTTCGGGCTTTTGACCTTGTGTCCAGTCGTGTCTGGTGGCAGGCAGCAAATAATATCGGAGTGCACTCGGCTTTTTAGGCACGCACTAGGCTTTTAGCTTTTTGCGAAGCCCCGGAGCCTGTTCTGGACTTCGGTCCGGAGTGTGGCTCTGCAAAAGGAACAATGGCAGACTTGGGGCCTTTAATTAAGCACCTAGTTTCAACTAAGCTACCTTCGGGTAGGTGAGCTGCATTTTTGTCTTCTTTGTCCCCCTTGTACGGCACTAGACAATGCGTCTAGTTTAAGCCGTAATCTGGCATATGTGCCCGGACCCACATTTGGGTTCGTGAAACTGTTTGCCTCATCAGGCTCACATTGCACTAAGTGAGCCGATGAGCAGCACTGACAAGCAGGGTCCGAGTCTCGATTCGTTCCCGACCTCCCCTCCCCTTTATCCCCACTTTAATCGGCCTTCGGACTTTTGACTTTGTGTCAAGTCGTGTCTGGTGGGAGGCAGCGACAAATATCGGCGCGCACTCGGCTTTTAGCTTTTTGCAAAGCCCCGGAACCTGTTCTGGACTTCGGTCCGAAGCGTTCCTCAGCAAAAGGAACAATGGCAGACTTGGGACATTTAATTAGGCACCTAGTTTCGACTAGGCTACCTTCGGGTAGGTGAGCTGCACTTTTGTCTCCTTTGTCACCCATGTACGGCACGAGACCAAGCGTCTAGTTTAAGCCGTAAACTGGCATACGTCCCCGGACCCACATTTGCGTTCGTGAAACTGCTTGCCTCATCAGGCTCACATTGCACTAAGTGAGCCGATGAGCAGCACTGACAAGCAGGGTTCGAGTCTCGATTTGTTCCCGACCTTCCCTCCCCTTTATCCCCACTTCAATCGGCCTTCAGACTTTTGACCTTGTGTCAAGTCGTGTCTGGTGGGAGGCAGCGACGAATATTTGCGCTCACTCGGCTTTAAGCTTTTTCCGAAGCCACGGAGCCTGTACTGGACTTCGGTCCGGAGCTTGGCTCTGCAAAAGGAAAAATGGTAGACATGGGGCCTTTAATAAGGCACCTAATTTCGACGAGGCTACCTTCGGGTGGGCGAGCTTCTTTTTTGTCTCCTTTATCTCCTTTGTCCCCCTTGTACGGCACTAGACCATGCGTCTAGTTTAAGCCGTAAAACTGGCATACATACCCGGACCCACATTTCGGTTCGTGAAACTGCTTGCCTCATCAGGCTCACATTGCACTAAGTGAGCCAATGAGCAGCACTGACAAGCAGGGTTCGAGTCTCGGCTTGTTCCCGACCTCCCCGCCCCTTTATCCCCACTTTAATCGGCCTTCGGGCTTTTGACCTTGTGTCAAGTTGTGTCTGGTGGGAGACAGTGACAAATATCGGTGCGCAATCGGCTTTTAGCTTTTTGCGAAGCCCCGGAGCCTGTTCTGGAATTCAGTCCGGAGCATGGCTCTGCAAAAGGAACAAAGGCAGAATTGGGGACTTTTATTATGCACCTAGTTTCGACTAGGCTACCTTCGGGTGGGAGAGCTGCATTTTTGTTTCCTTTGTACCTCTTGTACGGAACTAGACCATGTGTCCAGTTTAAGCCGTAAACTGGCATACGTGCCCGGACCCACATTTGGGTTCGTGAAATTGCTTACCTTATCAGGCTCACATTGCACTAACTGAGCCGATGAGCCGCACTGACAAGCAGGGTTCGCGTCTCGGCTCGTTTCCGACCTCCCCTCCCCTGTATCCCCACTTTAATCGACCTTCGGGTTTTTGATCTTGTGTCAAGTCGTTTGTGGTGGGAGGCAGCAACAAATATCGGCACGCTCGGCTTTTAGCTTTTTGCGAGGCCCCGGAGCCTGTTCTGGACTTCTGTCCAGAGTATGGGTCGGCAAAAGAAAAAATGGTAGACTTGGGGCCTTTAATTAGGCACCTCGTTTCGACTAGGCTACCTGCGGGTGGGCGAGCTGTATTTTTGTCTCCTTTGTTCCCCTTCTACGTCACTAGACCATGCGTCTACTTTAAGCCATAAACTGGCATACGTGCCCGGACTCACATTTGGGTTCGTGAAACTGCTTACCTCATCAGGCTCACATTGCACTAAGTGAGCCGATGAGCAGCACTGACAAGCAGGTTTCGACTCTCGATTCGTTCCCTACCTCCACTCCCCTTTATCCCCACTTTAATCGGCCTTCATGCTTTTGACCTTGTGTCAAGTCGTGTCTAGTGGGAGACAGCGACAAATATCGGCACGCTCGGCTTTTAGCTTTTTTCGAGGCCGCTGAGCATGTTCTGGACTTCGGTCCGGAGCGTGGCTCTGCAAAAGGAACAATGGCAGACTTGGGGCCTTTAATTAGGCACCTAGTTTCGACTAGGCTACATTTGGGTGGGTGAGCTGTACTTTTTGTCTCCTTTGTCCCCTATGTACGGCACTAGACCATGCGTCTAGTTTAAGCCGTAAACTGGCATACGTGCCCGGACTCACATTTTTGTTCGTGAAACTGCATGCCTCATCAGGCTCACATTGCACTAAGTGAGCCGATGAGCAGCACTGACAAGCAGGGTTTGAGTCTCGATTCGTTCCCGACCTCCCCTCTCGTTTCTCCACACTTTAATTGGCCTTCGGGCTTTTGATCTTGTGTCAAGTCGTGTCTGGTGGGAGGCAGCGACAAATATCGGCACGCTCGGCTTTTAGCTTTTTTCGAGGCCCTGGAGCCTGTTCTGGATTTCGGTCCGGAGCGTGGCTCTGCAAAAGAAACAATGGCAGACTTGGGGCCTTTAATTAGGCACCTAGTTTCGACTAGGCCAGCTTCGGGTGGGCGAGCTGCATTTTTGTCTCCTTTGTCACCATTGTACGGCACTAGACCATGCGTCTAGTTTAAGCCGTAAAACTGGCATACGTGCCCGGACTCACATATGGGTTCGTGAAACTGCTTGCCTCATCAGGCTCACATTGCATTAAGTGAGCCGATGAGTAGCACTGTCCAGCAGGGCTCGAGTCCCGATTAGTTCCCGGCCTCCCCTCCCATTTATCCCCACTTTAATCGGCCTTCGGGCTTTTGACCTTGTGTCAAGTCGTGTCTTGTGGGAGGCAGCGACAAATATCGGGTCGCTCTCGGCTTTAGCTTTTTACGAGGCCCCGGAGCCTGTTCTGGACTTCGGTCCGGAGCGTTGCTCTTCAAAAGGAACAATGGCAGACTTGGGGCCTTTAATTAGGCACCTAGTTTCGACTAGGCTACCTTCGGGTTTGCGAGCTGCACTTTTGTCTCCTTTGTCCCCCATGTACGGCACTAGACCAAGCGTCTAGTTTAAGCCGTAAACTGGCATACGTGCCTGGACCCACATTTGGGTTCGTGAAACTGCTTGCCTCATCAGGCTCACATTGCACTAAGTGAGCCGATTAGTAGCATTGACCAGCAGGGTTCGAGTCGGCTCGTTCCCGACCTCCCCTCCTCTTTATCCCCACTTTAATCGGCCTTCGGGCTTTTGACCTTGTGTCAAGTCGTGTCTGGTAGGAGGCAGTGACAAATATCGGCTCGCTCTTGGCTTTTAGCTTTTTGCGAAGCCCCGGAGCCTGTTCTGAACTTCGGTCCGGAGCGTGGCTCTGCAAAAGGAACAATGGCAGACTTGGGGCCTTTAATTAGGCACCTAGTTTTGACTTGGCTGCCATCGGGTGGGCGAGCTGCACTTTTGTCTGCTTTTTCCCCCATGTACTGTACTAGACCAAGCGTCTAGTTTAAGCCGTAAAACTGGCATACGTGCCAGGACCCACATTTGGGTTCGTGAAACTGCTTGCCTCATCAGGCTCACATTGCAAAAAGTGAGCCGATGAGCAGCACTGACAAGCAGGGTTCGAGTATCGATTCGTTCCCGACCTCCCCTCCCCTTTATCCCCACTTTAATCGCCCTTCGGGCTTTTCAACTTGTGTCAAGTCGTGTCTGGTGGGAGGCAGCGACAAATATCGGCGCACTCGGCTTTTAGCTTTTTGCGAAGCCCCGGAGCCTGTTCTGGACTTCGGTCCGGAGCGTGGCTCTGCAAAAGGAACAATGGCAGACTTGGGGCCTTTAATTCAGCACCTAGTATCGACTAGGCTACCTTCGGGTTGGTGAGCTGCATTTTTTGTCTCCTTTGTCCCCCATGTACGGCACTAGACCAAGCGTCTAGTTTAAGCCGTAAACTGGCATACGTGCCCGAACTCACATTTGTGTTCTTGAAACTGCTTGCCTCATCAGGCTCACATTGCACTAAGTGAGCCGATGAGCAGCACTGGCAAGCAGGGTTCGAGTCTCGATTCGTTCCCGACCTCCCCTCCCCTTTATCCCCACTTTAATCGGCCTTCGGGCTTTTTACCTTGTTTCAAGTCGTGTCTGGTGGTAGGCAGCGACAAATATCGGCACGCTCTTAGCAAAGCTCATATAAGGATGAATCCTGCATTTTGTGCGGTCGAGTTCACCTTACCTTCCGGCGTTGGTCCCACTTCTCGTGGTAGATCTGCCTTTCTTCCACCTACATAGGTATTCACAAAGGTCCTTTTTAGGACCATAAGAGGTCCCTGTCTGCGGGTCAGAGCATATCTAGCGGTCAGTAATGACCAGTTGAAAAAGACGGCCAGGTGGCAAACATGAAGACGGATTCTAAGACCAACTGGTCTTACTCTCGCTCGGTTCCGATAGTCCGATAAGCTGCGCAGCGCTAATGGCACGGTCCAGCCTTTAGCTACCGCATCGCTATCTGCACAGCGCTAAGATAACGCCCATCTTAGCCTCGGCCTCCTGGCCTGTCCGCACAGCTTTGGCACAGCAAAGCCATCGCTCCCGTCCGATACGTCCGCATGGCTTTGGCGCGAACCTAGCCATAGCCATCGTCCGCACGGCTTTGACACGGCAAATACGATACGTCCGCACGGCTAGGGGGCCCGGCAAAGCCCTAGCCTTTCCTCGACCTCGACGCTCTTGCAATGTACATGCAGTCCACGTAACGACTCGCTGTTACGGACTGTTCTACCACTGCAACATCTGGCTCACGTACGACCCGCCTTACGAGCCAGCAGCCGGATCGACACACCCTTGGTTAACCCAACATACCGTCATAACCGGGAATATCGATCTACCAACCTCGACTGACCTCAGCTGCCCGCGACGACTATCCAACGGTATCCAACGACCCGACCGAATCTCATCTTACCAGCATCAAACATCCAGCTGTATCTCCACGACTCGACCTACTCCAGCTACCCTCATCTAACCTCCAGCTGCGAACATCTACAGCGCGACTATACCAGCTAACGACATAACCCATCCTAGCTGAAGACTACATACAACCGCCACGGACATTTACATACACGCTTGTAAATACGACAAATAAATCGTCGCTTGATATTACTGTTACCTCGGCTTTGTTTCTTCATATTGCTTTGGCTGTTCTCATTCACATAACTCATACTTATCGGCTCCGCAACAACTTTTTAACAATGTTTTACATAGTTTAGCTTGGATAATCTTCTGCGTTTTATCCGTAGTTTTAGTTATGCTAAACGTATATATCGTAAGTGCATGCACATGTTTATAAGAAAATCGTTATTTGCACTCTAATTTGACCAAAACCGATTACTTTTTTAAGATTTTTCTCTTAGTTTGGTAGTACAAATGATTAGATTTTCGTGATAGTTCACGTAGGTTTTCAAGTAGAGATTACAGTGTTTTTCAAAGGTTTTATTTATGTTAAGGCCTATATCTTGTGCATATATATATGTTTATGGGAAAAAGGATATTTTCAATGTTATTCAACTAATTTTACATAACTGTTCATAACTTTGAAATTTTACTAAAAGACGTGTGAATATAGATAAAAAATGGCTACATTTTCCAAATGTTTTACTTAGTTTAAGTGGTGTAATCTTCTAGGTTTTATCCGTGGTTTTAGTCTGGCTAAACGTATATATCGTAAGCTCATGCACATGTTTATAACAAAATCGAGATTTGCACTGTAATTTGACAAAAACCGATTATGTTTTTAAGATTTTTCTCTGAGTTTGATGGTAGAAATGATTAGTTTTTCAGGGTAGTTCATGTAGAATTTCTAGTATAAATTACAAAGTTTTTAGGGATTTTATTTCTGTTAACGTATAAATCTTGTGTTCATACATACGTTTAAGACAGAAAGTATATTTGCAATGTTTTTTAACTAATTTTACATAGCCTTTCATAACTTTGAAGTTTCTTTAAAAGACATATGTAAATAGATCAAAAATAGCTACTTTTTAACAATGTTTTACTTACTTTAGCTTGGATAATCTTCTGCGTTTTATCCGTAGTTTTATTTATGCTAAATGTATATATCATAAGCTCATGCACATGTTAATAACAAATCGTTATTTCCACCCTAATTTGACTAAAACCGATTAGTTGTTTATGATTTTTCTTTTAGTGTGATAGTAGAAATGATTAGTTTTTCATAATAGTTCACGTAGGATTTCTAGTATAAATTACAGTGTTTTCAAAGGTTTTAATTATGTCAACGTATATATCTTGTGCATATATTTATGTTTATGAATGAAAGTATATTTGTAATGTTATTTAACTAATTTTACATACCCGTTCAAAACTTTGAAGTTACTTTGAAATACGTATGTAAATTGATCAAAAATAGCTACTTTTTAACAATATTTTACTTAGTTTAGCTTGGATAATCTTCTGCGTTTTATCCGTAGTTTTAGTTATGCTAAACGTATATATCGTAAGCTCATGCATATGTTTATAACAAAATTGTTTTTTGCACTCTAATTTGACCAAAGCGATCACTTTTCAAAGATTTCTCTCTTAGTTTAATAGTAAAAATGATTAAATTTTCATGATAGTTCACGTAGGATTTCTCATATAAAATACAGTGTTTATCAAAGGTATTATTTATGTTAACGAATATATCTTGTGCATATACGTATGTTTATGACAGAAAGTATATTTGCAATGTTTTTTACCTAATATTACATACCCGTTAATAACTTTGAAGATTCTTTAAAAGACGTATGTAAATCGATCAAAAATAGCTACTTTTAACAATGTTTTACTTAGTTTACCTTGGATAATCTTCTGCGTTTTATCCGTAGCTTTAATTATGCTAAACGTATAAATCGTGAGCTCATGCACATGATTATAACAAAATTGTTATTTGCACTCTAATTTGACGAAAACCGATTACTTTTTTAAGATTTTTCTCTTAGTTTAATAGTAAAAATGATTAGTTTTTCATATTTCACGTAAGATTTCTAGTATGAATTACAATGTTTTTCAAAGGTTTTATTTGTTAACGTATGTAAATTAATTTGTAAGACGTATGTAAATAGATCAAAAATAGCTACTTTTTAACAATCTTCTGTGTTTTATCCGTAGTTTTAGTATATACCGTAAACTCATGCACATGTTCATCAGACAATTGTTATTTCCACTCAAATTTGACCAAAACCAATTACTTTTTTATAATTTTTCTCTTAGTTTGATAGTAGAAATGATTAGTTTTTCATGGTATTTCACGTAAGATTTCTAGTATAAATTACATTGTTTTTCAAAGGTTTTATTTGTTAACGTACATATCTTGTGCATATACATAAGTTTATGACAGAAAGTATGTTTGCAATGTTATTTAACTAATTTTACATACCCATTCATAACTTTGAACTTTCCTTGTAAGACGTATGTAAATAGATCAAAAATAGCTACTTTTTAACAATGTTTTACTTAGTTTAGCTTAAATAATCATCTGCGTTTTACCCGTAGATTTAATATATACTGTAAACGCATGCACATGTTCATCAGAAAATTGTTATTTCCACTCTAATTTGACCAATACCGATTACTTTTTTATAATTTTTCTCTTAGTTTGATAGTAGAAATGATTAGTTTTTCATGATTATTCACATAAGATTTCTAGTATAAAATACAGATTTTTTTTATGTTAACGTATATATCTTGTGCATATAGAGATGCTCATGACGGAAAGTATATTTACAATGTTATTTAACTAATTTTACATACCTTTTAGTAACTTTGATGGTTCTTTGATAGACGTATGTATATAGATAAAAAAATATCTACTTTTTAACAATGATTTCATTAATTTAGGTGTTGGATAATCTTCTGCGTTTTATCCGTAGTTTTAGTCATGATGAACGTATATATCGTAAGCTCATGCACATGTATTAAACAAAATTGTTATTTCCACTCTAATTTGACAAAAACAGATTACTTTTCTAAGATTTTTCTCTTAGTTTAATAGTAGAAATGATTAGTTTTCCATGATATTTCACGTAAGATTTCTAGTATAAATTACAGTGTTTTTCAAAGGTTTTCTTCATGTCAACGTATATATCTTGTGCATATACATACGTTTATGACAGAAAGTATATTTGCAATGTTATTTAACTAATTTAACATACCCGTTCATAACTTTAAACTTTCCTTGTTAGACGCATGTAAATCGTTATTTCACTCCAATCTGACCAAAACCGATTACTTTTTAAAGATTTTTTCTTAGTTGGATAGTAGAAATGATTAGTTTTTCATGATAGTTCGCGTAAGATTTCTATATAAATTACAGAGTTTTTCAAAGGTTTTATTTATGTTAACGTATATATCTTGTGCATATACATACGTTCATGACAGAAAGTATATTTGCAATGTTATTTAACTAATTTTACATACCCATTCATAACTTTGAACTTTCCTTGTAAGACGTATGTAAATAGATCAAAAAGAGCTATTTTTAACAATGTTTTACTTAGTTTAGTTTGGTTAATCTTCTGCGTTTTACCCGTTGATTTAGTATATACCGTAAACGCATGCACATGATCATCGGAAAATTGTTATTTCCACTAAATTAGGCCAAAACCGATTACTTTTTTATGATTTTTCTCTTGGTTTGATAGTAGACATGATTAGTTTTTCATGATAGTTCACGTAAAATTTCTAGTATAAATTACAGTGTTTTTCAAATGTTTTATTCATGTTAACGTATATATCGTGTTAATATACATATATTTTTGACAAAAAGTCTATTTGCTTAGTTATTTAACTAATTTAACATACTTGTTCATAACTTAGAAGTTTCTTTGAAAGACGTATGTAAATAGATCAAAAATAGCTACTTTTTAACAATGTTTTACTTAGTTTAAATTGGATAATCTCCTGCGTTTTATCCGTAGTTTTAGTTATGCTAAACATATATATCGTAAGCTCATGCATTTGTTTATAAAAAAATCGGTATTTGCACTCTAATTTTACCAAAACCGATTACTTTTCTAAGATTTTTCTCTTAGTTTAATAGAAATCATTAGTTTTTCATGATAGTTCACGTAGGATTTCTAGTATAAAATACAGTGTTTTTCAAAGTTTTTTTTTATGTTAACGTATATATCTTGTGCATATGCACATGTTTATGAATGAAAGTATATTTGCAATGTTATTTAACTAATTTCACATAAATTTTCATAAATTTGAAGGTTCTTTGATAGACGTATGTAAAAAAATAGCTACATTTTAACAATGATTTACATAATTTAGCTTTTGGATAATCTTCTGCGTTTTAACCGTAGATTTCTAGTATTTTATCCGTAGTTTTAGTTATGCTAAACGTATATATCGTAAGCTTATGCACATATTTATAAAAAAAAATCATTATTGGGACTGTAATTTGACCAAAACCGATTACTTTTCTAAGATTTCTCTCTTAGTTTGATAGTAGAAATGATTAGTTTTTCATGATATTTTACGTAAGATTTCTAGTTTAAATTACAGTGTTTTTCAAAGGTTTTATTTATATTAACGTATATATCTTGTGCATATACATATGTTCATGACAGAAAGTATATTTGCAATGTTATTTAACTAAGTTTACATACCCATTCATAACTTTCAACTTTCCTTGTAAGACGTATGTAAATAAATCAAAAATAGCTACTTCTTAACAATGTTTCACTTACTTTACCTTGGATAATCTTCTGCGTTTTATCCGTAGTTTTAGTTATGCTGAACGTATATATCGTAAGCTCATGCACGTGTATTAAACAAAATTATTATTTGCACTGTAATTTAACCAAAACCGATTACTTTCCTAAGATTTCCTCTTAGTTTATTAGTAGAAATGATTAGTTTTTCATGATATTTCACGTATGATTTCTAGTATAAATTACAGTGTTTTTGAAAGGTTTTATTCATGTTAACGTATATATCTTGTGAGTATACATTCGTTTATGACAGAAAGTATATTTGCAATGTTATTTAACTAAGTTTACATACCCATTCATAACTTTCAACTTTCCTTGTAAGACGTATGTAAATAAATCAAAAATAGCTACTTCTTAACAATGTTTCACTTACTTTACCTTGGATAATCTTCTGCGTTTTATCCGTAGTTTTAGTTATGCTAAACGTATATATCGTAAGCTTATGCATATGTTTATGTTATATTCTGATTTGTGGGCGAGAAATGCGTATGGTTGCAAAACAAAGAACGTATAGATACTCACAATAACACAGTAATGATGTTATAGAAATTTTTTATAGATAGATTAAGTACAGAGAGTCGAACGGAGAAATACATTCACAGTCAAAGAATGAATTCAGTGGCAGTAGCTACAAAGTTCATGTACTGTACTTGTCTTGTGGTGAAGGGATGGTTTTCTCGGAATCAGGATACGTTGGTAGCTGCGGAGAGCGTTTGATGTATCGGATGACAGGCGCCAGACGGGGTGAAGAATCCTTAACACGGGTCGTGTGAGGGAACAAGTCTGTGGTGTAGGAACGCAACTGAACTGCTGATTGTTTGGTCCGTCTATTTATACGTTTTCTGTAGGCTCAGAACGGCAATTTTTGTGCCCCGCGGGAAGCGTTCCGATTGGATATTTATTAATGTATTTTTTTTTTTGTTAATTTATCGCAAACGGAAGTTCTGCGCGGAGCCTATGCGTGAGCGACTAACTTTTAATTTTTAGTTGAGAAATCGAAGTGTTAACTTCCGTTTCTTTTTTCTTTTCTTCTTTTCTTTCTTTTTGTTTTTTCAAATCAAGGCAAGATCTCGTCTTGTAACATTTATAAAAACAATCATTATTTGTACTCTAATTTGAAGAAAATCGATTACTTTTTGAAGATTTTTCACTTAGTTTGATAGAAGAAATGATTAGTTTTTCATGATAGTTCACGTAAGATTTCTACTTTAAATTACAGTGTTTTTCAAAGGTTTTATTTATGTTAACGTATATATCTGGTGCATATACATACGTTCATGAGAGAAAGTATATTTGCAATGTTATTTAACTAAGTTTACATACCCATTCATAACTTTAAACTTTCCTTGTAAGATGCATGTAAATAGATCAAAAATAGCTACTTTTTAACAATGTTTCACTTAGTTTACCTTGGATAATCTTCTGCGTTTTATCCGTAGTTTTAGTTATGCTGAACGTATATATCGTAAGCTCATGCACATGTATTAAACAAAATTGTTATTTGCACTGTAATTTAACCAAAACCGATTACTTTTCTAAGATTTCTCTCTTAGTTTAATAGTAGAAATGATTAGTTTTTCATGATATTTCACGAATGATTTCTAGTATAAATTATTAGTGTTTTTGAAAGGTTTTATTCATGTTAACGTATATATCTTGTGAGTATACATACGTTTATGAGAGAAAGTATATTTGCAATGTTATTTACCTAAGTTTACATACCCATTCATAACTTTGAACTTTCCTTGTAAGACGTATGTAAATAGATCAAAAATAGCTACTTTTTAACAATGTTTTACGTAGTTTAGCTTGGATAATCTTCTGCGTTTTACCCGTAGATTTAGTATATACCGTAAACGCATGCACATGTTCATCAGAAAATTGTTATTTCCACTCTAATATGAGCAAAACCAATTACTTTTTTATGATTTTGCTCTTAGTTTGATAGGAGAAATGATTAGTTTTTCACGTATGATTTCTAGTATAGATTACAGTGTTTTTTAAAGGTTTTATTCATGTTAACGTGTATGTATCTTGCGCATAAACATACGTTTATGACAGAAAGTATATTTGCAATGTTATTTATCTAAGTTTACATACCCATTCATAACTTTGAACTTTCCTTGTAAGACGCATGTAAATAGATCAAAAATAGCAACTTTTCAACAATGTTTTACTTAGTTTACCTTGGATAATCTACTGCGTATTATCCGTAGTTTTAGTTATGCTAAACGTATATATCGTAAGCTTATGCATATATGTTTATAAAAACAATCATTATTTGTACTCTAATTTGAAGAAAATCGATTACTTTTTGAAGATTTTTCTCTTAGTTTCATAAAAGAAATGATTAGTTTTTCATGATATTTCACGTAAGATTTCTACTTTAAATTTTTCAAAGGTTTTATTTATGTTAACGTATGTATCTGGTGCATATACATACGTTTATGTCAGAAAGTATATTTGCAATGTTATTTAACTAAGTTTACATACCCATTCATAACTTTAACTTTCCTTGTAAGATGCATGTAAGTAGATCAAATATAGCTACTTCTTAACAATGTTTTACTTAGTTTACCTTGGATATTCTTCGGCGTTTTATCCGTAGTTTTAATTATGCTAAACGTATATATCGTAAGCTTATGCATATGTTTATAAAAACAATCATTATTTGTACTCTAATTTGAAGAAAATCGATTACTTTTTGAAGATTTTTCTCTTAGTTTGATAGAAGAAATGATTAGTTTTTCATGATAGTTCACGTAAGATTTCTACTTTAAATTACAGTGTTTTTCAAAGGTTTTATTTATGTTAACGTATATATCTGGTGCATATACATACGTTTATGTCAGAAAGTATATTTGCAATGTTATTTAACTAAGTTTACATACCCATTCATAACTTTGAACTTTCCTTGTAAGACGCATGTAAATAGATCAAAAATAGCTACTTTTTAACAATGTTTCACTTAGTTTACCTTGGATAATCTTCTGCGTTTTATCCGTAGTTTTAGTTATGCTAAACGTATATATCGTAAGCTCATGCACATGTATTAAACAAAATTGTTATTTGCACTGTAATTTAACAAAAACCGATTACTTTTCTAAGATTTCTCTCTTAGTTTAGCTTGGATAATTTTCTGCGTTTTATCCGTAGATTTAGTATATACCGTAAACGCATGCACATGTTCATCAGAAAATTTTATTTCCACTCTAATATGAGCAAAACCAATTACTTATTTATGATTTTGCTCTTAGTTTGATAGTAGAAATGATTAGTTTTTCACGTAAGATTTCTAGTATAGATTACAGTGTTTTTTAAAGGTTTTATTCATGTTAACGTATATGTATCTTGTGCATAAACAAACTTTTATGACAGAAAGTATATTTGCAAAGTTATCTAACTAAGTTTACATACCCATTCATAATTTTGAACTTTTCTTGTAAGACGCATGTAAATAGATCAAAAATAGCTACTTTTCAACAATGTTTTACTTAGTTTATCTTGGATAATCTACTGCGTATTATCCGTAGTTTTAGTTATGCTAAACGTATATATCGTAAGCTTATGCATATGTTTATAAAAACAATCATTATTTGTACTCTAATTTGAAGAAAATCGATTACTTTTTGAAGATTTTTCTCTTAGTTTGATAGAAGAAATGATTAGTTTTTCATGATATTTCACGAATGATTTCTAGTATAAATTACAGTGTTTTTCAAAGGTTTTATTCATGTTAACGTATAGATCTTGTGAGTATACATACGTTTATGAGAGAAAGTATATTTGCAATGTTATTTAAATAAGTTTACATACCCATTCATAAATTTGAACTTTCCTTGTAAGACGCATGTAAATAGATCAAAAATAGCTACTTTTTAACAATGTTTCACTTAGTTTACCTTGGATAATCTTCTGCGTTTTATCCGTAGTTTTAGTTATGCTAAACGTATATATCGTAAGCTTATGCACATATTTATAAAAAAAAATCATTATTTGCTCTGTAATTTGACCAAAACCGATTACTTTTCTAAGATTTCTCTCTTAGTTTGATAGAAGAAATGATTAGTTTTTCATGATATTTCACGCAAGATTTCTATCACAGTGTTTTTCAAAGGTTTTATTTATGTTAACGTATATATCTTGTGCATATACATATGTTCATGACAGAAAGTATATTTGCAATGTTATTTACCTAAGTTTACATACCATTTCATAACTTTGAACTTTCCTTGTAAGACGTATGTAAATAGATCAAAAATAGCTACTTTTTAACAATGTTTTATGTAGTTTAGCTTGGATAATCTTCTGCGTTTTACCCGTAGATTTAGTATATACCGTAAACGCATGCACATGTTCATCAGAAAATTGTTATTTCCACTCTAATATGAGCAAAACCAATTACTTATTTATGATTTTGCTCTTAGTTTGATAGTAGAAATGATTAGTTTTTCACGTAAGATTTCTAGTATAGATTACAGTGTTTTTTAAAGTTTTTAATCATGTTAACGTGTATGTATCTTGTGCATAAACATACTTTTATGACAGAAAGTATATTTGCAATGTTATCTCTTTCTTAGTTTAATAGTAGAAATGATTAGTTTTTCATGATATTTCACGAATGATTTCTAGTATAAATTACAGTGTTTTTGAAAGGTTTTATTCATGTTAACGTATATATCTTGTGAGTATACATACGTTTATGAGAGAAAGTATATTTGCAATGTTATTTAACTAAGTTTACATACCCATTCATAACTTTGAACTTTCCTTGTAAGATGCATGTAAGTAGATCAAATATAGCTACTTCTTAACAATGTTTTACTTAGTTTACCTTGGATATTCTTCGGCGTTTTATCCGTAGTTTTAGTTATGCTAAACGTATATATCCGTAAGCTTATGCACATATTTATAAAAAAAAATCATTATTTGCTCTGTAATTTGACCAAAACCGATTACTTTTCTAAGATTTCTCTCTTAGTTTGATAGTAGAAATGATTAGTTTTTCATGATATTTCACGCAAGATTTCTACTACAGTGTTTTTCAAAGGTTTTATTTATGTTAACGTATGTATCTGGTGCATATACATACGTTTATGTCAGAAAGTATATTTGCAATGTTATTTACCTAAGTTTACATACCCATTCATAACTTTAAACTTTCCTTGTAAGACGCATGTAAATAGATCAAAAATAGCTACTTTTTAACAATGTTTCACTTAGTTTCCCTTGGATAATCTTCTGCGTTTTATCCGTAGTTTTAGTTATGCTGAACGTATATATCGTAAGCTCATGCACATGTATTAAACAAAATTGTTATTTGCACTGTAATTTAACCAAAACCGATTACTTTTCTAAGATTTCTCTCTTAGTTTAATAGTAGAAATGATTAGTTTTTCATGATATTTCACGAATGATTTCTAGTATAAATTACAGTGTTTAAATTACAGTGTTTTTGAAAGGTTTTATTCATGTTGTGAGTATACATAGGTTTATGAGAGAAAGTATATTTGCAATGTTATTTAACTAAGTTTACATACCCATTTATAACTTTGAAATTTCCTTGTAAGATGCAAGTAAGTAGATCAAATTTTACTTAGTTTACCTTGGATATTCTTCGGCGTTTTATCCGTAGTTTTAGTTATGCTAAACGTATATATCGTAAGCTTATGCACATATTTATAAAAAAAAATCATTATTTGCTCTGTAATTTGATCAAAACCGATAACTTTTCTAAGATTTCTCTCTTAGTTTGATAGTAGAAATGATTAGTTTTTCATGATATTTCAAGCAAGATTTCTACTTTAAATTACAGTGTTTTTCAAAGGTTTTATTTATGTTAACGTATATATCTTGTGCATATGTTCCTGACAGAAAGTATATTTGCAATGTTATTTACCTAAGTTTACATACCCATTCATAACTTTGAACTTTCCTTGTAAGACGTATGTAAATAGATCAAAAATAGCTACTTTTTAACAATGTTTTACGTAGTTTAGCTTGGATAATCTTCTGCGTTTTACCCGTAGATTTAGTATATACCGTAAACGCATGCACAGGTTCATCAGAAAATTGTTATTTCCACTCTAATATGAGTAAAACCAATTACTTTTTTATGATTTTGCTCTTAGTTTGATCGTAGAAATGATTAGTTTTTCACGTAAGATTTCTTGTATAGATTACAGTGTTTTTTAAAGGTTTTATTCATGTTAACGTGTATGTATCTTGTGCATAAACATACTTTTATGACAGAAAGTATATTTGCAATGTTATTTAACTAAGTTTACATACCCATTCATAACTTTGAACTTTCCTTGTAAGACGCATATAAATAGATCAAAAATAGCAACTTTTCAAGAAATGTTTTACTTAGTTTACCTTGGATAATCTACTGTGTATTATCCGTAGTTTTAGTTATGCTAAACGTATATATCGTAAGCTAATGCACATATTTATAAAAAAAAATCATTATTTGGTCTGTAATTTGACCAAAACCGATTACTTTTCTAAGATTTCTCTCTTAGTTTGATAGTAGAAATTATTAGTTTTTCATGATATTTCACGCAAGATTTCTACTTTAAATTACACTGTTTTTCAAAGGTTTTATTTATGTTAACGCATATATCTTGTGCATATACATACGTTTATGTCAGAAAGTATATTTGCTATGTTATTTACCTAAGTTTACATACCCATTCATAACTTTAAACTTTCCTTGTAAGACGCATGTAAATAGATCAAAAATAGCTACTTTTTAACAATGTTTCACTTAGTTTACCTTGGATAATGTTCTGCGTTTTATCCGTAGTTTTAGTTATGCTGAACGTATATATCGTAAGCTCATGCACATGTATTAAACAAAATTGTTATTTGCACTGTAATTTAACCAAAACCGATTACTTTTCTAACATTTCTCTCTTAGTTTAATAGTAGAAATGATTAGTTTTTCATGATATTTCACGAATGATTTTTAGTATAAATTACAGTGTTTTTGAAAGGTTTTATTCATGTTAACGTATATATCTTGTGAGTATACATACGTTTATGAGAGAAAGTATATTTGCAATGTTATTTAACTAAGTTTACATACCCATTCATAACTTTGAACTTTCCTTGTAAGATGCATGTAAGTAGATCAAATATAGCTACTTCTTAACAATGTTTTACTTAGTTTACCTTGGATATTCTTCGGCGTTTTATCCGTAGTTTTAGTTATGCTAAACGCATATATCGTAAGCTTATGCACATATTTATAAAAAAAAATCATTATTTGCTCTATAATTTGACTAAAACCGATTACTTTTCTAAGATTTCTCTCTTAGTTTGATAGTAGAAATGATTAGTTTTTCACGTAAGATTTCTAGTATAGATTACAGTGTTTTTTAAAGGTTTTATTCATGTTAACGTGTATGTATCTTGTGCATAAACATACTTTTATGACAGAAAGTATATTTGCAATGTTATCTAACTAAGTTTACATACCCATTCATAATTTTGAACTTTTCTTGTAAGACGCATGTAAATAGATCAAAAATAGCTACTTTTCAACAATGTTTTACTTAGTTTACCTTGGATAATCTACTGCGTATTATCCGTAGTTTTAGTTATGCTAAACGTATATATCGTAAGCTTATGCATATGTTTATAAAAACTATCATTTTTTGTACTCTAATTTGAAGAAAATCGATTACTTTTTGAAGATTTTTCTCTTAGTTTGATAGAAGAAATGATTAGTTTTTCATGATAGTTCACGTAAGATTTCTACTTTAAATTACAGTGTTTTTCAAAGGTTTTATTTATGTTAACGTATATATCTTGTGCATATACATACGTTTATGTCAGAAAGTATATTTGCAATGTTATTTAACTAAGTTTACATACCCATTCATAACTTTGAACTTTCCTTGTAAGACGCATGTAAATAGATCAAAAATAGCTACTTTTTAACAATGTTTCACTTAGTTTACCTTGGATAATCTTCTGCGTTTTATCCGTAGTTTTAGTTATGCTGAACGTATATATCGTAAGCTCATGCACATGTATTAAACAAAATTGTTATTTGCACTGTAATTTAACCAAAACCGATTACTTTCTAAGATTTCTCTCTTAGTTTATTAGTAGAAATGATTAGTTTTTCATGATATTTCACGAATGATTTCTAGTATAAATTACAGTGTTTTTGAAAGGTTTTATTCATGTTAACGTATATATCTTGTGAGTATACATACGTTTATGAGAGAAAGTATATTTGCAATGTTATTTAACTAAGTTTACATACCCATTCATAACTTTGAACTTTCCTTGTAAGATGCATGTAAGTAGATCAAATATAGCTACTTCTTAACAATGTTTTACTTAGTTTACCTTGGATATTCTTCGTCGTTTTATCCGTAGTTTTAGTTATGCTAAACGTATATATCGTAAGCTTATGCACATATTTATAAAAAAAAATCATTATTTGCTCTGTAATTTGACCAAAACCGATTACTTTTCTAAGATTTCTCTCTTAGTTTGATAGTAGAAATGATTAGTTTTTCATGATATTTCACGCAAGATTTCTACTTTAAATTACACTGTTTTTCACAGGTTTTATTTATGTTAACGTATATATCTTGTGCATATACATATGTTCATGACAGAAATTATATTTACAATGTTATTTACCTAAGTTTACATACCCATTCATAACTTTGAACTTTCCTTGTAAGACGTATGTAAATAGATAAAAAATAGCTACTTTTTAACAATGTTTTACGTAGTTTAGCTTGGATAATCTTCGGCGTTTTACCCGTAGATTTAGTATATACCGTAAACGCATGCACATGTTCATCAGAAAATTGTTATTTACACTCTAATATGAGCAAAACCAATTACTTATTTATGATTTTGCTCTTAGTTTGATAGTAGAAATGATTAGTTTTTCACGTAAGATTTCTAGTATAGATTACAGTGTTTTTTAAAGGTTTTATTCATGTTAACGTGTATGTATCTTGTGCATAAACATACTTTTATGACAGAAAGTATATTTGCAATGTTATCTAACTAAGTTTACATACCCATTCATAATTGTGAACTTTTCTTGTAAGACGCATGTAAATAGATCAAAAATAGCTACTTTTCAACAATGTTTTACTTAGTTTACCTTGGATAATCTACTGCGTATTATCCGTAGTTTTAGTTATGCTAAACGTATATATCGTAAGCTTATTCATATGTTTATAAAAACTATCATTATTTGTACTCTAATTTGAAGAAAATCGATTACTTTTTGAAGATTTTTCTCTTAGTTTGATAGAAGAAATGATTAGTTTTTCATGATAGTTCACGTAAGATTTCTACTTTAAATTACAGTGTTTTTCAAAGGTTTTATTTATGTTAACGTATATATCTTGTGCATATACATACGTTTATGTCAGAAAGTATATTTGCAATGTTATTTAACTAAGTTTACATACCCATTCATAACTTTGAACTTTCCTTGTAAGACGCATGTAAATAGATCAGAAATAGCTACTTTTTAACAATTTTTCACTCTGTTTACCTTGGATAATCTTCTGCGTTTTATCCGTAGTTTTAGTTATGCTGAACATATATATCGTAAGCTCATGCACATGTATTAAACAAAATTGTTATTTGCACTGTAATTTAACCATAACCGATTACTTTTCTAAGATTTCTCTCTTAGTTTAATAGTAGAAATGATTAGTTTTTCATGATATTTCACGAATGATTTCTACTTTAAATTACAGTGTTTTTGAAAGGTTTTATTCATGTTAACGTATATATCTTCTGAGTATACATACGTTTATGAGAGAAAGTATATTTGCAATGTTATTTAACTAAGTTTACATACCCATTCATAACTTTGAACTTTCCTTGTAAGATGCATGTAAGTAGATCAAATATAGCTACTTCTTAACAATGTTTTACTTAGTTTACCTTGGATATTCTTCGGCGTTTTATCCGTAGTTTTAGTTATGCTAAACGTATATATCGTAAGCTTATGCACATATTTATAAAAAAAATCATTATTTGCTCTGTAATTTGACCAAAACCGATTACTTTTCTAAGATTTCTCTCTTAGTTTGATAGTAGAAATGATTAGTTTTTCATGATATTTCACGCAAGATTTCTACTACAGTGTTTTTCAAAGGTTTTATTTATGTTAACGTATATATCTTGTGCATATACATATGTTCATGACAGAAATTATATTTGCAATGTTATTTACCTAAGTTTACATACCCATTCATAACTTTGAACTTTCCTTGTAAGACGTATGTAAATAGATAAAAAATAGCTACTTTTTAACAATGTTTTACGTAGTTTAGCTTGGATAATCTTCGGCGTTTTACCTGTAGATTTAGTATATACCGTAAACGCATGCACATGTTCATCAGAAAATTGTTATTTACACTCTAATATGAGCAAAACCAATTACTTATTTATGATTTTGCTCTTAGTTTGATAGTAGAAATGATTAGTTTTTCACGTAAGATTTCTAGTATAGATTACAGTGTTTTTTAAAGGTTTTATTCATGTTAACGTGTATGTATCTTGTGCATAAACATACTTTTATGACAGAAAGTATATTTGCAATGTTATCTAACTAAGTTTACATACCCATTCATAATTGTGAACTTTTCTTGTAAGACGCATGTAAATAGATCAAAAATAGCTACTTTTCAACAATGTTTTACTTAGTTTACCTTGGATAATCTACTGCGTATTATCCGTAGTTTTAGTTATGCTAAACGTATATATCGTAAGCTTATTCATATGTTTATAAAAACTATCATTATTTGTACTCTAATTTGAAGAAAATCGATTACTTTTTGAAGATTTTTCTCTTAGTTTGATAGAAGAAATGATTAGTTTTTCATGATAGTTCACGTAAGATTTCTACTTTAAATTACAGTGTTTTTCAAAGTTTTTATTTATGTTAACGTATATATCTTGTACATATACATACGTTTATGTCAGAAAGTATATTTGCAATGTTATTTAACTAAGTTTACATACCCATTCATAACTTTGAACTTTCCTTGTAAGACGCATGTAAATAGATCAGAAATAGCTACTTTTTAACAATTTTTCACTCTGTTTACCTTGGATAATCTTCTGTGTTTTATCCGTAGTTTTAGTTATGCTGAACATATATATCGTAAGCTCATGCACATGTATTAAACAAAATTGTTATTTGCACTGTAATTTAACCAAAACCGATTACTTTTCTAAGATTTCTCTCTTAGTTTAATAGTAGAAATGATTAGTTTTTCATGATATTTCACGAATGATTTCTAGTATAAATTACAGTGTTTTTGAAAGGTTTTATTCATGTTAACGTATATATCTTGTGAGTATACATACGTTTATGAGAGAAAGTATATTTGCAATGTTATTTAACTAAGTTTACATACCCATTCATAACTTTGAACTTTCCTTGTAAGATGCATGTAAGTAGATCAAATATAGCTACTTCTTAACAATGTTTTACTTAGTTTACCTTGGATATTCTTCGTCGTTTTATCCGTAGTTTTAGTTATGCTAAACGTATATATCGTAAGCTTATGCACATATTTATAAAAAAAAATCATTATTTGCTCTGTAATTTGACCAAAACCGATTACTTTTCTAAGATTTCTCTCTTAGTTTGATAGTAGAAATGATTAGTTTTTCATGATATTTCACGCAAGATTTCTACTACAGTGTTTTTCAAAGGTTTTATTTATGTTAACGTATATATCTTGTGCATATACATATGTTCATGACAGAAATTATATTTGCAATGTTATTTACCTAAGTTTACATACCCATTCATAACTTTGAACTTTCCTTGTAAGACGTATGTAAATAGATAAAAAATAGCTACTTTTTAACAATGTTTTACGTAGTTTAGCTTGGATAACTTCGGCGTTTTACCCGTAGATTTAGTATATACCGTAAACGCATGCACATGTTCATCAGAAAATTGTTATTTACACTCTAATATGAGCAAAACCAATTACTTATTTATGATTTTGCTCTTAGTTTGATAGTAGAAATAATTAGTTTTTCACGTAAGATTTCTAGTATAGATTACAGTGATTTTTAAAGGTTTTATTCATGTTAACGTGTATGTATCTTGTGCATAAACATACTTTTATGACAGAAAGTATATTTGCAATGTTATCTAACTAAGTTTACATACCCATTCATAATTTTGAACTTTTCTTGTAAGACGCATGTAAATAGATCAAAAATAGCTACTTTTCAACAATGTTTTACTTAGTTTACCTAGGATAATCTACTGCGTATTATCCGTAGGTTTAGTTATGCTAAACGTATATATCGTAAGCTTATTCATATGTTTATAAAAACTATCATTATTTGTACTCTAATTTGAAGAAAATCGATTACTTTTTGAAGATTTTTTTCTTAGTTTGATAGAAAAAATGATTAGTTTTTCATGATTGTTCACGTAAGATTTCTACTTTAAATTACAGTGTTTTTCAAAGGTTTTATTTATGTTAACGTATATATCTTGTGCATATACATACGTTTATGTCAGAAAGTATATTTGCAATGTTATTTAACTAAGTTTACATACCCATTCATAACTTTGAACTTTCCTTGTAAGACGCATGTAAATAGATCAGAAATAGCTACTTTTTAACAATTTTTCACTCTGTTTACCTTGGATAATCTTCTGTGTTTTATCCGTAGTTTTAGTTATGCTGAACATATATATCGTAAGCTCATGCACATGTATTAAACAAAATTGTTATTTGCACTGTAATTTAACCAAAACCGATTACTTTTCTAAGATTTCTCTCTTAGTTTAATAGTAGAAATGATTAGTTTTTCATGATATTTCACGAATGATTTCTAGTATAAATTACAGTGTTTTTGAAAGGTTTTATTCATGTTAACGTATATATCTTGTGAGTATACATACGTTTATGAGAGAAAGTATATTTGCAATGTTATTTAACTAAGTTTACATACCCATTCATAACTTTGAACTTTCCTTGTAAGATGCATGTAAGTAGATCAAATATAGCTACTTCTTAACAATGTTTTACTTAGTTTACCTTGGATATTCTTCGGCGTTTTATCCGTAGTTTTAGTTATGCTAAACGTATATATCGTAAGCTTATGCACATATTTATAAAAAAAAATCATTATTTGCTCTGTAATTTGACCAAAACCGATTACTTTTCTAAGATTTCTCTCTTAGTTTGATAGTAGAAATGATTAGTTTTTCATGATATTTCACGCAAGATTTCTACTACAGTGTTTTTCAAAGGTTTTATTTATGTTAACGTATATATCTTGTGCATATACATATGTTCATGACAGAAATTATATTTGCAATGTTATTTACCTAAGTTTACATACCCATTCATAACTTTGAACTTTCCTTGTAAGACGTATGTAAATAGATAAAAAATAGCTACTTTTTAACAATGTTTTACGTAGTTTAGCTTGGATAACTTCGGCGTTTTACCCGTAGATTTAGTATATACCGTAAACGCATGCACATGTTCATCAGAAAATTGTTATTTACACTCTAATATGAGCAAAACCTTATTTATGATTTTGCTCTTAGTTTGATAGTAGAAATAATTAGTTTTTCACGTAAGATTTCTAGTATAGATTACAGTGATTTTTAAAGGTTTTATTCATGTTAACGTGTATGTATCTTGTGCATAAACATACTTTTATGACAGAAAGTATATTTGCAATGTTATCTAACTAAGTTTACATACCCATTCATAATTTTGAACTTTTCTTGTAAGACGCATGTAAATAGATCAAAAATAGCTACTTTTCAACAATGTTTTACTTAGTTTACCTAGGATAATCTACTGCGTATTATCCGTAGGTTTAGTTATGCTAAACGTATATATCGTAAGCTTATTCATATGTTTATAAAAACTATCATTATTTGTACTCTAATTTGAAGAAAATCGATTACTTTTTGAAGATTTTTTTCTTAGTTTGATAGAAGAAATGATTAGTTTTTCATGATTGTTCACGTAAGATTTCTACTTTAAATTACAGTGTTTTTCAAAGGTTTTATTTATGTTAACGTATATATCTTGTGCATATACATACGTTTATGTCAGAAAGTATATTTGCAATGTTATTTAACTAAGTTTACATACCCATTCATAACTTTGAACTTTCCTTGTAAGACGCATGTAAATAGATCAGAAATAGCTACTTTTTAACAATTTTTCACTCTGTTTACCTTGGATAATCTTCTGTGTTTTATCCGTAGTTTTAGTTATGCTGAACATATATATCGTAAGCTCATGCACATGTATTAAACAAAATTGTTATTTGCACTGTAATTTAACCAAAACCGATTACTTTTCTAAGATTTCTCTCTTAGTTTAATAGTAGAAATGATTAGTTTTTCATGATATTTCACGAATGATTTCTAGTATAAATTACAGTGTTTTTGAAAGGTTTTATTCATGTTAACGTATATATCTTCTGAGTATACATACGTTTATGAGAGAAAGTATATTTGCAATGTTATTTAACTAAGTTTACATACCCATTCATAACTTTGAACTTTCCTTGTAAGATGCATGTAAGTAGATCAAATATAGCTACTTCTTAACAATGTTTTACTTAGTTTACCTTGGATATTCTTCGGCGTTTTATCCGTAGTTTTAGTTATGCTAAACGTATATATCGTAAGCTTATGCACATATTTATAAAAAAAAATCATTATTTGCTCTGTAATTTGACCAAAACCGATTACTTTTCTAAGATTTCTCTCTTAGTTTGATAGTAGAAATGATTAGTTTTTCATGATATTTCACGCAAGATTTCTACTACAGTGTTTTTCAAAGGTTTTATTTATGTTAACGTATATATCTTGTGCATATACATATGTTCATGACAGAAATTATATTTGCAATGTTTATTACCTAAGTTTACATACCCATTCATAACTTTGAACTTTCCTTGTAAGACGTATGTAAATATATCAAAAATAGCTACTTTTTAACAATGTTTTACGTAGTTTAGCTTGGATAATCTTCGGCGTTTTACCCGTAGATTTAGTATATACCGTAAACGCATGCACATGTTCATCAGAAAATTGTTATTTACACTCTAATATGAGCAAAACCAATTACTTATTTATGATTTTGCTCTTAGTTTGATAGTAGAAATGATTAGTTTTTCACGTAAGATTTCTAGTATAGATTACAGTGATTTTTAAAGGTTTTATTCATGTTAACGTGTATGTATCTTGTGCATAAACATACTTTTATGACAGAAAGTATATTTGCAATGTTATCTAACTAAGTTTACATACCCATTCATAATTTTGAAGTTTTCTTGTAAGACGCATGTAAATAGATCAAAAATAGCTACTTTTCAACAATGTTTTACTTAGTTTACCTTGGATAATCTACTGCGTATTATCCGTAGTTTTAGTTATGCTAAACGTATATATCGTAAGCTTATTCATATGTTTATAAAAACTATCATTATTTGTACTCTAATTTGAAGAAAATCGATTACTTTTTGAAGATTTTTCTCTTAGTTTGATAGAAGAAATGATTAGTTTTTCATGATAGTTCACGTAAGATTTCTACTTTAAATTACAGTGTTTTTCAAAGGTTTTATTTATGTTAACGTATATATCTTGTGCATATACATACGTTTATGTCAGAAAGTATATTTGCAATGTTATTTAACTAAGTTTACATACCCATTCATAACTTTGAACTTTCCTTGTAAGACGCATGTAAATAGATCAGAAATAGCTACTTTTTAACAATTTTTCACTCTGTTTACCTTGGATAATCTTCTGCTTTTTATCCGTAGTTTTAGTTATGCTGAACATATATATCGTAAGCTCATGCACTTGTATTAAACAAAATTGTTATTTGCACTGTAATTTAACCAAAACCGATTACTTTTCTAAGATTTCTCTCTTAGTTTAATAGTAGAAATGATTAGTTTTTCATGATATTTCACGAATGATTTCTAGTATAAATTACAGTGTTTTTGAAAGGTTTTATTCATGTTAACGTATATATCTTCTGAGTATACATACGTTTATGAGAGAAAGTATATTTGCAATGTTATTTAACTAAGTTTACATACCCATTCATAACTTTGAACTTTCCTTGTAAGATGCATGTAAGTAGATCAAATATAGCTACTTCTTAACAATGTTTTACTTAGTTTACCTTGGATATTCTTCGGCGTTTTATCCGTAGTTTTAGTTATGCTAAACGTATATATCGTAAGCTTATGCACATATTTATAAAAAAAAATCATTAATTGCTCTGTAATTTGACCAAAACCGATTACTTTTCTAAGATTTCTCTCTTAGTTTGATAGTAGAAATGATTAGTTTTTCATGATATTTCACGCAAGATTTCTACTACAGTGTTTTTCAAAGGTTTTATTTATGTTAACGTATATATCTTGTGCATATACATACGTTTATGTCAGAAAGTATATTTGCAATGTTATTTAACTAAGTTTACATACCCATTCATAACTTTGAACTTTCCTTGTAAGACGCATGTAAATAGATCAGAAATAGCTACTTTTTAACAATTTTTCACTCTGTTTACCTTGGATAATCTTCTGCGTTTTATCCGTAGTTTTAGTTATGCTGAACATATATATCGTAAGCTCATGCACATGTATTAAATAAAATTGTTATTTGCACTGTAATTTAACCAAAACCGATTACTTTTCTAAGATTTCTCTCTTAGTTTAATAGTAGAAATGATTAGTTTTTCATGATATTTCACGAATGATTTCCAGTATAAATTACAGTGTTTTTGAAAGGTTTTATTCATGTTAACGTATATATCTTGTGAGTATACATACGTTTATGAGAGAAAGTATATTTGCAATGTTATTTAACTAAGTTTACATACCCATTCATAACTTTGAACTTTCCTTGTAAGATGCATGTAAGTAGATCAAATATAGCTACTTCTTAACAATGTTTTACTTAGTTTACCTTGGATATTCTTCGGCGTTTTATCCGTAGTTTTAGTTATGCTAAACGTATATATCGTAAGCTTATGCACATATTTATTTAAAAAAATCATTATTTGCTCTGTAATTTGACCAAAACCGATTACTTTTCTAAGATTTCTCTCTTAGTTTGATAGTAGAAATGATTAGTTTTTCATGATATTTCACGCAAGATTTCTACTTTAAATTACACTGTTTTTCACAGGTTTTATTTATGTTAACGTATATATCTTGTGCATATACATATGTTCATGACAGAAATTATATTTACAATGTTATTTACCTAAGTTTACATACCCATTCATAACTTTGAACTTTCCTTGTAAGACGTATGTAAATAGATAAAAAATAGCTACTTTTTAACAATGTTTTACGTAGTTTAGCTTGGATAATCTTCGGCGTTTTACCCGTAGATTTAGTATATACCGTAAACGCATGCACATGTTCATCAGAAAATTGTTATTTACACTCTAATATGAGCAAAACCAATTACTTATTCATGATTTTGCTCTTAGTTTGATAGTAGAAATGATTAGTTTTTCACGTAAGATTTCTAGTATAGATTACAGTGTTTTTTAAAGGTTTTATTCATGTTAACGTGTATGTATCTTGTGCATAAACATACTTTTATGACAGAAAGTATATTTGCAATGTTATCTAACTAAGTTTACATACCCATTCATAATTGTGAACTTTTCTTGTAAGACGCATGTAAATAGATCAAAAATAGCTACTTTTCAACAATGTTTTACTTAGTTTACCTTGGATAATCTACTGCGTATTATCCGTAGTTTTAGTTATGCTAAACGTATATATCGTAAGCTTATTCATATGTTTATAAAAACTATCATTATTTGTACTCTAATTTGAAGAAAATCGATTACTTTTTGAAGATTTTTCTCTTAGTTTGATAGAAGAAATGATTAGTTTTTCATGATAGTTCACGTAAGATTTCTACTTTAAATTACAGTGTTTTTCAAAGTTTTTATTTATGTTAACGTATATATCTTGTACATATACATACGTTTATGTCAGAAAGTATATTTGCAATGTTATTTAACTAAGTTTACATACCCATTCATAACTTTGAACTTTCCTTGTAAGACGCATGTAAATAGATCAGAAATAGCTACTTTTTAACAATTTTTCACTCTGTTTACCTTGGATAATCTTCTGTGTTTTATCCGTAGTTTTAGTTATGCTGAACATATATATCGTAAGCTCATGCACATGTATTAAACAAAATTGTTATTTGCACTGTAATTTAACCAAAACCGATTACTTTTCTAAGATTTCTCTCTTAGTTTAATAGTAGAAATGATTAGTTTTTCATGATATTTCACGAATGATTTCTAGTATAAATTACAGTTTTTTTGAAAGGTTTTATTCATGTTAACGTATATATCTTCTGAGTATACATACGTTTATGAGAGAAAGTATATTTGCAATGTTATTTAACTAAGTTTACATACCCATTCATAACTTTGAACTTTCCTTGTAAGATGCATGTAAGTAGATCAAATATAGCTACTTCTTAACAATGTTTTACTTAGTTTACCTTGGATATTCTTCGGCGTTTTATCCGTAGTTTTAGTTATGCTAAACGTATATATCGTAAGCTTATGCACATATTTATTTAAAAAAATCATTATTTGCTCTGTAATTTGACCAAACCGATTTCTTTTTCTAAGATTTCTCTCTTAGTTTGATAGTAGAAATGATTAGTTTTTCATGATATTTCACGCAAGATTTCTACTTTAAATTACACTGTTTTTCACAGGTTTTATTTATGTTAACGTATATATCTTGTGCATATACATATGTTCATGACAGAAATTATATTTGCAATGTTATTTACCTAAGTTTTACATACCCATTCATAACTTTGAACTTTCCTTGTAAGACGTATGTAAATAGATAAAAAATAGCTACTTTTTAACAATGTTTTACGTAGTTTAGCTTGGATAATCTTCGGCGTTTTACCCGTAGATTTAGTATATACCGTAAACGCAATGCACATGTTCATCAGAAAATTGTTATTTACACTCTAATATGAGCAAAACCAATTACTTATTTATGATTTTGCTCTTAGTTTGATAGTAGAAATGATTAGTTTTTCACGTAAGATTTCTAGTATAGATTACAGTGTTTTTTAAGGTTTTATTCATGTTAACGTGTATGTATCTTGTGCATAAACATACTTTTATGACAGAAAGTATATTTGCAATGTTATCTAACTAAGTTTACATACCCATTCATAATTTGAAGTTTTCTTGTAAGACGCATGTAAATAGATCAAAAATAGCTACTTTTCAACAATGTTTTTACTTAGTTTACCTTGGATAATCTACTGCGTATTATCCGTAGTTTTAGTTATGCTAAACGTATATATCGTAAGCTTATTCATATGTTTATAAAAACTATCATTATTTGTACTCTAATTTGAAGAAAATCGATTACTTTTTGAAGATTTTTCTCTTAGTTTGATAGAAGAAATGATTAGTTTTTCATGATAGTTCACGTAAGATTTCTACTTTAAATTACAGTGTTTTTCAAAGGTTTTATTTATGTTAACGTATATATCTTGTGCATATACATACGTTTATGTCAGAAAGTATATTTGCAATGTTATTTAACTAAGTTTACATACCCATTCATAACTTTGAACTTTCCTTGTAAGACGCATGTAAATAGATCAGAAATAGCTACTTTTAACAATTTTTCACTCTGTTTACCTTGGATAATCTTCTGTGTTTTATCCGTAGTTTTAGTTATGCTGAACATATATATCGTAAGCTCATGCACATGTATTAAACAAAATTGTTATTTGCACTGTAATTTAACCAAAACCGATTACTTTTCTAAGATTTCTCTCTTAGTTTAATAGTAGAAATGATTAGTTTTTCATGATATTTCACGAATGATTTCTAGTATAAATTACAGTGTTTTTGAAAGGTTTTATTCATGTTAACGTATATATCTTCTGAGTATACATACGTTTATGAGAGAAAGTATATTTGCAATGTTATTTAACTAAGTTTACATACCCATTCATAACTTTGAACTTTCCTTGTAAGATGCATGTAAGTAGATCAAATATAGCTACTTCTTAACAATGTTTTACTTAGTTTACCTTGGATATTCTTCGGCGTTTTATCCGTAGTTTTAGTTATGCTAAACGTATATATCGTAAGCTTATGCACATATTTATAAAAAAAAATCATTATTTGCTCTGTAATTTGACCAAAACCGATTACTTTTCTAAGATTTCTCTCTTAGTTTGATAGTAGAAATGATTAGTTTTTCATGATATTTCACGCAAGATTTCTACTTTAAATTACACTGTTTTTCACAGGTTTTATTTATGTTAACGTATATATCTTGTGCATATACATATGTTCATGTCAGAAAGTATATTTGCAATGTTATTTAACTTAGTTTACATACCCATTCATAACTTTGAACTTTCCTTGTAAGATGCATGTAAATAGATCAAAAATAGCTTCTTTTCAACAATGTTTTACTTAGTTTACCTTGGATAATCTACTGCGTATTATCCGTAGTTTTAGTTATGCTAAACGTATATATCGTAAGCTTATGCATATGTTTATAAAATCTATCATTATTTGTACTCTAATTTGAAGAAAATCGATTACTTTTTGAAGATTTTTCTCTTAGTTTGATAGAAGAAATGATTAGTTTTTCATGATAGTTCACGTAAGATTTCTACTTTAAATTACAGTGTTTTTCAAAGGTTTTATTTATGTTAACGTATATATCTTGTGCATATACATACGTTTATGTCAGAAAGTATATTTGCAATGTTATTTAACTAAGTTTACATACCCATTCATAACTTTGAACTTTCCTTGTAAGACGCATGTAAATAGATCAAAAATAGCTACATTTTAACAATGTATCACTTAGTTTACCTTGGATAATCTTCTGAGTTTCATCCGTAGTTTTAGTTATGCTGAACGTATATATCGTAAGCTCATGCACATGTATTAAACAAAATTGTTATTTGCACTGTAATTTAACCAAAACCGATTACTTTTCTAAGATTTCTCTCTTAGTTTAATAGTAGAAACGATTAGTTTTTCATGATATTTCACGAATGATTTCTAGTATAAATTACAGTGTTTTTGAAAGGTTTTATTCATGTTAACGTATATATCTTCTGAGTATACATACGTTTATGAGAGAAAGTATATTTGCAATGTTATTTAACTAAGTTTACATACCCATTCATAACTTTGAACTTTCCTTGTAAGATGCATGTAAGTAGATCAAATATAGCTACTTCTTAACAATGTTTTACTTAGTTTACCTTGGATATTCTTCGGGCGTTTTTATCCGTAGTTTAGTTATGCTAAACGTATATATCGTAAGCTTATGCACATATTTATTTAAAAAAATCATTATTTGCTCTGTAATTTGACCAAAACCGATTACTTTTCTAAGATTTCTCTCTTAGTTTGATAGTAGAAATGATTAGTTTTTCATGATATTTCACGCAAGATTTCTACTTTAAATTACACTGTTTTTCAAAGGTTTTATTTATGTTAACGTATATATCTTGTGCATATGCATATGTTCATGACAGAAAGTATATTTGCAATGTTATTTACCTAAGTTTACATACCCATTCATAACTTTAAACTTTCCTTGTAAGACGTATGTAAATAGATAAAAAATAGCTACTTTTTAACAATGTTTTACGTAGTTTAGCTTGGATAATCTTCGGCGTTTTACCCGTAGATTTAGTATATACGTAAACGCATGCACATGTTCATCAGAAAATTGTTATTTACACTCTAATATGAGCAAAAACCAATTACTTATTTATGATTTTGCTCTTAGTTTGATAGTAGAAATGATTCGTTTTTCACGTAAGATTTCTAGTATAGATTACAGTGTTTTTTAAAGGTTTTATTCATGTTAACGTATATATCTTGTGCATATACATACGTTTATGTCACAAAGTATATTTGCAATGTTATTTAACTAAGTTTACATACCCATTCATAACTTTGAACTTTCCTTGTAAGACGCATGTAAATAGATCAAAAATAGCTACATTTTAACAATGTATCACTTAGTTTACCTTGGATAATCTTCTGAGTTTCATCCGTAGTTTTAGTTATGCTGAACGTATATATCGTAAGCTCATGCACATGTATTAAACAAAATTGTTATTTGCACTGTAATTTACCAAAACCGATTACTTTTCTAAGATTTCTCTCTTAGTTTAATAGTAGAAACGATTAGTTTTTCATGATATTTCACGCAAGATTTCTACTTTAAATTACACTGTTTTTCAAAGGTTTTATTTATGTTAACGTATATATCTTGTGCATATACATATGTTCATGACAGAAATTATATTTGCAATGTTATTTACCTAAGTTTACATACCCATTCATAACTTTGAACTTTCCTTGTAAGACGTATGTAAATAGATAAAAAATAGCTACTTTTTAACAATGTTTTACGTAGTTTAGCTTGGATAATCTTCGGCATTTTACCCGTAGATTTAGTATATAACGTAAAAGCATGCACATGTTCATCAGAAAATTGTTATTTACACTCTAATATGAGCAAAACCAATTACTTATTTATGATTTTGCTCTTAGTTTGATAGTAGAAATGATTAGTTTTTCACGTAAGATTTCTAGTATAGATTACAGTGTTTTTTAAAGGTTTTATTCATGTTAACGTGTATGTATCTTGTGCATAAACATACTTTTATGACAGAAAGTATATTTGCAATGTTATCTAACTAAGTTTACATACCCATTCATAATTGTGAACTTTTCTTGTAAGACGCATGTAAATAGATCAAAAATAGCTACTTTTCAACAATGTTTTACTTAGTTTACCTTGGATAATCTACTGCGTATTATCCGTAGTTTTAGTTATGCTAAACGTATATATCGTAAGCTTATTCATATGTTTATAAAAACTATCATTATTTGTACTCTAATTTGAAGAAAATCGATTACTTTTTTAAGATTTTGCTCTTAGTTTGATAGTAGAAATGATTAGTTTTTCATGATAGTTCACGTAAGATTTCTACTTTAAATTACAGTGTTTTTCAAAGGTTTTATTTATGTTAACGTATATATCTTGTGCATATACATACGTTTATGTCAGAAAGTATATTTGCAATGTTATTTAACTAAGTTTACATACCCATTCATAACTTTGAACTTTCCTTGTAAGACGCATGTAAATAGATCAGAAATAGCTACTTTTTAACAATTTTTCACTCTGTTTACCTTGGATAATCTTCTGTGTTTTATCCGTAGTTTTAGTTATGCTGAACATATATATCGTAAGCTCATGCACATGTATTAAACAAAATTGTTATTTGCACTGTAATTTAACCAAAACCGATTACTTTTCTAAGATTTCTCTCTTAGTTTAATAGTAGAAATGATTAGTTTTTCATGATATTTCACGAATGATTTCTAGTATAAATTACAGTGTTTTTGAAAGGTTTTATTCATGTTAACGTATATATCTTGTGAGTATACATACGTTTATGAGAGAAAGTATATTTGCAATGTTATTTAACTAAGTTTACATACCCATTCATAACTTTGAACTTTCCTTGTAAGATGCATGTAAGTAGATCAAATATAGCTACTTCTTAACAATGTTTTACTTAGTTTACCTTGGATATTCTTCGGCGTTTTATCCGTAGTTTTAGTTATGCTAAACGTATATATCGTAAGCTTATGCACATATTTATAAAAAAAAATCATTATTTGCTCTGTAAGTAGATCAAATATAGCTACTTCTTAACAATGTTTTACTTAGTTTACCTTGGATATTCTTCGGCGTTTTATCCGTAGTTTTAGTTATGCTAAACGTATATATCGTAAGCTTATGCACATATTTATAAAAAAAATCATTATTTGCTCTGTAATTTGACCAAAACCGATTACTTTTCTAAGATTTTCTCTCTTAGTTTGATAGTAGAAATGATTAGTTTTTCATGATATTTCACGCAAGATTTCTACTTTAAATTACACTGTTTTTCACAGGTTTTATTTATGTTAACGTATATATCTTGTGCATATACATATGTTCATGACAGAATTTATATTTGCAATGTTATTTACCTAAGTTTACATACCCATTCATAACTTTGAACTTTCCTTGTAATACGTATGTAAATAGATCAAAAATAGCTATTTTTAACAATGTTTTACGTAGTTTAGCTTGGATAATCTTCGGCGTTTTACCCGTAGATTTAGTATATACCGTAAACGCATGCACATGTTCATCAGAAAATTGTTATTTACACTCTAATATGAGCAAAACCAATTACTTATTTATGATTTTGCTCTTAGTTTGATAGTAGAAATGATTAGTTTTTCACGTAAGATTTCTAGTATAGATTACAGTGATTTTTAAAGGTTTTATTCATGTTAACGTGTATGTATCTTGTGCATAAACATACTTTTATGACAGAAAGTATATTTGCAATGTTATCTAACTAAGTTTACATCCCCATTCATAATTTTGAACTTTTCTTGTAAGACGCATGTAAATAGATCAAAAATAGCTACTTTTCAACAATGTTTTACTTAGTTTACCTAGGATAATCTACTGCGTATTATCCGTAGGTTTAGTTATGCTAAACGTATATATCGTAAGCTTATTCATATGTTTATAAAAACTATCATTATTTGTACTCTAATTTGAAGAAAATCGATTACTTTTTGAAGATTTTTTTCTTAGTTTGATAGAAGAAATGATTAGTTTTTCATGATTGTTCACGTAAGATTTCTACTTTAAATTACAGTGTTTTTCAAAGGTTTTATTTATGTTAACGTATATATCTTGTGCATATACATACGTTTATGTCAGAAAGTATATTTGCAATGTTATTTAACTAAGTTTACATACCCATTCATAACTTTGAACTTTCCTTGTAAGACGCATGTAAATAGATCAGAAATAGCTACTTTTTAACAATTTTTCACTCTGTTTACCTTGGATAATCTTCTGCGTTTTATCCGTAGTTTTAGTTATGCTGAACATATATATCGTAAGCTCATGCACATGTATTAAACAAAATTGTTATTTGCACTGTAATTTAACCAAAACCGATTACTTTTCTAAGATTTCTCTCTTAGTTTAATAGTAGAAATGATTAGTTTTTCATGATATTTCACGAATGATTTCTAGTATAAATTACAGTGTTTTTGAAAGGTTTTATTCATGTTAACATATATCTTGTGAGTATACATACGTTTATGAGAGAAAGTATATTTGCAATGTTATTTAACTAAGTTTACATACCCATTCATAACTTTGATCTTTCCTTGTAAGATGCATGTAAGTAGATCAAATATAGCTACTTCTTAACAATGTTTTACTTAGTTTACCTTGGATATTCTTCGGCGTTTTATCCGTAGTTTTAGTTATGCTAAACGTATATATCGTAAGCTTATGCACATATTTATTAAAAAAAATCATTATTTGCTCTGTAATTTGACCAAAACCGATTACTTTTCTAAGATTTCTCTCTTAGTTTGATAGTAGAAATGATTAGTTTTTCATGATATTTCACGCAAGATTTCTACTTTAAATTACACTGTTTTTCACAGGTTTTATTTATGTTAACGTATATATCTTGTGCATATACATATGTTCATGACAGAAATTATATTTGCAATGTTATTTACCTAAGTTTACATACCCATTCATAACTTTGAACATTCCTTGTAAGACGTATGTAAATAGATCAAAAATAGCTACTTTTTAACAATGTTTTACGTAGTTTAGCTTGGATAATCTTCGGCGTAGATTTAGTATATACCGTAAACACATGCACATGTTCATCAGAAAATTGTTATTTACACTCTAATATGAGCAAAACCAATTACTTATTTATGATTTTGCTCTTAGTTTGATAGTAGAAATGATTAGTTTTTCACGTAAGATTTCTAGTATAGATTACAGTGTTTTTTAAAGGTTTTATTCATGTTAACGTGTATGTATCTTGTGCATAAACATACTTTTATGACAGAAAGTATATTTGCAATGTTATCTAACTAAGTTTACATACCCATTCATAATTTTGAACTTTTCTTGTAAGACGCATGTAAATAGATCAAAAATAGCTACTTTTCAACAATGTTTTACTTAGTTTACCTTGGATAATCTACTGCGTATTATGCGTAGTTTTAGTTATGCTAAACGTATATATCGTAAGCTTATGCATATATGTTTATAAAAACAATCATTATTTGTACTCTAATTTGAAGAAAATCGATTACTTTTTGAAGATTTTTCTCTTAGTTTCATAAAATAAATGATTAGTTTTTCATGATATTTCACGTACGATTTCTACTTTAAATTTTTCAAAGGTCTTATTTATGTTAACGTATGTATCTTGTGCATATACATACGTTTATGTCAGAAAGTATATTTGCAATGTTATTTAACTAAGTTTACATACCCATTCATAACTTTGAACTTTCCTTGTAAGACGCATGTAAAATAGATCAAAAATAGCTACTTTTTAACAATGTTTCACTTAGTTTACCTTGGATAATCTTCTGCGTTTTATCCGTAGTTTTAGTTATGCTGAACGTATATATCGTAAGCTCATGCACATGTATTAAACAAAATTGTTATTTGCACTGTAATTTAACCAAAACCGATTACTTTTCTAAGATTTCTCTCTTACTTTAATAGTAGAAATGATTAGTTTTTCATGATATTTCACGAATGATTTCTACTTTAAATTATAGTGTTTTTGAAAGGTTTTATTCATGTTAACGTATATATCTTGTGAGTATACATACGTTTATGAGAGAAAGTATATTTGCAATGTTATTTAACTAAGTTTACAAACCCATTCATAACTTTGAACTTTCCTTGTAAGATGCATGTAAATATAGCTACTTCTAAACAATGTTTTACTTAGTTTACCTTTGATATTCTCCGGCGTTTTATCGATAGTTTTAGTTATGCTAAACGTATATATCGTAAGCTTATGCACATATTTATAAAAAAAATCATTATTTGCTCTGTAATTTGACCAAAACCGATTACTTTTCTAAGATTTCTCACTTAGTTTGATAGTAGAAATGATTAGTTTTTCATGATATTTCACGCAAGATTTCTACTTTAAATTACACTGTTTTTCAAAGGTTTTATTTATGTTAACATATATATCTTGTGCATATACATACGTTTATGTCAGAAAATATATTTGCAATGTTATTTAACTAAGTTTGGATAATCTTCTGCGTTTTATCCGTAGTTTTAGTTATGCTGAACGTATATATCGTAAACTCATGCACATGTATTAAACAAAATTGTTATTTGCACTGTAATTTAACCAAAACCTATTACTTTTCTAAGATTTCTCTCTTAGTTTAATAGTAGAAATGATTAGTTTTTCATGATATTTCACGAATGATTTCTAGTATAAATTACAGTGTTTTTGAAAGGTTTTAATCATGTTAACGTATATATCTTGTGAGTATACATACGTTTATGAGAGAAAGTATATTTGCAATGTTATTTAACTAAGTTTACATACCCATTCATAACTTTAAACTTTCCTTGTAAGATGCATGTAAATAGATCAAAAATAGCTACTTTTTAACAATGTTTCACTTAGTTTACCTTGGATAATCTTCTGCGTTTTATCCGTAGTTTTAGTTATGCTGAACGTATATATCGTAAGCTCATGCACATGTATTAAACAAAATTGTTATTTGCACTGTAATTTAACCAAAACCGATTACTTTTCTAAGATTTCTCTCTTAGTTTAATAGTAGAAATGATTAGTTTTTCATGATATTTCACGAATGATTTCTAGTATAAATTATTAGTGTTTTTGAAAGGTTTTATTCATGTTAACGTATATATCTTGTGAGTATACATACGTTTATGAGAGAAAGTATATTTGCAATGTTATTTACCTAAGTTTACATACCCATTCATAACTTTGAACTTTCCTTGTAAGACGTATGTAAATAGATCAAAAATAGCTACTTTTTAACAATGTTTTACGTAGTTTAGCTTGGATAATCTTCTGCGTTTTACCCGTAGATTTAGTATATACCGTAAACGCATGCACATGTTCATCAGAAAATTGTTATTTCCACTCTAATATGAGCAAAACCAATTACTTTTTTATGATTTTGCTCTTAGTTTGATAGGAGAAATGATTAGTTTTTCACGTATGATTTCTAGTATAGATTACAGTGTTTTTTAAAGGTTTTATTCATGTTAACGTGTATGTATCTTGCGCATAAACATACGTTTATGACAGAAAGTATATTTGCAATGTTATTTATCTAAGTTTACATACCCATTCATAACTTTGAACTTTCCTTGTAAGACGCATGTAAATAGATCAAAAATAGCAACTTTTCAACAATGTTTTACTTAGTTTACCTTGGATAATCTACTGCGTATTATCCGTAGTTTTAGTTATGCTAAACGTATATATCGTAAGCTTATGCATATATGTTTATAAAAACAATCATTATTTGTACTCTAATTTGAAGAAAATCGATTACTTTTTGAAGATTTTTCTCTTAGTTTCATAAAAGAAATGATTAGTTTTTCATGATATTTCACGTAAGATTTCTACTTTAAATTTTTCAAAGGTTTTATTTATGTTAACGTATGTATCTGGTGCATATACATACGTTTATGTCAGAAAGTATATTTGCAATGTTATTTAACTAAGTTTACATACCCATTCATAACTTTAACTTTCCTTGTAAGATGCATGTAAGTAGATCAAATATAGCTACTTCTTAACAATGTTTTACTTAGTTTACCTTGGATATTCTTCGGCGTTTTATCCGTAGTTTTAATTATGCTAAACGTATATATCGTAAGCTTATGCATATGTTTATAAAAACAATCATTATTTGTACTCTAATTTGAAGAAAATCGATTACTTTTTGAAGATTTTTCTCTTAGTTTGATAGAAGAAATGATTAGTTTTTCATGATAGTTCACGTAAGATTTCTACTTTAAATTACAGTGTTTTTCAAAGGTTTTATTTATGTTAACGTATATATCTGGTGCATATACATACGTTTATGTCAGAAAGTATATTTGCAATGTTATTTAACTAAGTTTACATACCCATTCATAACTTTGAACTTTCCTTGTAAGACGCATGTAAATAGATCAAAAATAGCTACTTTTTAACAATGTTTCACTTAGTTTACCTTGGATAATCTTCTGCGTTTTATCCGTAGTTTTAGTTATGCTAAACGTATATATCGTAAGCTCATGCACATGTATTAAACAAAATTGTTATTTGCACTGTAATTTAACAAAAACCGATTACTTTTCTAAGATTTCTCTCTTAGTTTAGCTTGGATAATTTTCTGCGTTTTATCCGTAGATTTAGTATATACCGTAAACGCATGCACATGTTCATCAGAAAATTTTATTTCCACTCTAATATGAGCAAAACCAATTACTTATTTATGATTTTGCTCTTAGTTTGATAGTAGAAATGATTAGTTTTTCACGTAAGATTTCTAGTATAGATTACAGTGTTTTTTAAAGGTTTTATTCATGTTAACGTATATGTATCTTGTGCATAAACAAACTTTTATGACAGAAAGTATATTTGCAATGTTATCTAACTAAGTTTACATACCCATTCATAATTTTGAACTTTTCTTGTAAGACGCATGTAAATAGATCAAAAATAGCTACTTTTCAACAATGTTTTACTTAGTTTATCTTGGATAATCTACTGCGTATTATCCGTAGTTTTAGTTATGCTAAACGTATATATCGTAAGCTTATGCATATGTTTATAAAAACAATCATTATTTGTACTCTAATTTGAAGAAAATCGATTACTTTTTGAAGATTTTTCTCTTAGTTTGATAGAAGAAATGATTAGTTTTTCATGATATTTCACGAATGATTTCTAGTATAAATTACAGTGTTTTTCAAAGGTTTTATTCATGTTAACGTATAGATCTTGTGAGTATACATACGTTTATGAGAGAAAGTATATTTGCAATGTTATTTAAATAAGTTTACATACCCATTCATAACTTTGAACTTTCCTTGTAAGACGCATGTAAATAGATCAAAAATAGCTACTTTTTAACAATGTTTCACTTAGTTTACCTTGGATAATCTTCTGCGTTTTATCCGTAGTTTTAGTTATGCTAAACGTATATATCGTAAGCTTATGCACATATTTATTAAAAAAAATCATTATTTGCTCTGTAGAAGAAATGATTAGTTTTTCATGATATTTCACGCAAGATTTCTACTTTAAATTACAGTGTTTTTCAAATGTTTTATTTATTTTAACGTATATATCTTGTGCATATACATATGTTCATGACAGAAAGTATATTTGCAATGTTATTTACCTAAGTTTACATACCCATTCATAACTTTGAACTTTCCTTGTAAGACGTATGTAAATAGATCAAAAATAGCTACTTTTTAACAATGTTTTACGTAGTTTAGCTTGGATAATCTTCTGCGTTTTACCCGTAGATTTAGTATATACCGTAAACGCATGCACATGTTCATCAGAAAATTGTTATTTCCACTCTAATATGAGCAAAACCAATTACTTTTTTATGATTTTGCTCTTAGTTTGATAGTAGAAATGATTAGTTTTTCACGTATGATTTCTAGTATAGATTACAGTGTTTTTTAAAGTTTTATTCATGTTAACGTGTATGTATCTTGCGCATAAACATACGTTTATGACAGAAAGTATATTTGCAATGTTATTTATCTAAATTTACATACCCATTCATAACTTTAAACTTTCCTTGTAAGACGCATGTAAATAGATCAAAAATAGCAACTTTTCAACAATGTTTTACTTAGTTTACCTTGGATAATCTACTGCGTATTATCCGTAGTTTTAGTTATGCTAAACGTATATATCGTAAGCTTATGCATATATGTTTATAAAAACAATCATTATTTGTACTCTAATTTGAAGAAAATCGATTACTTTTTGAAGATTTTTCTCTTAGTTTCATAAAAGAAATGATTAGTTTTTCATGATATTTCACGTAAGATTTCTACTTTAAATTTTTCAAAGGTTTTATTTATGTTAACGTATGTATCTGGTGCATATACATACGTTTATGTCAGAAAGTATATTTGCAATGTTATTTAACTAAGTTTACATACCCATTCATAACTTTAACTTTCCTTGTAAGATGCATGTAAGTAGATCAAATATAGCTACTTCTTAACAATGTTTTACTTAGTTTACCTTGGATATTCTTCGGCGTTTTATCCGTAGTTTTAATTATGCTAAACGTATATATCGTAAGCTTATGCATATGTTTATAAAAACAATCATTATTTGTACTCTAATTTGAAGAAAATCGATTACTTTTTGAAGATTTTTCTCTTAGTTTGATAGAAGAAATGATTAGTTTTTCATGATAGTTCACGTAAGATTTCTACTTTAAATTACAGTGTTTTTCAAAGGTTTTATTTATGTTAACGTATATATCTGGTGCATATACATACGTTTATGTCAGAAAGTATATTTGCAATGTTATTTAACTAAGTTTACATACCCATTCATAACTTTGAACTTTCCTTGTAAGACGCATGTAAATAGATCAAAAATAGCTACTTTTTAACAATGTTTCACTTAGTTTACCTTGGATAATCTTCTGCGTTTTATCCGTAGTTTTAGTTATGCTAAACGTATATATCGTAAGCTCATGCACATGTATTAAACAAAATTGTTATTTGCACTGTAATTTAACAAAAACCGATTACTTTTCTAAGATTTCTCTCTTAGTTTAGCTTGGATAATTTTCTGCGTTTTATCCGTAGATTTAGTATATACCGTAAACGCATGCACATGTTCATCAGAAAATTTTATTTCCACTCTAATATGAGCAAAACCAATTACTTATTTATGATTTTGCTCTTAGTTTGATAGTAGAAATGATTAGTTTTTCACGTAAGATTTCTAGTATAGATTACAGTGTTTTTTAAAGGTTTTATTCATGTTAACGTATATGTATCTTGTGCATAAACAAACTTTTATGACAGAAAGTATATTTGCAATGTTATCTAACTAAGTTTACATACCCATTCATAATTTTGAACTTTTCTTGTAAGACGCATGTAAATAGATCAAAAATAGCTACTTTTCAACAATGTTTTACTTAGTTTATCTTGGATAATCTACTGCGTATTATCCGTAGTTTTAGTTATGCTAAACGTATATATCGTAAGCTTATGCATATGTTTATAAAAACAATCATTATTTGTACTCTAATTTGAAGAAAATCGATTACTTTTTGAAGATTTTTCTCTTAGTTTGATAGAAGAAATGATTAGTTTTTCATGATATTTCACGAATGATTTCTAGTATAAATTACAGTGTTTTTCAAAGGTTTTATTCATGTTAACGTATAGATCTTGTGAGTATACATACGTTTATGAGAGAAAGTATATTTGCAATGTTATTTAAATAAGTTTACATACCCATTCATAACTTTGAACTTTCCTTGTAAGACGCATGTAAATAGATCAAAAATAGCTACTTTTTAACAATGTTTCACTTAGTTTACCTTGGATAATCTTCTGCGTTTTATCCGTAGTTTTAGTTATGCTAAACGTATATATCGTAAGCTTATGCACATATTTATTAAAAAAAATCATTATTTGCTCTGTAGAAGAAATGATTAGTTTTTCATGATATTTCACGCAAGATTTCTACTTTAAATTACAGTGTTTTTCAAATGTTTTATTTATTTTAACGTATATATCTTGTGCATATACATATGTTCATGACAGAAAGTATATTTGCAATGTTATTTACCTAAGTTTACATACCCATTCATAACTTTGAACTTTCCTTGTAAGACGTATGTAAATAGATCAAAAATAGCTACTTTTTAACAATGTTTTACGTAGTTTAGCTTGGATAATCTTCTGCGTTTTACCCGTAGATTTAGTATATACCGTAAACGCATGCACATGTTCATCAGAAAATTGTTATTTCCACTCTAATATGAGCAAAACCAATTACTTTTTTATGATTTTGCTCTTAGTTTGATAGTAGAAATGATTAGTTTTTCACGTATGATTTCTAGTATAGATTACAGTGTTTTTTAAAGTTTTATTCATGTTAACGTGTATGTATCTTGCGCATAAACATACGTTTATGACAGAAAGTATATTTGCAATGTTATTTATCTAAATTTACATACCCATTCATAACTTTAAACTTTCCTTGTAAGACGCATGTAAATAGATCAAAAATAGCAACTTTTCAACAATGTTTTACTTAGTTTACCTTGGATAATCTACTGCGTATTATCCGTAGTTTTAGTTATGCTAAACGTATATATCGTAAGCTTATGCATATGTTTATAAAAACAATCATTATTTGTACTCTAATTTGAAGAAAATCGATTACTTTTTGAAGATTTTTCACTTAGTTTGATAGAAGAAATGATTAGTTTTTCATGATATTTCACGTAAGATTTCTACGTTAAATTACAGTGTTTTTCAAAGGTTTTATTTATGTTAACGTATATATCTGGTGCATATACATACGTTTATGTCAGAAAGTATATTTGCAATGTTATTTAACTAAGTTTACATACCCATTCATAACTTTGAACTTTCCTTGTAAGACGCATGTAAATAGATCAAAAATAGCTACTTTTTAACAATGTTTCACTTAGTTTACCTTGGATAATCTTCTGCGTTTTATCCGTAGTTTTAGTTATGCTGAACATATATATCGTAAGCTCATGCACATGTATTAAACAAAATTGTTATTTGCACTGTAATTTAACCAAAACCGATTACTTTTCTAAGATTTCTCTCTTAGTTTAATAGTAGAAATGATTAGTTTTTCATGATATTTCACAAATGATTTTTAGTATAAATTACAGTGTTTTTGAAAGGTTTTATTCATGTTAACGTATATATTTTGTGAGTATACATACGTTTATGAGAGAAAGTATATTTGCAATGTTATTTAACTAAGTTTACATACCCATTCATAACTATGAACTTTCCTTGTAAGATGCATGTAAGTAGATCAAATATAGCTACTTCTTAACAATGTTTTACTTAATTTACCTTGGATATTCTTCGGCGTTTTATCCGTAGTTTTAGCTATGCTAAACGTATATATCGTAAGCTTATGCACATATTTATAAAAAAAAATCATTATTTGCTCTGTAATTTGACCAAAACCGATTACTTTTCTAAGATTTCTCTCTTAGTTTGATAGAAGAAATGATTAGTTTTTCATGATATTTCACGCAAGATTTCTATCACAGTGTTTTTCAAAGGTTTTATTTATGTTAACGTATATATCTTGTGCATATACATATGTTCATGACAGAAAGTATATTTGCAATGTTATTTACCTAAGTTTACATACCATTTCATAACTTTGAACTTTCCTTGTAAGACGTATGTAAATAGATCAAAAATAGCTACTTTTTGACAATGTTTTATGTAGTTTAGCTTGGATAATCTTCTGCGTTTTACCCGTAGATTTAGTATATACCGTAAACGCATGCACATGTTCATCAGAAAATTGTTATTTCCACTCTAATATGAGCAAAACCAATTACTTATTTATGATTTTGCTCTTAGTTTGATAGTAGAAATGATTAGTTTTTCACGTAAGATTTCTAGTATAGATTACAGTGTTTTTTAAAGTTTTTAATCATGTTAACGTGTATGTATCTTGTGCATAAACATACTTTTATGACAGAAAGTATATTTGCAATGTTATCTCTTTCTTAGTTTAATAGTAGAAATGATTAGTTTTTCATGATATTTCACGAATGATTTCTAGTATAAATTACAGTGTTTTTGAAAGGTTTTATTCATGTTAACGTATATATCTTGTGAGTATACATACGTTTATGAGAGAAAGTATATTTGCAATGTTATTTAACTAAGTTTACATACCCATTCATAACTTTGAACTTTCCTTGTAAGATGCATGTAAGTAGATCAAATATAGCTACTTCTTAACAATGTTTTACTTAGTTTACCTTGGATATTCTTCGGCGTTTTATCCGTAGTTTTAGTTATGCTAAACGTATATATCGTAAGCTTATGCACATATTTATAAAAAAAAATCATTATTTGCTCTGTAATTTGACCAAAACCGATTACTTTTCTAAGATTTCTCTCTAAATGATTAGTTTTTCATGATATTTCACGCAAGATTTCTACTACAGTGTTTTTCAAAGGTTTTATTTATGTTAACGTATGTATCTGGTGCATATACATACGTTTATGTCAGAAAGTATATTTGCAATGTTATTTACCTAAGTTTACATACCCATTCATAACTTTAAACTTTCCTTGTAAGACGCATGTAAATAGATCAAAAATAGCTACTTTTTAACAATGTTTCACTTAGTTTCCCTTGGATAATCTTCTGCGTTTTATCCGTAGTTTTAGTTATGCTGAACGTATATATCGTAAGCTCATGCACATGTATTAAACAAAATTGTTATTTGCACTGTAATTTAACCAAAACCGATTACTTTTCTAAGATTTCTCTCTTAGTTTAATAGTAGAAATGATTAGTTTTTCATGATATTTCACGAATGATTTCTAGTATAAATTACAGTGTTTTTGAAAGGTTTTATTCATGTTGTGAGTATACATAGGTTTATGAGAGAAAGTATATTTGCAATGTTATTTAACTAAGTTTACATACCCATTTATAACTTTGAAATTTCCTTGTAAGATGCAAGTAAGTAGATCAAATTTTACTTAGTTTACCTTGGATATTCTTCGGCGTTTTATCCGTAGTTTTAGTTATGCTAAACGTATATATCGTAAGCTTATGCACATATTTATAAAAAAAAATCATTATTTGCTCTGTAATTTGATCAAAACCGATAACTTTTCTAAGATTTCTCTCTTAGTTTGATAGTAGAAATGATTAGTTTTTCATGATATTTCAAGCAAGATTTCTACTTTAAATTACAGTGTTTTTCAAAGGTTTTATTTATGTTAACGTATATATCTTGTGCATATGTTCCTGACAGAAAGTATATTTGCAATGTTATTTACCTAAGTTTACATACCCATTCATAACTTTGAACTTTCCTTGTAAGACGTATGTAAATAGATCAAAAATAGCTACTTTTTAACAATGTTTTACGTAGTTTAGCTTGGATAATCTTCTGCGTTTTACCCGTAGATTTAGTATATACCGTAAACGCATGCACAGGTTCATCAGAAAATTGTTATTTCCACTCTAATATGAGTAAAACCAATTACTTTTTTATGATTTTGCTCTTAGTTTGATCGTAGAAATGATTAGTTTTTCACGTAAGATTTCTTGTATAGATTACAGTGTTTTTTAAAGGTTTTATTCATGTTAACGTGTATGTATCTTGTGCATAAACATACTTTTATGACAGAAAGTATATTTGCAATGTTATTTAACTAAGTTTACATACCCATTCATAACTTTGAACTTTCCTTGTAAGACGCATATAAATAGATCAAAAATAGCAACTTTTCAAGAAATGTTTTACTTAGTTTACCTTGGATAATCTACTGTGTATTATCCGTAGTTTTAGTTATGCTAAACGTATATATCGTAAGCTAATGCACATATTTATAAAAAAAAATCATTATTTGGTCTGTAATTTGACCAAAACCGATTACTTTTCTAAGATTTCTCTCTTAGTTTGATAGTAGAAATTATTAGTTTTTCATGATATTTCACGCAAGATTTCTACTTTAAATTACACTGTTTTTCAAAGGTTTTATTTATGTTAACGCATATATCTTGTGCATATACATACGTTTATGTCAGAAAGTATATTTGCTATGTTATTTACCTAAGTTTACATACCCATTCATAACTTTAAACTTTCCTTGTAAGACGCATGTAAATAGATCAAAAATAGCTACTTTTTAACAATGTTTCACTTAGTTTACCTTGGATAATGTTCTGCGTTTTATCCGTAGTTTTAGTTATGCTGAACGTATATATCGTAAGCTCATGCACATGTATTAAACAAAATTGTTATTTGCACTGTAATTTAACCAAAACCGATTACTTTTCTAACATTTCTCTCTTAGTTTAATAGTAGAAATGATTAGTTTTTCATGATATTTCACGAATGATTTTTAGTATAAATTACAGTGTTTTTGAAAGGTTTTATTCATGTTAACGTATATATCTTGTGAGTATACATACGTTTATGAGAGAAAGTATATTTGCAATGTTATTTAACTAAGTTTACATACCCATTCATAACTTTGAACTTTCCTTGTAAGATGCATGTAAGTAGATCAAATATAGCTACTTCTTAACAATGTTTTACTTAGTTTACCTTGGATATTCTTCGGCGTTTTATCCGTAGTTTTAGTTATGCTAAACGCATATATCGTAAGCTTATGCACATATTTATAAAAAAAAATCATTATTTGCTCTATAATTTGACTAAAACCGATTACTTTTCTAAGATTTCTCTCTTAGTTTGATAGTAGAAATGATTAGTTTTTCACGTAAGATTTCTAGTATAGATTACAGTGTTTTTTAAAGGTTTTATTCATGTTAACGTGTATGTATCTTGTGCATAAACATACTTTTATGACAGAAAGTATATTTGCAATGTTATCTAACTAAGTTTACATACCCATTCATAATTTTGAACTTTTCTTGTAAGACGCATGTAAATAGATCAAAAATAGCTACTTTTCAACAATGTTTTACTTAGTTTACCTTGGATAATCTACTGCGTATTATCCGTAGTTTTAGTTATGCTAAACGTATATATCGTAAGCTTATGCATATGTTTATAAAAACTATCATTTTTTGTACTCTAATTTGAAGAAAATCGATTACTTTTTGAAGATTTTTCTCTTAGTTTGATAGAAGAAATGATTAGTTTTTCATGATAGTTCACGTAAGATTTCTACTTTAAATTACAGTGTTTTTCAAAGGTTTTATTTATGTTAACGTATATATCTTGTGCATATACATACGTTTATGTCAGAAAGTATATTTGCAATGTTATTTAACTAAGTTTACATACCCATTCATAACTTTGAACTTTCCTTGTAAGACGCATGTAAATAGATCAAAAATAGCTACTTTTTAACAATGTTTCACTTAGTTTACCTTGGATAATCTTCTGCGTTTTATCCGTAGTTTTAGTTATGCTGAACGTATATATCGTAAGCTCATGCACATGTATTAAACAAAATTGTTATTTGCACTGTAATTTAACCAAAACCGATTACTTTCTAAGATTTCTCTCTTAGTTTATTAGTAGAAATGATTAGTTTTTCATGATATTTCACGAATGATTTCTAGTATAAATTACAGTGTTTTTGAAAGGTTTTATTCATGTTAACGTATATATCTTGTGAGTATACATACGTTTATGAGAGAAAGTATATTTGCAATGTTATTTAACTAAGTTTACATACCCATTCATAACTTTGAACTTTCCTTGTAAGATGCATGTAAGTAGATCAAATATAGCTACTTCTTAACAATGTTTTACTTAGTTTACCTTGGATATTCTTCGTCGTTTTATCCGTAGTTTTAGTTATGCTAAACGTATATATCGTAAGCTTATGCACATATTTATAAAAAAAAATCATTATTTGCTCTGTAATTTGACCAAAACCGATTACTTTTCTAAGATTTCTCTCTTAGTTTGATAGTAGAAATGATTAGTTTTTCATGATATTTCACGCAAGATTTCTACTTTAAATTACACTGTTTTTCACAGGTTTTATTTATGTTAACGTATATATCTTGTGCATATACATATGTTCATGACAGAAATTATATTTACAATGTTATTTACCTAAGTTTACATACCCATTCATAACTTTGAACTTTCCTTGTAAGACGTATGTAAATAGATAAAAAATAGCTACTTTTTAACAATGTTTTACGTAGTTTAGCTTGGATAATCTTCGGCGTTTTACCCGTAGATTTAGTATATACCGTAAACGCATGCACATGTTCATCAGAAAATTGTTATTTACACTCTAATATGAGCAAAACCAATTACTTATTTATGATTTTGCTCTTAGTTTGATAGTAGAAATGATTAGTTTTTCACGTAAGATTTCTAGTATAGATTACAGTGTTTTTTAAAGGTTTTATTCATGTTAACGTGTATGTATCTTGTGCATAAACATACTTTTATGACAGAAAGTATATTTGCAATGTTATCTAACTAAGTTTACATACCCATTCATAATTGTGAACTTTTCTTGTAAGACGCATGTAAATAGATCAAAAATAGCTACTTTTCAACAATGTTTTACTTAGTTTACCTTGGATAATCTACTGCGTATTATCCGTAGTTTTAGTTATGCTAAACGTATATATCGTAAGCTTATTCATATGTTTATAAAAACTATCATTATTTGTACTCTAATTTGAAGAAAATCGATTACTTTTTGAAGATTTTTCTCTTAGTTTGATAGAAGAAATGATTAGTTTTTCATGATAGTTCACGTAAGATTTCTACTTTAAATTACAGTGTTTTTCAAAGGTTTTATTTATGTTAACGTATATATCTTGTGCATATACATACGTTTATGTCAGAAAGTATATTTGCAATGTTATTTAACTAAGTTTACATACCCATTCATAACTTTGAACTTTCCTTGTAAGACGCATGTAAATAGATCAGAAATAGCTACTTTTTAACAATTTTTCACTCTGTTTACCTTGGATAATCTTCTGCGTTTTATCCGTAGTTTTAGTTATGCTGAACATATATATCGTAAGCTCATGCACATGTATTAAACAAAATTGTTATTTGCACTGTAATTTAACCATAACCGATTACTTTTCTAAGATTTCTCTCTTAGTTTAATAGTAGAAATGATTAGTTTTTCATGATATTTCACGAATGATTTCTACTTTAAATTACAGTGTTTTTGAAAGGTTTTATTCATGTTAACGTATATATCTTCTGAGTATACATACGTTTATGAGAGAAAGTATATTTGCAATGTTATTTAACTAAGTTTACATACCCATTCATAACTTTGAACTTTCCTTGTAAGATGCATGTAAGTAGATCAAATATAGCTACTTCTTAACAATGTTTTACTTAGTTTACCTTGGATATTCTTCGGCGTTTTATCCGTAGTTTTAGTTATGCTAAACGTATATATCGTAAGCTTATGCACATATTTATAAAAAAAATCATTATTTGCTCTGTAATTTGACCAAAACCGATTACTTTTCTAAGATTTCTCTCTTAGTTTGATAGTAGAAATGATTAGTTTTTCATGATATTTCACGCAAGATTTCTACTACAGTGTTTTTCAAAGGTTT
>OY757926.1:42553104-42599545 GCA_963585895.1 Sepioteuthis lessoniana | reverse complement strand
GTTCTTCTGTGAACTGTTGTTGAGTTGGTTCACTATTTTTTTTGTGGGATTGTTCAGTGAACTGTTGTTGTTGAGATTGTTCACTTGTTTTTTCATGCAATTGTTCTGTGAACTGTTGTTGAGATGGCCCACTGTTTTTTTCCTGTGGTTGTTCAGTGAAATGTTGTTGTTGAGACAGCTCACTGGTTTTTTCATGTGATTGTTCAGTAAACTGTTGTTGAGACGGCTCACTTGTTTTTTCATGGGATTCTTCAGTGAACTGTTGATGTTGAGATGGTTCACTGGTTTTTTCATGCAATTGTTTAGTGAACTGTTGTTTTTGAGATGGTTCACTATTTTTTTCATGGGATTCTTCAGTGAACTGTTGTTGTTGAGATGGTTCACTGGTTTTTTCTTGCAGTTGTTCAGTGAACTGTTGTTGTTGAGATGGTTCACTATTCTTTTCATGGGATTCTTCAGTGAACTGTTGCTGTTGAGATGGTTCACTGTTTTTTTCATGCAATTGTTCAGTGAACTGTTGTTGTTGAGATGGTTCACTGTTTTTTTCATGGGATTCTTGAGTGAACTGTTGTTGTTGAGATGGTTCACTGGTTTTTTCATGCATTTGTTCAGTGAACTGTTGTTCTTGAGATGATTCACTGTTTTTTTCGTGGGATTGTTTTGTTAACTGCAGTTGTTTAGTGGGTTCACTGGTTTTTTCATGTGTTTGTTCTGTGAACTGCTGCAATTGAGATTGTTCACTGTTTTTTTCATGTAGTTGTTCAATGAACTGTTGTTGTTGAGATGGCTCATTGGTTTTTTCATGTGGCTGTTCAATGAACTGTTGTTGTTGAGATGGTTCGCTAGTTTTTTCTTGTGGTTGTTCAACGAACTGTTGTTGTTGAGATGATTCACTGGTTTTTTCCTGTGGTTGTTCAGTCAACTGTTGTTGAGATAGCTCACTGGTTTTTTCCTGTGTTTGTTCACTCAAATGTTGTTGTTGAGATGGTTCACTGTTTTTTTCAAGTGGTTGTTCAGTCAACTGTTGTTGTTGAGATGGCTCACTGTTTTTTTCAAGTGGTTGTTCAATGAATTGTTGTTGTTGAGATGGTTCACTGGTTTTTTCCTGTGTTTGTTCAATGAACTGTTGTTGTTGAGATGGTTCACTGGTTTTTTCAAGTGGTTGTTCAATGAATTGTTGTTGAGATGGCTCACTGGTTTTTTCAAGTGGTTGTTCAATGAACTGTTGTTGTTGAGATGGTTCACTGGTTTTTTCATGCAACTGTTCTGTGAACTGTTGTTCTTGACATGGTTCACTGTTTTTTTCATGTGGTTGTTCAATGGATTTTTGTTGAAAAGTTTCACTAACTTGTTCATGAGTTTGTTCAGTGAACTCAGACTGAAACTGTTCCCTACTTTTGTCCTGTGTTTGTTCAATGGAATCTGTTTGGTGCTGGCCATTAATTTTCTCAGGAGATTGTTCAGTGAATTCAGACTGAGATGAGTCAGTGATCTTTTCATGTGGTAGTTCTATGAATTTTGGTTGAGATTGTTCTTTTATTTTATCTTGGGGTTGTTCCATGTACTGTTCAGCTGAATTCTCTTGGACTTTTTCATTGAAGTCTTTTTGAGTTTGATCACTTACTTGTCGATCAGGATGTTCACCAACTTGGTCATGAGTTGAATCCCTGCTACGCTGCTGGATCTGTTCACTGACTTGTTCTTTAGTTTGCTGAGAAACATCTTGAGTTTGCCCATTGGCCTGTTGGCAGAATGGTTCAGTGCCTTGCTGACAGACTGGCTCTTGAATGTTTTCATTGTACTTGTTGGAGAGAGATTCATCATTCTTTTGGGATATTTCTTCCTTGATGTGTTTATCTAGTTTTTCTTGGAGTTGCTGGCCAAATTCTTCTTTGGCTGCTTCAATAGTTTGTGTTTCTTGAGGTTTTTCACCTAGTTGTTCTACTAGCTGCTCACTAAATCCTTCTTTTGGCAGTTCACTGACCTGTTCATCAGGCAGTTCACTGAACTGCTCTTTTGGCATTTCACTGAACTGCTCTGGAGAACATTCATTGAACTGCTCTTGAGATGCTTCCTTACATGGTTCAGGAACAGACTTGTCATACTGCACATTATTATTTAATTCATTTAATTGATCTTTGGGGGAATCATAGCTAATTTGGTCTTGAATTGATTCACGGAGTTTATCCGTGGCACTTTCATTCATTACCTCAAGGGGAGGTTGACTCATCTCTTCCTTTAGTGCATCTTCTGTTTTTTCTGTTTCAAGTGATCCTGTCTCTTCCTTAGGGGAAGCTGCAACAACTGGTGGTTCAGGAACTGGGACTTGGCTGTCAGCTTTCTCCTGTAAATGTTTGGGGTTAGTAAAAGATTAGTATCAAGTGTGAATAAGCCCTTGAAAGAGCCATTATTTAAACAAAAAAAATGGAACAATAAAAACAAGAAAAAAGAAAAGAAAAATTAGTAAAACAAGAAACAAATAGAAATTATAAACAATAAAACAAATATAGCAGAAATTCAATTTGACACTCATATAATATTACTACTGTTGGATTATTTTCTTGGTATAAGCCGTAAAAAAGTTCATGTCTGAAATAAAAACCATCAACATTAGATTCTGTGGAAAAATGAATCTTCTAATTACTATAAAATACCTAATTCATGTAAGCTATTTAATGCAATGTCTTCCATAAGAAAAAAGATCTTGCCAATGTTTGATTTACTATTTGGATTTGCTTATTTGGAGCTTTGCTCATTCTAGATTTAATACTGAACGGGATTGTGTAATCTTTATTGATTCGGGACTTGATGCCAATCATTTTTTAGTTATTTTCTCCATTAATATGTCGTACTTTCAAACAGCCTTTCAGGAACATAATTAATATACACAAATGACATGACCTACGTATATTGATATGAATCTTTCTTTTTATACACCCTTTCTTTTCTGCTGCTATTTCATTAAACATCCATGAACTTAAATTCCTGAAGAAGTTTATAGTAAACAAAATGTTTAATGTTGACTTTCATAATAAAGGCATCATATTTTGGTTTTTTTAACTTTTTTTCATACTTTCAGGTTCAATTTCTTTATTTACTTCCATATCATATATATATATATATATATATATATATATAACAGAGAAGGACTGTTTATTCAGGTTTTTATTCTTTTTCTTGCCAATAATTAAGGTACCACAGATGTGGATCAAGGCAGTATAAAATTGTTCAAAGTTTTTCTTTAGTTATAGTTCAAGTATATTGGCCATTAGTGAATGTGAGTTGTTGTAGTGCTACGTTTGAAATCCAGAAAAATTACAGTGTTATTAAGGAATGTTGTGAATTTTAAAATGAAGTTGTTGGGTTACCTGTCCTTGCCAACCAGATGTCATAAAAACCTGCTAGAGGGTAACACAATTAGTTGCCATAGGTATACACAGTTCATGTACTTTTCAAGAATGTCAGTTGTTGTAGTTAATCATTGTTAACTCTACAATTTTTATCACTATGATAACTTACATTCTTGATAATAATTAAAAATTGTTGAAAGTATTCGAACTATAAGAAAAAAACAAACTTTTGTTTAAAAGATTATAGTCTTGATGTACATTTGTGCCATTCTATTTAATGGTAGGAAAAAACTGAATAAAAAATTGTCTATCATATCTAATGAAACATATATAAAAGAGGATTTTCTATCCTAATACATATGTTTTATCCTAGTTTTAAAAATTGATTTTTAATGTATTTGTTATGATTTATAAAATGGTAATTGGCGAGTGTTCTAAAAATAGAAAAATGTAGACACACTGACGCCAAGAATTCAAAATTGGGCGGCAAAAATAAGGAACCGTTTCTTTGGTAGGAGAGATTAAGAGAAGGAGTAGGAGTAAGGAGTAGAAGTTAGGGACAGTAGTTTTGTGTAGGAAACTTGAAAAAGGAAGATGCTAGAAAGAAGAGAGTTGACAACAAGAGTTCACGAAAGATAGTCGAGTTTACTACTATGTCACGTGATAGCCCACGGAGACGATAGAAATAAGATTAATATTATCCTCCCGTTGGAATGAACAGTGGCAACCCGTCAAAAAAGTGACCGTTAAAAAAAGAATGTAGGTCACAGAGGGGATATCAACAGATGTTGGTACTTAGTAACCTCAGGTCGCCGGACACCAGAAGGGGGAAGGAGGAAGAAGCCAAATGATTGGCTGGGACCCTAAAACGGAAGTAGGGACTCCTTCCCGTCAGCGAAAATAGAAAATAAGAAAGGCAGTTGTTTGGCAGGGTTTGAAGGAGACAGAACCAAAAGCCAAGTACTCCGGGTGAAGAAGACAAAAAATATCTGCGAGACATGAAGAAGCCATTTTCTTCAAGCCAGTATTAAAAAGAGCCTAAAGTCTATTAGCCCGTGAAAGAAGAAAGATTCTCCAGTGGAACCCCGTCAAAAAATAAGATAAGTAACTTTGGGATTATTTCTCCTTTATACGCAAATTTTATATACCACTCTCTCTCCCTCTCTCAATTTGAAGAAAAACAAAAGTCAAGAAAAGACATTTATATTCGTGGACTGTTCATTTAATATATATTTGACACTTTGAAAGTGTATCTTTTTGTATAGTAAAGGATTCATGTATTTTTATGTTACCACGTGGTCAAAGTTGTTCTTTGCCGTATCTTCTACGAATTTGTTACCTCATGCTTCCTTTTCAGCTTCTATTCGCCTTATGTTATCTTGCTTAGAATTGTCCTATTAATTCCTTTAAAATATCACATGGGAAGCCGGAGTTGCCGACTACTACAATATAATATTATTACGACTAAAACCTATAGGTCCATATCTTCCATTGTCTAGGGGAAGGAAGGAAAGCGGCCTAGTGGGTGTGTGGATAGTGTGAAATTTGGAACCCCTTGCCAGCGGCGGTCAGTCTAGCCCTAAATTAATCCCTCACGTAATATGCCAGTTCTTATATGCCTGAGAAAAAAAGCTCTGAACGAGGACTTATTCTAGAAGGGATCAAGTGCCAACTTGCCCCGTCCTCACACGTGCGAAATAAAACCCCGTTCTGGGATAAAAGTAAACCCTTCGCGTCACAACTAGAATCCACAGCAAACAGAACTCAATGAGTCCACTCCTGTATCAACAAAATTTAAAAGGTTGTAACTTGATGTAAAAATCTAATTTTCTCAGACCAAAAATAAAACATCATTAATTCAAAGTTTGTGTTTTCTTCTAATAATAACAACAACGAAGAAATACAACATATTTATCATCTTCATATAATGTAATGAGAAAAAAAGTCTTGTTTTTCTTATTTGCACATATAAATGAACAAACAAAATGTCAGGAATGAAATAATTCAAGATTTTAAAAAATCAGATTAAAAAGTGAACAAGAAACTGAAATAAGAAAAATAATTAGAGTTAGTTTCATGGTTTGATTAAAATATGATAAACAATTTTGAGAAAAACAAAATAAATAAATTATTGTAGAGAAGAGGAAAATCTCGTATTTTGGTTTGGCGCACAATTTAATTCAACACTGAATTTCACCCAATCAGGATGACTTATCCTATTCAGCCCGGACCTTCATTTCCGGCTAGCAAAACGGGTGAGCGGCCAAACCCAGTCTCTTCGGCGTGAGACGGCGACCAGAACAGATGTTCGTCTGATCGTCCCTGCTTAGCGATGCTTTTTAACATAGCAACACCAGCAGCAGCAACATGGACACTCAACGAGGGAACCATCTAATTTATGGATTCTTTACGAGGAATCCCAGTTGAACATAAATTAGAAACATTCAGCATGCCTTCCACAGGCACTACTTCATGTCACTCCAAAAATTGGCTATGTCGATCCGAGCGTAACTCCGCTCTCGACACACTAGCTCATATTTCACTTCTGGTCCATATTAATGGAGATAACACATACTCTCCCCAAAAATATCAGACACACAAATCCTATCACGGATGTACAGGTCGAGTATACAGTGTAAGCCAGCACACTGTCGGTGTGATCATAAACAAACGAGTTAAACACAGGATCATTCCTAAAAGAATTAATCTAAGGATTGAACACGTGAAGCCTTCCAAGTGCCAGGAAGATTTCTTCAAGAGAGTAGCCGAATGCCAGAAGCTGAAAGCCGAAGCTAAAGCCAAAGGTGTCCGTGTTTCCCTCAAGAGAAAACCAGAAGGACCCAAGAAGAGGCACTTCGTCAATATCTCCAAAAATAAGCCGATTGTACTGGAACCCATTCCGTACGAATTTGTCGCATAAAATATTTAGAGTCACCTGGTATTTTTGGGGAGAGTATGCGTTATCTCCATTCATATGGACCAGAAGTGAAATATGAGCTAGTGTGTCGAGAGCGGAGTTATGCTCGGATCGACATAGTCAATTTTTGGGGTGACATGAAGTGGTGCCTGTGGAAGGCATGCTGAATGTTTCTAATTTATGTTCAACTGGGATTCCTTGTAAGAAATCCATAAATTAGATGGTTCCCTCGTTGAGTGTCCATGTTGCTGCTGCTAGTGTTAAAGCCACAGTGAAATGTCCACACTGGGTGGCTTGTCTAGCTAAAAAGCATCACTAAGCAGGGACGATCAGACGAACGTCTGTTCTGGTCGCCGTCTCACGCCAAAGAGACTGGGTTTGGCCGCTCACCTGTTTTGCTAGCCGGAAATGAAGGTTCGGGCTGAATAGGATAAGTCATCCTGATTGGGTGAAATTCAGTGTTGAATTAAATTGCACGCCAAAACAAAATACGAGATTTTCCTCTTCTCTACATTATAGAGGGAAGAGGGAAATCATATCTTAAATTTAGCAGTATTAAAATGAAACAGCATGACTGAATCTTTTAAGTTTCAAGTTGAAACATGACCCTAGAATTTAATATTAGAATATAACAAAGTTTTATTGTGATAGATTAAACCCATTTAAAATAATTTTATTTTCTATGATATCATTTCCTTTGAATAGATGTAAATTGTAAAAATCAGTTTTAGAATATCTAACAAAGAAAAACACATTCATAATAATGTTCGTCTAAAGCAGTGTTTCTCAACCTTTTTACTCTTGTGGAACCCTTGAAATAGTTTTCATATCTCAGGGAACCACTGAAAATTATTATATACCATCATTAGCCTATTTATTACTGTTTCTAGCAGAATTCTAGGGTTCCTGGGAACACTAGTTGAAACACTGGTCTAAAGAGATGCAACATTTAAAATTATGATCAAAGTTAAAAGATGAAAATACATGAGACAGAGAGAGTGGGGGAAGTAGGTAAGTAGGGGGGAGAACATGGAAGGTTAACCAGTTTTAATTAAATACTTCAAATTCTATTAATATTAGCCAACAGGATATTTGCATTTTTCATTAAGTGTATTATATAAAACTAAATTTAGTAGAAAATTTTATTTTAAAAAATGTCCTTTATTTTTAACAACTTTACATATTTGAATAAATATAACTTGCGGATTATATTCAAGAGTAAACCAACAGAAAAGTTTATAAAGAGTCATTTATTTATGAAAGAAAATTGTGCTTCTTCTGGCAATACTGAGCCAATCCATTGAGTATTTCAAAGAATTTCACAGCATGAACTCTGAGGTGGTGTCTGGTGAGGTCTGTTCTGATAAATCAAGAAAACAAACATGATATCAAGTTGTGTGCATGAAGAAAAGGAATAAAAAAACGATTTCACTTTATGAAATTATGAAGTCATATATAATAGCTACCAATTATTTAATCGTTTTTTTATTTTTTGTTTTTTTTAAACCTGTAATTATTACATAAATCTTTAGAAGCAAAATAAATATTAAATCAGGAAGTAACTCAGCTAAGAGGGTTATTTCCCTTGTATTTACGGGCCGTATTTTTACCCTATTTTTATTCCTTTTTTAAAAATGTTTTTACAGCCAACTTGATTACTAATTAACAATTATTGGCTATTTCAAGAAATTTGTTAGAGAAAAACTTTTTCAGAATCCTAACTCTGTTTTTTATTAGTAAAAAATTTTAATTTATCAATTATTAAGTTGAAAGATTTATTTATTTATTGATGAAGAAAGTAAAAGAAACATTCTCAAAACTAAATAAAATTATTTTTTCCATATTTTTAAAAGATCAAATAAATGTTACTTGTAGAATTTCAGTAAAGATGTTAACAGAAAGAATTATAAATTATACTACCTGTCTCATAAAAGTTGTAACATTTAATATATAAAACATACATGCAAATGTAACAAGCATTAAGGGTAAAAAATTGTAGTAAAAATTAATTGTACTATCAATCCAATAATAATTGTTACAATTAATGTATACAATTTATATGCAAATGTATCAATTGTAATTGGATAGAGATAGTAATAAAAATGAATACCACAACCTCCGTTCCATAATAGTTGTTACATTTAATGTATAAAATTTATATACAAATGCAACATTTATTATAGTATAGAAGTGTTAATAAATGACAAAATGAAGCAAAAGATCTAAACAGTAGATAGATAGATAGATAGATAGATAGATAAATAAAGAAAACTAAGATATTGTTATAAAGTACGTAGCTACGGCTACAACCCCACTGCGAAACGTTGCATGTGAAAAACACGACCAGCTTCGTAGGCTTGCAAAGTTTCCGGTAAGCTCGGACGTTTAAACCTACCTACACTGTTTTTGAGTTTTCTCTACATCACGCTACATAACATGGTGTCAGTTGGATTTTTTTCTTTGGAACTAAACATACACACTCTGTGAATGCTCTCACCACATTCGGCAAAACGTATGCAATATTATACTCCGGATTCTACTGTTTATGTACGCTTTTATCTCCGTACGGAAGAAATATTTATCGGACCACGTGGATTTAAACAAGCTCGGAATTTGGACCAAACCTCCTCAACAATTAAACATGGCATATGCAATTCCACCACCTCCAAAAATGGAAATCGACGGCGATCTGCGAGAAAACTGGGCCCTTTTCAAACTAACATGGGAGAACTATGCGGCCGCGACGGTATTGGAAAAAAAGCAGCAAACATACAGGTAGGTACACTTCTTTCGGTAATCGGCAAGGAATGTCTGCAAATATACAAAAACATGCCAATGTCGGCAGAGGAACGAGCAGACACACAAAAAATTTTGGAAAGACTCACAAACTACTTTGAACCCCCCAAAAAACATCATATACCAACGATATATGTTTAATTCTTGTACACAGGAACAGGGCGAAAAGTTCGATGCATATCTGATCAAACTAAGACACCTAATAAAAACGTGTGAATACGGTGCCCTTGAGGATGAACTACTGCGTGACCGAATTGTAACAGGTACCAGCAATAATAATGTTTGGGCTAGGCTCCTCAGCGAATCTGGACTCACACTAGACTGGGCGAGCTCGGCAAACTGAACAACTTAGCAGATACCATCCACTACACCAAGGTAGATAAAAAAAAAAAAGGCACGAGAATTCATAAAAGATTGTAAATTCTGCAGACAGAGCCATGACAAAGGGAAGTGTCAGGCTTATGGACTCAAGTGTGCTATCTGCTTAAAGCGCAACCATATTGCCAGAGTATGCCAATCACAGGCACAGCCCACCCCACCACAACGGCCAAATAAATCCTCAACACAACAAACTGCAAAAGTGCGCTATGTTGAAGCAGTTAGCAGCGATGAAAGCATTTATGCCCTGAGAAGTCTGTCAGATCGCAAACACTATCATGCAGACGTTCGCTTATCCATCCCGGGAGACAGCACAAAAATCGTGTACAAATTCCAAATTGACACTGGGGTCAGCTGCAGTACCCTGGCCTTTGCTGACTACAAATGCATTACAAATGCACCACTACAGCCGTCTCACACAAAGTTGAAGCTGTATGACAACTCCATACTTCAACCTTTAGGCTCAGTAACACTCGACTGTGAAGTGAAAGGAATAAGAAAAAAAATCACCTTCCAAGTTGTGGACAGCAACTCACCATCATTACTTTCTGGACAGGCTAGTTCCGCTCTGAAGCTTATAGTTTTCAATACAGAATGTGTGCAATAGCTGAGTGAAGTAAAGGAAAGCACAGACATGTGGAAAGCCATACTGGAATGGTGTAATGCAACCACACCTGGTATGCACAGCTCACCAGTACAAAGATTCTTTTCCAGGTGCACTCGCTCCATGTTACCTTGCAAAACCACTGATTATACACCACAAGTGCAAGCAGTGGTACAAAAAACGCTCATAAGGAAGAGACAAATGGCAAAAACATACTATGACCGTCACACCAAGCCACTACCTGATCTCACTATAGGACAGCCTGTTAGGGTGAAATGCCACCCACAAATCCCTAACAGCAACTAGGAATCTGGGATGGTCATTGGCAAAGAAGCACCACGCAGTTACGGGGTCCAAGTAAATGGAAGATTCTGTAGAAGGAATAGAATTCACATCTGTCAACCAACCACCCTCCCAACTAGTGTACCCGCAGTGCCACAACACACATCCATGCCACAGCCAACTGAAACAAAAACCTTCAGGCGAAACCAGGGTCACAACGACCCCCAACACATGAGAAACAACTTCGCAGGTCTAGCTGTGTTGTCAAACTCCCCACATAGCTAAGAGACAACACTGTAATTGTAATCAGAGACTACCAGCCTGCAAGTAAGATCCTCAATCCAACTCTAACACACACAATAAAAAACACTAAACACAAATGTACAAAGACATGCACACACCGACTACAACACACATCTTACACAATCTCATTCATATGTGGAGCTCTCCAAACCAATAAACAATGGGAAATGAGGGGGATGTTATAAAGTACGTAGTTACAGCTACAACCTCCTGCGAAATGGTGCGTGTGAAAAACACGACCAGCTTTGTAGGCTTGCAATGTTTCCGGTAAATAAAGCTCGGACGCTTAAACCTACCTTACACTGCTTTTGAGTTTTCTCTACATCACGCTACATAACAGATATAAAGTCATAAATTCATTATTGATATTTTCTTTATTGACATTTGATGAATGACCAAAGAATAAAAAAGAAGAAAATAAAAAAGACCTAAATGATATTTCCTCTTACCTCTGTCTTAAGTTTGTCCCTTTTTTATCACAGATTGTTATTTTGGATATAAACAGTTTGTTTTTCATTAGAAGAGAAATAACCCAATATTAAAGATTTGAGTCATTTTTTTAATGTTTCAAGTCAAATTTCAACATAAAAATATAACAAATAGTCTCCTCCATTTTTACCCAATAATCATTTTGCAACAAAAAAAGTTGATTTTTCTCAAGTAGTAAAGTTGATTAGGCTAAAAAGCCTAATTAACTTTAAAACCATTTGGTGATAATAAAACTTGTCATGCTACTACAATAAATGTTGATTTGGAAAAATTCTCATTTATTTATTTTACACTTTTGAAGTATTTAATGAGTGGTTCACCTAATAATGTAAATATGAGGCTAAACTAGACCCTTACTTTGTGTCCAGATTATTTAAACTGGATCTTTATCTTTTTGTTTAATCATATAAAGTAAACATTTAGCTAAAAATTTCCTGCTATAAAAAGCAAATTTATGACTTTTTTCTCTTTTACATTTTACTGATTTTTTTTTCTCACTCTCCAGAAAATCAAAACTAAAATGTTTTGTTATATTATGGACAATGACAACTAGGGAACCATAAACATTGACCACTCAATAACATTTAACTTATAACTCCCCACAAAAATGTATTTTGGTGTAATGTTTGTGTTTATTTTTAAAACTTAGGAAGAATAAATTCATAGTGTGTTTATGTAATTTAAAGGGTGAGTTTTTGAACCCAAGTACTGAGCGTATTGTATTATTTCTAAATATGTCATACTCATTCTTAGTAGAATCAACCACCATTCTATCTAAACTGAGAAGATTGTAGAAAGAAAAATGCTGAATGTATTTTTTTAATGATTAAAAAAGAAAACATATAAAATGTTTATATTCAGATCTTAAATATCTACATTATATGGAGTGTTTTTCTTACCAATGAAAAGCTTCTTTTGGAAGTCTTTTCTTGGTAAGAACATTTGCTGCCATGGAAAGTTAGATCTTTCTAACTGTTGTCAAAACTGCATTTCCAAAGCAGAATTTGTTTTCCTTCTCTCTCATTGACAAAGTTCTGTTTTTGATACTTCAACTAAATGTTACTTTCATTCTGGTTTTTGCCCAACTGTCATCAACAAACTCAAGGCAGTATTGCTTTGGACAAGTCACAATAACTCATGTATATTCATATGTGATAATAACATGCGTGGTTATCACATTACCAATAGCTGCTTACATGAAAGACACATTAAGCAGCACATTCTCTTTGCTTTAGGTAAGAGAAAGTTGTTACAGTACCTGCTGTTTATAAGTGGTCACCAATCTAAGTACTAGGCAGGCTTATTGTTGCTTGATTTTGGTAACCCTAAGTCAACTTAAGTAATCTTATCTGTCAATGGTGTTAACATTATCTTTTAATCAGCTAACTGCTGAAATTACATATATTAATGTCTGTAAAAAGAATTGTGAATATATGTAACCTAACAAAAAGTTTACTGAATGAGAAATAACCAAAACAGAGGTTGGAAATGAAATTGAAATCTTTATAACATTGACAAAATACATTACTTCCCTGTGGTGTAAAGAAGGTAACTGCGGTTAGTAGTGACTATTTAGTATATTTTCACTCCTGCACAATAGTGTCCAGCATATTTATGAGGAATGGGATATATCTATTAATGTCCATAGGTAAGGTATATAACAATATATTAGCTGCACTTTATTTTATTGCTCCTTCACACAGGTAAATTGAAACAATTTGTTTTTTCAAATGATTTTATAATCTTTAAAAAGAACATTGCTATTGTGTTAAGACTATTTTCCTAATCAAAAAAGACAGATTAAACAGACGATAGATATATAGACATTTATTTTTGTTTTTGAAAAATGTAGAAAATAAATAGACCTACCGGATGTGGTGGTTCATCTATATTTTTTACCTGTGGAAAGAAAAGAATTTGATTTCTAAATATCAGTCTGATGAGGAATGATAAAACTTCAAACCAAAGAGTATATTTTAATAAAAAAATTATATGACTAAAGAATTGAAATAACCAAATAATTTCAAAGAATTCTACGTGTGGAATTATTAAATTGTACGAGAGCTAATGTCCAATTCAATGTTTATTTTTCGAAACTATAAGTCACAGCAATTTTTATGAGAAGTGATGGTAAAAACTATCAAGGGAAGTAAGTTTAATCATGAGATTTATTTCCATTAGATTGATGTGATTTCTTGAAGAAATTTAAAACATGAACTTATTATTTTCTATGCTTTTTTAAAATTTGTGTTTATTATCATACATACAAACTGGAGTTAAGAAATTGTTTATCTGGTAATATTCTTCAGATTATTGTAAAACAAATAAATTAGTAGAACAAAACTTCTCGTTTTGGTAAAATAATTTTCAGACTCTTAAAACTTAATGTTTCTTAATAGTAAAGATTCTTAGAGAAGAGAAGGAAAACTAAACCAGTGAAATTATGATTGATATTTTTAAGGTCACGTATGATGAGTCATTAAAGAAAAAGTAGAAAGAAAAAAAGATAAATTGTCCAATTTAGATTAAGAAAGAGGCAGAAATTGAATAAACAATAGTAAGAAAAAGAATTTAAGAAGGCATTTTTAGGAACTATGAAATGAATTATTTAACAGAATTTCATCTGTATAAAGATATTGTTTTAATAATGTATACCACCTGTGCAAAGATTCTTTTTTTAAAGGTTAGTGTGAGAAGATAGTAAAAAGTGGAGAAGCCCAAGGAGAGACATAACCAAATAATAATACAAACAGACATATTTTTTTAAAGATTGAAAATAAAAAATTTAAAAAATAAACATACCAGATGTGGTTCTTCTTTTTCATTTGTCTGTAGGAAAAAATAAAAAATTTCTTTTTGAAATATCAGACATTTGATGAAAAATATTATATCTTTGAAAGTAAAAGGTAATTTTTCATGACACTTTGTAATGAGCAGAATAAATTTATATAAGAATTGAACCAGTTCATAAACCTTTAGAAACCAAGCATCTAGTATTTGTGCCACTATCCAGCAGTATATACATTGGCTTGAGTAATAAATAATTTCCATTTTTTAAAAGCAAGTTCTATCTATGCATTTCAAACTTTCAATGTTTTAAATACGATTGGAATTTACCAAATTAATGAGTACCTTCATCAGTCATTCTTATTTCAGTAATGAAGAAATTTGCATCACAATTTAAACTATGATCTCATGCTCCTATAATGGTGCAACCAAAAGTGCATATTCAGCATAATGTGGGAGTTTAAGAAAAAAAAAACATTCTACAGAAACAGGTAAAAAAATTTGTAGGTTTTTTGTGATAGGAAAAAAAACTATTTAAATACTAATTAAAGAATAAAAAAAATAAATGCTTAAATCTACTGACTGAATATATTTTTATGTTAGTTTTAAAAAGAAACTTAACAGTAAAAAATGAAAATTCTTTCTTCAGGTAAAAAAAAAATTAAACATTTTTTTGGTTAAAAATTTGTTTTAAAATGTGAAATAAATAACTTGTTTTTATTGCAAATCATTTACTTGAAATATAGTCCCTAATTTTTGTATTTCTTTTGCCCATAAGTATTTTAAATTCTTTATCAAAAGCCTTTAAATTAATAATTTATATTTTAAAACACTGCATTTACAAGAATTTATTAGTGATTAAATTTTTAAAATAAATTGTTTCTTTTATACAAAAGTTCTGTGGTGTCTCAGTTTCTAAAATTAAAAATATATTCACCTGTCATTTTAAAACAAATAAAGAATCAAATAATGGTAGGAATCCATAAAAAGTAAAACAGAAATACCAACTATTCTTCAAATATATACAACAAATTTTCAAGGATTAAAAAAAAGGAGTAAAAAAAATATAAAAATATCAAGGATGATTTAAAAGTTTGATTTATTTCCGAAGAAATTTTTTAAGAAAAAAAAGACAAACTTAACTACAATTCTATTGGAAGACTATGAAAGTACTTGAATTGAAAAAGGAAAAAAACAAGTTTTTTTTATTTGTTTAGAGCTAATCATGCTTTTATAAATGAATGTCCTTTTTAAAACAAACCCTCTTTTGCTTGAAGAAGCCTTAATAAATGGATTGTGTAGCTGTAAAGATTACAGTTGTATTCATCATCAGTTTATTTATCTAATTGATATCACATAAAACTCATAAATTGAATTTCAGGTGCTCACAGGAATTTAGTGAGCATGATCTTAAATTAACATGTTCAAGACAAAACAAGCAGAAAGTATTGGTCTTTTTTAGGTACTCAGGAAAGATTTTTGTTTGGGAAACTTTTGACATTTGAAGTTTAAAAGTCATTTTAAGGTCAAACTGCCAAGTCCAAAACTGGTTTTCAAAGTTTAGTTCAAGCAATATGTTAGTGAGAGATGAATCCAGACCAGGATGCTCATCAGACCTTGATTAAGATGCTTTAAGAGAATTGGTGGAATGCAAAAGTACTTGAGAATTACTACTTGACCTCAACATATCCCAATCTACAATCTGCCACCACTTAAAAAATATAATAAAAGTGAGCAAGCTGTGTGTTGAGTTCCTTATACTCTTAATTGGAATGATAAGGAAGATTTCATATTCATAGCAACAAGTCTTCTTTCAAGGCAAAGAAAGACCTATTTCTCAAGAATATCATTACAGGTAATGAAAAATGGGTCTTTTATGACAATGTTCAATGCAAAAGATGAATCCCCACAGCCTACTGTAAAGAAAATTTACACTGTGTGTATGGTGGGATCAATAGAGTTTATACATTTTGAGTTTTTCAACTGCAATCAGATATGCAATGTAGACTCATTAATAGGAGAAACATAGTGCTTCTCCATGATAATAAAAAGCCACACTCAGCAAGAATCACTCAGGAAAAAATATTAGATTTAGGCTAGTCTGTTCAACTTCATCCTTCATATTCACCAGACCTTGCATCAAGTGATATCCATCTTTTTTATTCTTTACAAAATGCTCTGAATTAAAAAAAAAATTCTCAAGATCAGGTGAAAATATTTGTGGAAAACTTCTTGAGCCAGAAACAAAGTGAATCTTATTTGAGAGGACTCAACAAGATACCAGATAAATGGCAAGAGGGGATTTAAAATAATGGCAAATATATTATTGATTGAAATTGATTCATTGTTAAATTAATCATGAGTACATTATATTTTACAAAAACAGAAATTATTTTTGACTCATGACACAATATCTATTCAGGTAGCTTTAATTTTTGCAACAAAACAGTTTATCAGATATGTACACCGAATTCTAAATGACATTTTATATATATCATGATAGATGGAATATCCCATTTACATATTACCTAATGGAACACTCATCATACTTGATAAGATGAAAGAATATTTTTCTGTTTGTCTATCATCCTTACTTGACTGTTGCTTAAATACTCAATACCAAATGATATTGTGATTTTTATAAATTATATGTTTGAATTTTATTTATGATAATTTTGAACTTTCTTTTAGAGGTGTGATTTCAAAGTACATTCTTAGGAAGAAAATCTTCCAGATCGCTCGCAGGATAAATTTTTACAAATTGTATTATATTATGTATTTAAAAATTACCTCACTTGATTTTAGATTGAAAACCCAAACAGAATTTTTATGAGAAAACTAGAAAATTGACAATCTAAAGCATAATAATACCTGGAAAATACAAATTGGATGGAGATTAAAAAAAGGGAGAAAAAAAAAAAAGCCTGTTTAATTATGAAAAGGAATATCTCTTATGACAGAATCTCTGGTGAATGTGTTTGCTTAATCATACATGTTAGGATAGTATAGACATACAGTCAACTGTCAGTGACAGTTACCAAGCCTCACTGACTATACATATGCTATCCTAATTTATCAATGATACTGAACACTCTTTATAAATATAACTATATATATATATATATATATATATATATATATAAAATGTGTATTTAGCCAATAGATTTTCTTCTCGGCATATTAAAGTTGACAGATAAGGATTAGCAACAGGGGATGGAAACAGTTTAAGAATTGTCTAAAGTCTAATTTTATAATCCAAGAATATGTACTTTTGACTATTATTGGTCATTGTTGAGGGTGTGGATACTACTATGTTCTAGAGTTAAGGATTTTTTCAGTGATCAATTAATTTTTTTGAACAGGTGATACCATGTTTGAATACATAGCATCTCACTTGCTATGAAGGAAAGGCCAATAAAAAGCTGAACATCAAATCCTTGTCTGTAACTTTTGATAAACTATATATATATATATATGCATGTTTGATTAAATAATAAAGACACATTTTGTCTATATAATTTTATAAGGATCCTTTCAAGTTTCCTGACAAGTGTTTTGGTTTTAGGTTGGATGAATTTACTGAAATTGTTCCATGTGCTTTCGGACTTTTCATAGGCCATCATCAGGGGTTGTTTGCAAGTGTAAAGATTGTTTTTCAAAAAGTTTTTAGGTTTTTTGTAACATTGCAAAAATTACATAAACATATAGTTGGATTAAACTGAGATGTTGATAACATCGAACAAATTTAAAACAGAATGCTTTCAATAGAAATAGAATATTATCAAGAGAAATAGAATATTTAGAAAAAAAAAAGACTTAAGGCATTTCATAGTTAATTCTATTGATTCTAAGTATTTTGTTTTAATATGTAGGGCTTCTAGGAATTGTAGTTATAGCTTATTAATTTTGTGTGGTGTCATAGTGGTGTTTTCAACTAGAATTTTTCAAAATTTGGATTTGGGAGTAGAGTGGCTTTTTAGATGTGAGGCTATGGAGCTAAAATCATAAAGGTGCATAGTAAGATATCTTGAAAGAGTCGTAGTGGTAAGACCAACATTATTTTCATTGGAAACACAGTCTCCCAAGGGACATTTGAACATATGTATGATGTTTATCCAATCAAAAAGTTCAGTTAAAATTTTAAAATTTGTTGTAGTAACTAAAACCAAAACACTTGTCAGGAAACTCGAAAGGATCCTAATAAAATTATATAGACAAAATGTGTCTTTATTATTTAATCAAACATGCTTAAATGAAGGACTGCTGCCTAACTACACACACACACATATATTACACTATTACACACTCACAATTGATGTATGAAATGGCTACAACTATTTTTTTGACAACTTGTATTAAACTATTTTAATTTCTTTGTGGCTCTGAAACAATAGTTGCAGACAACCCAATCTGTGATTTAAGAGATTTTCTGAGTGAGTGAGTTAGATCCTCTCGCACCTCATCAAGAACTTAAAAAAAATGGCCAAACTAAGCTCTTTGGATCCCGTACACTTGTCAATCTCATGAAATTTATCAATGAAAATACTGCAATAATGTCAATGTGTACTGAGAAGTTCAGACTGGAGAAATTTCTCATAAAATTCACCTGTAAGATTTACATGCCTAATATGTTTGCCCTCAGAAAACAACTGACAGAACACAAAAGAATGGATGCTTAAATGGGGCTAGATGATAACAATAATTTCAAATGCTTATTACTGTTGTCTGAGTACAATGTTGTCATGTGACTTATAATGTAACATTAAATTTATATGCATGTAAATTCTACACAATTACCCTCTCTGTCTCTCACACATACACATGCATGCACACACACACAACTCCTTTCTTTTTACTTTTTTTATTAATATATATATAGAGTGATCAGTATCTTCTTTTTAAAATAGAGCTGTAATAATTGTAATTTTTTAATTCAATAGTCCATAACAGCTGTTTCATGTTTAACACAATTATTGAAATAGACATTTTGTTTTTTTTCCAATACCCAAAGTTCATGTATTCAAGTTACAAGCAAAAACAAAAAAGTTTATTGCAATGGAAAAAAATCCATGCCCATTTGAATAATTGTGTTGAACATAAAACAGCTGTTATGGGCAATTAAATTAAGAAAAAGATGTAGATTATAATTTATTATTATAATTTACATGCATAAGCACAATACAGACATAGTATAACACACAAAATTCAAAGAATATATAACAACAGTTTCACATTTTTATGATCATTACTACTTTTGCAAATTGAACAGAATTCACTATTTCTACACAAAGCAAGCAGAATATTCACATGTCTAACACAGAGCAGAGTATTCACAAGTCCAATGAAAAGCTGAAAAAAATGCCCAAGATCTCAGGCATGCAGATTTTATAATTTCTTTTTTTTGTGTGAGTAGTAAATTCACTTTAAGATCCAAGCAGGATATTGGATGGGTCAATCAAAATGATTACTGACTGTCTTAAAAGAGGGGAAATGGAAGCTTTTGATTGGTCACTTTCAATGACATTTTTTTGTTTTGTGATTTTTTGTTTTTGGTTTGTTTCAACAACTACATTTTGAAGAATTGCAAGTGGTATAAGAAGATGGAACATTGAAAGCATAAGATATTAAATGGAATTGGATTAACATTGCAAAAAGATCCAAAAATAAGTATATGAACATATCTCCAGTGAATTCAATATTATTAATGATTGAAAACTCTAAATTTTCTGCGATTTCTAAGGTTGAATTTTAAGCATTATTTCTATTTCATGGTTATCATTATGTAAGACACTTCTGCTTTGTTTTATTAAACTTATTTTCATGAGTGTCAACTTTTTATTTCATTTCACTGCAGACATTGGAAAATCTCTAACATTAAATTTGAAATTTTCATTTTTTCTAATGATTTGATTGTTGGTTTGTTTGAGTTTTATGGCATTTCAACCTTTGTAGGTTATTTAATGACGTGTGAGTGATGGTAATGAAGGGGTACTCCGCATTCCCCAAAGCTTCAGCATTATTGGAACCTCACCATCAGATTGTTTAGTGTCATATCCAGAACACTCGTTTGGGTGGTCTTACCTCTCAGCAGAGAAGCAGTTGGTGTATTTTACAGCCCCAGCTGACAGGGCAAAACTAATAATTTGAGTCAAGATAGTGTAGTAAAACTTATTTTCATGTCTAGCATTTGGATACAAATTCCAGTGTTTAATTTAGATTGATTTATTGGTTTTAATGGCATGTCAACCAGTCTGGGGTTTAGGGAATTTTGTTCATTGTAAGTTTACATTTCTGTAATTGTTTCTTAAGTGGTTAGTTTTTGCACATGGTCCCATTGAATATGAATAATTTTAAAACAGATCTATTTGAATCAAAGACATAATGCATACTGCCACTCTAGGTTAGAGTGGACCTGGTAGTAATGGGAATGAAGGGGTACTCCACACTCTCCAGATCTAAAGACTCACCATCAGATGCAGTTTAGTGTCATACCTAATACCCACTCACTGTTTTTTTTTTTTTTTTTAGGGTAGGTCTTACTACTCTGCAGAAGATACAGTCAGCATATTGTAAACCTTGCTGATAGGGTGGGTTTTATTTTGAAGATTTTGATTTGGATATGTGATGATAAGCATTTTTTCCTACAAAGAATTGCTTCAAAATCTCAATCTTTTATTGGTTAGCATACTGAACAGATAAGAAACTATTAGAACAATGAATAATCCTTATTTTACCAAATTTGTTTTTTGTGAAAATTCAATTCTTTTACCTATTTCAGTCTAATGTTTGTGGAGTTGGATTAGCCATCCCATCACTAGCTAAAGAACTTAATTTTGTTTTTAGAATAAATAATTCTTTAATTTAAAGTATCATTGAAGAACCTCATGAGCTCAGCATAGGCAACTGATCATCAAATTCTCAGTTTAGTGCATTGAATTTATTAGAAGAAATTAACTTTAATAATTTAGTCAACTTTTCTTTTATAAGGATTAGAAAAATGTATACGCCTAAAATTCGATCCTTTTTTAGCCTATGAGTCTTTTAGATATGGCTCAAAAGATCTGAGAAAATATCTGGACATTTTGTTTAGCAAAAAAAGATTCTAAACTTCAAATTATTCAGAGAACACAGTTTTTATAAAATCAGCTTGTTCACATTTAAAGAATGATTTTAATGGCATTGTCAATCTATCTAGGGTTTTTATGCCAAGAGGTTAGAAAATCGCATTCGTTGTGTCTATATAGTGACAATTTTTGTGTACTTTTTCAAAAGGTTTTTGCACATAGTTATGATATCGTATTCCTATCTAGGACAAATAATTTGTACACAGTTGCATAGTTTTAAGGTTTGATTTGTTCTTTTTTTTTTGCTTAATGGCATATCAACTTTCATGGGTTATTCAAAGCCAAATCTATACTTGTAGAAGAGCAGTAGTAGTACTATTTAACCTATAGTTGGGGAAGATGAGCAAGGGTTTCATACCACAGGGTTTCCAGTATTCCTGTCTAATACTAATAATAATATGGTTTCAAGTAATCATTATCATTTAATAATATTTATTTATCTGCACACAGTTATATGGTTCCTTTTTAACAAATAATAATCATTAATAAACAATTATAACTTCAAGTACTCGTAACTATTCTTGATACAAATAATTTACAGTTATATGGTATCTAATATGAATAATTTTCAAACAGATCTACTGGACCCATAGATGAGATCCTAACAGGTATTATCACTCTGGCTGAGAGTGAATCTGGGATTAATGGCAATGAAGGGGTACTCCACCACAGATCTCCAGAATTAGAGCCTCATAATAACATTCAGTTTAGTGTAATCAGAGCCCCACCAACAGAGCAGTTCATTTATTTAGGCTTCAATTATTTTCAAGTAGTTCAATCAATAAAAGCTTGAAATATTTGTAACTCTTTATTACCTTTTAACACAAACAAATTACTAAAAATAAACATTAAATTCTTCTGTTTTTATCAATTGATTGTCAATTACATCTATACACATGAGTGTTGGAAATAGATTCCTATACTAAAAAATAATCTTTAATTTATATATATATATATATATATATATATATATATATATATATATATATTAGGGACTACATAACATACACTAAATAAGTTCCCATTGTAAAAATGGTCTATGATGATACTGATGCTTCTCTTTAGGAAAGCATGAAGCATTCTAATGTTCAACTAAAATGGATTCTAAACTTCCAATTATAGCTTCAATAAATTGTAAATTATATTTATATTTATCATTTAGATTTCACACATTTATCATTCAGTTGTAAACAGAACGAGAAATTCCTTTATTCTTTAAGTTTGAATTTGAGTGTGTATAACACTAATAAAAATCTTCCAAAGATAAGCCAGAGTTGCTGGTTTATAATCACATGCATTATACATAGACACAAAGATAATGGAAATTTTTGTGATACATGTAAGGGTTATCTATCTATCTATATATATATATATATTGTCATCCACAGACAGACTGTTTCGTTGTATCACAACTCTTCAGACAGGTTGGATGCTTCAAGCTGGAACTGAAACCTGCTTAACTTTATGTAAGTCTGATAACATACCACTCAGCGATTTTGATGACCTATGTCAACTTGGGAATTTAATGCATTTTGTATCAACTTTCATTTGTTTACATTTTACATTATCAGATACAACAGTGCTCAATTCATAAGAAGAGCTTAGGATTGTGGGTGGCAGCCTTTAATTTCTTCACCAGAGTGAAGTGTATGGGTGTCACTATCTCACTTGGTGGGTTTGTGGCCGACCAAATGCAGTATAATTTAGAGAGTGCTCAATACATATAATAAATAAATAAATATACATTAGTCTTTACGTATATTTAACAGAATGGATACTTATCTGAAACCACTGGTTTCATGTTGTCCTTATAAGACAATCATCAGTAGTCGCAGTTAAGCATCCATGCTATTATATATATATATATATATATATATATATATATATATATATATTACATGGTAGTGTCTGTAACCCTAAGTATATATGCACATGTGAAGAACAGCACATACACAAACATACTAACATTCAAAAGCACACAAACTTAGGTACACATACACAAAAATAACCCCACCTTTTTTGAATAAAAAAAATTAACCATATTAATCAGTCATTTTTTGAAAACCTTCACTCTGTCTGATGAAAGAAAAAGCATGAAACCCAGGGTCACAGATACTACCATGTTATATATATATATATATATATATATATATATATATATATATATAAACTCTATCATTGATATTGAGCACTATTTAAGAATACTGTAATGTTTGGTCCTCTATTAACTCACCAAGTGAGCTAGTAAGAACCATAAACTATATATATATATATATATATATATATATATATATACAGAAAAAAAGATATTACATTATATTACTATTTATTATAAATTCAAAAGTGATATCTTTTATATCAATGACTTCCCTTTTGATAAAAATTTCAAACCAGATAGAAATAGGAAACAAAAAGCCAAATAATATTTAACTGGAAGCTCCCATAAGATAGAAATACTTTTAAGGAAAATGAAGAAAAAAATCTACAAAACTATCAGATTTTTAAATGATTGTTTTTTAATGAAAGAAGGCAAAAAAAAAAAAAAAATGTAGATTCAAAGCAATTTGAAAATCAGCAGAAACCTTCTGCAAGCAATTGTTACAGAGAGGGGGAATATAAGCATCAGTAGTAACTTGTGTTTCAGGCTCAAGAAAATAAATATTTACATTTTTTAGGCTTTTCTTAAATATAATCAAAGATTATAATGAAGAAGAAAACTATTATAGTCACTTGATTCCCTTTACACAAAACTTTTTTAATTTCTGTTTATTTATATTTCATTTTGTCTTAACATTAATCCATCTGAAAACAAATATTATAGAAATTAAGTTTTAGTTTTATACAATTCTATTTCTGACAGTGAACTTTGCGTCTCTGATAAAATCATTATTTTTTGAGTAGAAATATTGCTCTACCAGTATTAGTTTGTTGTAATCCATATATAGCAAATATATTGATTATGACAATTTCACATTCATTATTTAGGCAAAAGTGAAATGGCTATTCTGGTTTTCCAATGTATTGTTTTTGGCAGCATGTATAATCCAGTAAATAAATTACATTTTTGCTTCAGAAATAAGATTCATGTAAATTTTACAAGTTTATTTAGTGGTGAAACAAGTGAATGATTTGAAGTGTTTACAGCATAGTTTGTTCTTAATATTGCTAGGTTGGAAAAATTTTAGAGGATATTATTGTGGGCATCTTATGGATTACTTTATTATTTAGCATGTTGATGATTCTTAACATTTCTCAAAGCTGTTTGGTCAACAATAGGTCAGTATGTCTGTTTATTGAGGAACGTCTTTTAAATTGGGGTATAATTTACACACAGAAAAACACACACACACACACATGCAAAAGATAACTTATGACCCCATTTAGTTCCATTTATAAGATAAGTCCATGATGACATTTATGCTTCTATTTAGGAAGGAGTGAAAGATTCTTATAAATATCTTATAGTTATCTCTTTTATCTTGATAATTTGGATCATTAAAAAATTACTTTCAATGAATACATACTTCACACAATTATCACACAGTTGCAAACTGAACTGGAAATTGCTTTATTCTCTAAATTAGACCATCTTAAGTGTATTATGTTTATAAAAACCTTGGTATGATCTGCCATATTTGATGAGATACAGTTACATGTATTTTATATACTCACTTAAATATAATGAGAAATTCATTAATAAATTTATGTCATATATACATATATATGATTAGTAGAAAAAGAAGAAAAAAAATTGTCCCATATATTATATGTATTATGATTTATCATACATTTCAACAAAAATATTTTAGATATAGATAGCAATACAAAAGAAAAAGCCAAATAATATTGAAAATGAAGCTCACATGATAGAAATGCCTTTTATGAAAATCAATAAGAAAATCTAGAAAATTTTGAGCTTTTTGAAATGTTTATCTTCTTGAACTAAGAAAGGCAAAAAAAAAAAAAAAAAAAGAAAAAGAAAAAAAGCAGTGTTGTAATTTTAGCAATTTGAAAGTTCTTAAACAACTAACAATTGGTGTTAGTTTCCACAATATTCAATATTTGTTTCAATATATATAAGTACCTGGTCCATGACTAGACAAAAAAGATTTTAGAAACACCAGTGAGTTAGATAGAAAGGGGGAAGAGAGAAGTAAGCTAAAAAGTAAAAATGTGTCCTTATTTGTAGTTGAAAGATTTTCCTGATTAATTCAAATGAAAAGTATTCTTTTATTTTATGAATTGTTTTTCTTTTTCATTCTTTTTTGGTTTGAATTTAGAATGATATAAATAAATATGTAACCCTATACATGTGAAAGGTTGAAAACACTTTTATTTTTTACAATTAGTGCTCAGTTACAAAATAAATTTTAGTTAATAAATTTTTGAAAATGCAGCATACTTTTTATTCAAATTTTTCTCTTACCCTCTAAAAGCTTAATGATAATAGAATCTAAGAATTCATATATTAGAATATTCTTTTATTTTAGGAATTTTTTTACTTACATTTAAAATTTTAGAAAAATGTAATCATAAACTCATGAGTAGTTTAAAATAATTTTATTTTTCTAGAGATAAGATAATTTTATTTTTCTAGAGACTATTTTTTTTCAAAAACATGAGAAATTTTGAATTCAGTTGTTAATTGCCAGTTGATTTACAATGATGAAAATGTATTTGTTTAATTTATTTTCTTTTTTACCTTATAAAAATGTAACAATTAAAAGAAGCCAAGAATTTACATATGTTCTTATTGTTAAGTGGAAGATTTTGTGTGTTAATTCAAATAAAAAGAATCTTTTTATTCTCTAAATTGTTTATTTCTTCAAAAAATTTGTTAACTTACACAGGATATAAGTCAATATATTTTGTATATATGAAAAATATTGGTTTAAAAAATCAGTTTTTGAGTTATCAATAAACAATGCTTTCATTTAATTTTTGTTATTATTTTCTACTTTACTCTTTTAAAATGTATCATTATAGGTAGATACAATAAAATGAAGCTTATAAGTAAAAATGTATCCTCACAGAAAAGAAAGTAAATTTTTTGTATTACAACTTCTCTTTTGGTTTACAATTAAAATACTGCTTTTAAAACTAGTATATTTGTTATTGTGATTTACATTTAGAGTACTATTTATAAAATAGTATATTTCTAGAGTTGTTTACATTTAAAATACTGTTTTTGAAATAGTATTAAAAAAATATCTCTCAGAAACATTTTTATGATTTTTTTTAGTCCTCTAAAAGATTAAGAATTGCTTTTTCACAATTAGTACTAAATTACAAAACAATAATTTCTGAAAAAGCATCAAATTCAAATTTTACCTATGGAATCCAAGAGAAGATGAAAATTTTATGGTGGGACTTTAGAAAAACTGAAGAGTTGCATGTGCTTTTTGTGATTACATAAAAAGAACTGTGAAGAGTTCCACAAATCAATTGATTTTTAATTATTGAAATATATCATTTAATCAGTAAAAAGCAAAAAGGAAATTTCGCACTTTTCCTTATTATAAACATATTGAAGTGTATATATGATTTTAATACTCAATGACATCTCTTTTCTGAGACCAAACAGATGCAACTTCAATATATATATATATATATGTGTGTGTGTGTGTGTGTGTGTGTGTGTGTGTGTGTGTGTGTGTGTAAGCGCGTTTATGTTCTATTTTGTCTTAATATCAATCAAGTTAAACACAAACATATAATAGAAAACAGATTGATATTTTATTTGATCCTTTCTTTGTCAATGAGCTTTGCATCTTTGTTAAAATTGTGACAATTTGAGAAGAAATGTTCTACGAATATTAGTTGGTTGTAATCTGTAGAATTAATTCTGTATTTATTGTTATTTAGTCAAAAGTAAAATGATCATTCAGACTTTTTAATAAAAATCTTGCTCTGTGCCATATTTACTTATTTATTTGTATTATATACACACAAATATGAGAATTTTAGTAATGTATATATGTACGTCAGAAACAGAACAAAAAGAAAATCGTCACATATATCATATGTTTTCCTACTTAGAATACATTTGATACTGACAACAGAAATAATTTTAAAGCTAGATAATAATGAAAAACAAAAAGCCAAAGCAAAGTGTATTTGAAAGTGAAGATAGAAATTCTTTTGGTGAAAATGAATAAGAAAATCTACAAAATCAAAAGCATTTAAATGTGTATTTTTTGAAATGATGAAGCCCCCCCCCCAAGCAATATAGATTTAAAGCAATTTGAAAATCAGCCGAAAACTTACTAGAAATTGTAACAGAGTTGATTTTAAGCAATTTAAAAGATTCTAAAAAATGACATTTAGTGTTTGTTTCTGCAAGGATATATATATATATATATATATATATATATATATATATATATACATACATATATATACATACATATATATATACATACATATATATACATACATATATATATATATATATATATACACACATATGTCTGAATATTAATCTAGCTAAAAATAGAGATATTTTATAGAAACCATGATGTTTTATTTAATTCTTTTTATGATTGTGAACTTTGTATCATTTTTAAAATTGTGACCATGTAAGCAGAAATGTTGTTTTATAAGCTATAGTTTATTGCAATATGTAGATTTTATTCTGTAAGTACAGTAATTTTTTCAATAAAAATCTTATTATGTGTTTTATTTATATTTACTTGCACAAACAAAATGAGAATTCTATATATATATAAATATATATATATGCATGTGTGTGTGTATTTAAAGAAGGGACAGAAAAAAAGATTGTTTCATACATTATATGTACAGTGGTGGACATAAGTATAAGACACTCCATTAAATTGTTAATAATTTTCTTATTACTCCACAGATTCTTAGGAAAATTTGTGTGTGGTACCTAGATCCAATGTGTATTAGTATACATATTCGATTTTATAACAACTTTCCACCAAAAAAAGTTATTAACAAAACTTTGTTTTCAAGGGTGGAAATAATTATAAGACAGTTTTGAAAATATGATATCTGGTTTACTTCAGAATGCCAAAGGAAAAATAAGTGCATGTGCAGATTATAAAAAGTCTCTTATCATGATTTTAAGCCATGTGAGTCCTATTTAAACATTTCATAATTGAATACAGATACAGCAAAATGCCGAGGAACTCCCCACTCAATAAAAATGGAAAAGGGCAAATTTCTGCCTATAAACTGGAAGGAAAATCTATAAGTTTCATTAAGAATTGCTTTTTTATGATTAGTATTAAATTACAAAACAATGATTTTTGAAAAAGCATCAAATTCAAATTTTACCAATGGAATTCATGAGGAGATGAAAATATTATGGTGGGACTGAACTGAAGAGTTGCATGTGCTTTTTGTGATTACATAAAAAGAACTGTGAAGAGTTCCACAAATCAATTGATTTTTAATTATTGAAATATATTATTTAATCAGTAAAAAGCAAAAAGGAAATTTTGTACTTGCCCTTATTATAAACATATTGAAGTGTATATATGATTTTAATACTCAATGACATCTCTTTTCTGAGACATGTGCATACCAAAAAGATGCAACTTCAATATATATATATATATATATATTTTAATATTCCATTTTTTTCTTAATATAAATCAAGTTCAAAACAGAAATATAATAGAAACCAGATTGACTGAACCATGAATACAATTAAAAGTCAGAGGACAAATTTGATTTGATTTTAAAGAAGACACAATTATGTGTTAGTGCTTACAAAAAAAAAACAGCCTGTAATCCTGAGAAAAATTATGAAGGAAAAGTAAATAGGAGTTGATAAAAGTCGACAACCAAGCCAAAGTTAAGCATGAGGAAAAATATGAAGATTACAAACTTGTGAACTAAGCTCTTCTGTGACCGGGAATAGTGTGTGGGAGAAAAATTCATGTACACAATTCTGGCTGTTATAAACAAAAACAGTGAAAACAAAAGAAAGATAACTTATTCACCAGACTCCTTCAAGTGACTCATGGAGTACACTCTTTTGTGCACTGGAATGACAGTGGAAGAGAAAACCCCTAAATATAATTCTGGAGAAAATAGGTAAAACAGAAGAAAGATAGCTTGTTCATCAAACTTCTTCCATCACTAAACCTAAAACAAGCTAGAGAACCTCATCTACTAGCAAATCAAAGATATCATCTCTTCATAAAATCAAGAGAATATGAAGGAAAAAAAGAAAGAATGAAAAGATAAAAATACAGAGAAAAAAGAATTAGTTAAAATGTATGTTAAAATTCAACTACATGTACTCTATTTTTCTCCTTTTGTAAAACCTATATATACTATATAAAAGAAAAACCTTTAAAATTTACTCATATTTTTTGTAATAATATTTATTTCAGCAGACCTTTATTTCAATAAAAATCTTGCTATGTGCCATATTTACTGGCTTACATTTACTTGCATTATATATACACACACACACACACACAAACATAATGAGAATTTTAGTAATATACATGTGCATGTGTGTTTGTGTGTATATATATATATATATATATATATATTTAAAGCAGAGACAGAAAAGAAAAAAGAAATTGTCTCAGTCATTGTATTCCTATTTATTATACATCCAGTAATGAATAGAATGACACCTTTATTGTTAAAAATTTCAAAGCAGATAAAAAGGCAAATGACATTACCAGTGAAGATCTTCTGAGATAGAAATATTTTTTTGTGAAAGTAAAGACGAAAATCTACAAAGCTAACAAATTTTTAAATACTTGTTTCTTTATTAAAGGAAGAAAAAAAAACCATTGATTTGAAGCAATTTGAAAATCAGCAGAAACCATTTACAAGCAATTGTGACAGAGAGAGGGGAAAAATATACCTCAGGAGTAACTTCAGTTTCAGGCTCCTGTATTAACAAGAAAATAAATGTTTAAATTCTTAGGGGACTTTCATGTTAATTTTTGTTTGATTTTCAAAAAAGTGAGAGAAGATGAAGTCAAATCATGAAATCTAGTCTTTACAAGTAAATTTTAAAATGGCTGACAAAAAAAAATCTTTCATAAGTTGTTTCTAATCATTTCTCTAAAGCTATTAGGCCTGTTTCTTGAGGAATATCTTTTAAGTTGGGGTCAAATTTATATATATATTTATAGACATACACATACACACAAGATAACATTCAAACCCATTTAGTTACCACAAAGGTCCAAGATGACATTTATGCTTCTATTTAGGAAGGAGTGAAAGAATCTAATAAATATTTCATAGTTATCTCTTTTATATTGATAATTTGAATCATCAAAAAAATTACTTAGAGTGCATACACACTTCAGACAATCATCATATCGTTGTAAGTGAGACTAGAAATTGCTTTATTCTCTAAATTATACCATCTTAAGTCTATCATGCTAATAAAAATCTTGCAAAAATCTGCCATATTTGATGAGTTAAAATTTTATGCATTACATATACATACAAATATAATGAGAAATTTTGTAATATATATATATATATATATATATATATATATATATATATGAATGGTAGAAGCAGAAGAAAAAGAAAATTGCCCTATACATTATACTATATCATACATTCAATACTAAGAACAAAAAAAAATTTCAAAAGCAGAGAGCAATACAAAAAAAAGCCAAATAATATTGAAGATGAAGCTCACACAAGATCAAAGTTCATTTTGTGAAAATCAATAAGAAAATCATGAAAATTCCAAGCTTTTTGAAATTTTTATCTTTGAAATAAGGAAGGCAAAAAAAAAGCAGATTTGTTATTTTAGCAATTTAAAAGCTCATAAACAACTAACAGTCAGTGTCAATTGCCACAAGGATTTATACCAACAATATTCAAATATTTGTTTTTATAAATGTATATACTAGCCGAGGTACTTGGTCCATGACTAAACAAAAAAGATTTTAAGAATGCCAATGAGTGAGATAGAAAAGGGGAAGAGAGGATTAAGCTAAGAAGTAAAAATGTGTCCTAGTTGTTGAAAGATTTCACCAATTGATTCAAATAATAAGCATTCTTTTATTTTATGAATAGTTTTTCATTTTTATTCTTTTTTTATTTACATATATAAAACTACATGATCATAGTATTATGTAGTTTTATATATGTAAATAAAGGAGAAAGGTTTAAAATATTTCCATGATTTTATTTTATATTTTTTTTTACTAATAAATTTTTATTTTTTACAATTAGCACTCAGTTACGAAACAATTTTTAGTTAATAATTTAAAAAAATGCAGAATACTTTTAATTTTTCTATCACACTCTAAATGTTTAATGATAACAGAATCTAAGAATTCATATATTACAATATATATATATTTTTTTGTTTACATTTAAAATATTGAAATAAAATGCAATCCTCAACTTGAGTGTGGTTTAAAACATTCTTTTAATTTTATTTTTCTAAAGACTTTTTTAAAAACATGAGAAATCTTAAATTCAGTTCTTAAATACCTGTTGATTAACAATGATAGAAAATGTATTCATTTAATTCATTTACTTTTTTATCCTATAAAAATATAATAAAAAGAAGCTAAGAACTTCCATGTGTCCTTATTGTTATGGGGAAAATGTTGTGCATTATTTCAAATGAAAAATATCTATTTATTCTGTAAATAGTTTATTTCTAAAAGAATGATTTTCACTTGTACTGATTAAAAATCAATACATTTTGTTCAAAGAAATATAGAAAATACTGGTTTAAAAAATCAGTTTTTGAGTTATCAATAAACAATGCTTTTATTTAATTTTTGTTGTTTTTTTTTTACCCTCTAAAAATGTAACATTATAAGTAGGTACAATTAAATGAAGCTAAGAATTAAAAATGAGTCCTTACAATAAAAAGAAGTTAAGAATTAAAAATGTAAATTTCTTTTTTTGGTTTAAATTTGAAATACTATTTTTAAAATAGTATATTTTTTTTATTGTGCTCAACATTTAAAATACTGTTTTTCAAAAAAGTATTTGCCCAGTCAACCGGGGCTGAAGAATACACTGACTGCATCAACAAGTGTCCTGGATATGACACTAAACAATCAGATGGTGAGGTTCCAGTGATGCTGGAGCTTTGGGAAATGTGGAGCACTCCTTCATTGCCATTACTTGCAGGTACACTCAGGCCCAGAATGGCAACACCTAATAGGGCCCTATCTATGGGTTAAATAGAACTAAACTACATAGTTATGCTAAACTAAATTACTAGAAATAGAACTGTTTTGATATTTAAACTGTGCACTTAAGCTAAGCTGATTTGTTTGAAATAGAATTGTTTTGATATGTAAACTGCATACTTATGTTAAACTGAATTGTTTGAAAAAGAACTGTTTTGATATTTAACTGTGTGTAAACAAAAAACAATACTTATACTAAACTGTTTGAATTATAACTGATTGACTAAACTGAATAGCTTGAAATAGAAATGTTTTTGACAATTAAACTGTGTACTTATGCTAAACCAAATTGTTTGAAATAGAATTGTTTACTTGTATAAAAATGGATTTGACATTAAATGACCTACAAAGGTTGATATGCCATAAAACCCAAACAAACAAACAAAAAAGTATTCCTTGGTTTGAAACATTTTTATGATTTTTTTTGTCCCCCAAAAGATTAAGAGTCGTTTTTCTATCAATTCTAAATTACCAAACAATATTTTTTGAAAAAGCATCAAATTCAAATTTTACCAATGGAATTCATGAGAAAATGAAAATATTATGGTGGGTTTTAAGAACTGAGTTGCATATGCTTTGTGTAATTACATATGAAGAGTTCCACAAATCAATTGATTTTTACTTACTGAAATATATTATTAAATCAGTAAAAAGCAAAAAGGAAAATTTGTACTTTTTCTTATTAAAAACACACTAAAGTGCATGTGCAATTGTAATGCTCACTGCCATCTCTTTTCTGAGACATGGACATACCAAAACAGATTCTATTTTGTCCTAATATAAGTCAATTAAAAACTGAAATATATAGGTATGTTACTTTCATTGATGAAAAACTTTGTATCTTTGTTAAAATTGGGACTATTTGAGAAGAAATGTTCTACGAATATTAGTTTGTTGCAATTCATAGAATCAATTCTGTATCTATAGTTATTCAGTTAAAGTCTGACTTTTCAATAGAAATCTTCCTATGTGTCATATTTACTGACTTACTATTACTTGCATTATATACAAACACAAACACACACACACATATGTGTACTTAAAGTAAAGAGAGAAAAAAAAAGGGAAATTGTCTCATACATTATATGTATTCCATATCTATTATACATCCAGTACTGAATAGAATGACACCAGTTTTCTAAAAAATTTCAAAGCAGATAGATATAGAAAACAAAAAGCCAATTAATATTACATGTGAAGAACTTATGAGATAGAAATTTTTGGGGGAAAATTAAGAAAATATACAAAAACTCTTGTTTTTAAGAAAATGAAAGCAAAAAAAAAAAAAAAAAGGTTGATTGGAAGCTATTTAAAAATCAGCAGAAACCATTTGCAAGCAATTGTTATAGAGAGAGAGGGGAAGAATATACCTCAGGAGTAACTTCAGTTTCAGGCTCCTGTATTAATAAGAAAATAAACATTTACATTCTTTGGGGATTATTATGTTTAGTTTTGTTTGTTTTTCATTGTAGTATGAGGAGATGAAGTCAAATCACAAATACAAGTAAATGTTAGAATGACTGATGAAAATAAATCAATACAACAATGGGATTCATTGAAATATGAAATATAACCAAAGATTATAATGAAGAAGAAATCATCACTTGATTCCCTTTAAACAAATCTGTTTAAGTTCTATCTATATTTTATTGTGTCTTAATATTAATCCATCTTAAAACCGAGAAATATAATGGAAATTTCTGATGGTAAACTTATCATCTCTGTTAAAATCATTTTTTGAGAAGAAATATTATTCTACCAATATTAGTTTTTTTTGGCTTCAGATTCATGCAAATTTTACAAATTTATGAAGCTGAGATGCAAGTGAATGAGTTGGTTGATTTTATGTTAATATCTTTTTCAATTCTTTCTGTGATGGTGAATTTTGGTAACTTTGTTAAAATTGTTATTGTTTAAGCAGAAGTGTGGTTCTTAATGTATTAATTTACTGCAATCCATAGATGTGATTTTGTGCCTATAGTTATATAATCTAAAATAGAATTCCAACTTATCGTTTTTGGTAGTATGTGCAGGCTAGTAAATAAATTACATTCTTGCTTCTGTAACTTGATTTATGGTAAATATTAAAAGTTTTGAGTTGAAAGTAAGTGAATGAGTTGGTTGATTCAGAGTGTTTACAGCATAGCTTGTTCTTAATATTACATGGTGGGCAAAATTTACTTAATTTTTTTATGGGCATCTGATGGATTACTTTACTATTTAGTATGTTGTTTCCTATCATTTCTCTAAAGCTATTTGGTCAACGACAGAGCAATATGCCTAATTCTAGAAAAATATTTTTTAAATTAGGGTTTAATTTTAGAATATCCCAATGGTTCTTAATTATTTGAGCTAGTGGTGGGAAAGAATTGTTAAAAGCAGTTATGTGGGAGATACAATTTGACTTCTATTTTGGTTTTAATTCTAAGGTATCATGCCTTAAGTTAGTAGTTTTGGTTATCTGGTTTTCAATTAAAGTATGAAAGTATCACCATGCTGAGAACTGCTGTTTCAATTTATATAAGATAACCTGAGAACCCACTGATTTCAATTGTAACAAAGGTCAATGATGACATTTATGCTTCTATTTAGAAAGGACTAAAAGATTCTTATTAATATCTCATATTTATCTCTTTTATCTTGATAATTTGGATCATTAAAAAATTACTTTCAGTACATTACACACTTCACACAATTATCACATAGTTGCAAACTGAACTGGAAATTGCTTTATTCTCTAAATTAGACCTTCTTAAGTGTATTATGTTTATAAAAACCTGGGTATGATCTGCCATATTTGATGAGATAAAATTACATGCATTATATATACTCACTTAAATATAATGAGAAATTCATAAATGAATTTGTCATATATACATATATATGAATGGTAAAAACAGAAGAAAAAGAAAATTGTGTCATACATTATATATATTACAATTTATCATATATTCAATATCAACAACAAGAAAAATTTCAGAAGCAGTTAGATATACAAAAGAAAAAGCCAAATAATATTGAAGATGAAGCTCACATAAGGTAGAAATTCCTTTGTGAAAATCAATAAGAAAATCAAGAAAATTTCAAGCTTTTTGAAATGTTTATCTTTGAACTAGAACGGCAAAAGAAAAAAAGTAGTGTTGTTATTTTAACAATTTAAAAGCTCTTAAACAAGTGAAATTAGGTGTTTGTTTCCACAAGAATTCATACTAACAATATTCGAATACTTGTATATGTATGTGTGTGTGTGTGTGCATGCGTGTGCACATGTGTATGTGTTAATATTCTATTTTGTCTTAATATAAGTAAAGTAAAGTTAGCGACTTTAGTTGAGGGTGACCTAAATGATCCCTTTTCAATAGCTACTACACCGCGGTGTAGGGGATGGCGCTACTCCATTCCCTGGATTGCTCCACTTTACCCTTCATCCATACCTTATAATACTGAGTACTAAGCAAGGCGGCATCAAGATCCATTTTTTAAGTCTTTGGTATGACTTGACCTGGGATTGAACCCAGGTCTCTAGGACCATTGGCGAACACTCCACACATTCAAGCTAAAAAAAGTGAAATATTATAGAAAACAGACTTATGTTTATTTGATTCTTTACATAATGATGAATTTTGCATCTTTTTTTTTAGAATTGGGAGCAATTGAGAAGTAATGCTATTGTTAGTTTGTTGAAATACATAGATTTAATTCTATGTCTATATTTATTTAGCCTAAAGTAAAACAAACATTCTCACTGTTCAATAAAGATCTTACTAGGTACCATATTTATGTTTCATATTTATTTGTAGTAGGCATGCACACACAAATATGAGAATTTTAGTGAGATATTTAAGATATATATATACATATATATATATATATATATATATAAATAGGGGTTGGACAAAATAATGTAAACACCTAGAATCGTAGTATCATAATTTTGAAACTCCTATAAAACCATCAGACATTTGTTTTTTTAATTTTTTTTAATTCATTATTAATTTTTCTTGTCTTATTTTATTAAAATTGTTTTTTTAACAAATATTATCAGAAGAAATTAATCAAAATTGATTAAAATGGCAGATCTATCAGACTTTAAAAAGAGGGCAAATTGTTGGTGCTCATATGGCAGGTGCTAGTGTAACAAAAACCCACTGAATTATTTGGTATAGCAAGAAGTACTGTATTAAAAGTAATGACAACTCTGGAAGAAAGCAAAAACTGTCTGATAGGGATCGTTGGACTATTATGCAGATTGTTTGGAAGTATCACAAGAATACAGCTCCAAAAATTACACCAGAGCTTAACAATCATCACAAAAACCCAGTTTCCTCAAAAACTGTAAGAAGGGAGCTGCACAAAGCCGGATTTCATAGGAGGGCTGCAATCAGAAAACTACTCCTTTCACAAATTAATATTGCAAACCATTTAGAGTAGAACAGAAACCTACAGAACTGGTCCATAGAATAGTGGAAGAATGTTATTTTCTCAGATGAGTCATCCATTATTTAATTCCTGACATCTGGTGAAGTACACGTGTGGAAACAGCCTAAAGAAACATTTGATCAAGACTGTCTTCTTCAAAGTGTTAAACATGGAGGAAGCTCTGTAATGATCGGGGGTGGGGGGCTATACATTGGAAATCTGCAGGCCCAATGGTTTCCCTTCCTGGCAGGATCAGAAGTCAAAACAAAGAATTTTATCAGATCAAATTTATCCTTTGGTTGCAGAACTGTTTCCAAACGCAATCTTTCAGTATGATAATGCACCAATTCACATAACTAAAATTGTGTTTGAGTGACACAAAGAACATTCTAGTGAAGTAGAGTATCTTAACTGGTCACCATAGTCCCCAGATCTCAATATTATTGAAAATTTATGGTTCATTTTAGAAAAAAAGTAAGGAGTTAATATCCTCCATCATCATCATTGAAAGAACTTAAGACTGTTTTGGCAGAAGAATGGGCAAAAAATTCCCTGGAAACCATTCAAACGTTGTATGAGTCTATACCTCATAAAATTCAAGCTGTAATTACTGCCAAAGGCAGTCCTACACCATGTAAACATGGATTTGTTTTAACATTTATGCGTGTGTGTGAGAATGCATATATATATATATATATATATATATATATATATATATATATATATATATATATATATACAAACGCGCATACACACATATATATACACACACACACACACACACATATATATATATGTATGTGTGTGTGTGTGTGTGTGTGTGCGTGTGTAGTTGGTCAGCAGTCTTTCATTTAAGCATGTTTGATTAAATATTAAAGACATATTTTGTTTATATAATTTTATTAAGATCCTTTAAAGTTTCCAGATAAGAGTCATTGTCTCAGGTTGGAAATGATAGATGAATTTGTAATGTTATAAAAAAAGTAAAAAACGCTTAAAAAAACATTCTTTATACATGTAAGTAACCCCTATGAAAGGTCTGAAAGTGCTTGGGACAATTTTGGTAAATTTATCCACCAATTTCATGAAAAGTCATGAAAACTGACATCACAGACAAGCTTCCATGCTATTAAATATGTAAAAAACTTCAAATATATATTTACTTTTATCTAATGATATCCAAATTATATCACATATATATTTATGTAAAAAACTTCAAATATATATAAATATATGTAAAAAACTTCAAATATATATTTACTTTTATCTAATGATATCCAAATTATATCAAATATATATTTACTTTTATCTAATGATATCCAAATTATATCACATTTACTTTTATCTAATGATATCCAAATTATATCACATTTGGCTTGCAACAAACCCAGAAAGTGAGATAGTTAAAACAAACACTGTGACAATATGTATATATATATATATATATATATATAGACACATATATACATGTATACACATACATATATATATATACATGAATACAACATATATATACATGAATATATATATATATATATATACATGTATATATATACATACATATGTGTGTATATATATATATATATATACTTACATATATACATTAATACATATATATATATACATACATACCTACATATATATATACATATACACATATACATATATATACATTTACACATATACATATATATATACATTCATATAATAACGTATACATATACATATATTTATATATATACATATGCATACATTTATACATGGACACATATACATATATATATATATATATATATACATATAGACATACACATATACATACAAGCGTATATATATGTACATATATATAGATAGATATATATATATACATATATACATATATATAGATATACATATATATACATATATATAAATATACACATATATATACATACATATATATACATATATATAAATATACACATATATATATACATATAAACATATATATACATATAAACATATATATATATATATACACACACCAACATATATATATATATACATATACACATATGCATATAAATACATATATACATTTATATAAATACATATTGTCACGTGATGGCTCACGGAGACGAGGAGGTGGGAATGATACCCCCCCCCGTTGAACTAAAATTATCTAGCAGTCAAAAAGTGACCGTTAGGAGAGAAAAGGGTCACACAGATGTTCGCACTTAAGTGACCTTGGGTCGCCGGACATCGGAAGGGGAAAGAAAAATGAAGCCAAATGATTGGCGGGAGCCTCAAACGGAAGTGGGGCCCCCTTCCCCTCAACGGAAGTAAATACAAAAAAGAAAAGTTTTTGGACAAGTCTCGTGGCAGACGGACGATAGCCATTTTGCTCCGGGCTAAAGACAAAAAGACTGAGACATGAGAGACCTGAGTCTCTCAAGCCAGCATTAAAAGCAATACAAAGTCTATTAGCCCGTGAAAGAAGAGAAATTCTCCAGTGGAACCCCGTCAAAAAAATAAGATAAGTAACTTTGGGACATTTTCCCTTTTACACCCAAATTTTGTTTACCACTCTCTCTCAATTTGGAAAAAGGATAAAAGCCAAGAAAAGACATTTATATTCATGGACTATCCTATTATATATTTTTGACACTTTGAACATATATATGTATATAACCGTAGTAAAGAACCTATGTATTTTAATTTTACCATGTGGTCTATGTTATTATTCCATGCTTTCCTTTCAGCTTCTATTCGCCTTATATTATCTCGCTTAGAACTGTCCTATTAATTCCTAAAGTATCACACGGGAAACCGGAGTTGCCGACGGTAGCAATATTAATATTATTACAACTCAGACCTATAGGCCCGTATTCTTCTATTATCGGAAGGGGAAGAAGTTTAGCGGCCTGGTGGGTGTGTGATAGTGTGAAATTTTGGACCCCTTTGCCAGCGGTGGCCAGTCTGGCCCTAAAATATTCCCTCACGTAATATGCCAGTTCTTATCTGCCTGAGAAAAGAACTCTGAACAGGACTTATTTCTGTAGGGGATCAAGTGCCAACCTGCCCCGTCTTCACACGTGCGAAAATAAAATCCCATTTAGGGATTTTAATCAATTTTGCCGTCACAGACCTAAAATGGGGGCTCGTCCGGGTTTAATATTATTAATAATATTTATTGCTAGTAGTCGTGTGACAATTCCTGCCGTTTAAACCTACCCTGGGAGACCGTGAAAGAAAAAAAGGAATACTGTTGAAACAGTCAAATTACTTGTTGATATAACTGTTTGGAAAAACTAAAGAAAAAATGGACAAAATAGAGAACTTTTTAAAAGAACCCTCCATGGAAAAGTTGGAGAGGCTGAGAAAAAGCGAGATAATCAAAATTGGCGAGAAGCTTGAGTTAAATGTTGAAAAAACTATGAGGAAACATGAACTCGTTATAAAAATAGCAAGACACATGGTCGACGAAAATGTGTTCGAGGAAGCAGTATTAGAAGAGCTACCAACGGAAATGATAAGAATGACTCCAGAAGAAATTGAACTGGAGAAAATTAAAATACAAGCACAAATGGAACTACAGAGAAATAAAATGGAACTGGAGAAAATAAAAATTCAGCAAGAAACAAGGCTGCGAGAAGTCGACTTGGCAATAAGAGGACGCAAAGAAAGCCATGACAGTTTCGAAGTAACGAAGCAAGCGAGGCTAGTCCCAAAATTTGAAGAAGCCAACGTGGACGGATACTTCGCACATTTTGAGCGAACTGCACTAAATCTTGGATGGCCGAAAGAATGCTGGTCGATGCTACTCCAAACCGTGCTGACAGGAAAAGCACAGAGAGCATATGCAACTCTGCCCACAGAAAATTGCGCCGACTACGATTTGGTGAAAGCAGCGGTTCTTAAAAGCTTCGAATTGGTTCCAGAAGCTTATAGACAGAAATTCAGAACACAGAGAAAAACTGAAAACCAGTCTTATGTGGAATTTCTGAGAGAAAAAGAGAATGCACTGGATAAGTGGTGTGACTCTAAGAGGATAGACGGAGACGCTGAGAAACTCCGGCAGCTAATATTAGCTGAAGAATTCTTAAACTGTGTGCCAGAAGAAGTCAGGGCTCACCTAAGTGAAAGAAAAACTGACGTGACCTATGAAATGGCCGCACTAGCAGACGAATACATCCTCACACACCGAAAGACAAAGGAAAAAACGTTCACGGGAAACAGAGTGAAATTTAAAGCTGAGTTAAGACCTAAGGAAGAAAATAGAAGGACCTTCCAAAGTAGCAGCAGAACAGTGGTCTGCTACAAGTGTGGAAAGGCTGGACACATAGCCATAAGGTGTCAGCTTGGAAAAGGTCCTGAAAGAAACCAGACCCAGCCGAGAAAACCTCAAGGAGCTGTGACAACAACTAGAGGGAACCAGTCCTATCGACCCTGGACGAAAAAAGGGATGATAAGAGGCCCACACGGAGGGCCAGTGAAAGTCTCAATTTTACGAGATACCGGAGCATCTCAGTCGTTACTTCTACGAAATAAATTACCTAAAAGGGTAATAGAAGCAACACGTGAGACTGTGATGATAGAGGGTATCGGCGGAAAGAGGGTAAAAATACCGCTGTGTAAAATAACCCTAAAGTCCCAGTGGAAAGATGGACCTATTAAAGTTGGTGTGGTAGACAAACTACCTATGAAAGGAATTTCCCTTATACTGGGAAATGAAGTAAAAACTAAAAAGTGTCACCCGAAAAAGATGGCGAAAATAAGCGCCATAAATGAAGAAAGAAAGATGGCGAGGATGAACTCCAAACATAGAAAGAAGTTGGCGAAAATGAGCGCCAAAAATGAAGAAAAAAAGATGGCGAGAACGAACGCCCAGCATGGAGACAAGATGGCGGCTGAGCCACGTGCGAGATATAAACGACACAGTCGCTCGCAAAGTGAGAAGGTGGAAAGAAAAGAAGTGAACTTTCCACCCCTCAATAAACAAGAAGATAAAAGGACCAGTCGTCAGAAAAAGGATGAAGGTCCAACGAGTATTAGGAATAAATTCCCTAATACTTATCGAGAGGATAAGAGGAAAATAAGAGGACCCTCACAAGTGGCTAAGAAGGAAGAATTTGAAAAGGGCGACGAAGTCCTGCTACTATCATCGAATAAAGGACCCCACTGTGGTGGACGATATATAGGTCCTTATGTAGTAACACGGAGGATAGACAAGAGGACATATAGAATTGATACCCACGAGGGAAAGAAGCAGACACAAGTGTGTCACACAAACAAATTGAAGAGATATGTCCGTCAAGAAGGCCAACCTCGAAAAATTGAGAACTCGGCAATGCCGAATAAATTCGAGGAAAAATTAGGCCAGTTGTCTGTTTCAGAGAGAGAGGGCTTAGAAAAATTAATAGAAAAGTACCCAAGTTTATTTCTCTAACGCCCCACGAAAATGTAGTAGCAGAATATTCTTTCATAGTTGTTGAGAGAAAGAAAGAGAGAGAGAGAGAAACTAAAGGAGAGGAGGAATTCTCGTCCCCAATGTTGAAATATGAGACGGACGAGAAAGTGGTTCGTCAACAAGTGACGAATAGGGGAAAGAGAGAAAAGAAAAGGAAGTTTCTTCCTCCAGAGCTTAATAAACAAGCTTATAAAGTCGTCAAAAGTGACGAAGAAAGAAAGAAAGAAAAAGGGAGTTACCTCCTCAAGGTTTGAAATATGATACGGCCAAAAGCCGAGAGAGAAAAAGAAAGAAAGGAAAACGAGATTAAAGAAAAAGAAAAGAGAGAGAGAGAAAGAAAGAGAAGAGAAATTGTTTTCCCCTATAGTGAAAATTAGGAAGGACGAAAAAGAGGAAAAGGAAAGAATTCGTCAAAGCGTGAAGAAGAAAGGGGATGAAAGAAAAGTAAAGTGAGAAAAAAAAAAAAATGAAAGAAAAGGAGAAAGGACAGTGAATTGAATCGCCTTTTTTTTTTTTCTATGATATTTCTATTCATCTCCCTTTCTTCTCTTAAGCGGGGAGGTGTCACGTGATGGCTCACGGAGACGAGGAGGTGGGAATGATACCCCCCCCCCGTTGAACTAAAATTATCTAGCAGTCAAAAAGTGACCGTTAGGAGAGAAAAGGGTCACACAGATGTTCGCACTTAAGTGACCTTGGGTCGCCGGACATCGGAAGGGGAAAGAAAAATGAAGCCAAATGATTGGCGGGAGCCTCAAACGGAAGTGGGGCCCCCTTCCCCTCAACGGAAGTAAATACAAAAAAGAAAAGTTTTTGGACAAGTCTCGTGGCAGACGGACGATAGCCATTTTGCTCCGGGCTAAAGACAAAAAGACTGAGACATGAGAGACCTGAGTCTCTCAAGCCAGCATTAAAAGCAATACAAAGTCTATTAGCCCGTGAAAGAAGAGAAATTCTCCAGTGGAACCCCGTCAAAAAAATAAGATAAGTAACTTTGGGACATTTTCCCTTTTACACCCAAATTTTGTTTACCACTCTCTCTCAATTTGGAAAAAGGATAAAAGCCAAGAAAAGACATTTATATTCATGGACTATCCTATTATATATTTTTGACACTTTGAACATATATATGTATATAACCGTAGTAAAGAACCTATGTATTTTAATTTTACCATGTGGTCTATGTTATTATTCCATGCTTTCCTTTCAGCTTCTATTCGCCTTATATTATCTCGCTTAGAACTGTCCTATTAATTCCTAAAGTATCACACGGGAAACCGGAGTTGCCGACGGTAGCAATATTAATATTATTACAACTCAGACCTATAGGCCCGTATTCTTCTATTATCGGAAGGGGAAGAAGTTTAGCGGCCTGGTGGGTGTGTGATAGTGTGAAATTTTGGACCCCTTTGCCAGCGGTGGCCAGTCTGGCCCTAAAATATTCCCTCACGTAATATGCCAGTTCTTATCTGCCTGAGAAAAGAACTCTGAACAGGACTTATTTCTGTAGGGGATCAAGTGCCAACCTGCCCCGTCTTCACACGTGCGAAAATAAAATCCCATTTAGGGATTTTAGTCAATTTCCCCGTCACAATATATATACATATATAAATATATGCATATATATATTCATACATATATATCTATATATATACCTACATTTAAATATATATATATATATATATATATATACACATAGACATATATATATTCTTACATGTATATACTTACATATACATATATATATATATACTTACATATATATATATATATATATAAAAATACATACATATATATATATATATTATATATACTTACATATATATATACTCATACATATACCTATCTATATATATATACATACAAATATATACACATATATATATATACATATACATACATGTACATTAGGGTAGGTTGATTTTGGAACTGTAAAAAGAATAACGCGGTGAAAGTTGCAAAATAACATCAGAAATTACCCCACGAAATATTTTTTTCCAAAATTTTGTATTTTTTTGCGAAATCGCATTAAAAGACATAATATTTTGTGATTTTAGTCGTGATATCGGTGACGCTGGAAACCTGTATCCATAAAATTAAAACTGAGACTAAAGGAAAATTAAATGATAAAATTTATTAAATAATTGATATTTTTAAGTTTATTATCCATTTTCATATTATGTTTAATTAAATGACCAAAAACAAAAATAAAATACATTAAAATATATAGTTTAAAATACAAATAACGACTTACTAAACCTCGTTTTATTTACTGGATATTTTTTTGACTTTCACCGGTGGTAAATATCTCTCCAGAGTACATCGGTTTGTTTATGTTTTTTACCCTTATAATTAACGCAAATATATATATTTCGCAAAGTAGACATACTATTAAAATATTTAAACATTTTATAATTATTGTAATTTATTCATATTTTAAAATTTAGTGTTTTTTAAGTGAAAAGTCGGTTTACGAGTTAATTTTGGAACTAAACAGTACAATACTGTTGTTTGGTAAGTAAACATTATTACTTTTTTTTAATGAATTTTGAAATTTATTTACAATTTTTTAAAAACACCTTTGCGTATTTTCAGACAATATATATATATATATATATATATATATTCTTTTTACAGATATTTTGATTAAAAAATGGCAGGAAAAAACACTGGAGTTTCCACTCGAAATATAGGTGCAATTAAATTTTCAGGTTTACCATCACCATTGGATAAAACTGAGACAGGAACTTGTCGACAAATAATTCAATACAGCTATTTTTTAATGAACACTTATCCCCACCTTTCTTGTTTAGGTAATTCTAAATTAATAGCAAAGGATGTGATAGATATTTGGAAGGCTGTCAACCCTCGTTTGCCTTTGTTAAAGGAAATTAGTGTTGTCAACAAGGTGAAAATTCTATGCTTTCAGAAGGCAAAGCAAATAAGTAGGAAACATTTACCTGCTGCCCAAATAAAATTCTGGAAGGAAAAGTTGGATACATTTTTTGATATATCATCATGTTCGTGCAACCTGCCAAATTTAAGTTGTGACAATATTAATGTCAAATGCACCAAAGAAAATTGCCAGACTAAGTACATCGTCTGCACTTCTCCTCTGACAAAAAAGCCAACAAAAAAGTATGAAGATATCCCCACCAATAGCTTGAACATTATATGTTCAGGGTGATTCTCCCCATTCTTACTCATCTTCTCCAAGTGATGAAACAGAGGATTATAAACAGCTAGATATTCCTCTCCAAGTGCCTTATAACCTCACAAAAATTCCAAGGTATACTCTTGAGTTAGTTAGGGCTGATATATTTTCTAATCTTGGAGCCAGCCTTGCCCATACTTTGCTCTTGGATTTGAGGGCTATTGGCCTTTTTATCCCTAATATAGATATAAAGAATATCTATATGGATAAATGTAAAATAGAGCAAAGGCTAAAGTGAAAACAATGCCTACGAAAATGCATAATGAAAATGTGGAGGATCTTCTTTGTATAGGAGTTGATGGGAGGAAAAAGACACACTATACTACAAGGAATCAGTGGAGGAAAATGGAAGTAAAATTCTGAAAAAAGCCAAAGGACCTAACGCCACTTGACAATCACAAAGGAGACACCAAATGAGAGTATATATTTGATTCACAGAGTTCTTCCTGATATTGGTGCAACTGGTACACTATTAAGGCTGTCCTTGTTGACAACACGAATGCAAATATAGGCTGTGAAGGTGGACTTGTTACACTTTTAGAAAAAAAAAAAAAAAAATCTTCACACAATTGGTTGCTCCTTACATCAAAATGAATTTCTATTTAGAGCTCTATTCAAACATTTAGATGGCACCACAAAAAGCCACACTACATTCAATGGTCCATTGGGTAAATTATGTGCAAATGATTGCCATAATTTACCCACCAAATTTTTTTCAGCTGTTGAGAATCCCCTGGAGTTTCCTTTTGGAATGAGAGATATGGATAGCCTTAGTAGTGACCAAAGACTACTCTATGAATATACAGTTGGTATTTCTAGAGGTAAGGTGGACCCTAGATTTGCATCGTGGAAAATTGGTCCATTAAACCAGGCAAGGTGGTTAACTTTGGCCATCAGGCTCATGTGCCTATGGACTCGTGGGGCATATCCACAGAATCTTTTGACCAAAATATATAGTTTGATCAATTTTATTGTGAATGTTTATGCTATTTGTTGGTTTGATATAAAAAAAAGTAACAAGTTCCATCACCAGCAAATTTATATTTACAATATGATTGACAGGATACGAAAGAAACCAATTGAGGTTCAAAGGATTACATTAAAAAACCTCCAGTATAATGCCAGAATGTTTTATTTTCAATGGTGAAATTT